>CM053034.1:103527330-104727330 GCA_028564925.1 Lithobates sylvaticus | reverse complement strand
TTTTTTGAATTGTGAAAATTAAATATGGCCCAGTTTTTTAAAGCAAACCAGTCAGTTTAGTAAACCTAAGGTTACAGAGGAGAAGACATAGATACATCCTTTTTTCATTGGTAAACATTAATGAGCATTTCAAATGGTGTAGAAATGGGAATGTATAGTGTTTTTATATATTTAGGTAATATACATAAGGTTGTCATTATAAAAGCTGTAAGGAAGTTATGTTGTGTGAGATCAGGAGTCACAAAAAGTGATGTTCCAAGATGCTTCACAACATTTTAGCTTGCCAAATGTAACTGTTATCTAATCTCTTAGGACTTTTATGGTAACAAGCTAGCTGAATCAAGAAATAGTACTAGACAATGACTTTTACATGCTATTTTCAAAATCCTTTTACTGGAAGAGCCAAGTACACCTTCAAACTCTTGTAATATCCTTTTGACAGCATTGCAATAAATGGCCCTACGGGGTAAAAACTGGTAACAGAGATGCAAGCTAGAAGCTGCATAAAAGGTTTTCCAAACCTTTTTAGACCAGGTTTTCTCTCTAGCAGTTCAAAATGCACTAAAACCTTCATTACCCAAACAAATGGAAGGATAGCATGTATGGCTAAAGCAGCCTATACACGGAGAAAATGTATTCCCTGCAACCACAGGTTCCCCCATCAACACACATAGGGGGTTATATACGAAAGGCAAATCCACTTTGCACTACAAGTGCACTAGAAAGTGCACTTGAAAGTGCAGTTGCTGTAGATCCGAGGGGGACATGCAAGGAAAATAAAAAACAGCATTTTAGCTTGCACATGATTGGATGATAAAATCAGCAGAGCTTCCCCTCATTTCAGATCTACCCCTCAGATTTACAGCAAATGCACTTCCAGTGCACTTTTAGTGCAAAGTGGATTTGCCTTTCGTTAATAACCCCCATAGTGTTGACAGGGAATCCCTCTTGACGAGACAGTGATTATTGAGATGCTCTGCTTCTACCAAAGTATTACTGAGCCATTGGGGTTATTTTACTACAGGCAAATAGGCTGTTCACGGGAAGTTGCACTATGCAAGGGAATTTGCCCCAGAGATTAGAGAATGTGGTGAAGCTTTTGCTTGCAAAGAATACCCAACCATGTGCAAGAAAAATAAACAGTATTTTTGCTTGCACATGATTTTATTATGAAAATTAGCAGAACTTCATCTCATTCACTAAGCTGTGGGGCAAATTAAATTGCCGAATGAATCTTTCCTTGCAAAGTGAACAGCCTATTTGCCTTTAGCAAATCTACTAAATGTGTACAAAAGGGTACAACAGGTACCCTCCTTTTTTAAAGGATAAGTTCACTTTTCATAACATGCTACACCCATATTCAGAGTATAATATGTAACATGTTATGAATGCACTGGCCCCCACACTTCCCTCTTCCCAGTTGTGAAGGATCTTCTAGCGGAGGACCCAGAATTCAAAGTCTAAAAAACACTTTGGGCAGGAAAGAGCCTCCAAGCCCAGATTACAGGGACTTTGGTCCCAAAATGCTTAACCCATCTGCAAGGGAAGCTTGAAAGGGAGTAAGAAGGAGTTAGCACCTGTCTGTGAGATGGAGTAGAGCAAGTATGGACTGTCTGGCAACTGAGACTTTGCTGCGTTCCTGTGGTTTTTCCTGTACTCTGAAGCAGACAGGAACCTTGAGCCAGGCGGGGAATTGGTATACTGGGAGTGAGCCATAATATTGTTTGCAATATACCCGAACTGTGGACTGTTTGTATGTGCTTTGCTGAAAAAATGTTTTTAGGTGTCTGATTTTTGAGGAATAAATAAAGACTGTTTTACTTTTACAAATGGCTGGTTACTTTCTCTCTATCTTGTCCTTACATAGTGCAATCGACTTGTGCACGAGCAGGCGTCCCAAATGTTGTGCACCAGATTGTTCCTTGGAATTACTTTTTACAGGGGTCAGATGAGACATGGAGCACTGTCTTTTGCTGGCTTTCATAATTTATTGTTCAGTGTACTCAAATTCTATTTGACTGGGGACAGACTAAAATTCCTGCACTTTTACAACATTTACTTTTGTAAAAATGTTATCCTCTTCTCCTCAGTTTAAAAAAAAAAAAAAAAAAACAGTGTAAAGAAAAGATTTACTTCCTTCTGTAATATGAACAAAACAGACTCTTAGTGGAAAGTCCTTTATTAAATCAAGATTAGCATAGCAAAAATGTCTGGTTTACTTGAGGCAGTATCAGATAAATCTAGTATGGAATATCTGCCGAGAGATTCTGTAAATATGCTTGAAAGCTTTTAATTAACAGTATGACGTTGAAGCTGCTTGCCTTCAAATATGTATCTGATGTTAGATTTCTGAAAGATTAAACTTTAGGACTGTGACAACAGTAGATTTCTTGCTCCAAGACTCTACAAAATAGACTCGAGCACTTAAAATATAACGCAAAACTAATACGAAAGTTGTCTTCTGTTTGTTTTCTCAGGTTTCAGTCTAATTCTGAGCGGGACCCGGTTCTGAGCAAAACCCGAGAGGTTTACAAGAGACACTTCATAAGGTAGCGTGGAGAGAACAGACACTCCGCCAGTGAGCTGTGTATGTATGGATGGGACATGTTTAGATTATCTGAGGGTGTCAACTGAGGCTTCTGAGAATTGGAGGAAAAAAAGACTTGGGGGAGGGAAGGAGACAGACAAAGACGAAGGAATATCTGAATTAGGGCAAGTGTAAAAAAGGGGCTTGATCATTGGCTCATTGGGACATTTCTGCACATTCTTTGGAAGGTTTTGTGCATATAATCTATAGTCGTTCTACCCGCTATCTCAGTGGAGCTGGCACAGGTACTGACAGAATGCTGTAAAAAGATATCTCAAACGTTCTGTGCGCTCTCTGATCATCTGCCATGAGAACTGACATTACATTATAACTGTCATGTTACCTAGTAAATTACAGAAAGCCACTGAAAATAAGCTTTATTGAAAATAAAAGAATGTTACAAGACTACAGCTATCCCATCCAATGCCATACAATATAGTAAAGATATTGATAAGTAATAGGAAAACCTATTCTTCCCCTTAAATATTGTTTTCTTATGGTGGCCCTGCACGCTTCAATGGATATACAATTCAATCAAAACAATCAAATCCACAAACTGACTGTGACAGATTTGTAGAAAAACAAACTAAGTCTTTCAACACCTTTAAATTTTATGCATCTAAAATATATTTAGCTAGTTTAACCACTTCAGCCCCGGAAGGTTTTACCCCCTTAACGACCAGGCCATTTTTTTTGCGATATGGCACTGTGTTATTTTAACTGACAATTGCGCGGTCATGCCACACTGTACCCAAATAAAATTGATGTGCTTTTTTTCCCCACAAATAGAGCTTTCTTTTGGTGGTATTTGATCACTCAAAAAAAGCAACAATTTTGAAAAAAATATATATTTTTTTTACTTTCTGCTATAAGGGCCGGTTCAGACTGCTGCGATTCGGGAACGCTGCTAATCTGCTGCGGGTTCCCGCATCGCATGTCTCCCGGCGGCAGTTCACACTGCCCTATGCGAGCTGCTGGGAGTGTCAGTTAAATGTTAATGACACCCCCAAATCAGTTTGCATATCGCAGTGCGATCTGCAAACTCAGACAGGAATCGGATCGCATGGTGTGAACACCCATGCGATCCGATTCTGCTGCGGACCAAAAAAAGGGTCCTGTACGAGTTTGGTCCGAATGCGATGCAAATTCAGCCATACTATCTGTATGGCTGAAATCGCATCGCACAGAGAACGCATGTGATTTGCACTGCAGTGCGTTGCGAATCATATCCGATCTCGGACATCGCAGCAGTTTGAACCGGCCCTAAATCACATCCATTAAAAAAAAAATGTAAAAAAATCGAATTTCTTCATCAATTTAAGCCAATAAGTATTCTGCTACATATTTTTGGTAAAAAAATTCCAAATAAGCGTTATTTGATTGGTTTGCTCAAAAGTTATTGCGCCTACAAACTATGGGATATTTTTATGTCATTTTTTTGTACATTTTTACTAGTAATAGCAGCGAACATCAGTTTTTAGCGGGACTGTGACATTGCAACAGAGAAAATCGGACACCTGACACTTTTGGCACTTTTTGGGGGACCAGTAACATTATTACAGTAATCAGTCCTAAAAATATGCACTGTTACTGTATTAATGACACTGGCAGTAAAGGGGTTAACATCAGGGGCAATCAAAGGGTTAAATGTGTCCCTAGGGGGTGCTTGCTAACTGTGTGGGGATTGCTCTGACTGGGAGAAGACAGAGATCTGTGTCCCTGCTTAGCAGGAACACAAGATCTCTATCTTCTCCCCTGTCAGAACGGTGATCTGCCTTGTGTACCCTTCTGCCTCTCTCGGGAACGATCGAGGATAACCGTCAGACATCGGGTCCTGCAGGCTCACTGATTGGCTCCCCTCTGTCCAATCAGCGTACGATCACACCTCTGGCAGTGCCCACATGCCCCCTAGTGGCTATTGCAGGAAATTACGTACAGGTACGAGATTTCGTGCGATAGAGCCGACCTGCTGCAGTACATTAGTTAGGTGGTCGGCAAGTGGCTAAACTGAAAGCTAATGAATGTGTATAGTGATACTCTCGTGCTACCACTGTGTGTGAATCTGCAAATATATGAATCAGACAGCTGCTCAGTCTATAGCTTTTATGTGGCTATTTAGTATAAATGAAATAATGAATAGTGTAGCGCAATCAATCAATCTAAATCAACTTGTGCATTGGTGACTGCAATTCCTGTGTAACGGTGCAAGTATTATATCATGTGTCTCAGGAATGGACATCAATAAATCAATACATAAATATTTTTTAAAAAGTGACATGTGCAATGATAGTAGGTGACTACTGTGAAAAGTGCAAAAATTCTATCATGTGTCTTGGCTGGACACAAATTAATCCTCACAAACATTAAAAAAAAAGAAAAGATGACAGTATCCAAGAAGCAAACATAGATTCCTTCAATATTGTACGTCCTTATAAACGTCTATAATAAATGTGTGTGATGTATCCCATCACCCAAGCTTGTGGATGTCCAAAATAATAGATGACTTCTTCCCTTTCTTCCTGTGTCACCTCTGTGCTCTCTAGCCTCTCACCTGAGATATACTTGGTATACAGCATAAGGTAGTATCTCTTAGGTAGGATATAATGTAGTCAGGTCACCTCTGGGGGTTCTCTGTGTACTGATGATACTTTACGCTATGAGGAGCTTTTTATATGCTTGCCTTTACATGAGTTTGTGCCGCTGGGGATCAAACATGCCGTGTAAGGTATCTCGTTTGCTGATGTTCCAGGGATATTGACAAATAATAGGGAACCTTTTCTTCCCCTTTTAAAAGATTTCTTATGGTGGCCTACACGCTTCAATTGATATGCGATTCAATCAAAACAATCATATCCACAACTGCTCATTTAGCCATAACTTCCCTTCCAATCGATTTAGACCTAGTATCGATCAGATTCAAACTTAGATCAAACTTAATCATTCAGCCGGGGCTGAATATTATCGATCCTTTTGCATCAAACAGCAGCACTGAGATACTTTGTTATCAATACAATCATTTTTCAATCAATCAGATTATATTGTGGAAAAACAGATGTTATGTTAGATCAATTTTATCTATCAGAGGTTACTGACCGAAAATAAGTCAATCATTTAACAAAGAAGGTATGTCCTCTATTAGACATTCATAGCTTGTGAATGGTGGAAATCTGAATGTCCCTTACAAACTGGTAAGACTATATGGAGTAACATTTATTTATAAAAGTACTCTACTGAACACTATTGCACAAAATATACATGGGAAAAAATGTATTATGCTAATTCTTGTATTTAATTAGTCACCCCTATCATCCCAGTGCAAGATATTAACAAACCCATAGAATTGTCTTACTTGGTAAAGTGGTTTGAGACTGGTTAGGTGTCTCGGGAGCCACACCTCAGGTCAAAACCTGCTGTATGATAGCGAGTGGCAGTCTCAGCCTGGACCCCTGCAGGGCCATGCCCCCAACGCATTTCACTCCGCCCACCAGAGCTTACCCATGGGGATCCCTATGATTAAGCTCCGGTGGGGTGGACATGTTGGGGGCGTGGCCTGGCATTCACTATCATACAGCAGGTTTTGACCTGATGTGCGGCTCTGGGGACACCCAACCACTTTTTACTATTACCTGGAGCATAAATGAGCTCCCTTCCCGACCAGTACTCACAGCAGTGGCCACATGACTTTATTCCCATACAGCCTGAGCGGCTCACACACATATCTTGGTTCAAAGTGGTTTGAGACCCCATACCTGCATGTGTCTACAGTTATCCATAGATTATATCTAAAATGCCCCAAGAACCTCTAAATATGCATAAAGCTCAGATAAATGGTAGTTTACCTTACAGCCTGTCTTCACCTGACTGGTCAGATGGTCTAACCTTAGGTTGTAAGCTCCTTGAGGGTAGGGACTGATGTGAATGTACAATGTATATGTAAAGCGCTGTGTAAATTAATGGCGCTATATAAGTACCTGAAATAAATAAATAATAAATGAATAAAATAATCGTATGAAAGGGGCCAGGAGCAAGAGGAAGAAGGTCAGTGCTTTACCATCCCAGCTCCGATCACTATTTGCCTTGCCTGCCTATTTCATTGCCCCACGCACTGTGAAGCCCAGACCCTGCAGGAATAAAGAGATATCTATTCTAAAATGATTGGGACACTTTACCAAATACATTAAGTTCAGAGGTTTGCTTTTAACCCCTAGCTGACTGCACTTTTCGATTAATGTTCCCTAGCACAGCTGCCCATGCCATAAGGACATTAGCAGCTGTGTGACTATGTGACCACCATGACAGCCAATTATGGTGACCACTGGAAGTTGGTTTCCAAATAATCTTCTCCACCATAAGATGTCCAGCACCCTTCTCCCTCTTTGCCCAGCTAAAATTCCTATGTAGAGAAAGAAATACGTTGTGACAAAGTATTAGTTTGTGTACAAAATAAATAAAATGCATAAAAATGTGTAAAATAACCAAAAAACTAAATTTTGTCCACATTTGTCCATTTGTACGTGCATAATAAAAAGTGAGCAGGTTATTTATTAAAACAAAGCCTTATATGTCCTTAAAAACAATTTAATGGCACTAGGACTTCTGTCCATTTGTGTTGCTCCTCTGATGAGTAATCCAAGGTGGATCACTTTTCGGAGGACGTTTGACACGCTGTGAGGACCCCTAAAAGCCTACACAAGTGCACTGTGGTGCCGCGGTCCCATTCACTGCAAGCATTGTGGCCACATCATATTTATACCTCCATACACCTGCCTTTGTTGTAGTTTAGGGGGAGCTGTAAAACTGTGTCTCAACCGCATGTTGTTACTGCAAGTGTAAACTAAGCATAAGGTAGGCAAATTAGTAATAGAGTTATTGTCAACTTAAAGTGTATGTAGAAATGTTTTTGTTTTTTTTGTAGATCAAAGGACAAGAACTCTATTTCACCAGGTGACCATTGTCATTAAGACAGAAACTGATGGGAAATCCTAATGTTACATTTGTCACCAGCACTAGATAAAAGATAAGATAAAGCTTCCAAAGGGGATATTTGTTTGGTAATAACTTTATACAGTTGGCCACTGAGCAAATTTTGGGCCATTTCCAACTAACCCTGTTGACACCCTTTTGCCTGATATCTTTCAATTGAAAAATTGGAAGGAGTCGGGGGGGAAATTGTCAACTGAAATCCAATCAGATGCAGACTTAAAAACCCAATCAGATGTAGGCTGAATGAAAGAAATCTATAAGTATATGGCCAGCCTAAGAGCACAATTTCCCTTACTACAGTCTCTCACAAAAGTGCGTACACCCCTCACATTTTAGTAAACATTTTATATCTTTTCATGTGACAACTCTGAAGAAATTACACTTTGCTACAATGTAAAGTAGTGAGTGTACAGCTTATATAATGCCCCGTACACACGGTCGGACATTCCAACCACAAAATCCGTCCGATTTTTTCCGACGGATTTTGTCCGAAACTGGTGTTGCATAAACACGGTCGGACAAAGTTGTTGGAAAATCTGATTGTTCCAAACGTGGTGATGTTCATTGCGTATGACAGATAATAGAGACTATTAGCCAATAGCTTTGGTCTCGTAATTGGATCTGAGCATGCATGGCACTTTTTCCCTCTGAATTCTCTACACACGATTGGAAAAAGTCAGATCGGATTTTGTTGTCGGAAAATTTGAGATCCTGCTCTCAAATTTTTTCCATCGGAAATTCCAATGGAAAAAGCCCGCTAGAGCCCACACACGATCAGATTTTCCGACAACATAATCCGATCTGACTTTTTCCATCGGAATATCCGACCGTCTGTACGGGGCATAACAGTGTAAATTTGCTGTCCCCTCAAAATAACTCAACACACGCCATTAATTGGAAGAAAAAAGTGACCCATCGCAGCTGTTAAAGATTGAGCCCTTAGTTCATATTACAATTTTTTCTATTAATTATCAATATATTTTTTAACTACCTATAGAGACCCATGTGATCTCTTAACCACTTCCTGACCGGAGCACTTTTTGCTATACGGCACTGCGTCACTTTAACTGACAATTGTGCGGTCGTATTGACGTCCTTTTTTTCCCACAAATAGAGCTTTCTTTTGGTGGTATTTGGTGGTATTTGATCACCTCTGCAGTTTTAAGAAGGGAAAGGGAAAAAGTATGAGGGGGAAAAAAAAGGGGGAAGGAAAAGGGGGAGAGGGGAAAAAGGGAGGAGGGGGAGAGGGAAAGGAAGAGGGAAGGAATGGAACAAATAAGGAGGGAAGAGAGGGAAAGGGAAAAAGGGGGACTCAACGGTCCGTCTTCATCCGATCCCCCATAGGGGAGAGCGGCGCTCTGACAGGTCCATCCCTGCACAGTGTGCAGAGACAGACCTGTCATCTGCCTGCTCAGCAGGGATCAACGGAGTGATCCCCCGCTGAGCAGAGTGGGCTCCATACACAAACACGTCCGTGTGAAGGAGCCCTAAGTCTTTGAACACCTTTAGTTTTGATGCACCTAGAATGTATTTAGCTAGTTTAAGCTGAAAGCTAAATTGGGCTTCAATCAAATTCCAAACTCAGTTTCAACTTTTGTATCGTTTTCAGCTGTTAATAAAGCTGAACTCCAGCTTTTGTTACACTTTACATAGTTTGGGAAAAGCCAATGATCCCTCACTTACATGTGAGGCCGCTGGATGTGAGGTATGCACTGTATGTAGCTGAGGCTACATACAGCATACCACAAAGGGGAAGTAAGGAAAGATTTCCCAAGTAATTCTTCAATGAGGAACAGCCAGTATTATCAAAAATATATATAAATAATTTTTTATTGAAAATTCCACATAAACACTGAAAAATGGTAAATGGTGGTCTGACTGATGGTCATGGACTATCTAGACACTGGGACAGTGGGTGAGCTGTATTGATTCCTTCCTTCCCGGCTGGGAAGTGCATACATACACACCTGTCCTATCGAGACCCAGGAGTCTGTTAATAATGTAGATGAGGTCTTTCATGGTAATGTTTCAAGGGAGGAGAGAGAGGTGGAGAGAAGGAGGAATAAGGTAGTCCTGACCTCTGCCTCCTCGGTTTCATCTTTAGAGGTAGAAGGTCTACCTCTGGGAAACAAGTTTGGGTCCTTATCTGAAGGGGAGAAGGAGTCTTCTAAATCCGTGTCTCAGATGGAGGAGGATGAGGTAGAGTGTTCCCTAAAGAGGTCAAGGTCTCCAGTAAGGGGGGAGGGAGCTCAGGCTAAAAAACGCCTACCTCAATCATCCTGATGCCAGTTCCCACTCCGATAAAAGGTAGCAACGATTATTGTTGCCAGCATAAAATCTGTAAGGGCTCGTAATATGGCCTTATTTTTGCTCAGCGAGATGGATGCTGATATTTTATTTTTGCAAGAGACCCAGCTAAATAGCCTTTGCCGATGTCCACTTGGCAAAGAGGGAGTGGAGGCATGGGCCCTCCTTCTGGTCTCTTGCGGCTGAGCCTTACAGCGGTGTTGTAGTACTTTTTACGTAAACTGGATGTTTGATAAAACCGCCCTCCTATGCAAACACCACTTTGCGCCCGAGGATGATATGTTATTGCGATAAAAGACTTTAAATATACATAAAATGAAATCACGGTAGTGTAAATTTTTAGTGAAACATAAAACACTACAAGCCGCCTAAAATCAGCATGAAATGGAAAGTACAATAAAAAAATCTTTTTGTGCACCTTTTTTATTGTAGTAGTTTTTACTGGCATGGTATCGTGGTTGTCCAAGAGCGGAGTATCAGGGTGACGTGGAAACTATGGACCACTTCTTGCTTCAGTGCCCTTTCAATATAGAAGTCCATAAAAAGGTGGGGAGGGCTCTAAATATTCCTTTCTTGCCTAGCATGTCTTATGCTGAGTGGGTGTATGGAGCATTGCAGAATCAAAAGGGATTTGATTTGGACACTCTTTTTCTAGTCAGCTTAGTAGTACGATATTACACCTGGAATGCACGGTGTTAGGTATCCCTTCGGCAGAAAGTCCTTCCTGTTCCGGTGGTGGTGTGTGAGATTCTTGGTGAGGTAGAGAAAATTTGAGGTTTCGAGAAAAACAGATGGCGGCAAAGGGTCTGGATAAAGGTGTGGAGGAATATCAGGCCTGTAGCTGCTGTTTGTTGATCTCTGGGTTCTTTCCCTGTTTTCTCTCTGGACACTACTAGATTTTCAAAGATAAACATCATTTTGAAGAAAGGCTACATACACATGATCTGGAATTTTTGAAGATGCCTGTGCTATTTAGTGATATATATATATATATATATATATATATATATATATATATATATATATATATATATATATATATATATATATATATATATATATATATATATATATATGTTGATATATATAGTATAATATAATACAGTGATATTGCTCTTGGTTGATCATATATTATACGCCTTTATTATTATTATTATTATGTTTAGTCGTGTATACAATATGTTATGCATACATAAACATTTTTAAAAATTAAATATTTATTTTTTGTATTTTTGTAAAAAAAAAAAAAGTTGTGATGTGTTCTCAAAATAAAAAATTGCATACTCAATATTGAACTCTAAGGACTAAGACTGGTAATATAGTGTGTAAATTATACACATAATATATATATATATATATATATATACACACAGCAGAGCTCAAAACTTCAAGTCCTGAGCTACTAGCCAGGCCTTAAGGGTCACTCGCCACCAGTTTCCCCGCCCAACCCCTACCCTGTGTCCACCGATGCAGCCTGTGTCTGCCGATGCAGCCTGTGTCTGCCAATGCAGCATGTGCCCATCAATGCAGCCTGTGCCCATCAATGCAGCTTGTAGCTACCAATGCAGCCTGTGCCACCAGTGCAGCCTGCATCCACCAATGCAGCCTGTGCCACCAGTGCAGCCTGCATCCACCAATGCAGCCTATCTGTGCAGGAGAAGATAGAGGAGAGCTGCCGCCTGGCTGATCAGAGCGCGGGAAATATAACAGCTTTCATTTCAATAGCTGTGTATTCCCCGCTGCGTGCCGTCACATACAGCCCCTCCCCCTTGTCCGGGGAACTTTGATCATCCGGGCAGGGACTTTCCTCTCCCCTCCAATCGCTGGGAGAACGGCTCCCATACAACCCCCCCCCCCCCCCCCATCCCAGGCAGCCCTTCATCTCCAGCCCTCAAGATCCACTCGCAAAAGGCAAGTGGAATTTTTGAGGGCTGTACACAGTATATATACAGTATTTATGTATTTTAAGACTCTTAATGTGACCAATTTTAAAGCATAGTCATGGGTGATATCAAACAGATATTTTGTTATGAGTGGAATTTTATCAGATCATAATTTATAAAATAAGACTGAATTTTTAAAGCAGGCAGTTAACAAAATTTGAACAGGAATGTAGATTCCCTTAACTGCCTGCTAAGCTGTTTATGACTGGCATGAAAACCTGTTAAGGGTCTTATATGACCTAGCAATTTTTAGAATGTGCTTAATTAAAAGTCTCTGCTTAATTACTTAACCACTTCTGGACTGCCACACGCTGATATACGTTCTAACTTTGAAGAGGGATATCTTTTTTATAGCAGCAGCTAGCTGCCATAACCCTGGTATCCTCTTCTTTGGCGGGCGCTCCGGTTTTTAATAATAGTGGTCTCTGTGGCGGATTCACTGCAAGATCATTTTTATCGGCGGCCGGAGATGGCCCCCCGCCACGCTCCGGTGCCCTCCTCCGCTTACCGGGTGATCGGAGGCTTGTCCTTCCTGGGTATGGAGACGAGTGAGTGGAAGATGGCCCCCACCTGTCTCCATACCATTGCAGGGCAGAAGCAACGTCAAAACGTCACTTCCGCCCATAGCTCTTAAAGGGCCATTTTTTTTTTCTTCAAATGACAATTTTTTTTATTGCATTTTACTGTAAATATGAGATCTGAGGTCTTTCTGACCCCAGATCTCATATTTAAGAAGTCCTGTCATGCTTTTTTCTATCGATCGGTAGAGCGAGAGCAATAATTGTAGCCCTAGACCTCCTCTGTAACTCAAAACATGCAACTTGTCTGAAAGGAAATAGTAGGTATTCTGGATGACCATCCTTCTTATAGGTACACCAACAGGGCCCTCAGACATCTGGACACACTGAATGAAACGAGAGGCAGGTTGTGCATTCGTAAAATGTCTACTTTTATTAGGTGTGTATACAGCTTCTATATGGTTCAGCTTACCAATAGAAAGAGGGGAATTATGTATTTGTATAGAAATATATAGTTATATGGTTATACAAGTCAGTGACCCTTTAAGATACATTATCATGAGTTACTACAGACCATTTTGTTATGAGTCATAAGTCATGCATCCTGTCCCATGGCCTACAGAACAGGGAACAGGAAAGGACAAACCAAACCACAATGATATATATATAGAGTATAGTGCTGTGCGAGCAGTTTTCTTGTGCTAAAATCTAAAATGGAGTCACAATGGTTTGGGCATATTATTACAATCCTGTCTTTTGTCAAAAACGTGACAATCACAAACCCAATATTCCCCCAACATTCACCTGGACTACTTTCCCAAAAATGTACCACCATCCTAATCATGTAAAAATAGAAAACAATAAACACATAATCTAAGCTGCATAGCAATTGTCCATGAAATATAAAGGGGAAGGGGCGTCACAGTCCATAAAAGCAAGTGGGGGGGGGGGCATGACAGCCTTTAGGCCAAATTAAAAATAGTCCCAAAGAAAAGCACAAAAAAAGGTCTCTTGTATGGCTTCTAAATGTCCATTAAATTCATAAAAAGGAAGGAAAAGGAAATGTCCACATTATAATTCTCATTCTCCTAAACTTTTCCCAAAACGTTTGGTTTGATATCCATATTTTGCAGAGATTCTCCACCCCAAAAACCCTGCCTCTCTTTGTAAGGATAGAACTCAATATCCACAGACAGACTGGAACTGATGCATTGGGCTAGACTTGGGTCTTCGGGCTGGCGTATCTGGATCTCTCTCTTGTGATGCTCACTGGAGTTTTGTAGACCTTGGGCGTGCATCATTGGCTAACCCTCAAGGTGGCATTCCCAGGAACATTTTCCAGCAGGAGTCCGCCTTTACTCATCTCAGAACCTCCTATGGTTTTTGAACAACAAAGATGAACAACGAAGATTTCCATGTAAATGCTGTTGTCATCTCTTCATCCGGATAGGGTATAGGGCAGGGTATGAATGGGGTATAGGGTATGAAAGGGGTGGGCATTTCTTCATGTGCATGGGGCTAGGGGTGAATGCTGGCTGGGGCAGATTCTCCTCATCCAACATGAATAATTACAGAATCTACCTGATAAATTCAGGCCTTAACGATTGGAGGTATTAAAAATAATATTCCTTATTGACTCAAACATATGTAAAACATGCAGAAATAAAAATGTTTCTCAGCAAGAGTTTTCATTATATAGATTCAATATATCTAACTAAACATTTTTTTCTCCTTCAAATCCAGTATTAAAACTTAAACACCTTTTAGTTCCTTCTATCCCCGGGACCCAAGTGGACCCGAGGGTCTCTGAACATAACATTTTACCCAAACACATATTCTGACTCAGAAGTCAGCCTCCCAACTATGCAAATATATCTGATCATCAGTAACAAACAAAACATTGATGGATGGAACAACATTACATCATTAACAATTTGCGATTGACACTCTGGGAATTCAAAAGTTAAATATATCCAGAATAGTCACTTTGTTATTCAAACAAACTTTCCCCTCAATATTTTAGTATCTTATGAACTCAATACATGCAGCAATTTATTTTGATCCTGGTTACTTAATTTCAGCAACTCTTCAAACGCTTATAGTTTCACCCTTTTTTTTAACCAAAATCCCATTATCAATTTTAATTTAACCCCAAAATTTTAGGGAAATATATATTATCAGGAACATGGGCCTAATAACCTCTACTCCCAAAACAAGAAAACACAATATGAACACCATTGAACACCTTTTTCCATATTTTTAAATCCTTATCTCACACGAAGATTATATATATTTTGCCTAGTGTATATGATTACACAACACAGTCTTTTTCTTCACTAACCACAATTCCTCTGGCGTAGAGCCTGGAATACATAACTTCCTTATTCTTTCCATAGCATAGATATATATTTTTTAATTATAATATTCTTTAACTTTAACTCATTGTTAATATAGCCCAAACACAATTAAAACCATTTGCACAAATATAGCACATTTGCTGATATTGAAAAAAAAAACACCTTTTAACTTTAATAATGTAAGGACAGGCAAATACAATTAAAACAGTCCTTAAAGTCAGACTCTAACTGAAATACCGTATATACTCGAGTATAAGCCAAGTTTTTCAGCACATTTTTTTGTGCTGAAAGTGCCCCCCTCGGCTTATACTCGAGTCAATCACTTTTCTGCAGAAAAAAAAATAATTTCCGACCCGAATTTGGGGCCCCGTATCTCGGGGCCACTTGGGTCTAGGAATCCCAACTTGGTGTGCCAACCCAGTGGACCTAGCACTACAACATATCCAAAGATGGGGTTCCTAGCACTAAGTGGCCCAGAGATACGGGGCCCCAAAGTCGGTTCAGAAAATGTCATTCTCTGCTGCAGAAAAGTGCTTGAGATTTTCTGACCCGAATTTGGGGCCCCATATCTCGGGGACACTTGGTGCTAGGAACCCCAAATGTTGTATTCCAACCCAGTGGAATTAGCACTACAACATATCCAAAGATGGGGTTCCTAGCACTAAGTGACCCCGAGATACAGGGCCCCAAATCGGTCAACTGTGTCCATCTGCATGGGCACAGTGAGGCTGCAAATGGGCATCGTTGACCCTCTTTTCCACTTACAATAGCTGCGCATTTCTCACCCTAGGCTTATACTCGAGTCAATAAGTTTTCCCAGTTGTTTGTGGTAAAATTAGGTGCCTCGGCTTATATTCGGGTCGGCCTATACTCGAGTATATATGGTAATTAAAATACCCTATACAAAAATTATAATGCTACTTTTAAAAATTTGTATCTGATCAGATTCCTCAAAAAAAAGAAACATTTGGTACCAGCGCATACATGTAATTTATCAGTGACGTGTCACATTCCCCTTTTAATGTTCCCAATTAACTATGCATTGGGCATGGGCTTAATATGTGCCCAACACATTTCATGAATAGACTGACAATATTTGCAACATTTTAACAATAAACATGTATTTTTATAGATAACTTTACTGAATTATATCTTTCTTTAACATTCACTCTCCACCTCAGCAAGTCTCTCGGTTTTACTGAATATGGAATGCATATATATCAGTATGCTTTGCGCAAGAGCGGTGATGAAGGCATGGTCGGCGGCTTAAT
This sequence comes from Lithobates sylvaticus, assembly GCA_028564925.1. Taxonomy (NCBI): domain Eukaryota; kingdom Metazoa; phylum Chordata; class Amphibia; order Anura; family Ranidae; genus Lithobates; species Lithobates sylvaticus. The sequence goes on along the minus strand of CM053034.1, from coordinate 104,711,364 downwards.
CCCCTTTTTCACTTGAAGCAACATAGCAGATCTATGCAAGCGGATATGTACCTCTGTGTATTGTGCTAAACAATACTTTGGATAGGAGGAATCACTCAAATAGTAACTTGTCCTTGTTCAAATCAGTGATTCAAACCTCTTCAAGCACCACACACAGATGAATACCCTACTCTGTCCCTCTCACCTGCCCACTTTCGCAACGTTCTCTGTCTTGGCAGGATCGTAGGACATATATCAACTACCTAACAATCCATTTGAATTCAGAAGAAAAAACAACTTATACTCTAAATTGGAATTCCAAGACAAGACAAAAATTCACATACACATAAAATTAAGCATTTCTTTTAACAACAACTTTCCCTTACCTAATAACCAATAATTCACCAGTTCACACAATTCACACGCTCCAAAACTCTGCTATACAATACTTCTTACATTTAAGCTATGTTTGGGTTAACCTCTTAACTCTTACCTTTCTGTTCCAACCTTTATTATTAAATTATCAGAACAAAGATGGCAATGTTATATGTGTTAAAACGCTTGGTCTGTATTTGGCTAATCATTTAAAACAAGTAACAATATTATGCTGAATAGCAAGGTCCCCGTTTTTTTTTTCTTTCTATATATTAATACATGGGCTTACACATATCTCAAAATGTCTTAATATCTACTGCGTCGATTTAAGAGAGGCTGCAAAAAAATTAACTTCCTCATATTACCTCATAGTACCTTAATCCCTTATCTATTGAATGCAGCGAAGGCCCTAATCCCATGCTTGTGGAAATCCCAGGAGATCCCGTCCATGAAAGAGTGGATCGAAAGGGTAGAGTGGATAAGAACTATAGAAGAGTCGATTCACAAGATAGAGGGAATAAAGGAGAAACATCATAGGACATGGCAGCAATGGCTGGTGTTTAGGAAAACGGAGAGATACCTGAGGTTAATGGAAAGAGAGTGTTGACAGAGAAGGAAGGCAGTGAGTGAGACGGGGTAGGCTTTTTCCTTATGTTTTTATATAATTGAAGTTTTTTCTTTTTTTCATTTTTCTTTTGTTTTGTTTTTTATTAGGGGGGGGGGGGGGTCAGGGTAAAAAATGTACGCTAACTATGAATGTAAAAGATTAAATGTTTGGAAAACTTAACAAAATAAGAAAATAAAGAATATACAAAAAAAAAAAACTTCCTCATATTGAACCAGCTATCATATATTCAATCTAGACAGTCCTTGTCTGACCATCCTTTGGTTCAAATATTCTTCATAATCAAGAAATACATGAAAATTAATTTTCCCGCGATGCTACAGCAAACATGGACACTTTGCCAGGAATGCTACGTTTCCCCATTAATGTTTTCCAATGTCTCTTTAACCACTTCAGCCCCGGACCAATTGGCAGCCAAAGGACCAGGCCCCTTTTTGCGATTCGGCACTGCGTCATTTTAACTGACAATTGCGCGGTTGTGCGACGTGGCTCCAAAACAAAATTGGCGTCCTTTTTTTCCCACAAATAGAGCTTTCTTTTGGTGGTATTTGATCGCCCCTGCGGTTTTTATTTTTTGCGCTATAAACAAAAATAGAGCGACAATTTTGAAAAAAATGCAATATTTTTTGCTTTTTGCTATAATAAATATCCCCAAAAAATATATAAAAAAAACTTTTTCCTCAGTTTAGGCCGATACGTATTCTTCTACATATTTTTGGTAAAAAAAAACGCAATTAGCGATTATTGATTGGTTTGCGCAAAAGTTATAGCGTTTACAAAATAGGGGATAGTTTTATAGCATTTTTATTAATATTTTTTTTTTTTACTAGTAATGGTGGCGATCAGCGATTTTTATTGTGACTGCGACATTATGGCGGACACATCGGACATTTTTGACATATTTTTGGGACCATTGTCATTTATACAGCAATCAATGCTATTTAAATGCATTGATTCCTGTATAAATGACAGTTGTAGTGAAAGAGTTAACCACTAGGGGGAGGGGAGGGGTTATGGGCTCTGACGTGTGTGTGTTTTTTTTACATTAGGGGGCGGGGCTGACGTCTGACGTCATTGATCGGCTTTCCCGATGACCGGGAACAGCCAATCAATGATAGGCAGAGTAGGAAGCGCAGGGAGAGGTTTGTTTACACAAACCTCTCCCCGTTCTACAGCTCTGTAACCCGATCGCGGGACACCAGCGGCGATCGGGTCCACTGGTCCCGCGGCCGGGGGTCACAGAGCTCCCGACCGGGTCGCGAGCGCGCCGCTGGCGGCACGCGCGCGACCCACGGGCAGGCATTTAAAGGGCCACGTACAGGTATGTGGTTTTGCCTGCCCGTGCCATTCTGTAGACGTATATCTACATGAGGCGGTCGGGAAGCGGTTAAACCTCTAAAAGCTCTGTAATGTTACTTTCTGTTTTTAAAACTAAATTTTACTCACCTTTGATAATGGATTTAACTGCAGACACAGTGTCCCTACGTTTCTAGATGTGAGCTCTACCTGGCCCCAGGAGTGGTAAGTTCTATTAACTTTTCCACTGCAATCCCAAGACCTTAATACTTTCATTAATAAATAACTGCTCTCTTACTCTTCACCTTCAAAACTTAACTTGCTTTACCCTCCACAATGTAGGTTGTTTTCATTAAAAAAACCTTTAAACTCACTTACTTTATCCTTACCAGTAGGGTGTTTGCATCAAAACATTCCCTTTGCACTTATATTACTACTAAGGCTTATTCAATACCATTGTATATTAGATAAGTTGGATTTTTGTATATCATACCTGTCAACTGCTTTGATAAGTGTAGTGTATCGTGAAAATATCAATTCATATCATTCCCTCTCTTTACACAACTCCCCAGCCCATCTAACATATTCTTTTGCAACCTTCAAAATACTATTCTTTTTACCTTCAAAGAGTCATCAAAACATGTTAAAAATGTATTTAAACATGTACTTCAAACTATTACACATCTAGCAAACAAATTAAGCACTTATAATTACAATTCTATAAACAAATATTAGTAAAGGGGAGACCTTTGACACTTTAAATATCCGTTCCAAATTTAAATCACATAGCCAAAACCCTTTTTTCCCATATGCATCACAGCAACAATATTTCTTAATTTCTTTAGTCTTTTTAACACCTTAAGTAATGACATACATACATTTGAATTACATACAAAAGTACTTACCACTCTCACGATATTTAGATATACAGTGGTGTGAAAAAGTGTTTGCCCCCTTCCTCATTTCCTGTTCCTTTGCATGTTTGTCACACTTAAGTGTTTCGGAACATCAAACCAATTTAAACAATAATCAAGGACAACACAAGTAAACACAAAATGCAATTTGTAAATGAAGGTGTTTATTATTAAAGGTGAAAAAAAATCCAAACCATCATGGCCCTGTGTGAAAAAGTGATTGCCCCCTAAACCTAATAACTGGTTGTGCCACCCTTAGCAGCAACAACTGCAACCAAGCGTTTGCGATAACGTGCAATGAGGCTTTTACAGCGTCCTGGAGGAATTTTGTCCCACTCATCTTTGCAGAATTGTCCTAATTCAGTTACATTAGAGGGTTTTCGAGCATGAACGGCCTTTTTAAGGTCATACCACAACATCTCAATAGGATTCAGGTCAGGACTTTGGCTAGGCCACTCCAAAGTCTTCATTTTGTTTTTCTTCAGACATTCGGTGGTGGACTTGCTGGTGTGTTTAGGATCATTGTCCTGCTGCAGAACCCAAGTTCGTTTCAGCTTGAGTACACGAACAGATGGTCGGACATTCTCCTTCAGGATCTCTTGGTAGACAGCAGAATTCATAGTTCCTTTTATCACGGCAAGTCTTCCAGGTCCTGAAGCAGCAAAACAGCCCCAGACCATCACACTACCACCACCATATTTTACTGTTGGTATAATGTTCTTTTTCTGAAATGCAGTGTTCCTTCTACGCCAGATATACTTGGACACACACCTTCCAAAGAGTTCCACTTTTGTCTCATCGGTCCACAGAATGTTGTCCCAAAAGTCTTGGGGATCATCAAGATGTGTTGTGGAGAAATTGAGACGAGCTTTGATGTTCTTTTTGCTCAGCAGTGGTTTTCTCCTTGGAATTCTGCCATGCAGACCATTTTTGCCCAGTCTTTTCCTGATGGTGGAGGCATGAACGCTGACCTTAACTGAGGCAAGTGAGGCCTGCAGTTCCTTGGACGTTGTTGTGGGGTCTTTTGTGACCTCTTGGATGAGTCGTCGCTGCGCTCTTGGGGTAATTTTGGGCGGCCGGCCACTCCTGGGAAGGTTCACCACTGTTCCATGTCTTCGCCATTTGTGGATAATGGCTCTCACTGTGGTTCGCTGGATTCCCAAAGCTTTGGAAATGGCTTTATAACCCTTTCCAGACTGATAGATCTCAATTACTTTCTTTCTCAATTGTTCCTGAATTTCTTTGGGTCTCGGCATGATGTGTAGCTTTTAAGGATCTTCTGGTGGACCTTACTGTGTCAAGCAGCTCCTATTTAAGTGATGCCTTGATTGTGAACAGGTGTGGCAATAATCAGGCCTGGGTGTGGCTAGAGAAATTGAACTCAGGTGTGGACAACCACAGTTATAGTATGTTTTAACAAGGGGGGGGCAATCACTTTTTCACACAGGGCCATGATGGTTTGGATTTTTTTTTACCTTTAATAATAAACACCTTCATTTACAAATTGCATTTTGTGTTTACTTGTGTTGTCCTTGACTATTGTTTAAATTGGTTTGATGTTCCGAAACACTTAAGTGTGACAAACATGCAAAGGAACAGGAAATGAGGAAGAGGGCAAACACTTTTTCACACCACTGTAAGCCAGGGAGATTTCTAATTTACTTTGTCCCTATTTCTGACTAAAATTCCTACCTACCTGATCGATCGCCTTTATTCCAACGAGCACCAAGCTTCCAATGGGCGTGTACACTTTTCCACAACGTTTCCAAAATGCTTAAAGCCAACCTGGGCATAACATTATAGAAACCCCAAGCTGCTATCAAAATTTAAACATGCAAGTAATCTAGCAATACCAACCAGCAATTACAAGGTATGTTACCAGTGTAGCAATACTAATTTGCACACATTTCATAATACTGTAGACCATTTTGACTGTCCTACCTTACAGTCAGTGTATCTACACAACAAATTATCTTATTGCTTCTATGCAACAGAAAGATAAGCAAAGATTTAGCAGGCGCTGTTGGTTACCTAAATACCCTTCTCAAAAGGATACTGAACTGAGTCTTAAATAGACTTGGGTCTCCCAAAGACCCTACAATGTTACACTCCTGTGAGTGTGTCTATTAAGGCGTGGTCCTTTCTTCCTTTCTCTTTAAATTTAAAAGGCTAAGACTTTATCGGAGCCAGGGTAAGAAAGAATTTGTCAAAATTGACAAAGGTCTACCCACTATGGATGATTGTCTTATCCTGGACCAGCCCCCATTGGAAAGGAAATAGTAGGCATTCTGGATGACCACCCTTCTTTTAGGGCCCTCAGATATCTGGAGACACCAAATGAAACAAGAGGCAGGTTGTGCATTCGTAAAATGTCTACTTTTATTAGGTGTGTATGCAGCTTATATATGGTTTAGCTTACCAATAGAAAGAGGGGAGGAGGTGGTGGTTAGTAAATTATGTATTTGTATAGAAATATATAGTTATATATACAAGTCAGTGACCCTTTAAGATACATTATCATGAGTTAACACGGCTCAACAGACCATATGGTTATGAGTCATAAGTCATGCATCCTGTCCCATGGCCTACAGAACAGGGAACAGGAAAGGACAAACCGAACAATGATATATATAGAGTATAGTGCTGTGCAAGCAGTTTTCTTGTGCTAAAATCTAAAATGGAGTCACAATGGTTTGGGCATATTATTACACTGTAGAACTTTTTAAACGTCGCCTATGGAGATTTTGAAGGGTAAAAGTTTGTCGCCATTCAGGCGCAATTTTAAAGCATGAAAAGTTGGGTATCACTTTACTCAGTGTAACATTATCTTTCACAATATAAAAAAATTGGGCTAACTTTACTGTTGTCTTAATTTTTAATTCAAAAAAGTGTATTTTTTCCAAAAAAAGTTCGCTTTTAAGACCTCTACACAAATACGGTATGACAGAAAGTATAGCAACAACCACCATTTTATTCTCTAGGGTGTTAGAAAAAAAATTATAATGTTTGGGGGTTCTACATAATTTTCTAGCAAAAAAAATGTTTTTAACTTGTAAACAACAAATCTCAGAAAGAGGCTCGGTCCTTAAGTGGTTTATTCTGTTTTACAATGACTTATCAGTGCTTTGACTACTGTTAACTACTGCTTATGTTACTACTGCTTTAAATGTCATGACTACATTACAGTGGACTTCATTAAAGTCCCTAGTTCAAGATGCTTAGGATGGCGTAGTCTTTGGCAAAAATGAGAGTGACACTATGCTCAGTGTAAATCCCCTTCCTCAGTCTGGGGTTCAGCAGACCACATAATTACACCAAAACTATATAATATGAGGACCTACGTAAACTGTCCAATTAATCTGTATACAATCAGGTAGGCCCATGTACTACATAGTTGTTGGTAGATCCAAAGAAGATTGTACGGCCAGGTTGTGAAATGTGTGATGAGTTTTAGAGGTGAATTCCCCCCACTTTGTAGAGACTTTGTTGTGTCTCTGGGTCAGGAAGTAAAGGAATCTCCTCTAATTGACAAAAGTAGCAAAAAAAAAAAAAAATTGACAAAGGTCGACACTTCTCTATTCTATCCAAACCATAAAAGGAAATGTTTTATCTCTACATAACCTTTAAATTAAAACATTTAATCTCTGTGGTTTCAGTACCATGCTTAATGATTGGTAAACTATCCCTAAAAACATAATTTCTGTTCATACAAATTAAACAGACTTCATGTCACATTAGTTAATGACAAAGCCCATTTCACAGCACCAAGTCAGTGCCAGTGATTTTTATCACCGTTCGGCACAGTAGCATTTTACGTCTGTATTTCACCCATCTCCATCTGTTGGAAATAATCTCCTTATTATTATTATCCGGACTCTCTGGTACAAGATGAGTTTATAAGATTGTTATCTGTGTGACTGGGTCATAGCAAGTGAATACACAGAGCAGAGACTAGGCTATATATACAACAATATGCACCTGTTAGTACGTATGCAGCATTCTTTGCTGCCTATATATAGCGCTAAAAGTTCGTAGCCTGAATTCCAGAATGCAGAGATGCATGTGCATAAGATTAAACAGATATATACTTTTTTGTGGTATGAGCACGTATAGCAGTACATGCAACTCCTGCACAGCTATATTCTGTTACATGGAAATCTGTTATTAGTTCCAAACTAGAAAGGCAAGCAGTACTGAGACAGACACAGCAAATCCAAATTGGTCATCCTAGATTCTAGAGACCTTCAGCATCATATACCAGAAATATATACTCTTTGCTGTGGCCAGTGGTAATTCATTATTAGTTTACACTAACAGAATACTGTTCCTTTTACGTTAGAGTTTATGTATATAAGGGCAACATCTTTGGAAGTCATAAGTCATTGTAATAGTGCAAAAAGGCCCAATCCAATGGACAATCAACAATTTTTATAAACACTTATAAAGAAGAAAGAAACTGTGATCAAATAAGTGCAATTAAATAGACACATGCCCATATTTAGTCAATGATTTTATATATATATATATATATATATACACACACACAGTATATCTCAAAAGTGAGTACACCCCTCACATTTTTGTAAATATTTTATGATTTTCATGTGACAACACTGAAGAAATTACACTTTGCTACAATGTAAAGTATTGCGTGTACAGCTTGTATAACAGTGTAAATTTGCTGTGCCCTCAAAATAACTCAACACACATCCATTAATGTCTAAACTGCTGGCAACAAAAGTGAGTACACCCCTAAGTGAAAATGTCCAAATTGAGCCCAAAGTGTCAATATTTTGTGTGCCCACCATTATTTTCCAGCACTGCCTTAACCCTCTTGGGCATGGAGTTCACCAGAGCTTCACGGGTTGCCACTGGAGTCCTCTTCCACTCCTCCATGATGACATCATGGAGCTGGTGGATGTTAGAGACCTTGCACTCCTCCACCTTCCGTTTGAGGATGCCCCACAGATGATCAATAGGGTTTAGGTCTGGAGACATGCTTGGCCAGTCCATCACCTTTACCCTCAGCTTCTTTAGCAAGGCAGTGTTCATCTTGGAGGTGTGTTTGGGTCGTTATGTTGGAATACTGCCCTGCGACCCAGTCTCCGAAGGGAGGGGATCATGCTCTCCTCTCCTCACTGACAACTTCCGTGTGAGGAGAGGAGAGCCGATCGCCTAGAAACTGGCTCTCTATTTACATCACATGATGGCTGTGATTGGACACAGCCATCATGCTGATCGGAGATGCCCCGTGTAACACGAGTGCATCGGGATCGCGCCGCAGTGCGGGCACCCGCACGCGCGATCCCCCTTCTTCTGAGGAATGTTCCTGAACATCCACTCAGAAGGAGGAAGCACCCGGCCGGGTAGGAGGTGGTTAATTTTTTAATTTTCCCAAAAATTGTGACAAAAAACTCACCATGCCTTTTATTAAATACTGCTGCTGCACTTGAGACTTAGGGAGTCTTCTGTGGCGCAGATTGATTTATTCACTCTATGTATTTAGGCTGTAAAAAAAGTTTCACACGTGGTATCAACATACTTAACGGAAGTAGTGAAATGTGTTTTGGGGTGTAATTCCAAGTATATATTTGCATTCCTTTTTTATTCTTTCACAAATCCTGTGGTATACACTTTTTGCCTATTGACGTTTATATAGTTTGTTGTGTTTATTTACTATTATCATTATTATTATTTTTTGTGAGTATATAATATGTTGTTTTTAATAAAATTCTTTGATCTTTTTACCACACCAGAGGTCTGAGCCGTTTTCTGCCTTCCCTGGCTTTTGTAATTCCAAGTATGCCTATGTTGCATGTTAAAAATATTTTATTAATTGACAACTTTGTGTAAAAAAAAAAAAAAATACATTTTCATTTTCTCTTATATTTTCTAAAAACTTGTGGCAAAAAATAATATCAAAAGACTCATTATACCTCTTAGAAAATACCTTGGAGTGTTTTTGTTTCAAAATGTGGTCATTTTGTGGGGGTTTCTCCCGTCCTCACATTTCTGGAACTCAAGAAATTTGATGGGTAGTCAGGAAATTAGCCGTGTAATTTATGCTCTTTGAAAGCCCAAAGGTGCTCCTTGGATTTTGGACCCTCCTATACATCGAGGCTGTGAAAAAGTTTCACACATGTGATATCCCCATACATGGGAGAAGAATGTGTTTTAGGGTGTAATTGCAAAAATACCTATGCTATGCTGGTTAAAACGCCCCAAAAAAATTTTTATGAGAAAATTAAAAAAATTACAACTTTAAAAAACTCACCTTACCTTGTACTAAGTACCTTGGATTGTCTACTTTCCAAAAAGGGGTAATTTTTGGGGTAATTGTACAGGATTGCTAAATATGTATACTATTGGTTGTACTCAGACTAAATAATTTACACTGATTTGTTTTTTATCACCACAGAAATGTAGCAGAATATATTTTGGCCCACATTTTTAAGAAAGATTATTTATTTGCAAAGTTTTAAAACAAAGAAAATAAAATTTATTTTTTCTTTATATAGTAAAAAGTTAAAATCCCAGATGTAATTAAATACCACCAAAAAAGCTTTGTCTCAAAAAATGATATAAAATTCATTTGGGTACAGTGTTGCAGCAAGTGTGACAGCACCTAAAAGGGTAAGTTCACCTTTACAGAAAAATCTGTAAGGTGAACTTACACAGGACACCCTCCTCTCCCATTATGAGCCCTGCTATAGCCGCCTCACGGCTCTGGGGCTTAGAAATCCCCAGGGCTTAATCTCCTAAACGTACACCGTCAGGAGGGACATTTAGGAGCTTTCAGTGGGACCGGGCGGGGGGGGGGGGGGTGTAAGTTCACCTTACAGATTTTTCTCTAAAGGTGAACTTACGCTTTAAACTAAAAAATGGCCTAGACATGAAAGTGGTGAAACAGTCTTGTCTTCAAGAGGTAATGTCTATTATATCTATAACTAATACTCTTCTAAATATTTTCACTAGATTATTTTCTCCTATTCAGCACCTGAACTCTCCAGGAAGTGTAAATATGCCGTAACATATTTCCATGGGTTTAAGCACCCATGTGCAATAGGCCTTCTATTTCCAGAATAGGCATTTTATAGCACAAAGGTTGTAATTTAGTGAGTGCCTGTTAATTTGCAGTATAGCTGTCATATATGGGTTAAATGAAAAAGATAGGACTGTGTCAACCTAAAAAATAACTGATATTGAACTTGCAAAACAGTGAAAAACAGATACTTTGTCACTGTAAATAGGAGAAACATTAAACCCCCCTTACAATTCAGAGTGGTCTCACAATCGATGGCCCTAAAATTATGAGGATGTCTAAAGTTTAATAGGCATTTATATGCTGTATATACGTGCATCCTAGCTTTTCATGTGTGCATGTATGCGCATGTAGTGAGTAGTAGTTTTTAATGTTTTTATTTTTTAATTATTTTATCAAATCTTATTTTTTTATATATATTTTTATTTTTTTTTATACATTTTTGCTTTACCAATGTCTCGTGGGGCTGGTAATTCTCAGATGGAAATGTAAAAAATTTTAGGTAATTTTTTGCTTTGGTTTATGACATAGATGAAAACCAGACCACATTTTAGGATACTCTCATGAAATCTACAACATTTCTAAGGGTTTATAAACATTTAGGACTGCGTCGTTCTGTGAAATGCTATCCACAGTTCTACTGTACTAAAGATGGCTATAGGTGATTCAAAATTTGTCCTGTTCAGCTGGGACTTGCCAAATTTTGATCCATGCATGGCCATGCTTGTTTGACAAGTCGATCGTTAGATCAACTTTTGTTGAACCGGTTTGTTCAATATGTTTTCTTGATCATCCTGCTGCAGCCATTAATCAGTGTTTTTTGAGAACAGAGAGTCCTACTGTCAGAATGCAATGTACCAGCAGGGAGGATTCCTCTATCCACCTGGCTTGTGTGGAGGAAGGAATCTGATTGTTATTATTCTCTCCGCCCCCTGGCTGAAGAAAAAAAACAAATCATCTATGGCCAGCTTAAGCCTATTGCTGGCCATACACTATATGAAAAATCAGCGGAAATGTGGTAATTTAGACAGTTTGTTCATTTTTCGGCCAGTTAATGGGCACAAAATCGATAATTGTTGGGACGTTTTTGAGCCAAAAAAACAAAGGAAGAGTTTGGAAATTTTCTGCAGAACAAACGATAAATTGAAAGGTTAATGTGTTTCCTGTCCGAACTGTCTGCACTAGGTATATGTAAAGAAAACAAACCAAAAAATGCATTCATTTATGTCCACTGAATGATTTATCGGTCATTACATGATGGCACTATTGTTTGTGCTCACGGCCGACTGTTCGTTCTTCGAAAATGGGTTTAGCCAATTTTTCATATAGTGTATGGCCAGCATTAGACTGGGTTTAAATCCTTAACAGAAGTCAATGCAAGTCATATTGAAGTCGCACCAAAAGTAGTGCAGGAACCTTTTTCCAGGTCGGAAAGACTTCCATTGCATTTAATAGGGCACAACTTGTCATGCAACTCTCAGTGTGAACTGGGGATTAGTGTGATGGACATGATACAACAGGACACTCTTGACTCTAGAGAGCATTCAAGCTCCTCTTTGCATAGCACATCCAGCCACGGAATTCGATGGCAGATATATGTGGCAGATGAAAGTGTCAGTATTATATTTTACTCATGCTCTATGTACCTTAGTTTCTTGTATGCAGTCTTAATTCTGATAAATTCTGCTCAATCTTGTCTCCTTGACTTTATACTGTATTTCTATGACTGGTGCAGGGGAAGAAATGTGCCATTAGTCCCTCTTAGCTACCTTTTCCAAGTAGGAATCATTTGTTCTCAGGATATGACCAATGTAAATAATACGCTAAACATTGCTGCAGAGGATTTGATTAATTTATAAATGTTATATGTGGTTAGCCATTGCTATTTGTGTTGATCACGTTACATAATCATGATTCATTACGGGTTTAATCGTCAGTCTGGTAGAATGAAAGTCAACACTACTTTGGTGGTTTTAACGTCTGTGAAAAACAAACCTGTGATACTTCCATGGTAAAGGAAGTAATGTAATAAAATTAATCATGGATTGCAGTTAGCACATTTTTGCTGACAATTGGATCCAGGTGCCACAAACAAGCATAGGAAGATTGAAAAAACTAAAGACAGCAAAAAAAAAAAAAACACATTTTTTTTAGTAGAGCGATAAACAATTAGAGCTTAGGCCTTTTTAACTTCTGTATGTGTGACCCTTGGCTAGATATCCTATTACTATGCACTGATCAGCCATTATGTTATGACCAAAAGTGATTGTAAATGGTCACCTGGTAAAACAAACCATTCCATTTAAAATAAAAATTAAAGGCAAAACATTTGTGTATAAAACATTCTAAATACCTTTTTCCCCTTTTTTAGTGATCATATTCCCTCTGTTCTCAGCTGCATAAGAGCTGAGGGGAGGAGAAGTAGCAGCACACGATTCTTCCCAGTGAAAGGCTGTGCAGGAAGGGTGTGTCAAGACAAGTCTGTTCATTGGAGGAGAGCAGCCTGAGTTCCCAACATAGCTAGAGAACTGACCACGGTGTGTTCTCCTGCTTATTGTGGTAGTTTTTTAAAGGAAACAGATGGCCTGGCAGGAACACCAGGGATTACTTTTTTTATACAAATACATGGTACAGCAGGCACATATCAGGAATATGAAATGTTGGGGTAACAAACCCTTTAAGTGAATAACATTGATTATCTTGTTACAATGGTATCTGAAAGTTGGTGGGATATATTAGGCAGCAAGTGAAATGTTGAAGTTGATACGTTGAAAGCAGATAAAGTAGGCATTGCAGTTTGTTGTGTAAGGGGTTGCGTAGTCGCCGACCGGTCACGATTCCTATGCTGACCTGTGTCCATAGCCAAAAGCACCTACAATGGGTGCTACACGTCATAAGACATGTGCTTTCAAAGTCATAGCGTATGTTGCACCAGTGTGAACCGGGCCTCAGGGAGAATTTTCTTTAAAGCAAATTGGACCATGCATTATAAGTGCTTTTTGCTTTTCTCTGAGTAAATTCAGAGCAATGGAAGAAGGTGGTCCGGTCTGAATAATCATGTTTTCTTTTACATCATGTAGATTGCCAGGTGCGTCACTTTCTTGGGAAAGAGATGGCAAAAAGATGCAATATGAAAAAAAAGGCAAGCCGTCAGTGTGATGCTTTGGGCAATGTTCTGCTGGGAAATCTTTGGTTCTGACATTCACGTGGATGTTACTTGACATGTACTGTACCACCTAACTAAACATTGGTGGTGACCAAGTACACCCCTTCATGGAAATGATATTCCCTGATGGCAGTGGACCCTTTCAGAAAGAAAATTTGACTGTCAGAAACCATGAATCAGACAGAGACAGAAGTACAGTTAATTCACACTTGTTTAATAATAATTATAAAAAGATAAACAGAGTAAACATAGTCAAAACATAGCCAGAGTTCAGGAACGAAAATGTCAGGGAGCCAGAGATGAGCGTAGTAGAACAGCAAGCAGGATCTGGAGCCAGAAGGAATGTCAGCCAAGCAAGTTTTTAACAGGAACACAGGAGAGCGTCTCTAGAGATGTGACCAAGGTGAAGGCAGAGATCATCTGGACTGGACAGCTTAAGTAGGCAGGCCTGACGAGCAGGATATCAACTGGTGAGTCACTGTAGAGAGAAAAGAGCTGGCAATTAGCCGACAGCTGAGCGGCCAGCTTAGAGAAGGAAGGGCTGAGCTCAGCCCTGACAGTAACAAATTGAAAAAATGGGTCAAAAAGGTTTGAAGAACACAACAAGTTCAGGTTGTTGACTTCAAAATCTCCAGATCTTAATCCAATCGGGCATCTGTGGGATATGCTGGAAACATTTGTTTGCTACATGGAGGCTCCACCTTGCAACTTACAAGAATTAAAGGATCTGCTACTGACAGGTTTGTGCCAGATACTACAGCGTACCTTCAGAGGTTTAGTGGTGTCCATGCCTCACCCGGTCCAGGCTGTTTTGGAGGCAAAAAGAGCTATTCTGGTGGCAAAAGGGGTATCTACTCAATATTAGGTGGGTGGTCATAAAGCAATCACTGATTGGTGTAGGTCTCCATAACAGGTGTTACGAAGAAAGGTAGTGGGGGGGGGGGGGGCATATTTCTTCAACAAAAACATACACAATGAATGCACTTTTACTGCCTCCCATTGCTCTCTAAGCAGGCCAGGCAGAGACAAGAATAATTGTTAGCATCAGAAATACAGACAATTTGCAGCTATTATACAGTAGGTTCAGAAACAGACAACATGGCAAAAGCAATCTAAACACCTCTGAATGAGCAGAATATTTTTGATTCAGACTGAAGCTCTCTTTTATACATCAGGACTGAAAAGCCATTATAATGGCTATATTTACAGTTGTATTTGAGAAATCTATATGTACATACTTCTCAACTTTCTGATATGAGAAAGAGGGACACACAAAATCTTTAGTCAAAGAATACCCCTGCCATGCCCCTGTTTGAATGAAGAATTGATGTGTGTACATTATTGCTTAAATCTACAAGTACTTTTATTTGTGCTACTTCTCCTTTATCTGGGTCTTTAAAATAACAAATTCAATCATTTTGAGGTTGGATGAAAGGTTCAGTGTAGTAAAACACTTCTGATTTAAGTAATACACAAGATACAACGGGATTTGGTTCCAAAACAGAGACAGTCCCCAAATGAAGGACAGTTGGGAATCATGTATGTAACCTAAATGAGTACAAACAGTTATGTGCTAAAGAATAATTTTTACCTGTTGCACTGTACGTTTTGGGTAGCAGGAACACAAATGTAATTTTAGAAAGCTAAAAAATTTGACGTATAAGTTCTTCACATCAGGTTGGAGAATACTAAAGCTAAGCTTCCTGTCCTGCCTAATCTAGCATGAACAATATTAGCTTCTGGCAGACTGCTCTACTCTACTAAAAAACATGGCATTGTGTGAATCTCTGTAAGTGGCACCATATCACTCTTCACTTAAGCCAGCCAAACGTCTATGATATAACTAAGCCAAAGCATAATATGACTACAGGATAACTTAAGCCATGCACAAATACATGAAAAGAAAAAGGAGTTTTATACAAATAAATGTAAAAAATTAAAAATAAGGGTCTGCATTTAAGAGTAGTCATGCAAGTTGGCAAAGAATCATATTTCAGCAAAAGGTATCGGTTTTATTTAGCAGGGAAATGTGTGTTTCCATGGGGTACTTGTAGATACCCTTTTCAATGCAAAATGTGTGTAGTACAACACAGCAAAAAGGGATAATGGTCAAAGCGTGGTTGTAGTTTAAATGTCCTAGTTATAGCTAAACCTCATAAAAACAGCAAAAAAACAGTTTTGAACTGTTTTACCTGCCAGGGGATTTGTAATTATATCTGGTCAGTCTTGTGATCTACACTCACCGGTAGGGATGAGCTTCGAGTTCGAGTCAAACTCATGTTCGACTCGAACATTGCCTGTTCACCGAACAGCAAACAATTTGGGGTGTTCGCGGCAAATTCGAAAAGCCGCAAACACCCTGTAAAAGTCTATGGGAGAAATCTAAAGTGCTAATTTTAAAGACTTATATGCAAGTTATTGTCATAAAAAGTGTTTGGGGACCTGGGTCCTACCCCAGGGGACATTTATCAATGCAAAAAAACTTTTAAAAATGGCCCTTTTTTTCAGGAGCAGTGATTTTAATAATGCTTAAATTGAAACAATAAAAGTGTAATATTCCTTTAAATTTCGTACCGGGGGGGTGTGTATAGTATGCCTGTAAAGGAGCGCATGTTTCCCGTGCTTAGAACTGTCCCTGCACAAAGTGTAATTTCTGCAGGAAAAAAAGTAATTTAACCACTTCAGCCCCGGACCAATTGGCAGCCCAAGGACCAGAGCTTTCTTTTGGTGGTATTTGATCGCCCCTGCGGTTTTTATTTTTTGCGCTATAAACAAAAATAGAGTGACAATTTTGAAAACAATGCAATATTTTTTGCTTTTTGCTATAATAAATATCCCCAATAAATATATAAAAAAAACTTTTAGGCCGATACGTATTCTTCTACATATTTTTGGTAAAAAAAATCACAATTAGCGATTATTGATTGGTTTGCGCGAAAGTTATATCGTTTACAAAATAGGGGATAGTTTTATAGCATTTTTATTAATATTTTTTTTTGACTAGTAATGGCGGCGATCGATCAGCGATTTTTATTGTGACTGCGACATTATGGCGGACACATCGGAAAAAAAATACCAGGCCCTTCAGGTTTTGTATGGATATTAAGGGAAACCCCGGGTCAAATTAAAAAAAAAATGACGTGGGGTTCCCCCCAAATACCATACCAGACCCTTTATCCGAGCATGCAACCTGACAGGCCGCAGGAAAAGAGGGGGGACGAGAGAGCGTACCAGGCCACATGCCCTCAACATTGGGAGGATGCTTTGGGGGTCTGTGACCCCTCAAAGCACCATGTCCCCATGTTGATGGGGACAAGGGCCTTATCCCCACAACCCTGGCCGGTGGTTGTGGGGGTCTGCGGGTGGGGGGCTTATCAGAATCTGGAAGCCCCCTTTAACAAGGGGACCCCCAGATCCCGCCCCCAGTGATGTGCAGGTGACCCCGCGCCCCTCTGATGTAACGGAAACCTGCGTTACATCAGAGGGGGCGGGGTCACCTGTACGTCACTCGGGAAGCCAAAGTTCCCCCTTGCGTCAGAGGGGAGTGGGGTCAGGTGACGGGTGGTCCCGTCCTCCTCAGCTAAGACATGTCAGGCCATCACCGGGATTCCCGCAGTGTCTCCGTGGATGCGCTGCGCTAGACATCATCGAAAGAGATCACCCATCGCTGGACCCCGAAGAAGAGATCAGCCATCGCTGGATAGCAAGAGTGGATTACCACCGCTGGAATCTTTTTTTAATTTTTTTTTTTTTACATTTTTTTTATTTTTTATAAAAGGACTTTTCCCAATGGTGTCAGTGTGTTTTTTAACAATTTTTTACACTTTCTTTGTGAAATGGTAGGGGTACTTTTGTAGGGGGGACCGGGATCTGGGGGTCCCCTTGTTAAAGGTCGCATCCAGATTCTGATAAGCCCCCTGTCCGAAAGACCCCCACAACCACTGGCCAGGGTTGAACAACATGGGGACATGGTGCTTTGAGGGGTCACAGACCCCCAAAGCATCCTCCCAATGTTGAGGGCATGTGGCCTGGTACGGTTCAGGAGAGGGGGGCGCTCTCTCGTCACCCCCTCTTTTCCTGCGGCTTGCCAGGTTGCGTGCTCGGATAAAGGGTCTGGTATGGATTTTTGGGGGAACTCCACGCCTTTTTTTTTTAAATTTGGCGTGGAGTTCCCCTTAAAATCCATACCAGACCTGAAGGGCCTGGTAATTAGATTTGGGGGGAACCCCACGTATATATATATATTTTTTTTTTTATCAATGACTTTCAATGACTGTTCTCTGTATTACGGGAGCCGACAATTCGTTATAGCCATGAGTGCTTTTAAATGACTTTTTTTCCTGCAGAAATCACACTTTGTGCAGGGACTGTTCTAAGCACGGGAAACATGTGCCCCTTTACAGGCATACTATACACACCCCCCAGGTATGAAATTTAAAGGAATATTACACTTTTATTGTTTCACTTTATGCATTATTAAAATCACTGCTCCTGGAAAAAGGGACGTTTTTAAAAGTTTTTTTTGCATTTATACATGTCCCCTGGGGCAGGACCCAGATCCCCAAACACTTTTTAGGACAATAACTTGCATATTAGCCTTTAAAATTAGCACTTTTGATTTTGAACGTTCGAGTCCCAAAGACTTTAATAGGGTTCACACGAAGTTTAGGTCTGTTCGCAGGTTCTAGTGCGAACCGAACGGGGGGGTGTTCGGCTCATCCCTACTCACCGGCCACTTTATTAGGTACACTTTGCTAGTACTGGGTTGGACCCAGTAGTGTATTTAGGTTTTTTGTTGCCCTAGGCCTGACTAAACTCGTGTACCCCCTAATTTAAATATGACCCACCCCTTCCTTTCAAGGCCACACCCCTTGCTGTTTAAGACCTGCCCTGAAATTTTGAGTGGGGACCCTAGTTCTGAGGGCCTGGGGGAGGGGAAAAGGATTCCCTTAATTTGCATAGATTTACACTCACTTCCTGTTTGGCTATGGGGCAGGAAGTGAAGAGCTATCTCTGCAATGGGACAGGACAGGGATGGTAAAAAAATAAACTGACAGGGGCTATAACCCTCCCTTACTCTATCCAAAATGAAAAAAGTGTTGCCTATTGTTCTACTTTAGCAACAATTTCTGATAATTTTATGGAGAGGACTAAGAAGATATATCCATGTCAATGTGAGGAAGATTTGTGGTCCAGGATGATGAGACAGTCAAAATTAGAAGTTGCGGAACGCCAGCCACCCGCATACCAGAAGCAGTATGGCTGCTTTAAGGGGGGCTCGACTAATTTGCCTCCCAGCCCAGTCCGCCCCATAAGACTAGCGCTACACTAACAGTGTAGCGTGAGCCGGCGGGGACTCTTTCCATGCTGCCCCCCTGCAAAGTGCTGCCCTGTGCCTGGGCCTTTTTGGCCTTAATTCTTTGTGGTATAGATTCAACAAGATGTTGGAAATATTCCTCAGAGGTTTTGGTTCATATTGGAATCTTAGCATTACACGGTTGTTGCAGATTTGTCGGCTGCACATCCATGATGCAAATCTCTCATTCCACCACATCCCAAAGGTGCTCTATTGGATTGAGATCTGGTGACTGTGGAGGCCATTGGAGTACAGTGAACTCACTGTCATGTTCAAGAAACCAGTCTGAGATGATTTGAGCTTTGTGACATTATCCTGCTGAAAGTAGCCATCAGAAGATGGATGCACTGTAGTCATAAAGGGATAAAACAAGTAAAGGGGCACCTCTGAGTATATATCATAAACTATTTATTATAAAAACAATATCCACTCACATGGAAAGAAGTAAAGTTGAGTTTGGGTGCATCTCTGGGGAGATGGGACTACAGGTCACAGTGAGTCTGCTTCTGACTTGAAAGATGCAGCACATCAGATCCCAGGGAGGATAAGGTGGAGCTACAGGTCACAGCGACAAAGTGCAGCACATCGAAACCCAGAGGGTGAGGTGGAATCACAGAAAATCTGCTTTGCAGGGTGTAGATTCCAGGGAGGATTAGGGTAGTGAAGCGCCAGAGCCTGTGACAAGCAACGCTGCAGCTTCATGATTCCCGCCCAGTGTCCGCAATGATAAGAGACGGCCGTGCGGTGAGGATCCAGAACGAGGCTTGGAAGGCAAACAGCGTGGCGGCGGGCTGTGACATCACTATAATGCAACGTATTCCTGAGCGTGCGTGCTATGAATGGTTTGATAGCCACGCTCCTTTTTCAAGCATGCTTGAGTACTGGGAGCAGTGTGAGTACCTAAGTGTACTTGGAGCATTGTGAGTACAAAGAAGTACTGGGAGCAGTATGAGAACAGAGGAGTACTGGGAGCATTGTGAGTACTGAGGAATAATGGAAGGTATTTTGACTGGGGGACTGAGTACTGAAGACACAGAGGGCTGTGTGATTAGTGATTGGGAGCATGCAGAGAGGACGGCGTGGGCCACATGATCCGTGAACTGGAGCAGAAGCGAAGGAAGCCAGGGTCGAGTGATCAGTAATTGGGAGCAAGAGGACACCGAGGGTCATGTGACCAGTGAGCGAAAGTAAGAGAAGTGGATGCCAGGAGGCATGTGGTCAGTGAATTGGAACATGATGAGCTGCAAGAGAAAATGCCGGGGGCTGCGAACAGTTACAGGAGGAAAGAACGCAGAGAGCCATGTGTCAGGGCTGGGCTCAGCCCTTCCTTCTCAAAGCTGGCCGCTCAGCTGTCCGCTAATTTCCAGCTCATATCTCTCCACAGTGACTCACCAGTTGATGATATTCTGCTCCTCATTCCTGCCTACTTAACCTGTCCAGTCAGATGATCTCTGCCTTTGCCTTGGTCACATCTCTAGAAACGCTCTCCTGTGTTCCTGTTAAAGACTTGCTTGGCTGACATTCCTTCTGACTCCAGATCTTGCTTGCTGTTCTACTACGCTCAACTCTGGCTCCCTTGAGGGAGGGTTAAGTATAATTTCAATTATTTGTAATGCAATATTTTGACATTTGAGAATGTTGTTAAATTTAAATAATTCATGAAAATAAAAAAGAGAATATACAAAAAAAACTCTGGCTCCCTGACGTTTTGGCTTGTCTGACTATCCGTTCCAGTTACTGAACTCTGGCTATGTTTTGACTACGTTTACTCTGTTTACCTTTTTTTTAATTATTATTAAACAAGTGTGATTTAACTGTCTCAGTCTGATTCATGGTTTCTGACACTTGTTCCTCGACTATGCTTCTGTTTAATCTGAACATGCAACCACTTGTTACCAACCTTCGGCTTGTACTAGAACTACACTTCTGCTTGACCCTAACCTGCCGTTACTACCGCACTCGGCTTTCTCACCACCTGGTGGGAGATCCTGAGGACAGCGATCATGTACTTCCCATTTAAGTCATGCATGGTGGGCAATCCTGAGGACAACCACCTGGTACTAGCATGCACTAAAACCTTCTCTGCCATTAGGAGCTCTGGTGAACACCAGTTAGTGCTTAGACTCAATGCCTCGAGTGAGCCTGAGTCATCTGCCAGGGGGACCTGCTTGTGTAGTTATCCTGCTGGTTTCTGTGTGAGCCCTTTCACTGCTATAGCTACTGGCATCGGAGTCTGACCCCTGACCATGACACAAATAGTTTCACAGGTAGCAGTGGATACTTTGTGGCAGTAGAAGCTATATACTTCCACTAAGGTGCAGGATCTAGGTATAGTATATACAGTCTTCACAACTGCCCCTTCTGCTGAGGGTTGGAACTTGGCTGTGTGGCAGCTTCAGGGTTGGGCCTTCTAAATTACTCCACATGCGGCAGCCAACAAAAAGACAGAGAACTAAAACAGATGATTGTGAGTTATGTATAAAAATAGCATACCTCCCAACCTTCTAAGGTTGGAAATAAATACATATTTTTGCACAACGTATGTAGGCAAAAGACTGGCTCATTGTTATGCCTCCATTACCCAGACCATGTAGTATTAAAGTATTTTTTTTATGTCATGATGTAGAGAATAATATTTCCTTTCATTTGAGCCCAGTCTTGCCACACAGATTTACTCCAGCCCTGAGAAATCCTCGTTTATTGTTCAGTTAGAAAAATCTTGACAAAGTGCTGAAAATGTTGCCCCCTTGCGTGAGTGACAGGTGATTTCCATATCTCATGCACTAGCCTGAGACAGGCACATCCTGTGTAATTATAAAAAGTGAGAAATTCACCCCTCCCCCACATAACAAATAATGGTGATGGAAAGTAATGTTATCTGTGATCAGGTGACCTCAGACACACACACTGCACTATAACAATCATCAGATCACTGGATGTTCTACTCTGCCCAACTCTGATTACATACATCTCCCCTATATTCTTCTTGCTGCTCACTCGAGAATACATTTTCTTTCACTCTGGTCTGTGGATCTGTGGATCTGAGGTCTGTGCCTGTCTCAGGCTAGTGCATGAGATATGTAAATCACCTGTCACTCACAGCAAGGGGGCATTTTTGACAAAGTTTTCATCACTTTGTCAAGATTTTTCTAACTGAACAATAAAAGAGGATTTTTGGGGGTTTACATCTACTTTAACATGAAGTAAAAGATTTGATAAATCCACACATGCTTTTTCATTACCTGTACTTTATACCAATTTCTAAATTTTTAGGCGCCTTTCACACGGGACGGATCCGTATTGATCCGCCCCATGAAGATCCACTGCTCAGCTGAGCCGGCGGATGACAGGGCGGTCCCTGCACACTGTGCAGAGGCCGCCCTGTCAGATCTCCGCTCTCCCCTATGGGGGAATCGGATCAACATGGACCGTCTGTCTGTGTTCATCCGATCTGCTCTGCAGATGGATGGAAAAATAGGGTTTTCCTCCGTCTGCAGAATTGGACAATAGTGAAGGCGGATGATAGCGGGTGTCAGCGGATGCTCATCCGCTGACACCTGCTATCCCATAGGGGTGCATGTATGTCAGTTTTTCATCCGAAAACGGATGGATAAAAAAAAGGACATATGGTCCACACGTGTGAAAGGGGCCTAAATGCAACAATTTATAGATTAGATAAAATGTTTTGAATAATACTTTTGGTAGTTTAAGTAGGACTAAAGGCAATTAGAAGATCCCCCCCTCTATTTCTGTTCAGGGGACAATCCAAAATCTTGCAAGTTCTTTTACTTTCACTCTTGGTGATAATGGTAAACAGGACAAACAGAGAAAGTGAATCTCCCTGACAAGTGTTCTAATCCCTCTCCACTCTTTCTAAAAATAAAAAATGTTGCCTTTAGTTATACTTCAAATAATACATTTTTAAAGAAGTTGATGCATCATACCAAAAGTCACAACTTAGGAGAAACAAGGAACAGAGGGATTTCGTTTCATAAGAGGGACAGTCCCTCTAAATGAGATACTTCAAAACCAGGAAGAAGATCAGGATATGCAGCATACAAGCATAGTCAGAGACCACAAAGAAAATCATGTCAGGTAGTGAATAGGCACAGTTGGAAATCAGGTGGAAAATCAGGACGGGTGGCACACAGACAACAAAGTTGTCCTAGGGCAACGCTGAGTCAAACCACAACAAATAATATCAAGCAAAATACTGAAGCTCTATCAAAGGACAGAAAGTTGACATGAACCTTTGTTAATTTAGTACAATAGTACAATAGACAGATTTTAAACTCTGTGCCTAAGTAATATCACAGGGAAGCACTTGTGGAAACAAGGCCAGAAACGGTACATGGTATAACAACCAGCTGGATCATGAAGGAGTCAGTTCCATTATTAGTAATGGAATGTAGCAATGTAACCTTTTCTGTTATGCTATTTTTAACCTCTTGACACCGTCAGCGTGCAAATACGGGACCTCTCGACAGGTGGACCTTGATGCCGAGGGAACGCATATTTGAGCGCAACATTGAAAATCCAGCTGTGCCGAGAGTGTGCACATTCCCGGCACAGTTACCAGCGGCTACAGAAAGAAAGGAGCTTTCCAATCATGTGACTGCCGTGACAGCCAATCACGGTGATACCATGATCATAGGGGTTTAAGGTGTTAAACTTTAAGGGGTTTAAGGTGTTTCAGGTGCTAGCGCCAAGGGATTAACTAAAGCTTGTGCCTTTTCAAACCTAAAACTTATGTGATGTTCATAAATAAGATGGCTACAGCACCGATCCCAGATGCAGCTGTCCCCCCACCAGCTCTACCCCTGTGGAGGAGGCGGGAGAGGCTGGTTTAGGCTGTCAGCCGACAGCAGCTTTAGCCTGCTGTCAGCTGAAAACAGGTCACAGGAGTGCAGAACAAACTTCACTCCTGTGATCTATAGGATACAGCCAAGTACAGCCAAAATAGCTTTGGCTATACTTCTCTCGTAAATGTATGCTTTTACAAAATATTTAAATTGCGATATAGTTTAATTTTACAGTAAATATTTTTTGTAACTTAAACAGGTTTACAAAAAACTGAAAAATATATATATTAAACAATAGGAATTATATTTATTTATTTTGCCAGTTTGCTTGTGTGCCAGTTTGCTCTTACAAAAACCTTACATGTAAAGAAGTTAGTGTCCTTTGTAATATTTTATACCTTAGAAGCTGTTGGAATTTGTTTATGTCAAATGTCAATCATTGTTTAACTCTTAATTGTTTGAATAGTTATATTTACTGGCTTCTTTCTCTATTAGTACCCTGGTGGTATTTTGGCTGCTACCCACAATGCCTCCCTCCTATTCTAAACGATGTAGGCTCATAAAACAGATACTGCTAGTGCTGACTTTATAAGGACGTCACTATTCACAAACAATTCTGGTGTACGATTGCTGAACTTCCTAATACTTTAATAATAGCAGTCTGCGTGACCACTCCCATCTCATAGTTTTACCCTTCTCATTATTTGCTCAATGCAGTGGCACGTTCACATACTTTTTTCAAAAGGCAGGTTTGGGATGTCATATCAGATGCAATATTGGCAATTGGCAATTTAACTGGCCAGTTTAAAGAGTTGAAGGTTTGATGTAAATTC
Organism: Lithobates sylvaticus; assembly: GCA_028564925.1. Classification (NCBI taxonomy): domain Eukaryota; kingdom Metazoa; phylum Chordata; class Amphibia; order Anura; family Ranidae; genus Lithobates; species Lithobates sylvaticus. Next base: position 104,686,976 of record CM053034.1, on the reverse strand, counting down.
TTTGTGCCCACCACTGTGGGGTGTGTCTCATTATATACTAAATATGTGAATTTTCTTGTTTATTTGGTTGAATACCTAAGGAAGGACCATACCTTTGTCAAAATATTGTGCTTTGTATTAATGGACTCATAAATAATAACTCAATAAATAGCATATTTCCATAAGGTGTATTTGTGTTCTGGTGTGTTTGTACCATAGTTACATTGTTAGTCAGGTTGAAAAAAGACACAAGTCTATCTAGTTCAACCAATAAATTAAATTAAGCTTAACATACCATGTTATGGATAGAAAGATAACGTTATCAGCATGTGGCCAGGCATCTGATAAGTCAGTAACTGTCAGACCTCAGGGGGGCTCTAAGCTCTGACTCTTATCCTCACACAAAGTACCGTATATACTCGAGTATAAGCCGAGATTTTCAGCCCTTTTTTTAGGGCTGAAAGTCCCCTTCTCGGCTTATACTCGAGTCAGTGCGGTCTGCCTACATGAACAGCTTGTCATGTAGACAGACGGCACTGTTCAAAAGCCGCGCCGCCTCCTCCCGCCCGTCCGTGATAGGCGGACACTAATTTTCCCAGCAGCGCAGTGTTCCGCCTATCACGGATGTTCTCTCATTCTCATCTCATGGACGAGGATGAGAGAATATCCGTGATAGGCGGAACACTGCACATGACTGCTTGGAAAACCGAGTGTTCCTCCTATCACGGACGAGGAGGAGGAGGAGGCGCGGCTTTCAAACCTGCAATGGCGCCTGGAGCCTCAGCGCGTACGAGGGACACCGGACACCGCACACCGCGGGACACCGGACACCACACACCGCACACCGAGGGACACCGGACACCGCACACCGAGGGACAGCGGCCCCCGAGGGACGCGGGACACCGGATCGATCTGTCACTGGGGACACGGGGGGGTTGTACAGGCTGCACTGGGGACACGGGGGGGGTTGTATAGGACACAGGGGACATGTAGATGGGCATTTGGTGACACACTTTTCCACTTACAGTAGCTGCTCCATTTCCCCCCCTCGGCTTATACACGGGTCATTAACTTTTCCCATTTTTTTGTGGTAAATCAGGGGCCTCGGCTTATACTCGGGACGGCCTATACTCGAGTATATACGGTAATACAAAGTAGGCAAAGATAATGAAAGATATGTAAACATTTTTGTAAGCCTATGTAAGCCCTTTGTAACACTATGGTAGCTTATTCAAAGATGCATAGTTCTTAATAGGGATGAGCCGAACACCCCCCCATTCGGCTCGCACCAGAACCTGCGAACGGACCTAAAGTCCGTGCGAGCTTTCGAACCCTATTAGTTATAATGGATGCGAACGTTCGAAATCAAAAGTGCTCATTTTAAAGGCTAATATGCATGTTATTGTCATAAAAAGTGTTTGGGGACCTGGGTCCTGCCCCAGGGGACATGTATCAATGCAAAAATTTTTTTTTTTAAATCGGCCGTTTTTTCAGGAGCAGTGATTTTAATAATGCTTAAATTGAAACAATAAAAGTGTAATATTCCTTTAAATTTCGTACCTGGGGGGTGTCTACAGTATGCATGTAAAGGGGCGCATGTTTCCTGTGCTTAGAACTGTCCCTGCAAAAAGTGTCATTTTTGCAGGAAACAAAGCTATTTAAAATCACTCGTGGCTAATGTTAATTGACGGCTCCCATAACACAGAGAACAGTCATTCATTGAAAGTCATTCATAAAAAAAAAGTCATTGATAAAAAAATAAAAAATAAAAAGCGTGGGGGTCCCCCCAAATTCAATAACCAGGCCCTTCAGGTCTGGGATGGATATTAAGGGGGATCCCAGCCAGAAAAAAAAAAAAAAAATGGCGTAGGGTCCCCCTCAAAATCCATACCAGACCCTTGAGGTCTGGGATGGATTTTAAGGGGAATCCCAGCCCAAAAAAATGGCGTGGGGTCCCCCTCAAAATCCATACCAGACCCTTATCCGAGCACGCAACCTGGCAGGCCGCAGGAAAAGAGGGGGGGACGAGAGCGCGCCCCCCCTCCCGCCTGAACCGTACCAGGCCACATGCCCTCAACATTGGGAGGATGCTTTGGGGGTCTGAGACCCCCAAAGCACCTTGTCCCCATGTTGATGAGGACAAGGGCCTCGTCCCCACAACCGTGCCCGGTGGTTGTGGGGGTCTGCGGGCGGGGGGCTTATCGGAATCTGGAAGCCCCCTTTAACAAGGGGACCCCGAGATCCCGGCCCCCCCCTGTGTGAAATGGTAAGGGGGTACAAAAGTACCCCTACCATTTCACCAAAAAATTGACAGTCTTTGACAATTCCTTTATTAAAATCTTCTTTCTTCTTTCTTCATCCTTCGGTTTCTTCATCTTCTCCTTCCGTCATCTTCTTCCATCTTCTTCCATTTTCTTCTTCCTCCGATCCGCTTCCTCTTGCGCTGGTCTTCTCGTCCTTCTCGTCTGGCATCTTCTTCCATGACAGTTCTGAATGACAGTTCTCTGTGTTACGGGAGCCATCAATTCATTAGCCGCGAGTGCTTTTAAATAGCTTTTTTCCTGCAAAAATTACACTTTTTGCAGGGACAGTTCTAAGCACAGGAAACCTGCCCCCCTTCACAGGCAACCTATAGACACACCCCAGATGTGATACTGCAATGCTGTACGAACAGCACGCACACACAAATCCCCAGAAATAGAGCACATATTGTCAGCAGTCAGCAACACACTGACACGCTGACACTGAAACACAATATGCGAGGCCCCCGCCGCGGCGGCCTCTTATACCGTGGGGCGTGTACTAAAGCCCCTGAGCTATAATTGGCTACAGGCATCCTGCCTGTAGCCAATTATGGCTCTCCTCGCCTCCGGCGCTGTGATTGGCCAAGCATGCGGGGTCACAGTGCATGCTTGGCCAATCATCAGCCAGCATTGCACTGCGACTGGCGCAATGCATTGCGGGCCGCTCGCATCACACGAATTTGATGCGAGCGGCCCAAATAGTTCTGGGCTCGCCGAACGGGCGAACGCCCGATGTTCGATTCGAACATGGGTTCGAATCGAACACCGGGCCCATCCCTAGTTCTTAATTTCTATTTAGAGAAAACAGAGATTCAAGTGTATCTAAACCCAAAAACAAATGCAATATATTGCAGCTTACCAATCCTTAGATGTGATATTTACTTTAGTTTTCTGTATTTAGGTATTTATTTTCTTTTTTTTTTCACCAGGTGATCTAATTAATAACACACTTCCTGTCTAAGCCCCTGTACACACGGTCGGAAATTCCGACCACAGAATCCGTCTGATTTTTTTCCGATGGATTTTGTCCGACACTGGTGCTGCGTGCAAGTTGTCGGAAAATCAGATCATTCTGAACGCGGAACTACGTAGAGGCTAGTAGCCAATAGCTTTGGTCTCGTAATTTGATCTGAGCATGCGTGGCACTTTGTCCATCGGAATTCTCTACACACGATCGGAAAAAGTCCGATCGGATTTTGTTGTCGGAAAATTTGAGATCCAGCTTTCAAACTTTGTCCGTCGGAAATTCCGATGGAGCCCACACACGGCTGGATTTTCTGACAACATGGTCCGATCGGACATTTTCCGTCGGAAAATCCAACCGTGTGTACAGGGCATAAGGGTGGCTTCTCTATCTATTGAGAAGCAACAGAGTCACCCTGGATTGTCTGAAGAGGGTAGTGTGGAATTGTATATTAACCACCTCAATACTGGGCACTTTCACCCCCTTACTTCCGAGGCTATTTTTCAGCTTTCAGCGCTGTCTATATGTCGAATATGGGGGTCATTGGCCCGATGAATGTTGATCCATTGCCTTGTTTTACTAAACCGTCCCATACTTTCAGTACCCGGCTCACAAAATATGGCATTTATATCTGGTGGACGTCTCTCCTTTCTAATCCAAGGCAAATTTTTTACAAAAAAAAAAAAATTATTAAAAAAAAACCCAATTTTTTTTTTTACCAGTCTATCACTCTGGTTATTAAGGCTGCTTTTAAATAAATCGAGATGTCTGGAAGAGCCAATCTTTCCTCTTGCCAGGCATTATTTTCTCCCTCTCTATTTGCATCCATAGATTCAATTGGTATTAACCTGTCTTGTTCTATAATATCTTTTATTCTGGTATCTTGTTTTTTATTTTTTTTATTTTTAGGAAGGTTTCTATTTTCATTGCTTGCGGAAATTCAGGTTGTCGAATATGGGGGTCATTGGCCCGATGAATGTTGATCCTTTGCCTTGTTTTACTAAACCGTCCCATACTTTCAGTACCCGGCTCACAAAATATGGCATATCTCTATCTGGTGGACGTCTCTCCTTTCTAATCCAAGGCAAATTTTTTTAGGCTAATATTTGAAATCCCTTCTTCCAATCTGACCCATTTTTTGAATCTTCATTTTGAAACCAGTCTATCACTCTGGTTATTAAGGCTGCTTTTAAAGTAAATCGAGATGTCTGGAAGAGCCAACCCTCCTTCCTCCTTAGCTCGAATCAATATTGTTCTGCTTATTCTGGCGATGGGTTTTTGGTATATTACCATTATTTTTTCCAATAACTTCGGTCCTATAATTTTACGAATTTGGTTTAAACATTTTCTTTATAGGAAAAAGGGGTATGGCCTGAAAGACGTATAAGATCTTAGGGTAATCAATGAGCGTTACTGTTTTTGACGTATTATCTCGTGCTTCTCTCCCCTTTACCAAGAATGATTTCCTTTTGCATATTGTTGTAGTAACTTATTTATTTTATTTGTGATTGGGAGGTAATTAAGTTCGTATATTTGGGCTAAATCTTTAGGGATATAGATTCCTAAGTATTTTACCGCTAAAGGTTGCCATTTAAAAGGGATTTGATTTGGTCCCTTTTTATTTCTATTTTATTTTCGGGGAGTATGATATCCATTATTTCGGATTTATTGTAGTTTACTTTGAAGTTGCTAACTTTAGCAAAGTTATCAAATTCCTGTATTAGGTTAGGAAGTGTTATTACCGGATTTGTTATGTATACCAATAGGTCGTCTGCATAAACAGACAGTTTTTTGTACTCTGTCTCCCCTACCCTTAGCCCTTGTATGTCTCTATTTTTTCGAATGGCTATTGCTAAAATGTTTTTTTCATTTGTTTTGGTGGTTAATTCTCCTAATAGTTCTTGCCCCATCTTTTGCTTGTGTTCTTTACTTATTCTTTCTATTTCTCTTGATAATTGAGCTATTTCATTGCCTTTCAGTTTTTTTAATCTAGACCCATGTTTTATAAAACCTCGGGGTGAAGCCATCTGGGCCTGGGTGGGGAAAATTTTTTAATTTCATCTTCTGTTATTGCTTCTCTGATCTCTGATAAGCAGGTATCGTCAAATAACAAATTATCATTGAGTCTCCAAGAATTCCTGGTTCTTTTTCCTTTGTCTATAGTCAGAGTGATAAAGATAGGTGCATGATCTGACCATATCGCATTGCCGATCTCTGGGGAGGAGAGCTCCGGCAACCCTTTCTGGTTTATCAGGAGATAGTCTAGTCGGTGATAGGTTCCATGGACCTTTGATAGGAACGTGTAGTCCCTAACTTCCGGGTAGGCCATTCTCCATTGATCTACTAGATGGTATTGCCTTTCAGTTTTTTTAATCTATTTTTTTGTTTTTTAAATAGCTGAAGTGTCCAACTCGGGGTCGAAGATGAAATTAAAATCTCCACCAATTACTGTGATCCCTTCTGCCTTGCTCATTAAATCTGTAAGGAGTTGCGTCCCAAATTCAATTTGGTCATAATTAGGTAAGTATATATTAATGAAGGTATATTTCTTGCCATAGATATTGACCTTCAGCAAGAGCCCTCTTCCATCTTTGTTTCTATAGATTTCTAAAACTAGATGTGGGACAGATTTATGTATTACGATAGCAACTCCTCGAGATTTTAAGTATGCAAAAGAGTCATGGTACCATGTTGGATAATGCCTATTTCGTATAGTGGGAATGCAATCTGAACGGAAATGTGTCTCTTGGAGCATAAGTATTCCAATATTTTTAACATATTGGTAATTTCGCCCAGATGGTAGAAAAAAAGGGGAGGGAAAGGAGAAAAAAAGGGAAAGGAAAAAAAAAAAAAAATAAAAAAGGGACAAAATTTATCTAAATGCTGTCCCTTAATCAAGTTTCACTCTCACTCCATTCACTCTACATACATTTGTAACCTTAATCTACGACTAATCTAAGTCAACCCTTAATATATAAGGTCCCTATTTGGGGTACATGAGCGCTTCCCCCCGCAGATCAGTGTCCTCCCCAGTCAATTTTTATTTTATACATTATCTATATTGAAACCAGAGAAAAACATTATCCTTTATGGTCGCAATAGAAAAGAGAGGCGGGGAGTCAGGCTGGGGGGAGAAAACGGGAAGAGAAAAAAAAAAAAAAAAATATGAAAAAGGGGCTATCAAGGGCGGGGGGGGGGGATAAGGGGGACTTTGAAGTATAGCATCTTTTCATCTGTCTATTACATATCTATATACGTGTTTATTCATATAAATATACACACCATTACCCTAGTGGTTTACTTCCTGTCCGGGGGGGACATCCAAAAAAAAAAAAAATTTGTTGCGTTAGTGTTCATACACGTAGTGCCGTTAATACTATTGTCCTACTTGGACAGTGAATAAAAAAAAAAAAAAAAAAAAAAAGTTTATTTATGCTTCAGTGTTCACCTATAGGTGCATATTATTATTTTTGCCCTTCTTGGACCGTGAGGAAAGTGTCACATAAAAAAAAAAAAAAAAAAAAAAAATTAAAAAAAAAAAAATTTTAAAATTTTTTACTTCAGTGTTATTTAGTGCCATTATTATTATTGTCCACTAGGACAGTGAAAAAAAAAAATAAATAAAAAAAAAAGAAAAAGACAGATGAGGAAGTTGCATTAGTGTTAACTATATTATTAATTGTTGATAGCGAACCGTGAAAAATATCGTGCCAATTATATATAAAAAAAAAAAAAAAAGTTGCATTAGTGTTAACTATATTATTACTTGTTGATAGCGAACCGTGAAAAATATCGTGCCAATTATATATAATTAAAAAAAAAAAAAAAAAAAAAAGAAATGACCCCCGGGGGCAGGGAAAACACTAGGGTATATTATCTTATATCTGTTCCTGTTACTAGACACGGGTAGCTGTCTTTTGGATGTTGTATATACATTCGTCCAATACGTATCCGCATAAGTACATTTCACATTTGTCCACATCCCCATTAGATTAAACCTTATAATCCTACTTTCATTACTCCCCTCCATTAATCTTAGTATTCATACATTTAGTGCTTACTTATTTGTCCTATTAAGGACTTTTAATGTAAAAAAAAAAAAAAAAAAAAAATTTAAAAAAAAAAAAATATATATTAAAAAAAATATTAAAAAAATTAAAAAAATAATATAGTGAAAAAAAACAAAAAAAAAAAATAAAAAAATAAAAAAAAAATAAATGAATGCTTTCTCTTTCCTCTCTCCTCCCCCTCCAATACAAGAGATTAAGAGGAGAAAAAGAAAAAAAAAAAAACAAAAAAAAATTACATATATATATATATATATATATATACATACATACATATACATACACATACATATATATAAAAAAAAAATAAAAAAAAAAAAAAAGGGATTTTACGTTAGTGTATCTAATACCATTAAACACGAAGTTTTGCCAAAAAAAAAAAAAAAAATTACTTAGCATTTCTCTACCCCCCTCTCCCCTCCATCATCCCTCCCCCCATTGTGTCTATCTTCTTCTTCTGGTAAGTCCTTCCGAGATATCCGAGTATGTTTGCGGCCAGGCCGGTATGTCTATCAAGGGTAAATAAAGATTTTTCAGGAAGTCTGGAAGATCTTTTAAGCTTTCAGCGCTGTCACATTTTGAATGACAATTGCACGGTCATGAAACTGTACGCAAATTGATTTTTAACCATTTTCTTCACACAAATAGAGCTTTCTTTGGGTGGCATTTTTTATCAATGCTGTTTTTTTTTATTTTTTAGTAAAGAAAATAAAAAATACAGAAAAAAGAAAAAAAGGTTTTTCTTAGTTTCTGTCAGTAAATTTTGTAAATAAGTATTTTTTTCTCCTTCACTGATGTGCACTAATGAGGCTGCACTGATGGGCATCCATAGGCTGCACTGATGAGGCGGCACTTATGGGCAGTGATTAGGTGGCACTGATGAGGCACTAATATGCCACACTGATGGGCATTGATAGGTGCCACTGATGGGCGGCACTGGTGGGCACTAATAGGTGGCACTGATAAGTGGTATGGATAGGCGGTACTGATGGCCATCACTGATGGGAACAGATGGGCGGCACTGATGGGCACTAAAAGGCAGCACTAACTGGCATTACTAATGGACACTGGTTGGTGTCACTGATGGGTACTGATTGGTGGCACTGGGGGGCTTTTCTGTAATCAGGGCACTGATGATAAGTGCCCTGATTACCTGTCCCCTTCGAGGAGATGCCGCTGATAGACTCTCCTCGCCACACATTCTGTCAGTGTGAGGTGATGAGAGCAGGTTACCGGCACTTCCACATTTACATGTGACCAGCTGTGAGAGTGGCCGTTCTGGGGCAACGTCATGTGATGTCCACCCAGAATGAGAGCCGCACAGCTCCTCCATCATTTGATGGTGAGCGGGCAGCAAGTGGGTAAGATATATCTACATAAGTGACTAACTGTCAGAAACCATGAATCAGACTGAAGAGACAGAAGTACAGTTAAATCACACTTTTTAATAATAATAAAAAAAAATGTAAACAGGGTAAACGTAGTCAAAACATAGCCAGAGTTCAGGAACCGGAATGGATAGTCAGTCAAGCCAAAACGTCAGGAAGCCAGAGATGAGCGTAGTAGAACAGCAAGCAGGCTCTGGAGCCAGAAAGAATGTCAGCCAAGCAAGTCTTTACCAGGAACACAAATAAAGATTTTATCTAAATGAATAAAAAAAATGTTGGAAACCCCCCTGTCAGTGTTTGTCTCAACCCTCTAAGGCAGGACATTAATGATGCAATTTTCCATCCTTCAACCATGGGTTGTAGTGACTTCAGTACAACCATCAAAAAACAAACAATAATTTGCCAGCACATTTATCAGCTAGCCTGCAAACAAACCGAATTCAATTTCACATTAAAAAACAGAAGGTTTTGTTGCATATATATATGTAAGCCACAGTACCTACGTCAAGGCTCCTCTGTGTACTCTGGTCCTAACTTTTAGTTTTAAGAGTCTCCACGTTGAAGCATATATAAAAGTGGAAAAATCAAGGGCAGGTATGCCTGCCCATAGATGGATCAAAATTTGGCCAGTTCCTGCTAAAAACAGCTGAATTTCGATCTGTCTATGGCCAGCTTAACTTCCACTTTGCTAGACAGATTAGTCTGTTAAATGAAATTGAAAAATACCAGACTTACTCTCGGGATAACCAGGTAAAGTAAAAAGAATGATATTCAGATGGGACATGATGGGTCTATTCAGGGGAGGGCTGGCAGCCTTAGGCCTGGGAGGGAAGTCCAGTCAAGTGGCCCATTGAACCACTGAATCAGCTCTCCATCCATGCCCAGCTGGTTTTTCAATGCAGCCTCACCAGTGCCCCTTAATGCAGCCTGATCAGTGCCCATGAATGACGCCTCATCAGTGCCACCTCATCAGTGCCCATCAATGCAGCCTCACCAGTGTCCATAAATGCAGTCTCACCAGTGCCCATCCAATGCAGCCTGATCACTGGGGCAGGGTAAATGGGGTGTATGGGGGGGTGGGATGTGGGGGTCAGCTGGGGGTGTCAGGGTCTCTTACCTGGCAGCTCAGGTTGCACGCCATGGCCAGCTCAAGCCAGCACCCTGCCTCACAGCCCGAGCCAGTCACGGGCACCCTGCCTACAAGGCTCTGGTCTCTGGGGGTTGTAGTTTCCTCTGCACTGCTTGGGAGCTTGAGTGTGGACTACAACTCCCGCAATGCCACAGTGGTTGACCGATGCAGGCATAAAAATAGCAGCGCCGGCCGTTTTCAATGTAAGTTAGGGTGGCCTGGGGGGCAATTGCCACTCTGCCCCCCAGCCCAGCCCTCCCCTGGGTCTATTCTAAGCTTATTGTAAAACTCAAGGATTCCTGTGTTGACTGACAACCTAATTTTTGCCATCAAACTTGGTAAATATACCAACATGCTCATATCCCAGATAGCAAGCAATTTTGCTGCAAGTTTGAAAACGACTAGCTCAGCTATTTCTAGACTTGATTTGATTTGATTTGATTTGATATTGGATTTGTATTGCGCCGAATGCGCTCCATTAGGAGCGCGTCTAGGCGCACCAAGACCCTAAAAACCATAAATCTAAAAGTTGAGATTTCAACTAGAATGTTAAGAGAACAGAGCCTAGGGTGCCCAAGACTTGCCAGGCTTCACAAGCCTGTTGCACAATTGCAGCAAGTCTGCATTGCATGACTCCAGATTGACTTTCTTTGCAAACATTCTGCAAGTTCTGGTTCAGTTATGTTGTGCAATAGTCATCCCACCACAGGGTCACTGTGGCTGAATTTGAATGCTGTAGGCTTGCAGAGCTCTTGCTGTACACTCACCACTGCAACTTTGATCTTGCTAGAGACTTGCCATGCAAATTTACTACAAATTGGAAAAATGTCAACTAGAACTTGTGCTTCAAGTGCTCTGCAAGTGTACAATTTGCCAGAGAAAATGTGCAGCAAGTTAATAAACTTACAATTCAACACTGTCACAAATTTGTGGCAAGTTATCCTTGATATTTGGGTAATTAGTAGGGTTGCACCAATACCGATACTAATATCGGTATTGGTGCTGATACCAAGTATTTGCATGAGTATCTGTACTTGTGCAAATCAGATCCTGGACTCGAGCCTAGGCAGATCCCTTTGACAATGTGCTTGAGAACTAAATGCGTCAAGAAAGTCCTATGCACTGACGTTTTCATTGCCGCAGCCTCGTGGAGGGTGCAGCTTTTAATCTGGACAGATTGCACCTGACTGCCCCTCTCCTCTGGCTTCAGGTGTCCTCCATCCCTCTGGTGTCCTCCTCACCCTCTTTGTGTCCTCCTCCGGTCTCCGTCCTCCTCTGGGTCCCCCTCTGTACTCTGTGGGTCCTCCTCCAGTCCCTGTCCTCCACAGGTCCTCTGACGGTCTCCGTCCTCCTCTGGATCCCCCTCTGTGCTCTGCAGGTCCTCCTCCTTCCCCATTCTCTTTCGGGTCCCCCTCTGTGCTCCACGGGTCCTCCTCTGCCCCCCAGACCTGTCAGGATGGAGAGCGGAGGAAGGAGCTGGTATATATGTCATTTACCAGCGTCTTCCTTTTCTGAATGCACAGTGATAGTCAGTGATAAGTGACTCTGTGCATTCATAACCGAGCATCGTAAACAATTTTTATGATGCTTCAGTTTATGAATGAACAGGAGCATCTGTCTCATTTTCTGTCTCATTTTCTGTCTCATTTTCTGTCTCATTTTCTGTGCAGCTGAGGCTGCAGAGAAAGAAACTAGGGAATCAGTGTCCTTATTCCCTTTTCTCTGTCTCAAAGGGGAGACGTCGGGGGTCTGATATCTCACCAAAGCCCCCCCCCCCCCCCCCCCCCCCCCCCCCCCCCCCGATAAATAAAGAATAATAATAAAAAGAAAGAATAATAAATAATTAAAGGTTAAATTGTAAAAAGGAAAGAAAAACACTGACACCGTCCACTCCCCCCCCCCCAAAAATGAAAGCATTGTAAAAAAAAAAATAACAAAAAAATATATAAATTGTAAAAAATAATAAAAAATAAATAAATAGTAAAAGATAAAATTGTAAAAAAAAATTAAAATAAAGAGCTACTGACACAGTCCGTGCCTCATCAGTGCCCATCAATGCCACCTATCAGTGCCGCATATTAGTGGCACTGTCACATGTCATTAACAAAAAATTATCGTATCCGGAGAGTACTTAAAAAAGTGGTGTCGGTGCAACCCTAGTAATTAGGATGTAATACAATTTACCTGGCTGCAATTGCTAGGTTTCCCTAGGACATTATTACCGTGATTTAAACAAGAGCTTGAACATATGGGGTTAGCCCTGTTATTAGGATGCTCTTGAGGTCCTTGGAGCTAACACACTCAGAAATATACTACTTGTGTTCATTGTTGTACTGTGATACTGTGCAGTTAAAGCGTTTGTTACCCCAACATTTCATCTTCCTGATATGTGCCTTTTGTACCAAGCACTTGTATGAGAAAGTAACCTGTTCTCTTTGTATTGGTGCCTCTGTGTGAAATCCCTGGCATTCCAGCTAGTCCTCTTTCCTATTAAAAACTGATCACACTAAGCAGGAGAATACACTGTGGTCAGTTTTCTGGTCTGCTCTCCTCCAATGATCAGACATGTCCTGAACCCCACCCCTCCCCCCACAGCCAATAACTGGGAAGCTTAGTGTGCTGTTGCTTCTCCTCCCAACAGCTCGTATGCAGCTGAGAACAGAAGGAATGTGGTCACTTATAATAAAAAAAAGGGAAAAAATGGTATTTATGAGTTTTTTTTTAATATGTATACAAAAAATGATTTGCCTTTCATTTCTGTTTTATACTGAATGGGTTGTTTTACAAGGTGATCATTTACAGTCACTTTAAGAATGTACATGTTTCATATATCTTTATTTTATCTTCATTCATAGAAAGGTGACCTGTTGAGCCCATAATTCAGGTAGTTCTGTGGATGGTTTGATTGTTTATACTGGGAGGGGGAGCTCCATACCACCATATACCTATAGAAATATTTTATAAAGTGAAAAAGAATTTCCTAAGACTAGGTTCACACAAATGCGCACATTTCTGCAAAGCAGTATGCAACAGAGGGTGCTGCTAAAGTGAAGGGAAAAAACTGCTCTCCTCACGGGGTGAAAAAAAACACTAGGGTCATAATGTCAATGCATTTAAATTGTAAGACACTTGTCTTTAAAAATTTTAATTTTTGGGACCTCGAGACGGTTCTTCCTTCTTTCTTAGAAAAAAGTAATCCTACCAATAAAACACTTCGAAACCTTTCACACTGGGGCGCTTTGCAGGCACTACAATGCCAAAAATAGCTCTGAAAGAGCCGCTCCTGTCTCTCCAATGTGAAAGCCCCGCGGGCTGTCACACCGGAGCGGTGCCCTGGCAGGACACTAAAAAAAGTCCTGCTAGCAGCATCTTTGGAGCGGTGAAGGAGCGGTGTATATACTGCTCCTCCACCGCTCCTGCCCATTGAAATCAATGGGCAGCGCAGGTATAACGCCGGGAAAGCACTGCTGCAGCAGTGCTTTGCGGGTGAATTTAACCCTTTCTCGGGCGCTAGCGGGGGGTAAAAATGCCCCCGCTAGTGGCCGAATAGCGCCGCAAAATTTACGGTAAAGCGCTGCTAAAAATAGCAGCGCTTTACCGAGGACGCACTCACCGCCCCAGTGTGAAAGGGGCCTTCCTGTTCTAGGGTGTCAGCCATACTGAGCATTGTCATCCTAGGAAAGGGAATGTGTTAGAACTACATAACACCTCCCTCTCTTCTCCCTAACATGGGGGGAAATTTGTAATGTACATAGATAGCAGATAACAATACTTACTGATAACAGTGTAGATGTAGAATATATAGGAAGTTGTCAGCTCATAAGATTTTTGACTGGGTAAACAGCTAATTTTTGCACTTGTCAAATAGATGTAGCGCACTATCCCCTTGGGAGCTGCTGAATTAGTTGTTCATCTGCCAAGCACCACTACTGCCATACACATCACAACCCATAGACATTGAAACAGGCTATATTGAGATTTTATACTTGATTTTATTTGCAAACGTTAACTTGGATAGAAGAAGGATTACTTGAGATGCTCTCATGCTGTTTCTCGATCCTGCCCTTGATTACTGTGATAAAGAGTCACTCTGAATAACTCTTTATGTATAGACTTTAGTAGATTTGTTCCTGAGGATACATAGGCTGGATGATCAAGAGTCACTCTGAATAACTCATCACCCGTAGGCCCTTCTTTCTTCTTTAGAACACTTCTATATCCTCAATCATACTTGCTTTTCTACCTCTGCCAGTCCACTGCTACTTCCATCTGTACAGCACAAACAAAAGGCATCACTCTGAATAATCCCTTTTGCCTGACTGATTAGAGTTCTTTGGGTGTTAAACCTAGAGCCACAGGCCATTACCGCCTATTTCCATGACACACGTTCCAGCATCCCTACAGTCTTTGAAAGTACTGTTTCCCTGGGCTTCCACTCACTTGTCCTCCCGATCAACAGTCCATGTTCCAATCACAGAAAGCCGATCACCCAGTCTTCTTCTTCCGCTTTGCTCCTACTTCGTCTTGATGACTCCTCCATCCCTCCTCTCCGCGTGGTGCAATCCTCCTCCCCGGTAGGGGGACGCCCAGGCTGCACCAGCTACACCATGCTGTCTTCCTGTCCTTTCCAGACTCCCAGGAAGCATGTGACCCCAGCTTATATGGGAGGCCTGCCCCTGCTAAAGCAAATTAATGATTGGTCAGAGCTCTCCACATGAGCTGCCTGCCACTCAGGTCCCAAGTCCTACCCCTCTTCCAGAACAATTCCACTAAAAGCAGGGGAGGCATTCTTTGAACCAGAGCACAGGTGGCCACACCCCCCACTATATTCACACTCCCACTCCCCAGATCAAAACATCCAGGCCTGCCTGAAGTCACAGGCCTGGCTTAATTTGCCTGAAACTGGATTCTACCACTAAAACACTGCTAGATCACCTACCTTTGGGTAGTGACCGCTACATAGATATTGTAAAACACTTTCAATGGTATGTTTTACAAACCCAAAGGAAGCAAATTAGAGAAATGTATTTTGTGAGTTCACATGCACTATACTCCAAATAACTTTACACTCGACCAATCATGGCAGGGCCTTATCAGAAGTATTCTGGTTCCTTCTAGCTTCAACTGTATTTTATCAAATGTGTCACCATCCATGAATGCCCAGCACAGGCAGGAGATTTTGATCTGACTGTCTTGTTACTGACTTGTAAATTTTGGAGAAAGTGAGTCTGACATTGTGTTCAGTATCACTTCCCCATTCTCTCCACACAGTTTGGGGTTCATAAGTCATCACTATCAACACATTCCACCTTTTGATCCCCAGTAATTATTTTGACCCCTTGCATAGTCTCATCAACCCTTGGGAGTCAATATTGATCCACCTAAAACCCATTTTTTTTAAACGTTGTATTGTGACTTTCTGAATGTTGCTTTTTGCATCACCACACATCTGATTATTCCTTTGTTAATATAAAATGATTTCATAAGATTAATCTGTTAGGTAAAAATGTGATTTAGTGGATTTTATGTGATTTAAAAAGCAAGTCATGAACAGAAGAAAGAAATTGACGTCTTCTGTCTGTTTAAGATAATAACTTACCAATATCTTTTGCAACCAGTGATTAATAGCCTGTCCCTTTAAATTCTATGGAGTATAATTTGCAACAAAAGTACATTGAATGAGATTAAACAGTAATACTGCATTATAGCTGGGTCAATTTATTTCCAACTTCTGATGTTGTCTGAGCTAGGTCATTCTTTACTATCTATTTATCTATCATAGCACATCTCTGCAATACATGCCAATTTCACCACTTTTTAAAAACAAATGCCTATCTCAAATGCTCCAAAACACCCCCCCCCCCCCCCCCCCCGCAAAAAAAAAAGGCATGTGGGAATGCGAGTTCCTACTATGCAGATATGTGAACGGGGCTTGACTGAGTGTTTCTGTCCACTCCCTCCTATTTACTTGCATAAAGATGGCTATACACTATGCAATCTGATTGTATATTGTATATTTAGTAAAAAGGGTGATCACTGATTGCATTTCATTTAAAAAACGTGCAGCTGGGAATGGGCGGGTAGGTAGGAGGGTGGATAATGCAGGGTGTATGCTACTGAGGTCAGCTGGTCAACTCCTTCCTGTATCATGACCTATAGTCTGACCAGGAAGTAAGACATTACTAATGGATACATTTGGAAACATTATTGAGGACAAGTGAAGTAAGTGTCTGTAGATTTAATGGAAAGCTTTGATATCTTTGAAAAATAAGTACATTATTGCTACATAAGGGAGCTGGAATTTAGAAAGAAAAAAAACGTGAACAAAGGTCAACTTAGCCTTTAAATAAACATCCATACTCACCTCTACGCTACAGCTGTCCCACGTTTGCTCTAAGACTGAGAGCTGAATGACCACATGAACACTGAACGCCTAGTTCTCAGTCTGCTCTGTGTAGAGAGCAGTGACTGTCAGTCACCATTCTCTGCTCTGCTCCTCTAATGCTCACTGGAGAGCTGGGCTGAGGAGAGGGTGGGCACAGCTGGTTCTGGGCTTGATTTGTGTGCTCAGGCAAAGCCAGCTGTCTATCAAGCATCTGGGTGGATCCCAACAATATTGTGGGGATCCTTCCTGCCTGGCACGGCTCTGCCACGTCAGCAGACAATAGTTAACTCTGGGTCACAGGAGAACAAAATTAAGTGCACTCCTGTGACTCACAAGAGAAGTATGGCCAAAAAAGCTTTGGTTATATATTTTTTTCTGTGCTTTAGTCGTAAGGCGAATGGAAAAAAGAGCTAGGTTTAATTGGGATTTTTTCTTTCCCTCTGGAAACTAAGGTAGCTTATAAGGTAGCTTATAAATCCTTAAAAGAGATGTTTCTGGTGCAACTCATAGGTAATAATGCATATTTGTTAACATTTATGGAAGAACTCTATTCAACAGAATAAAACCCAGCCACATAACATAACGCCATTTCAATTCAGAAAACAACAATCCTTCTGTAAAAAATAAGCCCCTTAACTGTTTATAGCAATTCTCATTTTCTGAGCAAGACAGATGCAGGAACCAAAAAAAGCTGTGTTGCCATGAGCCAGTAACAACTGCATCTGTCAGCCATCTTGATGTAGTGACAGGGATGGGCACAGGATTCTTAATGATTATAAGTAGAACAGACATCATATTCTTATTTATTTATGCTCAGAGTCGGATTACAGTGCAGTTAATGTGCGGATTTGCAGCCATTCCAGCTTCAGAAAATGTGACAAAATAGTTTATAGGTTTCCTGAAAGAGGCAAGCACCTGTTTCATTTGAAACTATAAAAAAGTTTAACCAATAAAGGAGAGTTAATGTTCTGACAAAATGAGCAACCTGGCAGAATGTACAACCTGAGTCACATCCGGTGACGTGGAATCATCTGGAGCTCCAAACCGCGAGCACTGCGCAGGCGCAACACGTCATACATCCCTTCTGTGGCTGATGTCAGTGGTCGGAGGAATTTGCCTGACAAAATGCTTGACCGACTACTGTGCATGCGCATGGCCATCGTGCTCCATCTTACACTCAACCTCATCAAACCTACAGTATGCAGGCGGGGCAGTGGACATGTTGCTACACCAAACGCTGTTTTGAATTAACTGTATACTGTTGGTAAAAAATAATTATAAGAACTGCCCTCTATATTTTCTACCCCTGCTGCGCCAAATATTAGTGAAAAAATTAAATTACTTACGATACCAGCGAAGGAATAAATAAATAAATAAATAATTAATTAAGTGAAAAAAGCTGCTACTTATGTGAATATAGAAATGTAAAGCCTGCAATTCAGCCTAAAAATGAATAAACTATTAATAGGATAAATTAGTAGAGCTAGTGTAAAAACATAATATACAAATATCAAGGTAAACAGAAATGCTATAAAAATAACTCAATACAATTATTCAATAGAAACAACGTATATAAAACACCCAGTGACAAGTGAAAAAAGTTGTATATATTATAGTCCAAAATGTAAATAAAATAAAATTAGGCGATTCCAAATGTATCTTCAAATAAAGTCTTCAAAGAAACTTGAATCAGCCACCACACCAGGTGTTTGTGACACCACTCCCTCTGAAGAGCACACTCACCAGCTCACAATGCCTCCCACTTTCGTGTTTGGCTGCAGCGTTTTTTACCCACTCCAGGGGTTAGTAGTGACCATCCACTTAATTAACTTGTTGTATCTCAATGTGACTCTGGTCTATTATTTCATAGAGTATCAAATAAACAGCGTCCAAGTTTTCAAGCACAAAACTTCTATCCACATTTTTCCGCAGCATATGACACAGGCTCTCGCATATACAAGTCAGCGCAGACAGAAGCAGCAGCTCATTCTCATCAGGTCCACCGATAATATAGCAGATGATATCTGATAAATGCTGGCACAGTACTGTAACTCCATTTACAAGTATCACTTCACCGGTAAGCTCTCCATGTTCTCTCACGGCTCCCTTCTCCTCAAGTCGCACTTTTGCCGTTTTGAATTAGCAAACTAATTTCAGCAATCGAGTGAGCTTATCTACATAAATATATATTTATGTAGATAAGCTTACTCGATTTCTGAAATTAGCTTGCTAATTCAAAACGGCGTTTGGTGTAGCAACATGTCCGCTGCCCCGCCTGCTTACTGTAGGAGTGATGAGGTTGAGAAGGTGTAGCAAGATGGCCTTAAGAACATAAATTTTGTCAGTGTTAGTTGATTTCGGCCATGCACAGTACTCACACAAGCATTTCTTCAGGCAAATTCCTCGGTGCACTGACGTCAGCCGCACGCGTTTTGGAGCTCCAGCTGATTCCACATCACAGGAAGTGACACGGGTTGCACATTCTGCCAGATTGGTCATTTTGTCACAACACCAGCAACACTGTAGTCCATATTGCAAAATGTATTGACTACATCAGAGCGACATTAAAATTAGGAACTAACGCATTTCAGCGAGAGCCTAAGACATTAGCTTTTCATTTGATGTCGCTCTGATGTTACCAATAAATTTAGCAATATGGACTACAGTGTTGCCGGCTCTCCTATCTGTTTATCATATCTAGTATGGGAGGACACACTGAGCCCAGGCACTTGTTTGTGGATTTTACACAAAGATTGGGTAGTTCCCCATATCTTACCATATTACAGCCTCGTACACATGATCAGATTTTCTGACAGGAATTGTGTGATGACAGGCTGTTGGCGGGAGATCCGACCGTTTGTACACTCCATCAGACAATTTTTGATGGATTTTCCACTGACAAATGTTGGATGGCAGGCTTTAAAATTTTCCGTGGACAAATGTTTGTTGGATTTTATGAACATGTGTACACAAGTCCATCGGACAAAAGTCCAAAGTACAAACAAGCATGCTCGGAAGCAAGGACGAGCCAGAAGCGGTCGGTCTTGTAAACTAGCGTTTGTAATGGAGAATTACCATTCTGACGTGGCAAATTATGAAATCTCGAAATGCAGCGCACATTCTCTTCTTCTTTAATGGGA
Organism: Lithobates sylvaticus; assembly: GCA_028564925.1. Lineage (NCBI taxonomy): Eukaryota > Metazoa > Chordata > Amphibia > Anura > Ranidae > Lithobates > Lithobates sylvaticus. The sequence continues at coordinate 104,667,621 of CM053034.1, read as the reverse complement.
TAATAATGAAGCTGCTTTGCTGGTGATACTGATAGGGTTATTGCAAACAAATTTTCAAAGGCTTTTTTTTCTAGTGATATCAAGAATAATATTATTATGCTTGTTATTTCTTTTTGGTGCAAGTTACCACAACACCATTATCCCGTAGTTTTTAAGATCAAAGATACAACTATGTTGGTGCCCCAAAACTGTTAAACCATCCAATGACTGGTGTCATAACTGATCACGTGTGCAGCATCATGGCAGTTGCAGCTCAGAGGCCAAGATGGCAGCTTTCTTAGCTGAGAACGATAGGAGGATTTGCTTACAGCTTAAGACAGGCAGAGACACAAACTCATTGAGAGATATTGCTGGGTTATCCCTTAAGAGAGATATAAGATGTCGGTAAGTTATTCAACCTACCATTCATCTACACAAATTTAAAAAAAGAATGCAGCATGAGTGTGAGCGTTGCAAGATGTTGGGAAATAGGGGAACTTACATAGGCTAACTTAGAGGGAACCGATGGTGGGTGGGACCAGGGGACTTACAGAATTGTTGTTGCCATTTTTTTGGTAGGAGGTATATGTGCTGAGGAGGGAGGGGAGGTTAATTTTACAGCCTGCCACTGACCAACATTGCTGCCAAAGGAGGTTGGACCAGCTATCAACTCCAAGGGTTCACTTACGTTTTCCTCCAGCACTGTGAATGTTTAATGGGCATGTTCAATAAAGACACAAGTACATTGTGTTTGTCTATTGTTGTGACTTAAGCCTGGTACACACTACTTGTTTTTTTCCATTCAACCCAGAGGGTTGAACGAAATAAATCTGTCAGCTACGGTCAGAGCCACTATACTAACTATGCAAAGTTAGTAGAGCGATCTCCCCTGCTTAGCTATTGAGTTCTGACATGGGGACAGCCCCCTCGCCAGAACACTCCGATCAGCAATCTCTGCCATTGGCTGAGAGCGCTGATTGGGAGTCGGTCAGCTGCTGGTTTTCCAGCATGCACATCCGACAGAAGCCAGCCAAATGCCTGTGTGTACTTGGCTTTAGGATCCGATTACATTTTCTGGCAAATGACTGCAGAAAATCAGCTAATTCTTTTTCTTGCCACTATAATTTGCACAAACCCACATGTTTGCCCTAAAATATAATCAACAGTGTTTCCCCTCAGGAAATTTCCCCTTGCAATGGGGATGATTTACTAGTAGTAGAGCATGTTCACTTTGCAAGGAAATTACAATTCTATTTGTATCACTCAATCAAATGATCACAGCCTTTTGTAAAAAGAGGCAGAAATTCAAGGTATAAATACAAAATAACCATATTTCAAATAAAAGGAACCAAGATCATGGATCTGGTGGACAAATTACTGGGAGGGGCTGGGGAAGACCTAGCTGTCATGGTGCACATTGGTACCAATGACAAAGTCAGAGGAAGATGGAGTGCCCTAAACAATTTTAGAGCTAAATTGAGTAAAAGGACCACCAAGGTAGTATTCTCAGAAATACTATGGGTACCTCGAGCCACACCAGAAAGGCAGATGGAGATTAGGGAAGTAAACCGTTGGCTGAGGAGCTGGTGTAGAAAGGAGGGGTTTGGGTTCCTGGAGAACTGGGGCGATTTCTCAGTCGGTTACCAGTTGTATAGAAGGGACGGACGGAACCTAAATGGGGAAGGTGCAGATCTGCTGGGAACAAAGATGGTTAAAAAGTTACAGGGGCTTTTAAACATCTCTACCTCTGGACCACCAGATAGTCAGCACGGAACATATTCCAGAGGGTAGTATTGGGGGCATTAGTGGTAGGTTGACTAAAGCACCTAAACCTGAGGTAAGTATAGTAAAAAAGTTATATTTGCAACCCCAGAGCACTCAGCAATAAGGAGATAGTATGCGACCAGTCTAAACTACATGGTCTGTTCATCAATGCCAGGAGTCTGGCAGACTAGATGGGGGAACTAGAGCTACTGTTGTACGAGGAGGATTTATATTTTGTAGGAAACATGGTACGACAGCTCTCATAATTGGCTGGCAACCATTCAAGGGTATTCCCTATATCGCAGGGATAGAGAGGGTAAAAAAGGGGGAGGGGTATGCCTGTATATCAAAAATGATGTACGAGTGAATGTGAGAGATGACATCACTAAGGGAGCAAGGGAGGAGGTGGAATCCTTATGGGTAGAGCTACAAAGGGAGAAAACTAAGGGGAAAGTAATACTGGGAGTATGCTTAAGGCCCCCTAACCAGAGGGAGGAGGTGGACCTCCTATCACAATTTGGATTAGCGGCAAGAATGGAAAGTGTCATTATAATAGGGGATTTTAATTATCCAGACATAGACTGGATGGAAGGAACTGCGCATTCATCTAAGGCTCGCCAGTTCCTAAATGATGCCAATCAGTACCCACCAGCAGTACCTGCCAGTGCCTCCTAATCAGTGATGCCAAGCAGTGTCATCTATCAGTGTCAATCAGTGCCACCTATAAGTGCCCATCCATGCCCATCAGTGCCCACCTATCAGTGCTGCCTATCAGTGCCCATTAGTGCCACCCATAAGTACCCATCTGTGCTGCCTATGAGTGCCCATCTGTGCCACGGACTGGAGTGTCCATCAGTGCTGCTTATCAGTGCCACCCATCAGTGCCGCCTGTCAGTGCCCATCAGTGTCGCATATCAGTGCCCATTATTAGTGCCCATTGGTGCCACCTCATCCGTGCTCATCAGTGCCACCTTATCAGTGCCCAGCAGTGCAGCCTCATCAGTGCCCATCAATGAAGGAGAAAACTTACTTATTTACAACATTTTATACCAGAAATGAAGAAAAACTTTTTTTTTTTTAAATCTTTTTTTGTTTTAGCAAAAAATAAAAACTCCAGAGGTAATCAAATACCACCAAAAGAAAGCTCTATTTGTGGGAAGAAAATTATAACAATTTTGTTTGGGTACAGTGTAGCATGACCGCGCAATTGTCATTTAAACAGCGACACTGCTGAAAGCTGAAAATTGGCTTGGGCAGGAAGGGGGAAGTGCCCAGTATTGTAGTGGTTAAGAGCATTTTAAATCAGGGCAGTAGCCAGTGCATGCCAATAGGAAATAGATTTAAAAGAGTTAATAAAAGTCCTGGGTGGCTTAACGCCAACGTAAAAATGCATATAATAGCAAATGAGAAAGCCTTCAAAGAATACAAGGCTGAGGGATCATCATCAGCATTCCAATTTTACAAAGAATGCAACAAGAAATGTGAAGGTTGCAATCAGGGTGGCTAAGATAGAACATGAAAGGCACATAGCATAGGAGAGTAAAAAACAAACACAATGTGCTTAAGCTGATAACACACTAAAAATTCTAATTTCCTGTGTCTTTATTGAACACACTCATTAAACATTCACAGTGCTGGAGGAAAACGTAAGTGAACCCTTGGAGTTAATAGCTGGTCTAACCTCCAGTGACTTCAAGCAAGCACCTTCGGTAGCTCTAGATCAGACCTGCACAAGGTCTACACAACAACTTCTATGTGGTTAAGGTCTGGGCACTGACTGGGCCACTCCAAAAGGCACATTTTTTTTCTGAAGCCAGTCTGTTGTGAATTTACTTTTATGCTTAGAGTCATTGTCTTGCTGCATTATCCAACATCTAAGCTTCAGTTCGCTTACAGCCAACCTGACATTATCCTGTACGATATTTTGCTGAATTTGGGAATTCATTTTCCCCTTGATGGCAAGTAGTTCAGGCCCTGTGGCAGCAAAGCAGGCCCAAATCATGAAATCCACCATACCTTACAGTTGGGATGATGTTTTGATGCTGGATAGCTGTGGCCTTTTGCTCAATACATAGTGCTGAGAATTCTTCCCAAAAAGCTGTTACTCATGAGTTCTTCTTTACCTCATCGAGGATTCAGCATTATGGATTGGGAGTCATCTTGGCTGGGTGCTCAATTCTAGGAAGAGTAGCCAGAGTACTAAACTGTTTCCATTTATAGACAATTTGTTGACTGATGGATGCCCAAACACTTTAAAGTGGATGTAAACCCTTACATATACCCAGTGAAGTGTACAGCCTCTGATGATACACAGGGATGAAACAAATCTCCCTACATAAGTTTTACATGTATATCTGCTGTCTTCGGCTTTATATATTCTTTAGAAAGTTTACATTGTGTTACAGATTTTTTCTTCCTGTTCAACACTGAGTGTGAAGTCTGGGCATACAGCCAAGACAGTTGATTGGAGGAAAGGCACACACCCCCACTCCACATTGGCAAAGGAAGGAAAGAATGTGTAGAGCTGTGCTCTGACAAGTCAAGCTCTCTGTTAATCTATTGAGAGCAACCTCCCACAACACAAATTTCAGGCTGCTTTTACCTCATGTGTCAGAGAACTTGTCAGAAGTTATCAGGCAGATACAGAGCTACAGAGCAGGAGAAAGCCACGGGACTCAGTGCTTTGAAGAGAGATAAGAAAACACTGCAGATATATGTGCTCAGCTCAAATTTCATGAATTGGGTTTACATCCATTTTAAGATTACTCTGTATCCCTTTCCAGCCCTATGTAGATCCACTACTCTTGATCATATGTCTTCAGAGAGCTCCTTTTTTGTAGGCATTGTTCATAACTGATGCTTCTTATGAACAATGATCTTAAAATGTTTAAGTGTCTTTTATCATTCAAAGTAGCTCTATACCACACCTTCCAACTAATTTCAATAATTGGACTGCGGGTCTGCAAACTATTGACTCCAATTAGCTTTCTTTGAAGTCTATTGATGCATACACACGGTTGGAATTCTCATCGGAAAAAGCTCTGATGGTTTTCCCGTCGGAATTCCGACGGAATTTTGCTCAAACTGCCTTGCCTACACACGGTCACACCAAATTCCGACGGTCTGTAACACAGCGGCATAAAACACTTTCGACAGCACTATAAAAGGGAAGTTTAATGCTTCCGAGCATGCGTCAAATTGTTTCCGAGCATGCGTCGGAATTTTGCATGTCGAAATTGCCTACACACGATCGGAAAATCCGATAGAAAGGTTTTCCGTTGGAAAAATTGAGAACAGGTTCTCAATCCAAAGTCCGTCGGAAATTCCGACAGAAAAAGACCGTTGGGCATACACACGGTCGGAAAAATCTGAAGAAAAGGTCACATCGGACTGTTTCCATCTTGTTTTGAATCTTTAATGGATGTGTTCAAAAAAGAAATGAGAAATTAGAATTGTTTCTAGGGATTTACATACTTTTTCTTGCCACTGTATGTAGAGGTTGTGTTGGGAAAAATTACAGTTAAATGTATTTTTCCAATATTTCATTATTTCTTCCCATTAAAAACCTAGGTAATAAAAATTAAAAAAAATGTGTTACCAAGCCCCTATCTGTCCTGAAAATACAACGTACTTTAGGGTAGACTATGAATGCTAAAAGTTATAATGTAAGGAACTGAGACCTGTCCAAAATAGAGAAACGCTAATAGGACTCAGATGGCAACACTGTTTTTTTCTCCACAATTAACATGATGCCCTATGCAACACAAAGGGGTTTATTTACTAAAGCAGGAGAGTGCAAAATCAGGCTCACTTCTAAATAAAAACCAATCAGCTTCCAGGTTTTATTGCCAAAGCTTAACTGAACAAGCTGAGGTTAGAAGCTGATTGGTTTCTATGCAGAAGTCAGACTGATTTTGACCACTCCAGCTGTAGTAAATAAACCTCAAAGTTGCCAGATTTAGTACCTCCCGCTTGCACAAAATGTAACAATTTTGTAGCTACATTTACTTTTTCTTGTAAGATGACCATATAGTTTGTTACTTTCCTATACAATTAGGATTCTGGATTTTTAGCAAGCAGTACTGTGTAAATGTTGCTATCTATATCCTCCTTAGACTCTTCAATTCTACGTTTTTAAATTTTGTACTGTTTGCAGTCTCATTATCGATTTCACTAAATATGGCTTTTTCTGTGGTGCTAGTTTTTCTGTCAACATGAAATTACATGCACTACTTTTGTATATTGTCAACTATGTGTACACTAGGAAATGTACACACAGGTGGTTGTAGAGCCAACCAGACTGTCAGTTTAGAGTCACTGGAGTACAGAATAGTGGCCAGAAGATTTCTGTGAAAATTAAAATGTCTTTGAGACTTTACTGCTTTTGGTCCAGGGTAGGTCTTCCTTAAAGTGAAATTGTCCATATTTAAAGTGAAACTTTCTACCATCCAATTTCAACCATAGTGTACATTCAGTTGGTTAAAAGAAACAGCAAAAAAAAGGTAGAAAAGAGTAAAGTGAAAAAAAAATTGAAATACAGTAATACTTACCAGTCTTGTTGTTGGTGACCATTATGTTTGCGCTCCTGCAGAGCTACACTGGCCTAAGAAACATCAGCATTCCAGGTGTGAGAATGTCTTGTGTCCCCTACACTTATTTTTTTCTGCTGGTGGAACCCCTAGCATGTTCAAAAGGGACCATGGTTAGGAAACACTGGTCTAAAACCCAACATGCGCATAGGATTCATATGTGATTTTCAGATGCACATTCATGCCACCAGTTGGCTGCAGTATATAAAGCTGGCCATAAATGACTGTACTAGAATCCTCCATCCATACAAATGAGATGGATGGAGGAACCCCTCCTCCCGATAGTGGCAGGTGCTGCTGTCAGACTGCAATTATCAGAATAAACAGGCTGCAGCTGCTGATCAATAGAAAATTTTCCAACAAGTCCCTTTGATAGAAGTCAGTCTATCGAATTATGTTGAGTGGGGATGGCCTCACACTGATCAAAATCTGTCTGGTCCCAGATGAAACAAACACATTTTAATCAGTGTATGGCAAGCTTTACTATCTATCGATTCCAAATGCACCCTGTTTACTTGTGTTCTAATTACTGTAACAGCAATTTTTAAATGAGCATGCAATGCCACGTATGTGGTTCATCAATCACATGATAATTGCAGGATTACACAGGTGTTCAGTCATCAAGTATTATGATATATTTTACAATTAGAAAGTTGTTTCTTCTAAAGGCTAAATCATATAGCCAATTTGTAGATATGTACAGGAGTAGGAATCTCCAGTCATTGAATGCTGGCTAATTTGCCAGATGAGTTTCCCAGATTTCTCCCCCATTCTCCCTCTTAATTGTATGTCCAAGTGAATGATTACACTCATTAGCAGCATTGTGCCACCATATGTGGTCACTGGTGGATGGTCAGTGGCAATTGCTGCAACACACCATTGTCTAGTGTTGTGATTCAGTGTGGTAAATGTTGGAACAGTTATTTACAGATGAATACTGATTGCACAAAATCACCTAAAAGTGGACTTTTCTTTAATGTATGTGCATGCTTCTAAAAGCTTGTTCACAGTTGATTGACAAAATTTACATGGGGTGCATTGCTGGGGTGCCGCACAGGATGTCATGCTTCTTCAATCCAATAAGAGGAAATTAATATTTAAGCTGGTTGTAACTCCTTTAGAAATCGATAGAAAAGTTTGCACCCATCTTATACTCACTAATAAATAAACTGTGCTGCACTTATATTACAATATACAGAATATAAAACGTGTGTATAAATAAGTAATCAACTGTGTATATATTACCCACAATAAGTGTATGACTTATAAGAAAAAATTAATAGTTGAGAATTGAGTAGTGTGTTGATTATACTGCCAACACCCTAAATGGTATAGTGGAAAGCATGCATAAAATGCATATAAGGGACGCCCCCTTGGACTTTTTAAATGGCAGAATAATAAGTATAAAAAAGGTCAAAATTGAGTAAAAAGGCAATGGTGCCAACTTTATTAATATATAAAGGTAGAAAAAATATATATATAGCATAGAAACATATTTGTCAAAAATAAATTGTGACAATACATCAATGAATTGACATATATGACATCATGAGGTAACCCAAAACTTATAAATTCTAAAGTGGCAGCTAAACAGAAGGAGGTCAGCAGATTAAATTTTAAACCATATACCCGACATGTTTCGGAAATGATTGCATTATTTTGCATTTCCCTTCCTCAGGGGTGGTTAATTATAGAACAGAATTGGGTTGTTATTTTCATATCTGTAACGTAAATGTAGATAGGTAATAGTATTTCGATATGTAAAACAACATAGGAAAAATGCTGTCTATTGTTGATCATTTTCCAAAACCAGAGGTACTTACAGATTCATTGAATAGGAAAAAATAATAAAAACTATTTGGGACAACAGTACACGCTGGTGACATAAATTCTCACATCCGCAAGGTGTAGATGATAGGACGTCTCCAAAAGCTCGAATGTCAAAAACTCATCCACAAAATGGTCATGAGAGGAAGAAAGTAAATTCCTCTTGCAACGTAGATGTATTGCAGTTAATCGATCAACTATATAGTAGTGAGCCAAGCTATCAACATAGCAAATAGCAAGGCATGCAGTGATCTAATATATAAAGTATATACAGGTGGTTGAAGAGAATTTAGCATTATTACCTTTACAGTCAGTGTTGTTGACGCCAGGTCAGCAGCCGGTGAACTGACAATCCAAGACTTGAGTCAGTGATTATATACCTGGCTGTGCCTGGCGTCAACCATTCAGCTGAGCGATGGTGGAGAGTAGGACTAATAGCGCGGATCAACAGAAACAGAACAGCTGATTGCGCTTATCGCTGATGGGCTGTAGAGAGCAGCCACTCACGATATCCGAGGCGTCTTTCTGACACGGAGGTGCGCGGCATAGCCACGCCCCTAGGGGCCTGGCGCCGCCGCGCATCCCAGCGTCGCCGGCAGGGAGGAGTCTCCCGCTCGCAGTGTGGAATGCAGCGAGGGGGAAAAAATAAACCTAGTAGCTCCACCAAGTGCATATGGCTGAGACTTTGACAGAGAAACTCCGTCGTTGTTCCAGCCAGCACTGGTGGAGCTTACCCACCGGGTATCTGTGCGGAGACATGTGCAAATGGGGAAATACATAACCAGCATGTTAACATAGAAAGATGTAAAATTAGCAGCCGGCATATCTGCATGGTACAACAGAGCATACATACATACAGTTGCATAAGGTAAATAATGATACAGTTGCACGAGAATATACTGCAGCAAAAATAATAATAAAAATAAGGTTGGAAAATGAAAATAAAAAATAAATAAATTATAAAAAATAAATAATAAATAAAAGATAAAGAATGAACATAGTTTTGAATTAATAAAAATAATAAATAAAAGTGAAAAAACAATAATAATAGCGTAAATGAAGTGGATAATAAATAATAAAATTAAATTAAGGAAATACAAATGAAAAAAACAAAGAAACATGAAAAACAAATAATTGGTGGAATAAGTGGAAACATATTGGTCTCAGGGAGTCACAGTTGATGGTTATGGCACAATGGTATGACTTAAAATAGTGTATACTGTATAACCACAAACTAATATGTTCGGTATATATCACCACAAAATAATATGTTTGGTATATATCACCACAATCGAACAACAAAACATCCAAATACAGCAATTAGTGAAAAATGTCCATCTGTGATGACCCATCCATCCAATTGCAATGCTTCCAATACAGGCAAGGAAAAGTGTATTCTTCCAAAGAAATGAACCTCCAACGATACCCCAAAAGATGTCCACTCACCTATGTTTGACCTGAATTAAAACTGTTTACAGTTCAGCACATAGGCCAAAAAACTGGCCATATATGGCCAGTTCGCTCATCTGAACCCACAAAAAAAAATCCAATCCTTATCCATGCATACAGCCTGGGTAGCCAGTAAAGAGGGGGGGGGGCAGCAAGTGTACACTCGTTCCTCCTGAATCATACCAAGCCACATGCCTTCAACACTGGGAGGGCACTTTGCAAGGGGCTGGTAAAGCCTACCCCTATCTTCTCTCCCATTAGGGATATCAGGAGGGGCTTATAATCTGTAATACCTAGGTGAAGGATTACAAGGTACAGATTCACAAAATAAAAAGAGAAAAAGTATATTAAAACAACCATGAAAAAAACTTTCATGAAAAAAAAAACAATGTCCTCCAATGTAAACCCAACATCAATTATGTCATCCAGCATGTAGATGCATGCCAAACACATTGATCCGCTAACACAACAACCTGCTGTGCCCAACGCTACTTCCATTGCAAACAATTAAGGGCTAAGGTTCTCATCTACACATCCTGCCCCCTAAAAGTGATGTGGGAGTTTGTGAGGGTCTCTTATCGAAATCTAGAAGATTCTTTTGGAATAAGTGGGGCCCCAGACATGAACCCCCCGCCCCCCCCCCCCCCAGGTGAATGATAACTGGGTAAATAAGAAACCTGTTACTTATTCACAAAAAAAGTGAAAAGATAAATAAAAACCCCTACATGATGAAAAAATCCTTTAAAAAAAAAACAATGTCCTACAATGTAAATCAAACAGCAAGTACATCATCCAGCTATGTAAATCCTGCCTGGTTTGTTAAGAGAGCAAAGATTAGTAGTGTGTGCAGTATTACAGCTTTTCTTTACAGGCTTGGCTTTTTTTCAGGTTTTTATTCTAGTGTTAGAGTCGCTTTAAATCACAACAAATGTTTTTTTTCTTCATACTATAGGCACTATACTCCCATGATTACAAACAGGTAATGAAAGGTTTTAATATTTCCTATCTATACGTCATGCTAATTTTTATAATTACAAGAATTTTATCCATCTTTCTTCAGATATGTTCAGGTACACCATGCATCTCAGAATTTCAGAACCATAGAGCATCAATACCTGATTTTTTAAACCATCTGGACCACAAGGTCCACCCTCCAAACTGCATATACATTTAATACAAGTTAAAATGTTTAATACTCTTTCCTCTGCTCAACTAAAGTTTAATACATACACTAGACAGAGATGACCCCCTAGACATAACATCAGCATAATTGTCTATGTATTCTGTTCATTAAATAATAAAATTACCAAATTATATATAATTCATCAGTCATACCTTCCTCCAACTTGGTTAATATAAAACAAACCTGTATCAAGGAGAAACATAATAACGTAAAAGTAAGGGCCTGTGTACTTCGGAATTGCTTTCTCCACCTGTCTACAATCAATGGGAATGCAAAAGCAGCTTGGACCAGGCTGATGCATCCCAGAAAAAGATCAAATGCAGGACCAATGACCTATCAATAAACACTGAATGATCCCAAAGTGATCCTAAATGCAAGATAAATACAGTATATGAAAGCAACCTATTTGCCCAATGACGCAAGACCTAAGGATCTAAAACAGGTACTAATATTGTGCATACTGCCCCAGTAAAGCCCTCTCCTGCCTCCCACAATGTAAAGCTTGGTACCCGAGCAGCCAGTGGCTGTTACATTAAATACACTGAGGCCTGTATAAAGGCCTGTATAAAGGGAAACTATTAGAAACATTTTTTTTTTGCTTAGAATTTTCAGGAGTCTGAGATTGGTGTAAGCAGAGAAATGTTCCTATTGGTGCCAGCTATGTATTCTCATTGTGATACAGGCTTGCTTTGAGATAAGTAAATTCACTCCAATACATTAGATGTTCCCAGGATATATTCATTTTTTGCCATGTGATATGGGACTGTCAACGTTGATTTAATTTCTGCAAAGAATGGCAACTTTACTGGGCAACATAACCTTTACACCAAAGCCTTTAAGACCTGAAGCATGTATTTTTGTTCCTTTAGATGAAAAATGATGAACATGCCACACACAAAATTCATTTTGCAGAAAATTAAAACTATTTCTGGACAGAAAAGTAATTGATTTAAAGGGAAAGCATATAGTAACATTTCAATGACACTGTACATGGAATGGGTATAAGTATCAAGCCCTCTTACCTCTTTAATCTCCAAAGCATAAGTAATTCCTCTAGCTTTAGAAAAATGCTAACTGAAGTAGAAATAAGAACCAAGAAGCCCACTTGCTATTCAAATGGATAAAAGGATCCCAATTTATTTTCCTTTAATAGAAACCATTTTTTTTTTTTTTTCAAAACTAAATAAAGCATCTTTGTATGCATTTGAATGGCCAGTTGAGCTCCTTGATCCTAATTTCTACTACGATTTTTCAGACTTTCTCAAGAAGATGGTCGACTAGAAATTGTGTGGGGGGAGGGTTTATCGGAGGGAGGGGCTGTGAGTGGGGATGGGGAGTTAAGTGGGAGGGATGCAGTCGTACTTAGACATGGCTGAGTGGCCTGTACTTTACATAAAAGTTACATGTTCTGCTATGGCTAGAGACCCATTTACACATATAGTGGTTGGTTAGGATATTTATGCTGAGTTATTTAAGTGTTAAATTAAAATACATTTAAAAAAGGGAAATAATGTCCTACAAACGTTATATCTGTGGTTGGGATAAAGTTGCTGCTGGGTGTATTTGTATTCATATTTTAATAACATTGTCAGTGTCTACTGCAAGTTTTATATTTGAGTTGGGTAGGTATCCAAGAGATCTGTGGTGCCAGCCACTCATAAAACTTTCAACTAAGATTAAATTAGACTGCCTACAGTTTTAACTTTATTTGACTGATGTTTACTATTAGAGTTATTTAATTGGTGTAAATTAAGATTTAAGGCTTGCAAAAGCGAAGCTGACCTGTGAGGGACCCTCTTCAGCCATCAACATGCATAAAACTCTTGTCCACGCATTTATTGTGTGGTAAAGACTGAGGTGGTTGTGCACAGATCGACTGGTAATAGTTTTTGCACTGATGTTTTTTACCTTTTTATATAAAGGACTAAAGCTCGCCACAGAATGCCAGTTAGTCTTGTTGGTAATAAAAGCAGTAATTATAATTGTACTAAAGCATTCCATAACAACCTTTATTAAGGTGGTCACCCAGCTGGTATTTCACTAGCCTAACATGTAAAAACTCATGTGAAAATAGAATAATTAAGAGTCATTACCATGTTGGTAAGTCCACAGTCTGTCCTATATCACCATCACACCAGCTAGTTGCCTATGTTTCTTAGCACATAGCCATAATGTTGCTACAAACTGACAAGCCATTTCCTCCATGTCCTTTTCTGCATTCCTTCCTAGTTGCACCGAGCTACATGCACAACTGTTAGTCCACAACCTGGACCATATAAAACAACACCTTCGGGTCTGAGCTGACTATCTGAGCATGAGGTGAGCAGAGGGGGTCAAGTGACCAATTGTTCAATGAACTAAAGCAACAAAGCTCTTACTTTTGAACACGTCTTCATGGACTGTCTTTATGTGTTTTGTGTGAATTCTGTAAATAGTAGTAAAACTATTGTAATTATTTAATTAATACCATTTGTCCTTGCACCCTAAACTGTATAACATGCCGCCACCAGTAAGACGGCAGCATTCTGGTAACAAACCTGAGCATTTGTTTTTGACAAGTTGCAGGCACAGTAATTTTAACTGATTACTACCATCTCTCTTACACAACTGTAGCAAAAGGTTAAAGTGTATGGCTAGCTTAAAATATTTTTTTAGTTGTGGAAAGCTTAGGTAAAAGAAGACCAATGATGTCTGTTTTTTGTTTATTGTGTTTGTCTTTATGGGGAGATTTCCCTTCAATTTCTTGCAACAGGAAGTGAAAGGAAATCTCCCTAAAGTAATGGGAAATCCCCTCTAATGCCCCATAAACACGGTCGGAAATTCCTACCACAAAATCCGTCGGATTTTTTCCGACGGATTTTGTCCGACACTGGTGTTGCATACACACGGTCGGACAAAGTTGTCGGAAAATCCGATCATTCTGAACGTGGTGACGTTCGTTGCGTACGACGGAACTACGTAGAGGCTAGTAGCCAATAGCTTTGGTCTTGTAATCTGATGTGAACATGCGTGGCACTTTGTCCGTCGGAATTCGCTACACATGATCGGAAAAAGTCCGATCGGACTTTGTTGTCGGAAAATTTGAGAGCAGGATCTCAAATTTTATTCAGACGGAAAAAGTCAGATGGCGCCCACACACGGTCGGATTTTCGAACAACATGGTCCGATAGGACATTTTCCGTCGGAAATTCCGACCGTGTGTACGGGGCATTAGACAGACTCTGGAAAATTAGATTTCCCCTCACTTCCTGTTCTATCAACCATAAGATGTTGGATTTACGTTCAGTTCATGGCAATGATCACCAGTACACATAGAGAGGGTGAATTTCCTCAGCGGAGACACAGACAGCGATAAAATATTTTGTTTTAACCCTTTTGCACTCCAAAGATAAAAAAAAGATAAAAAAAGACTAGAGATACACTTTAAAGCTTTATGACAAACAAACCACATCCACTCATTTTTCTCGCCATGGCAGAATTCTGGCTGTGGCTGGTGTTATGTTCCAAGAATGGTGATGACCAAGATGTCATGTAGGATGTAACAAGCACCCAGTGCACAGCCAAGCCTAAAGTAAGAAGTATGATATTAGTGCCTTTCTGTGCTAACATAACAAGGAAGGTGCCAGGCTCCTTGTCACTGTGCCCAGTTCCAAAGCAATATTTCCTCGGAAGTGCCAAGCTAGGAATTTCTGTGCCTGTTTCAATAGGTGTTTATTTCTAGAGGCGCCTTTCTCTGTATCTCTAAGCCACGATGTATCACTGGGGACCATTAAGACCCGTTCAACTGAGGCTATAGTAGTGAGACATAATAGTATCTGTTTTTTGAACATGTTACATGACTTACATTTTTCTTTTCCATACAAATGAATGATATATTGTTCTTGCAAAGAATGTCTCCAGATATTTTGAGGCAAAAAAACAATTACATGTCTTGTAGAGGGATGTAAGTTTTTCATGTTTTTATAAAACAGTTTGCCATACACTGGTAAAATACCTAAAGCCCCATACACACGGTCGGACTTTTTCATGGATTCTGTCCGATCGGACAAGGTTGTTGAAAAATCAGACCGTGTGTATGCACCATCGGACAATGTTCGTCGGTTTGACCGACGGACAAAGTCTTATCTCCTGCTGGAAATCTTTGCCGTCAACACGGTCCGATCACACCAAATCCGATCGTGTGTACGGTTGTCCGACCGGACAAAGTGCCACGCATGCTCAGATCACATTACAAGACCAAAGCTATTGGCTACTAGCCTCTACGTAGTCCCGTCGTATGCAACAAACGTCACCACGTTCAGAATGATCCGACGGACCTGGTCCGCGGATTGTCCGACCGTGTGTATGGGGCTTTAGAGTTCTACAAATTTAGAATCCTAAATAATACATATACTGTAGATACTATAAAAAGAATGGGTAGCTGAGGCAAGGATGGTTGCTTAGAAAAATTCAGCCAACATCCTATTCACCAAAGCTGTAAGCTTCAACTTATTTGCAGACTATTTAAATATTTTACAAAATATAGAAACAACAGAAACAAGAATATATGTAATTGGAAATACAAAAAACACATTTTGCCACAATTGCTTCACAAGCGAAATAGTATTGCTAGTAGAAGAAATAAAATCCTATGAATTTTTAAATGGCCCTTTAATAGGGCTAGACCGGGAATCCCTCTATATTCAACTTGGGACTAATTTGTTGCTTAAAGTGATTGTAAAGGTAAATAAAAAAAAATAAAAATACAAACATGCCTATACTTGCCTGTTCTGTGCAATGGAATTGTGGTCGCGAAACTTTTCTTGGGTCCCCCGCCCTAGTTTGTGTACCCTCTTCTCTGTTCAGTCCCCCGATGAGAAGCCACCTCTCATGGGGGTACTCGTGTGTGCTCGCTCCCGAGCTCCGCTGCTGCGTCCATTAACAAAGACAACAAAACTGCCCCACCCCCCGCTCTCTCGTTACTGGCTTTGATTGACAGCAAAGCCAGCGAGAAGTGAGGAGAGAGACGAGCTGCAGACATGCACAGCGCTGGATTGAATGAGGGCTCAGGTAATTAAAACGGGGGGTGAGGAAGGATGCTGATGCCTGAACATTTTTTACCTTAAAGTGGTTCTAAAGCCTAAACATTTCTTCCATGAAGACCACTTCTGGCCAGGCATCTCTGGACAGAATATGGATGTACCTTGGTCCTACCATTTCTGTGCTGACGGCACTTTTGGACATCTTCCAATGTCGAAGGGAAGTAAGCATGATGTGTCTTCGATCTTCTGCATCAAGTTTCCTTGGCTGACCACTGTGTCTACAATGCTCAATGCTGATTGTTTCTTTGTGCTTCTTAGAAAGAGCTTGAAAATCACATGTTGAAACCCCAGTCTGCTTTGAAGTCTTCACCTGGGAGAGACCATGCTGATGCAGTATAAACTACCTTGTGTCTTGTTGCTGAGCTCAGTCTTGCCATGGTGTATTACTTATGACATAAAATTGACTTCCACGACCTCCCCTTAGTAGCAGAGTTTGGCCCCACTAAAATGTAAACCTCTTAAACAGCTGTTTGTTTAAGGTAATGACTGTTTCAACCTACCTATAAAATTGATGATCATTAGCCCCTGCTTGGTATTATTGGTTAACAGTGATGTAAGTAACTCAGTTAAAATAAACAGAGTTACTTAACGCAGTTACTTTAGAAGGTAACGAGTAATCTAACTGATTACTCTTCCCTTCATGGTAACGCAGTTCCCATTACTTGGGCGGCGTTACCACAATTACATCTACCGCCCGTGGCCGCACTGCCTGTCCGTTCCGCCTCGGGGAGGGGAGATTTCGCCCGCTGAGCTGAGAAGAGGCTGAGACTCAGAGAGACTATCTGGACCGCCCCAGCCATTACGCCCCGCCTATCCAGAGAGAGAAAATGTAGGGAGATGGGGCCGACACTGAAAAATAAAGTCAGCTGACCAGCTGACACCAATCGAGTTAAGGGAAGGGTCTCTCTCTCTCTCCCCATGAGGAAAGGCATCCCTGGAGGCATTCAGGAAAGTGACTGTCTGACGATTTGAATTGCAGTGCAATCGATGCATCCCAAGTCCTCCACCCCCTCTGCTTCTTACTGATCCCATCCCTACCCACCCACCATCACTTTTACAACAGAGGTGATGGGGGGGATAGGGTAGGGATGAGATCAGTGGTGGTGGGGGATGGGATCAGTAAGAGGCAGAGGTGGTGGTGGGAGAGGATGGCACCACCACCGCTGCCACCCCCCAAGTACCACCGCTGCCTGCCACCCCCTCAAGTACACCACCGCTGCCACCCCCCCAAGTACTGTACACCACCACCACTGCCACCCCCCCAAGTACACCACCACCACTGCCACCCCCTCAAGTACCACCGCTGCCACCCCTCAAGTACCACTGCTGCAACCCCTCAAGTACCACCGCTGCCACCCCTGTCACAGTTACTTTGCTGAGTAACTAATTACTTTTCCAATGTAGTAACCGAGTTACCCTTAGCGTGATTGTCGGTGATGGCTGCAATATAAGCCCTCCCCCCAAATAAGCCCTACCCTGTTTCCCCGAAAAATAAGCCCTACCCTGAAAATAAGACCTACAAGGAGTTTAACTAGGGCTTATTTAGGGGGTAGGGCTTATATTGCAGCCATCACCGACAATCACGCTAGGTCTTATTTTAGGGGAAACAGGGTACTAACGCAATTACTTTTTGGGAGAAGTAATTTGTAACTTAACTAATTACTTTTTTAAAGTAAGATGAGCAACACTGTTGGTTAATCATACACTTGACACTAATCCTACAAAATCCTTGACTTTGTGCAAGTTGAAAGTGTGCAAGTGTAAGAAATGAAGCTGGTCTGAAGCCAAAGGGTAACCACACCAAATATTGATTTAGATTTTTCTTCTGTTCGCTCTCTTTGCTTTTTTGTAAATGTAAAAATATATTTGTAAAAGCATTCTTACTTTAGAGCATGTTCTGTTGGATAGCTGTCACAAAAAATAAGGAGCAATTTTCCACAGGGAAACAGGGAAACAGATTGAGATACTTGTTGCAGGTTAAAAATAATTAACTATTATGAGCCGGATTTGTACTTTAAATGTGACATACAGACTAAGATCCCAAATGGTAAAGTCTTATGAGCTTGGCACACAATAGAAGAATTTAAACTGTCAGTTTAAACTTCTAGCCGAGTTGACAGAACAGTTGCATACCTTTTTGGAATGGTCTCCTCGGTCAGAGCTGCTACATCCTGATGACATGCGATTTTCTAGTTTCCTTGTACTAATCAATGTCTAATGCAGATAAAACTTCTATCAATTTCTAGGTGATTAAGAGGATTACTACCTTATCTTAAGCTCCAGTTTCCAAATACTTGGCAATTTTGTAGCAATTCTGTAGGTTTTCTTTCAGCTTTAGAAAAAAGATCACATGCAGTTGAAATATCCACAGCAATTTTCCAGTGTGATTTCCCATAGAAATCTATAGAAACTGCAGTGAAAGACCATCTAAACTACTGCATTTAAAAGGCATTTGGATTTCCACCACAAATGTATTCTTTTAAAACTGGAAAATAATCAAAGTAGACTATGGAGGACCTCAACAGCTAATGGAAAGCTGCAAAAACTGCAACAAAATTGTCAAGTGTATTAGCAGCAAAGGGCCATAATCATGAAACAACAGTTACCTATTTAGCCATTTTCCCCATTCCTCTGTGTTGTAAGATCAACAGAGCCAAGCTTACATGTTAACAGAGCACTCTGTAGTGCTCTGATGATATCTTGCCCTAAGCAAGTTTGATTGTGCTGCATGATCAATCACCCTCTGATGTCTCTGGGCAACTTAAAGAGGAAATAAATGAAACTGCAAACCCAAATAATCAGCATAATGCTTATCTCTGTAAATGATTGTGGATTGTATATACATACAACTAATTGTTTTCTATATTTAAACAAATTGCTTTGCATGGTTCAATGACTAACAACCAGTGTAGGTAACTGATGGTTAATGGCTTTTAATGCTTTGACTTTTATGTTAAATAAAACTTTAGCCAAATTGCATCAATGAAGATTTATTAGCACCTGTAACTAAAGGTACATGGCCGTTAGAAAGTTGTCATCCTATTCTGCTGATTGCTCACAGATCAAGTGAAAATAGTTACATTTATGGTAATCTTCAGTGCTTGGCTTGAGTCGAAACTTCTATTAAACAGCTCTCAGGGGAAAATTCATTGGCAAGGTGGAATCTTCTATCCAATAATTATCCTTCAGCTGAGATAATGCTCTAGGTGTCTGCTGAGTATATAGACAAGTGTTGTCATATATACGATGTACATGTCTTTGCATTTAAGAAACAAAAAAATTACCGGCGTCTGACAAGTTAAATGAATACTGTTTGATCTGCTTTAGAAACATGGATGTCGCCCTTGGGACTTTAATTGAGGTGTGCACAATTGGCCGATAAAATTGACAAATGTAAATGCAGTAGAATATTTATTACAGAAATAGTCACATGAAAAAGTAACATAAACAAAGGCAAAGACAAAACAATATTGCACATGGTTAAAATTTGCATTGTTTTTAAAGAGTATACATGACATCAATAGCACCCGACGTGTTTCATGAGATGTGGCTCGCTCTTCAGGGGTGGATGAATGTGGGATATATCTGGAAATGAATGATCAAAAAGTAACACATGAATAATTGATAGACAAATGGTAAGAGGGGCCTCACAGAAAAAAAAGAAAAACCCCATACTCACCAATCGGCAAAGCCTAGGTGCCTTTGGCTATGTTCCCTAAGGATGGCAGCAATATGTGCTTGGGAAGGGAGCTGAGGAAGCGGTGCCAACCAAATAACTCCCGACCAAGGAACAATGGGAAGGCAGACATGGCATGGATAGAAATGAGTGACCTTGGAGATCCCAAATAATCTGTTCAGGTGTCAGCTGAAATATAATGTGATATGTATATAATCAAACATTGCTAAATTAGCAAAATAGTAACAGAGTATATGATTGAATGCATGTATAAACCAACCTGTTGAGATGGTAAAACGGATAAGGCCAAGGAGAAATGTGTGCAATACTGCAGATATGTAAAAAGGGATGTCAGAAAAGGCAATACCTAAAAAGAAAAAAAGGAAATGTGAAAGAGCGTGAATGTAAGAAACGTGGAAAACATGATCAAGCACAGAGAAGTGCAGACCTGCTTTGCTCTCTGAAAAGTAATCCACCACAAACCGCTATTCAAAGAGCCAAGCAGGTGTAATCAAGCCCTTATAGAACAAGTGGAGAAATATGTGTCTTAGTCCTCTTTCACACGGGGCGGATCAGTGCTGATCCGCCCCGTGGATATCCGCTTGCGATCTCCGCTGAGCAGGAAGATGACAAGTCTGTCTCTGCACACTGCACAGGGACGGACCTGTCAGAGCGCCGCTCTCCCCTATGGGAGATCGGGTGACGACGGACCGCAGAGTCTGTCGTCACCCAATCCGATCCGGTGATGGATGGAAAAATTGTTTTTTCCTCCGTCACACTTTTTCGGATCGGAGCGGGTCGGATGCCGCTGACATCCGACACTCTATAGACCTCTATGGAGCATCCGTTCAGGTCCGCCTGAAAAACAGGCCTTATTTGAAAAATTACCAATTGAAAATAAAGAGAAAAAAAAAACACAGAAAAGGAAATAAACATAGCTACCACATGCTTCAATATGTTATAATTTTATTGTAAGTTATAGATATGTCTTAAGATTGAAAATGTGGCCCAAGAATAATTTAAAAGTGAAAGTGACATAAAACATTTTTTTTGGCAGGGTTAGCAGCCCTCAGAAACTTGACTCTCAGCATCCTTGGTGGTTGTGATATCAAAAGAAAGCTGAGCTGCCAAGTGTAACAGCTTTTTCTTGTCCCTTGATAGGGTGTTGCAGAATTAACTCCATCCAATCAGTGGTTCTGAGTGGTGTGCTGTAGGTCTGCTAAAGTATTTTATTTGTTCAGCAGACACACCCTTGGGCTGGTCATACATTATACAATTTTCTTTTAGATTTACCAAAACCATATAATGTGAGGTCAAACCTTAACACTTTTAATTTGTATGCAATCAGGTAGGCCCTTGCACTATATAGTTGAAGGTAAATCTAAAGGAAATTGAATAAGAAAATTGTATAATGTATGGCCAGCCCTAATGTCAACTATTCTGGGCACATCTAAATTTCCATATGACAATTTGTTAGATACCAGGTATGATTTGTTTGATGTATATTTCTCTTAGGAAAACTAATGTGTATTTTTTTTAGCTTTCTAGACCTTGTAAATTAGTGTTTGGTGTCTTACTGATTGGTATCTTATTATACATCAGTGTAGTCTGTTTTTAGAGAGGTATATTTTACAGTAAGAATAATGGAGATTGCATTATTGCATTAAAAGGAGCTCTAGCACCATAGATGTGTATTCCTGTGCTACAGCCAAATAATTTATAACTTTGCCGATAATGACAGGGCTTCATTATAAGTCCCTTGACTAATTTCTCTGAATTCAGTTAACTTCCCTGCTGTTTGTAAAATTTGTCTTAAACTGGCTTAAGGGGGTTGTAAACCCTTGTGTTTTTTCACCTTAATGCATCCTATGCATTAAGGTGAAAAAACATCTGGCAGTGTTAAAAAAAACCCTGTTTTACTTTCCTGAGCCCTGAAACTTCACTCGGTGGGGACACGCTGTTCCTCTGCCCGGGGTTCTCGGCTCTTGATTGGATAGATTGATAGCAGCACAGCCATTGGCTCCTACTGCTGTCAATCAAATCCAATAATGCGAGCGCCGGGGGGCAGGGGCGAGTCATGCATTCGGTGGCTATGGACGCCGAATGATGAACTCGGGAGAGCGACCACAAGGTAACCCCCCGGGAGAGTGCTTCTCCTAGGGGGTTATCTGATGTGGGGAGGAGCCGCGAGAGCCGCCGAGGGACCCCAGAAGACGCTGTTCGGGGACACTCTGTGCAAAATGAGCTGCACAGTGGAGGTAAGTATGACATGTTTGTTTTTTGTTTTTTTAAATAATCAAAGCTTTACAATCACTTTAAGCATAGCTGTGAAGCATAAATATAACATTTAAATCTTATTGTTTGTGTTATTGACTTGTGCCTTTTGGGGAAAATGAGGTGACATCATGTACAGTACTGCTCCTCCTCCATTCTCTCCGCACAATTTTGGTTTTGTTAGACCCCATTTATGTTCAGGAATATTAGGAAGGTTCGCCCCTTAATTTCCATGAAGGGGTGAACTTGGTCAACAATGTTTAAGTAGGTGGTACATGTCAAGTAACATTTAAGTGAATGGTAGGACCCAAGGTTGCCCCAAGCACCACGCTGCCTCCACTAGCTTGCCTTCTTCCCATACTACATCCTGGTGCCATCTCTTTCCCAGGTAAGTAATGCGTGTGCACCCTGACATCCACACAATTTAAATGAAAATGTGCTTCATCAGATCAGGGCACCTTCTTCCATTGCTCCGTGGTCCGATTCTGATGCTCACATGCCTATTGTAAGCCCTTTTGACTGTGGACACGGACAAGCACGGGCACCCTAACCAGTCTGTGGCTACGTACACATACACAACAAACTGCGATGCCCATTTTTCCCGCTTTCAACACATCAACTTTAGGAACAACATGTTTACTTGCTGCCTAATACTGTATATCCCACTTAACCCTGTCAGTAGTGACGAAGTTATGGCTGATCGATGTATATTTATCAGAGATGCACTTGGTCTTCCACTGTAGTTTTGGACATTAAAACAAATAGAGTGCAGAATTTTTCTTTAGTCTGATTCACACAACTCTATGAATATGACATCCAAGCATCTCATTGGCTGGGAACTGCTGCATTGGGCTTATCTGGAGAACAGGCAATCAATCAAAACTTTCAGCTCTCTCAAATTACTTTTCATCTGACAGCAAACCACAGCTGGACATAACTATATCTCTTGTAATTGAAGCACAGCAAAAATAAATATAGAAACAGCTTTATGCCACATAAACTACATTTACATTTTGATGTGTCTTTGATGACATAAAGAACCTAGTACAATCCATTTCAGGCCACAGATTCAATGTTATCTTGATTGGCAGCTCGAGGTATTATTAGGAAATAGAATGTTACTGCACAGTAGAGAATCAAACACTGTTGGCAATATGTTTAGAAAGATACAATCCTTACTAATTTGATCGTTTTTTTTTTATATAAAAACACCATAGTTTTTCTTTCTAAATTAGACATTTGGGGTTGATTTACTAAAAGCAACTAGGCTGTTCACTTTGCACAGGAAGTTGTAGTCTGCAAAGGAATTTTCCCCAGAAATTAGTGAGTGGTGTGAAGCTCTGCTGACTTCCATCATACAATTATGTGCAAGCAAAAATTATGTTTTTATTTTCCTTGCACATGATTGGGTATTTTTTGCAAAGTGAAATTGCACCACATTCACTAAGCTCTGGGATAAACTCCCTTGCACAGTGCAACTTCCCTTACAAAGTGAACAGCCTATTTGCCTTTAGTAAATCAAATTCTTGGTCTCTCTCTGAAGAGTTCATAAATCACGATCATGTGACTTACTGCTTACAATAACCAGACGAGGGTTGCTGTTTATCTGAGAATGATCATCAGGTCTTTCTCTCACCTAGTAGGAGCATCTAAGAGAAGTTGTCACTAGCTGTCAGCTGCCACCACATTGTCAGCATATCACTGCAAAAATACCTGTAATACCATAACAGTGTAGGTTCAACAGAAAATCTCTGTGGTCCTTATGAGCTTCTTCACATTGATGTTTTCCTTTCTTTGCTTTTTGTGGATCTGTTTCTCTTTTGAATTCATTTTGATTGGTTCGAAAAAAGAAATGTACTTTCTTGAAGTAGTTTCCAACAAGTGCACAACATTTTAATAAAATTTAAACTTTTAACAATTTTGACATGTCTAAGGCAAGCCATAGACGGTGCGAATTTGATGCACGATTCCCCCAGTCATTGTTGACAGGGGAATCCCTCCTCCCGAGCAAATGTCTGCTCCCAGCTGGGTGGGGGGGCCAGGGGCGGGGTAAGCCGACCCTAAAAGAAGAAGAGCCGCTAGCGATAATCGCGAGTGAATCCGGCAGGCTTGTTGTACCCAAGTCGACCGATCAATCAACATTCTGCCTGCCTACACGCAATTTGATCTTGCCTGGTTCCTGCTGGACCGTGTAATAATGCTATTCTTTTCAGATGTTATATGCTAAGCAAAGACGTAACACACTTCCCAGCACTCCTTTAGAGCACTCGGCCATGCAACAGCTACACTGGCATCCTAATGTTTTTTTTTCATTATTCAAGGCCAAGCAAGCCGGAGCAATGCTTTTATAAATAACCATATAGTTTTGTGTGTGTGTATGGGGGGGATTAAATGCAAGTGCAACGGTACAGTGCAAAATAAGAAAATGTAATGTCAAACTAATGGACATGCAAAGCTATCTTTAGTACAATTATACTTTTGTATGACAAAAGTGATGCTTTTATTTGGGATACAGTGTATGATGCTCTGGAAAAGATTAACAATGTTGGCAGCTGTAAGTCTCTCTGCTCTGGTGTAGGCACGGCAAGCGATCCCTATGCGGCTCAGTCCTCAGGCTCTTTTGGACACAGCAAGAGCACCCAGTCTTTCTACAAGCTCAGCAAAGGCAACATGTCCATACAGCTTAGCTTTCTCTCAGTAAAAGACCCTCACATTCTCTAGATTAATCTGGGAAAGCTTTGTTCTCTCTTTCTCTTGTGTGCAAGGAATCTTGGCTCCTGTAGTTCTTTATTGGCTCCTGTAGTCATTCAATTCCATTATACAGTGCCTCTTTAATGCCCCGGAAATTCCAACCACAAAATCCGACAGATTTTGTTCGACACTGGTGTTGCATACACACGGTCGGACAAAGTTGTCGGAAAATCTGATCATTCTGAACGTGAAGAAAATAGTTGGGCGGGGTTTGGTAGAGTATAAACGGTCTATCGCATCCCAATGTAATGAATATAGTTGAATTTTGTAGGCCTTGTGTGCATGAACACAGACCAGTACCCCTAGGGGATGCTTAGGGTAAAGATAGACACTAGTAAGGTATATGCAATTCAAAAGGTGTGTGGATTTATTGAAAAAGACGCATGTCAATGCATATAATACACCATACAAAATGTTCAGATGTTACAGCATACAGAATAGCATATATCGTTTTTTGACATGTCACAGCATGAACATAAAAAATGTTGAGACAGGGAAAAACTTGCTTAATACGTATATATTCAGGAAAACTCCAACATGTTTTGGACTTTAGTCCTTTTTCAAGGCAGTTTAATATCCTTATTGTTCACATCTATAATGTGTGAATAAATCAGAGATTAGTACATATAATTTACAACAACAGATACTGTTTGTTTTTTTGCCATATAGGTCGGTATAATGCAGTCATATTATAGGTGTAGTACTCACATGTAATGCTAGTTTGAGAGAATGCCAGAGAAGGTGAAGAGCCAATGTAATTGGCTTGATTGTAGTAGGGATATGCATTGAGATGGTCTCGGTGCAGGATAAAAGCAAAGTGGATATTGCCATAAAGCTGGACAACAGGCTGCAATGGGTTCAGGCAGTTGCAAGGTCCTGGACAAGAGAGAGGCTGTAGGCCCGTGTCTTGTAAACGTGTAGCCAAGCAGTATGTAAAGCTATAATGAAGTGAGAGAGATATAGGGTGTGAATGCCTAATAGCATAGCAAAAGCGGCTAAAGGTCTAAAGAAAATGGCATGGAAGTTTGTTACCTGAGTCTCAGGGTGCCTGGTGGAAAATGTCAGTGAACGCCAGAGAGTAGACAGCATATGTGGGCCTTTCATGGCGGGCAGTTTAAATATGGTAAAATGATTGCAATCAGCTGGGTATGTGCGCCTGTGTTGCGTAGGGACAGCTGATTGGGAATTGGCTATGTGTGGAGGGGAAGCGCCAGAACACGCTATGAGTATTCCCCATAGGACCTCTGACAGGACGGCGCTGGGCGCGAGCACGCCCAGGGAGGGAGGAGTCACGTCCAGCGTCTCAACGTCACCGACGCGGGCAATGATATCCGCCGGTCCGGCTGCGCTCCAGGGTGGAGCGCAAACAGGAAGACAGGAAGATGGAAACTGTCTAGTGGGAGCGGAGGATAGCGCATGCGCACTAAGGATTTAGCGCATGCGCATTGTCTTACCCGCGCCGGGCAGCATACCTGGATGATCGCAGCCAGTGTGATTTATTTATTTGGAAAGAGTGTAGTTTGTAAAAAAATTGGTTATCTAGTACATATATGGCATAAAACAAACAGGCATGTGGTACACAGACAATGTTGCACATCGCTTTATATTATGACAACAATGTCAGGCTAGGGTTTGGAAACCTAGTTGTGTTTAAAACATATATATGGAAAATAGACAATGGGAATGGCAATGAGTACCCCATGATTACACATACAGGGGTATTTGCAAATGATGATACAGGTATATTGTTGTGTCGGATGCTTGCATGTGGGAAAAGATCAAAGGTCTAGTTCGCAGACTCCAGATTGGAATCCTTCAAGATATGGTTTGAAATTGAAGGCCTCATTGAGCCCGGGAGGTGAAGTCGCATTTAAATGGAAAATCCATCTAAGTTCACTTTGTAATAAAGCTTTGTTGTAATCCCCACCTCGGTTAGGAGGTGGGATATGGTCCAAAGCTTTGAATAAAATTTTGGGGGTAGAATCATGGTGGACAATCCTACAGTGTCGTCCCAGGGGCAAGTCGGGGTCTCTCTGGTTGACACTGCAGATGTGGCCATATATGCATTTCCAAAAAGGTAATTTGGTCTTTCCCCCATAGAAGCATCCGCATTCACATTCAAGTAGATACACTATGCCAATGGATCGACAATTAACATAGTGTTGAGGGAAAAATTGTTGACCATTTGGCAAAACATTGTGCATATTAGATTTGCAGAGGTATTTACAGTAACCGCAGTTCCCACATGGAAAAGTACCCTTTAGTTGTTTATGAGGCCTATTGGTAACTATGTATTCACTGGTTATAAGTTTATCGCGAAGAGATGGAGCACGTCGGTAGGTGACCAATGGGTGTGGCGGAACAAAAGGTGAAAGAGATTTGTCAGTGGCAATGATATGCCAGTGTTTGGAAAGTATTTGAGTAATTTGATTATGTTGTTGACAATAATTAGTTATGATTCTCAAAGGGGTATTAGTTTGTGTAGAGGTTTTCATAGAAAGTAATGTGGAACGTGGTTTCGATTTCGCTTTTTTGTATGCGTCTTTGAGGACGCTATAGCAAATCTCAATCTCAAATCTCTTTCACCTTTTGTTCCGCCACACCCATTGGTCACCTACCGACGTGCTCCATCTCTTCGAGATAAACTTATAACCAGTGAATACATAGTTACCAATAGGCCTCATAAACAACTAAAGGGTACTTTTCCATGTGGGAACTGCGGTTACTGTAAATACCTCTGCAAATCTAATATGCACAATGTTTTGCCAAATGGTCAACAATTTTTCCCTCAACACTATGTTAATTGTCGATCCATTGGCATAGTGTATCTACTTGAACGTGAATGCGGATGCTTCTATGTGGGAAAGACCAAATTATCTTTTTGGAAACGCATATATGGCCACATCTGCAGTGTCAACCAGAGAGACCCCGACTTGCCCCTGGGACGACACTGTAGGATTGTCCACCATGATTCTACCCCCCAAAATTTTATTCAAAGCTTTGGACCATATCCCACCTCCTAACCGAGGTGGGGATTACAACAAAGCTTTATTACAAAGTGAACTTAGATGGATTTTCCATTTAAATGCGACTTCACCTCCCGGGCTCAATGAGGCCTTCAATTTCAAACCATATCTTGAAGGATTCCAATCTGGAGTCTGCGAACTAGACCTTTGATCTTTTCCCACATGCAAGCATCCGACACAACAATATACCTGTATCATCATTTGCAAATACCCCTGTATGTGTAATCATGGGGTACTCATTGCCATTCCCATTGTCTATTTTCCATATATATGTTTTAAACACAACTAGGTTTCCAAACCCTAGCCTGACAGTGTTGTCATAATATAAAGCGATGTGCAACATTGTCTGTGTACCACATGCCTGTTTGTTTTATGCCATATATGTACTAGATAACCAATTTTTTTACAAACTACACTCTTTCCAAATAAATAAATCACACTGGCTGCGATCATCCAGGTATGCTGCCCGTCGCGGGTAAGACAATGCGCATGCACTAAATCCTTAGTGCGCATGCGCTATCCTCCGCTCCCACTAGACAGTTTCCATCTTCCTGTTTGCGCTCCACCCTGGAGCGCAGCCGGACCGGCGGATATCATTGCCCGCGTCGGTGACGTCACAATGCTGGACGCGACTCCTCCCTCCCTGGGCGTGCTCGCGCCCAGCGCCGTCCTGTCAGAGGTCCTATGGGGAATACTCATAGCGTGTTCTGGCGCTTCCCCTCCACACATAGCCAATTCCCAATCAGCTGTCCCTACGCAACACAGGTGCACATACCCAGCTGATTGCAATCATTTTACCATATTTAAACTGCCCGCCATGAAAGGCCCACATATGCTGTCTACTCTCTGGCGTTCACTGACATTTTCCACCAGGCACCCTGAGACTCAGGTAACAAACTTCCATGCCATTTTCTTTAGACCTTTAGCCGCTTTTGCCATGCTATTAGGCATTCACACCCTATATCTCTCTCACTTCATTATAGCTTTACATACTGCTTGGCTACACGTTTACAAGACACGGGCCTACAGCCTCTCTCTTGTCCAGGACCTTGCAACTGCCTGAACCTATTGCAGCCTGTTGTCCAGCTTTATG
Organism: Lithobates sylvaticus; assembly: GCA_028564925.1. Classification (NCBI taxonomy): domain Eukaryota; kingdom Metazoa; phylum Chordata; class Amphibia; order Anura; family Ranidae; genus Lithobates; species Lithobates sylvaticus. The sequence goes on along the minus strand of CM053034.1, from coordinate 104,638,929 downwards.
GCAATATCCACTTTGCTTTTATCCTGCACCGAGACCATCTCAGTGCATACCCCTACTACAATCAAGCCAATTACATTGGCTCTTCACCTTCTCTGGCATTCTCTCAAACTAGCATTACATGTGAGTACTACACCTATAATATGACTGCATTATACCGACCTATATGGCAAAAAAAACAAACAGTATCTGTTGTTGTAAATTATATGTACTAATCTCTGATTTATTCACACATTATAGATGTGAACAATAAGGATATTAAACTGCCTTGAAAAAGGACTAAAGTCCGAAACATGTTGGCGTTTTCCTGAATTAAGCAAGTTTTTCCCTGTCTCAACATTTTTTATGTTCATGCTGTGACATGTCAAAAAACTATATATGCTATTCTGTATGCTGTAACATCTGAACATTTTGTATGGTGTATTATATGCATTGACATGCGTCTTTTTCAATAAATCCACACACCTTTTGAATTGCATATACCTTACTAGTGTCTATCTTTACCCTAAGCATCCCCTAGGGGTACTGGTCTGTGTTCATGCACACAAGGCCTACAAAATTCAACTATATTCATTCTGAACGTGGTGACATTCGTTGCGAACTATGTAGAGGCTAGTAGCCAATAGCTTTGGTCTCGTAATTTGATATGAGCATGCGTGACACTTTGTCCGTCGGAATTCTCTACACACGATCGGAAAAAGTCTGATCGGATTTTGTTGTCGGAAAATTTGAGAGCAGGATCTCAAATTCCGACGGAAAAAGTCCGATGCAGCCCACACACGGGCGGATTTTCCGACAACATGGTCCGATTGGACATTTACTGTCGGAATTTCCGACCATGTGTACGGGGCATTAGACTACATTTCTCGTGATGCTCTGCACAGTAAGTCCTCCTCTTTAATGTTCCCATTGCCTCTGACTCCACTACCCTCTGACTGGCTCTTCATTGTTGCCAAGAAGGGACAAATCCTGTTCCTGGCAGCTGCAGAGAGAGGAGAGACGCTGGCTGCATTCTTCTCCCTCTGTATGCCAACCGGCTTAGTACTGCTGCTAGCAGAGAAGGGGGTGAGCAGGGGATCTGCACACAGCCCCCTCATCCAGCAGCACAGACAGAGAGCTGCTTACTGTTTCTAACTGGGTAGGAGGGGGGCAAGTGGGTAGAAAGGTGATCACACAGCCAGTGGCACCTGGCTACAACTGCATTAGCGCCTCAGTCTGTTACTCTGTTATGGTATAATTATCAGGGAGCAGGGAGGCAGCTTGGTTGTATTGCTTAAAGCTGCCCATAGATGGATCGAAATTCAGACAGTTCAGCAGGAACCAGTCGAATTTCAAACAATCTATGGCTGTTCCTGCTCTAATGATCTATTTATGTCAAACAGGGCTTTTAGAGCCCTTTCACACTGACAGCATGGCCATGTTAGTGGTAAAGCCCCGCTTTACCATCGTTTTAGAGGTGCTTTTCGGCCGCTAGCGGCTGAATAAAGCGTTAAAAGCGCCCACAAAGTGCTGCTGCCCAGGGGGCTTTGCAGGTGCTTCGGTGGCGATGCCCATTGATTTCAATGGGCAGGGGCGCTTTAGAAGCGGTGTATATATAAAGCGCCCCAAAGATGCTGCTTGCAGGACTTTTTTTTAACGTCCTGCCAGTGCATCGCCCCAGTGTGAAAGCACTCAGGCTTCCACACTGGGACTGCAGGGGAGGCATTTTTCAGGCACTATTTTTAGCGCTAAAGCGCCTGAAAAACGGCTCCAGTGTGAAAGGGGTCTTAGAATTTTTTTCTTGATCAGCCAGCTGCAGCCAATTGGCTGTAGCCACTGATTAATGAACCGTTGTATTTTGTTGTTTGCCTGGAGTTCAGCTTTAAAAAGGACACAATATAAGTTGGGCTTTATTTTATGCGGTTGAGGAAACCGCAAAACAGGCGCTAATACTTTCTTATATATTACCAGCAGATTTGCTGCAAATCAGTTTAAGAAAGGGGCATTATCCATTTAAATACTGCTAAAAAAATTAGTACAGAACATACCACCATATACAAAGAGGATCAGCTTCATAGAATTTTAGAATTTCCAATTCAAAACCAGGAAATATATTTTTTGTGAGCCGAAATCAAATCTTTTCCAGAGCATCATACACTGTATATCAAATAAAAAGATCACTTTTGTCATGCAAAAGTACAATTGTACCAAAGGTGGCTTTGCATGTCCATTAAATAAAGAATATGAATGCCACATATATACTACCAGTTTGACATTAAATTTTGTTATTTTGCACTGTACCCTTGCATTTGATACCAACCCCCCCACACACACACACACACAACGGTATTGGTTATTTGTAAAACCATTGCTCCGGCTTGCTTGGTCTTGAATAATGAAAAAACCATTAGGATGTCAGTGTAGCTGTTGCATGGCCGAGTGCTCTAAAGGAGTGCTGGGAAGTGTGTTAAGTCTCTGCTTAGCATATAACATCTGAAAAGAACAGCATTATTACACGGTGCAGCTAAGCGAAGGCTGATATGAACTGAAATCTTCATTAATAAGTTATAGATAGAGTTTGTGTGGCAAGAGAAATGGATTAACCCCTTTGGCACAAGCTGGGGACACCACAATATTGAGATATGCAGAACAGAAAGCCAGGAATGTGACTTTCGCATGGCCGGGTTACTGACACTAGTGCTTCCCGCAACAGGGCATCACAGACAGAAGGTGGTGATGGCTGGAAATCTGGTGATGCTCTGATTCTGAATGACAGTGACACAGTGAATAGGAAACTAGGTCCTTTCCAACAGTCATAAGGAGCTGAGAAAATTCCTCCCTCTATTGGGTGACAGAGTGACTGTCCCTCTCCCTGGCTTTGCGTCTTATTGTAGCTGACATGGGTTGTCATGTAAAACAAGATATGCTCTGGCAGAACTGTGTCATTGTGTGAAACAGAGCATTACTTAACCCTTCCTTATTTAACCCTTTGTCAGACTGGGCTGTCTGGAGCACCAGGTTATCTTTTCAGCCAGCAGGTTGAAAAGAGCCCTTTAGTTTGTGCTCAGAGTTTACGAGTCTTAGCCCACCAAGTTCCAAAGGCCGCAGAGCATTCACACCTTTTTCTCTGCATGGTTGCTGCAGATCATTCACTTTCTTTGCTCAGAATATCCTGTAACCCTTTCTGATCCCAAACATCAGTGACTGTCATTTAAACGTTCCTTCAAAGAGTGAATTTAACTCTCATACGGCCACTGATTTTGAAATATTCAGCTGGAAACAAATGACCCTATTTCGCTGATGGTAAACAATGAATAATTCAGCCAGTTATGCCTCTCAGAAGTTTTCCAGCTCATGAAAAGAACGGATTAAAGAGGTGGACTATAATGCAGCAAATGATCGTTTTTGCTATTTTTCATCTCTCATTCTCCGCTCATTCATCTGTTGGGCCATTTGCCCTAGTTACAAGGAACATTCACTGCCCAAAGGTTTGACTGCAATTTGCCGCCATTTAATGAACATCTGGAGCTTCCATTTTTTAACTTGACATTTAGGTCTAAACAAAGGTTCATGGCACTCCCTGGCAGCAACCGGCTCGCTTTAGAGAACACTCATCTGCTTCTACAGCATCCATCCCTCACTAGCTGGAACAAATACAAAATCTAACTTACCAATGAGGTAGCAGCAATGAAGTAACACCTTGTTGGTTCGGCCAATGTTTTCTCTGCTTTCTTAGCAGTCCTGTCACTGATGGCAATTTGCTACAGTCAATGATTCGCCCTCTATGGAGGACACAGTGGGGTTGATTTACTAAAGGTAAATAGGCTGTTCATTTTGCAGGGAAAGTTGCACTTTGCAAGGGAGTTTTCCCCTGAGCTTAGGGAATGAGGTGAATCTGACTTCCATCATCCAATCAATGGCGAGAAAAATTGCTGTTTCTTTATTTGTAAAGTGCTGCGTAAACTGTTGGCGCTATATAAATCCTGTATAATAATAATAACTTGCCTTGCATGTGATTGGGTATTCATTGTGACATTTCCCCACATTCACTAAGCTCTAAGGATTGCCTTCAGTAAATCAACTCTACTGTGCTTATAAGGGAGGATTTGGGTCAATGAATATTTTTAAATTGTTCTGAGATTTATATAAATAGAGAGAGGGCAACAGGCATAGTAGACACTCAAAGGACTTCCACAAATGAAAAAAAAAGGGCATTATATCAGCTTTCTCTGATTCTGCACAATCTTAACTTGTTGCCACCCATGTAACACATATGGGGAGTGGCAAAAGAATGGGGTTTAACACCCACATGCTGCACATATGCGTAACCAGTGTTTCTGTGCTGAGAATGCAGTTACTGCACGCTCCCAGCACAGAGACCGAGCTGTCAAAAACAGCTTTCGGCCCTCACTAGTGATCAGTAACCAGCAGGACCGGCTCCCAGTCATGTGACCACTGTGACAGTCAATCACAGTGGTCACATGATCACCAATCCATCCTGTCCACCGAGCATACAAACCTTATTAAAATAGGCTGGGTTGGAAAAGTACAAAGGAAACTTGTACTAATAGAAATATGGAAGTTGTCAGTAATGGCCTTCTGAAATGGTAGCTGGCCCTAGAATGTATTACTTTGAGTCACATGTATGTGGCTAGTAAAATCATTCTAGTCAGAATACTATTCTGCATACTTACTCTGGGTCAGTGATTTAGGAAGTACTGAAGCCTTTGGATTAACAGGCACAGGCAACTAGCATTTATAAAAGGAAAGTTCAACAATGGCAGCCCATGTATTTTTTTCACTTAGTTTTTTCAACTTTTTTTGAAGTGTGTCAAGTACTGGCACTTTATTCTTGTCACTGCACTGCAGTACAGTGCATGGCACTGCTTGGCAGTGACATGCAGTCCCAGCACATGCTGCACTTTCTGCACTGCAATGCACTGCACATCACACCAGCGTTGGTGTAAACAGGGCACTACAGAGCTACTACAGAGATAGCAGTAGTTTTCTGGGTCCAGTGTCAAGTGGCTTCCCTTTCTGAATGGTAATCACAGGGGGTCGATTTCTCAGCACTGTACAGAGAGAGTCTTGCATTTTTTACGGGATACAAGGCATTCTCTGATTGGACAAGGTAGAGAAGTGGGTGGGTGCCAATTAGAAAATGCCTTGCATGCTATGAAAAAATTCAAGGCTTTCTCTGAATGGTGACAGTGCTGAGCAAGTGCCCCCTGTGGTTACCATACAGAGGAGCAGGCACTCGGCACTGGAAGACTTCTGCTATCACTGTAGTAGCGGTGTCTACCACAGTAATTTGCATTTTCCACAGGGATCAGTCAGATATGAGATGTGCGTTGGTCACAGCTAGGGTTGCACCAATACCAACAGGGCCACAACTAGGCGAACCAGGCAGCCACCTAGGGCACAGCCAGGACCGCTGTTTTCCCTACTGAGTCGGCGTGGAGCTTGTCAGTGCCTAGTTCTTCATAGTCCAGGATGCGGAGGGTGCACACAGTGACAGCACATTACCACCGCCTCAGCTCCACTCACACACATACAGAGCAGCGTGTTCATTGGCGCTCTGCTCCGCCCCCAGTCTGCCTTCACTTCCTGGGCCATTTGTCATAGTTTACTTTGATTTGGCTGTCTTTGTTATATGGGGATGTCTCTTTGCTGGATTGGGCTGTCTCTTTGCTGGATTTGGTTGTCTTTGTTATATGGGGATGTCTCCTTGCTGGACTTGGCTGTCTCTTTGCTATATGTGAATGTTTATTTGCTGGATTGGGCCTTTTTTTTCTTTTCTTTTTGCTGGATTGGGTTGTCTCTTGGGCATCTTATTGCATGTATTTTTGCAAATTTAAAAGAAGTTTTGCAGTTTCATATTTAAATGTTTTAATAATTTCTAACCTGGGCAGTCAAGGGTGAACGGTGCGGCGGTGGGGGGAGTTACACGCACCGATCTCCTAGTATAGATTTCAATTAAAGCAGCTGGCAGCCGCTTCTACCCCCCCCCCCCCCCCCCCTGCGGCTTTCAGCTGCTTTTTTTAAATCTATACAGGGAGATCGGTGCTTGTAACTCCCCCACCGTCGCACCGATCACCCCTGACTGTCCCCATGTTTCCTCAGCCGTGTCTCCCTCTCCGTGCTCCTCCGGTCCTCTTCCGGTCCCCCGCCATGTCCTCCCTGCTCCTCTGGTCCCCCGCCATGTCCTCCCAGCTCCTCCGGTCCCCTGCCATGTCCTCCATGCTCCTCCAGTTCCCTGCCATGTCCTCCATGCTCCTCCGGTCCCCCTCTGTCCTCCTCCAGTACCCCCTTGTCCCAGATCAGTCAGGATGGAGAGCGGAGGAATGAGCCGGTAAATCTGTATGCACAGAGTCAGTGATCACTGACTGTCCATTCATAACTGAATTTACATCTGTATCTACAATGTCTCAGTCTATGAATGGAAGGAGCCGCTGTCTCCTGTCCATTCATTTTCAGTGCAGCTGAGGCTGCAGAGAAAGGGACTGGGGAATCTGTGCCCTCAGACCCTTTCTCTGTCTCAAAGGGGAGATGTCAGGGGTCTGTTCAGACTCCTAAAATACTCACTAAAGCCCCCCCCCCCCCCCCAACAAAGCTGATTAAAAAAAAACTAATAATAATGATAAAAAAAAATTGTAATAAATATTTAAAATGTAAAACTGTAAAAATAAAACATAGAATAAAAAAAAACTGACACCATCCACTCCCCCTCCCCCCCCCCCCCCCCCCCCAAAAAAAAAGCACTGTAAAACCAAAAATATATAAATTGTAAAAAATAATAAAATAAAAAATAAAAGTGTAAAGAAAAATTTTATAAGAAACTACTGACACAGTCCACTGTCACATGACATTGAAAAAAAAGTATCGGTATCGGCGAGTACTTGACAAAAGGTATCAGTACTCTGTCCTAAAAGGGGCATCTGTGCAACTCTAGTCACAGCTGTACCAATGTAACTATGCTATAAAAATCATACAGAAACTTCAGCTTTAAATGACAGAGTGTGATAGATCAAACTACATGCGTATGAAATAACGTGAACTATTGTGTATTAACTAGTCGAACTCAGGGACATTAGGGAAAGTAAAGGTTAATGGAATGTGTCCAGGACTTTGGTATAATAAAGGTTAAGCGATGCAACGCTCTATAGATTTCAGTGTTGTAGTTACTAGCTGTTTGCGTGCCTGTCCTGTGTACACCTGTCTCCTATCGCTGTTTGCCCCAAGATCACCTGTTTACCTACACTGGTAAAGGGGGGAGGGGAGTGGAGAGTAAACCAGAAATCCGCAGAGCCAGAACACTTCGTAACCTCTTGTTTGCCTAGGAGCCCTGGGAATTTAACACACTATTCACCTTAACTAGCTTATTTCTCAGGAGGAGAAGTTGTTTGATGAATGTTCTTAGAACAATAAAAGGAAGCTGATATCTACCATTCTGACGCGAAATTGTGACCTTATGCATAGCAGCAGAAAGTTTTGACTTAATGAGTATGCCTTGGAAGTCATTATACATTGCTACTCACTTTCCAGGGAAGAACGAAGCAGAAATATGTACTTATCGATGGCTACTACGTTGAAAATTTGTCGGCAGATTGGTACAGTATTTGCGGGCAGGAAAGAATGATGAAAGTTACAGAGAGGCTCGAATGTAGTCCTGGAATTGAAATGTATTTTTATGTAACGTTTTCCCAGTATGCTCTTATTTTGGCAGAACTGTCTAAATCAGGGGTAGGCAACCTTTGAGAGATGGAGATGTACCTGAACAACATGAAAGAGATCAAAGATCACTGAGGTTCGGTGCCATAGAAATTAACTAGCAAGGCCTAACTAAATAGTAAGGAAAACATAGAAAAATATAATAAAACAAATGTCACTGTAAAAATACAAACTTAGCCTACCTTAAAAGTGGATGGTGTCATGCAGTAGAGCAGTGGACAGTGTCAGTTGGGCAGTGGACGATGTCAGTAGGGCAGTGGATGGTGTCAGTAGGGCAGTGGACTGTGTCAGTAGGGCAGTGGACGGTGTCAGTAGGGCAGTGGGCCGTGTCAGTAGGGCAGTGGACGGTGTCTGTAGGGCAGTGGGCGGTGTCAGTAGGGCAGTGGATGATGTCATTAGTTTTTATTTTTTACAATTTTATTTTTTATTATTTTTTACAATATTTTTAGGAGCCCTATTGGTTGTTGGCCTTGCTAAAAGTAGAGCATCCAGGGAGCAGGGAAGCAGAAAAAAAAAGGGCAACAAGGACAGGAGGAGCAGTGGGGGAGGCATTTACTGGAACCGATCCCCTGGATTTTCCTGCTGCAGCAGCTGAATGTTGGTGGGAGGGAGAGGAGGAGAAGCAGTCTTTAAGGAGGAAAATAAAGGAAGGCACGTATTTAAAAAATCTGAATTCCCAGCAAGTTGCTTTTACCGCTCACCACCCTACCTTGGTGCCCTAAGGTGGAGGCTTAAGCAGACTTATGCTGGGAGCCAGCATAAGGCTGCTTAGACAACCACCTGAGGGCACCAGGGTAGGGGGGGTGGTATAATCCAAATCCCCAGCCACTTGAGAATTCCGATTTTTTAAATACCTGTCTATGGGAGGGAAGAGGGGGCAGAGCACACTGCTAAGAGGGGGGATGGGGGTGAGAGGTTACTGCTATGGGGAAAAGGGGGGGGGGCAGAGGACACTACTGTGGGGGGTTGATGTGCAGGGTGGTAGAGGACACTGCTATGGAGTGGTCCTGCCCATTGCAGTGTCCTCTGCCCATTGCAGTGTCCTCTGCCCCTTCATATCACATCCACCCACAGTAGTGTCCTCTTTCCCCCATAGCATTGTCCTCTACCACCCAGCACATCTCCCCCCCCCCCACACACACACACACAGTAGGGTCCTCTGCCCCCCTCTTTCCCCCATAGCAATGTCCTCTGCCCCCCCTTCCTTGCCATAGCAGTGTCCCATAGCAGTGTCCTCTGCTTCCTTAACATTACCCTGTGTACACAGAGGAGAGAGTGGAAGGCAGCACAGCTCTGGATGGAAGGTGGGAGCGGGAGCTGCCAGAATGACCTTTCATATTATTTTGATTGGTTGCTTAGAACCGCCCTATTCACCTGCAGGTAACTTGAAAAGTAAATTTGGCCAGCTCCTCCTCTCGCCCTCCCTCCTGAGCTATGCTGTTTCCCTCCCACTCTCCGCTGTGCATTGATGACAACAACAGAGGAGGCATGGTGGAGGAGGCTGGGGGGGGGGGGGGGCAGCACTTAGAAGGCAGGGACCTGTTTGCGTTCTACCTGTCACCTGCCCACTGTCAATAGGTAGACCACAATTGATGAGTTGGTGGCCCCCGTCAAGGTTTTTGGAACCCTTAAAGTGGATGTAAACCCCAATTTTTTTAGGTCATAATGTAGAGAATAAGATTTCCTTTCATTTGAGCCCAGTCTTGCCACACAGATTTACTCGAGGCCTGAGCAATCCTCTTTTATTGTTCAGTTAGAGAAATCTTGACAAAGTCTTGAAAACTTTGTCAGAAACGCCCCTTGCTGTGAGTGACAGGTGATTTACATATCTCATGCACTAGCCTGAGACAGGTTATCATCAGATCACTGGATGTTCAACTCTGCCCAGCTCTGACTACATACATGTCCCCTAAATCACTTGTCTGTCTATAGTCTGCTGACTGTTCACTGCATCCCATGATGAGAAACATCCATTCAAAACACAATAAAGCTGGGAGAGCTGGAGGGGAGGGGGATGTGAATTGTGAACTTTTTTGAAGTATAACTAAAGGCAAAATGTTTTTTGGTTTTTTTTGACACAGTGGATAGGGATTAGAACACCTGTCAGTTTTTTTACTTTCTGTGCCCTTACCCTCTTGTTTTGTTATGTTTACCATTATCATCAACAGTGAAAGTGAAAGAAAGTCCCACATTTTGGGCTGTCCCCAGAACAATATTAGAGGAGCAATTTTCCAATGGGGACACTAGTTCTAGTGACCCTGGTGACAACCAAAAATTCCCTTTGAAGGGATTTCTTCTCACTTCCTGTTTTGGCTATTAGACAGGAAGTGAATGGAAGCTCCCCAAAGGAACGCAGATGGCAAAAACTGTGGTTATAACCCTCCCTTAAGCTATCCAAATGGAAAAAAAAACAGAATGTTTTCTTAGTTTATTTGAAAAGAACCAGACAATTTCCCAGGGATCTCTGGGCCAGGTACATCAAATCGGTGAATTTTGGGCTACTTGAATCCCTTTTTATCATTTCTTTAATGCCTCAGTGTTTTAACAATTTAGATTTAATGAGGGTCCAGATATTTCCAGTTGATCAGGGCTACACTGTTTTAGATGATTTTTCAGCTGATTTCCACAGGCTGCAATATTTGCTATAATGTTTTTCTGTCATGAAAGCCTAACTCCCCCTTTCACCTCCCTATAGTAGTTTTCCAGAATTGGGATTTAAGTAGCTGTGTCCCATAGTAAATAAAATGCCATTTACTCAAGGCTTAATTCTATTCAGTTCAGCCCACTGTGATTTAATTTTAACATGCCCTAGGCCTGCAGCAGGTGTATGGGATGTGAGGTTAAAGTCTGTTCTTTCCACAGTAAGCTAATAAGAGGGAAAACAGCCCCATTATGTGATTACAGACTTTAATAGTGTCCTCGTAAACTTTTACACAGGCCTACAAAATTAAAAACTCTCCCCTAAATGAATAATATGACTACAGCCAGTTACCCATAAGGCTCAGTCATTGCTGAGGTCCAGTCTGAGCACAGATGCGGCCTCTTTCAATTCCTCAAGTGTACAAAGTACTATAGCAGAACCTCTCAGTGACCAGTTGATCACCCATCACCGGTATAGATGCAAGAACAAATCAAATGCAGATATGTGTACTGCTATAAAGCATCAGTGTTTTAACTGGTTGATTGCTACTTCTGGGTGTGAGCGTCGACTTAAGGTACAGCAAAAATAGTACGAGGTATACAACCTACCAGAGTTCTATTTGTAGAATTATTTTAAAATGCAAGGTCATTCCTTTGTGTAATGCCTGTGTATTGCCTGTGTGAGCCATACTCTAGATGCCAGGAACTTGTAATCATCAAACTTTGATTCTTTAGACCAAGGATTCCTCAATTTTTTCCCGCAGACACTTATTAAGCTAGGCCTTGGCCCAACTAATTGAAATAACCCAAAGGTCTTTCAAAGGTAAATTATTCATGTTCTTGCCCTATCTCCTCTGCAGTCTACACAACATATTGAGTGTAGATAGGTTCAGTTATCAGTGTGGGAAATTGAAAAGGGCAAAATGGATAGCAAGAATCTGCAAAATATCATAAAATGGAGGGCGTGGCCTGATGGCAGAGCAAGCAGACACTTAGAAGCACAGCTCCGGCTCCCAACTGCCATCCTTCAGTCATTATTGCTCCGATTTCCTCACAAAAGGGCTTAAAACGCTCCCCACAGTGGTGGGCTCACTGCAGGCTGGCTACCATGGTGAAATATGGGCCCCCCTGGCCCCCATCTGCGGCGGATCGTCTGGCGGGATTTCGGAGGGAAGATGGCACCAGTCCACAGGCAGGACATGCTGACATGCAGCCAGTGTCTCACTCTGCACACAGGAGCACAGCTAAGGGGGTGAGTGCATCTATTCCCACTATAGTCTGCACACAAGCAGACCCCAGGCTCACACAGAACTCCCAGCTGCAGCATGGCACCCAGCTATCCCCATCAGCTATTCAGCCTGATGAGAGCAGCCAAGATGAGGGCTCTCCCCCTCCTGAACCCACTCTGGCCACCATCATGCTAGCTATACAAGACTGCAAAACCTCCCTTACTAATCAGATTGCATCTATGCGCATGGACTTCTCCCTCCTAAAACAGGATGTCCAAAACTTGCGTGATAGAACGGGGGATATGGAGGAACGCATCAGTACCCTAGACGATACTGTACACCCGATATCAGTTAACATGAGGGAAACTACAGGGGAAATGGCCGTCCTTCGCGCCAAAATTGACGACCTTGAGAATCGTTCGAGAAGGAACAACCTCCGCTTTGTCGGGTTTCCTGAGCGATCAGAGGGCTCCCGCCCTGAAAAATTTATTTACTCCTGGTTGAGAGATATCTTTGGCACCGATGCACCCTCGTTCTCCTATGTGATTGAAAGGGCGCACCGCACTCCCTCCCGCCCTCCTCCGGAGGGAGCACCCCCACGCTCCATTATTGCACATATTCTCAATTTCCAAGACAAGGTTGCCATCCTGAGATTAGCCAGATACTATATCAATCTACCCTGATTTTTCAGCTGAGGTTCAGCGACAACGTGTCTCCTTCTCAGCAGTAAAGAACCGCCTGCGCGCCGAGGGACTGTCATACGCCATGCTCTTTCCCGCCAAGCTACGCATCATCCACGATGGAAAGGCTAACTTTTACACTAATCCTAAGGAAGCTATGGCATAGGTGAACGACCACTACGGGCCCGCATCTAGACGCAGAGGTAACTAACAGCTACACATGCTTCCTGATATCGCCTCTTTGCCTGTTACCTAATATGATACTGGAACCCCCTTATCTGCCCTGAACCATGCTTGCAACAGGTATGCTGATTAATCTTGCCGCACTGCCCAAGGACTCAGAGACCGCCTGGTTGCCTCTTTTACACATTTGCAGACAGTGTTTACCGATAAGTCGAATTTTTCCCCTGCTATTGGAACTACCAACGCTCCACTGACCCGTCACCTCCTCAACGGATGCATGGAAGGGAAGCAGACTCAGGTATCCCTACACAGAAATGACAGACACATCTCCTACACCAGGACATAACATTTTACTGCAGGGTTTTTACCCCCCAGTTGGGGGCCACGCCGGTCTCCGCGCTTTCCCCACACCAGTTAGTGGCGTGGCCACGGGATAAGTTGAATCCCCACTGACATTGGAGGGGTCTTCATGTTTGAGTTCCGGGATCCAAGGCTCGCTAAGTTGGGGATGGCTGAGCAGGGAGGGGGGGGGGAGAGAGGGTTCAGCAGACCTTTTTTTTCTGTTTTTTTCAGTTTTTTTTCTGGGGACTTGTTTTTCTTTTTTCCCCACTTTTTGTGCCTCCCAAAGAGGCTAATCTAGATAGTGCATGGGTCTCCAGTGGTCCCCTTGCTGACCACCCATGCCTACACAGTAGCAGATATGTGCACTATATCACAGAGGTACAGGTACCTCTGAGTAGGGTACTAATTTTGTATTTTTTTGCACGACCCATTTTTTTCATTGCTTTATTTCCCTTTTTACTTTTTGCACTGGTTACCAATGTATGTTTGTACGACAATAATTACCTGCAGGATGTTATAGATATGCTTGAATGTATTCGGCCTGGCACGGTCTACCAAAACTCACTTAATTTTATGCATATATCCTTATCTTGTTATGATGTATTACACAATCTAATATGCACCTTAAGATAGTGTCTTGGAATACTAGAGGGTTGAATGCACCCCAAAAGAGATCCCTAGTATTCTCAGCTCTAAAAAATGATCGCCCCCACATTATATGCCTGCAAGAAACCCATCTCACTAGTACCAAGGTGAGAGCCCTCAGACGTCCATGGCTGGCTCAAACATATCACGCCACTCACACGAATTATTCCAGGGGAGTCTCAACATTATTTGCCAAATCTCTTCCAGCCGAAACCTTACAAGTTAAGACAGATCCAGAAGGGAGGTACATTATTCTTACAATACAAATTGCCTCGGTAACACTCACCATAGTGAATGTTTACATTCCTCCCCCCTTCTCGGTAGAAGTCTTATCTAAATTGTCCCTTCATTTGCTGAACAGACCCCCTGGTCCTCTACTTTATGTGGGGGACTTTAACGCAGTGTTGGACCCAGCCATGGACCGTCTGGGAGGTGGGGGCAGACCTTTTCCCTCTTTTTTGGACTGAATGCAGGTATATGACCTCACGGAGCTATGGCGGTGGAAGCATCCGGGCAGTAACCAGTATTCCTGCCACTCGGATTCCTTCCACACCATGTCCCGGATAGATCTGGCATTTGCTCCAGCGGACACGCTTCCCGTTGTTTCGGCGGTTTCCTACATGCCCAGGGGTATCTCTGATCATGCTCCTCTGTCCGTGGACCTAGACATCCTCCCAGGCAGGGAGAATGTAGAAAGGGCATTGTGGATTACTGGAGGAGTAACTTGGGAACAGTGGACACATCAGTTGAATGGGAAGCTTTTAAAACTACACTAAGGGGCACGTTTATGTCAATCACTGGTATTTTACGTAAAAATAACAAGCAACGTACACTAGTACTAGAAACAGCTATGACAAGGGCAGAATCAGTATATGCCTCTACCCCACCCCTGACACAAGGTAAACATGGCTTCAGACACGCAGGGAGTATGAACTCCGCCTACTAGACCTTACACAAAAAAAAATGTTACATGCCACTCAAAAGTCATTTGAGCATGGCAATAAGGCTGGTCGTCTATTAGCATATCTCACCAGACCTGATAGACCTCCCATATCCATCCCTCGCATTCTTACCACTCAAGGACAAATAAGTGACGCCCCCAGAGACATAATGGACACTTTTTTTAGCTTCTACCAGGACCTGTACACTTCTAGGGCCACATACACGGAAACCCAACTAAATGAATATTTATCAGACATATCCCTTCCTTCTCTCTCGGCTGAGCAGAGAAACGAACTCGAAGCACCTATTTCAACTGAAGAGATCGCTGCGGCTACCTCTCAAATGCCGGCACACAAAACCCCTGGCCTAGACGGATACCCAACTGAATGGTACACTCAATTTAAAGACCTTCTAGGCCCACATCTATTACGTACATACAATAAAGCACTAGATACTGGAATTCTCCCACCCACTATGCGTGAAGCCCTGATAGTACTAATACTGAAACCCCGTAAAGATCCGCTCAAATGCGACTCGTACAGACCGATATCCCTCATAAACGTAGATGTCAAGATTCTGGCCAAGGTATTAGCAAACCGATTAAACACTGTAGTAACGACCCTGGTCAACAGTGACCAGGGTGGTTTCATACCCGGAAGATCCACTAGGATGAATATTCGTAGACTTTTTCACAATTTACAATACCCACACGACTGCCACCCCACGAGAGCCATTGTGTCATTAGATACGTGTAAAGCATTCGACAGTGTCGAATGGCCATTCCTCTTCCGGGTGCTACAGCTGTATGGCTTTGGCCCTCGGGTGGTGGCATGGATCAAGCTTCTTTATACATCCCCAAAGGCCCGTATTCGAGTCAACTCCTCAGTCACAGAGTCCTTCTCAATTACCAGGGGCACCAGACAAGGGTGCCCATTGTCCCCACTACTTTTCGCTCTGGCCATGGAGCCGCTGGCAATGCGCATACGCTCCTCTCCAAACATTAAGGGTCTCCCTATCGCCTCCATTGAGGAACGAATCTCACTCTATGCAGACGACACTTTGGTGTACCTTGCAGACACAAACTCATCCCTCAAATCACTACTGGTCGAGATTGATAACTTTGGGGACTACTCTGGATTCCGAGTGAATTGGGACAAATCCAGCCTCTTTCCTTTAGATACAGCTGCGACTTCCCAGATTCACCCGGACTCTAAATTACAAGTAGTAACTTCATTCAGATATTTGGGAGTGATAGTGCAAACGCCCCTTTCCACATATATTGCCAATAATTTAGAACCGCTACTAACACGCTTACAGGAACAAACTAAACAATGGATGGATCTACCTCTTGACCTTATGGGGAGGGCAAATACGATTAAAATGATTTACTTACCAAAACTACTATACATTATGGCCAACTCCCCGTGCAAAATACCCAAATCTGTTTTTAAACGTATTGACTCAATCTGTACAACGTTCCTCTGGAAAGGTGGTTCCCCTAGGGTGGCACTTGAGACGCTAAAATTGCCGACACATTTGGCGGGCTTGGCGTTCCCAAATTTTTTCCTGTACTATTTGGCATCCCAGCTAGTACACATACACGACTGGCTGCACCCGGTCTCCGCTAACGCCTGCACTACCACAGAGGGAGCCATTGCATCTTCCATGGAAACACTCCATAGCATAGTTTATAGAGGCAAGGTTCCTTCTAGACCAGGCACTTCGGTTCTGTCCGTCTCTCTCTCAGTTTTCCAACACGTTACAAAAAGAATTACACGCAAATCATGGTCGACATCTCCAAACAATCCCTTATGGTTTAACCCCACGCTGCAGGAACTATATTCCTTGCCTGACCCTAACCGTTGGTACTCCATGGGGGTGAAATACCTCTGTCACTTATACGACGCACAAGGCTTTAAATCCTTTAACCAACTGAGACTTGACTTTGACCTTCCTAGCTCCTATTTGTTCTACTATTACCAGCTCAGACACGCTATTCGTACACAGTTTGGCTCCCTGGATGACCCCACTGACTTATCCCCATTAGAACAACTGCTGAGACAACCGGATTCTACTAAACTAGTCTCCGCTTACTACGCCACTCTGATGACAGACTCCAACCCCAGATTCTGTAAGGCACAGGACAAATGGACTTCCATGGACATCTCTCTGACAGAAGACGATTGGACAGAATTTTGTGAGACATATAAGAACTCGGTCATAGCATCAAGGGACCGTATCATACAAATTAAGATCTTTCATCAGTCTCATCTCACCCCGACTAGGTTGCGTAAGATGGGTCTGATGCCCACAGCTAGCTGCTTCCGGGGCTGCGGAGAGGAAGCTGATTTTCTTCACTGTTTCTGGACATGCCCAATGGTAAACGACTTCTGGAGGGAAGTGGGTTCTTTTATTTCCTCAGCCTTGGGCCTGCCCAATATTGTACATCCCAAAAATGGCCTCTTGGGAATTTTTGGTGAACTACAATTATCTTCACATGCAAAAAGGTTACTACGTATCCTCTATTTCTACGCTAGAAAAACTATCCTGTTGACATGGAAGGGTACACAATCCTCAATGAAAAACCTCTGGTTAAAACGAATTAATGACGCTATACCACTGTACAAACTTATAAGGTTCATTAATACTTGACTAATTGTTTCACCAATTGCCTTACTATATCAACCTATTGTCGGCTGAAACGAGTTATTGTATACGTCTGCAACACTGTGCTTCTTCTTGGTGTTTTTTTTTTTTTTTTGTGTTGTGTTTATTGTTTGTATGTTGGTGTAAAAATCTCAATAAAAAATATCTTTAAAAAAAAAAAAAAAAATATCATAAAATGTATATATAAACATAAGTAATGTAACTTACGTAGACTTTTTGACTTTATATTATCTCCCAGTACATTTCAATCCATGAAGCACTGCAAATTTTCAGAATTAGTTAAAGTTAGGTAAAATCCTGTTTGATTGTATGGAACAAGGGAATTGTTAAAATGTAATGAACAGTCGTCTTGATGTCTGTGGTTTTATTTACCTTTTATAAGGTTAGGTTGTTGGCAGTTTACTTGGTTTTAGCTAGATTACTAAACCTAATTTCA
This sequence comes from Lithobates sylvaticus, assembly GCA_028564925.1. Lineage (NCBI taxonomy): Eukaryota > Metazoa > Chordata > Amphibia > Anura > Ranidae > Lithobates > Lithobates sylvaticus. Next base: position 104,621,458 of record CM053034.1, on the reverse strand, counting down.
CGTAAAAATGCCACACAGACATTGACCTGAAAATGCAGCTCAAACTCAATAATGCTTACAATAAACTCAGAAAAATGTTACTTGTAATATATGAATTCATTAACAAAGACAATTGAATATTATATAATACAAAATATCATAGTCCTAGTAACAGAAATTTTGCAGCAAGCTAGAGAGTATATGCAATACACATTCAGAGGAATCGTATTCAGATGCAAGCATAATGAGATACACCTGGAGTAAATGTCATTGCAAATCCATACAGGAATAAGTACCGTAGTTCTCAAACTTTTTGAAACAATTATGAAAACCTGCTTGTGATAGCTGACTGAAGATATTAAGGGCAAATCTCCCATAACTAGGATGGATGGGAAGAGCCCTTCCCATCCTAACTCAAACAGCATGCCCTTCATTCCCTTTTCTATGAGAGATGCAAACTGTCAGTAGTAAACTTCAGGAATTTACCAGTGCAACAGAACACCTTTCTTTATGATACAAATACAGTACTTTTAAGTGCTATTGATCTGTGGTCAAGTTGTTGTGAGAGATGCTCAGATTGCTGCCATGGCTTACATTTGTCAGTTTATTTATTAGTATCCTTAACTTAAAGGATATGTTGTTGTATAGATAGTTGGAGGTTGCAGAGTAAATTCTGTGCAATAATCTGAATCTCAAATTTTCAGAAGATATTGGGATATAAGAAAAAAAGTTGCACCAACAGAAGACAGATGGAGCCATAAAAGGATACACAGGTAGAAAAGATTGAATGGTAGGAGGAGTTTTCAGGAAGTGGCTGCCAGGGAAAGGAGGTCTATCGGTAACATATGGTTTGCGTACTACATACAGTATTAACTACATCGTTTTTTTTTCCCTCTTTCTTTTGCTTCCGCCTTCTTTAATTGTTTTTCTTGTTAAAAGTAAACCTGTTTAACCACTTCTGTCTCCCCTACTTTCCTGGTACAAGGGGTGGAGGTAATTCCTTCAGCAACACAACTCCTTCCTCCAACACTCAAACAACAGAGATCATAAATGCGGCTTTGTTTAGTTACAGATTACAGGGACACACGTAGCAGAAAGAGAGGCGGGTGAGAAGCACAGAATGAAGTAATGGGACAGACATACAGCCAAAGTTGTAAAGATGAGAGTAAGATGCAGGGGAAATACAGCAAACCTCTATACAGTTACACTACACATATGAAAGTGAACATAGTAGGTTTTTAGGTTTCTTCAGTATGCTTCCCTGTAATGTGTATACCTTGTGCTCCTTATAGAAGCCTACAGTTTACTGACAACTCCCATATTCTTTCTAAAAGGTTTTACAGATTTACGATTCATAATCCATGTCCCTGTATCATCCTGACTTCTGCTTTTCTTCTTCTTGCAGGATTTCACTGCTGTGGTGTGGATTTAAAAGGCTGGGATAAAAGTGGCCCTCAACCTAGCTTATTTGGAAGATGTCATGTTAGCCTTTCATCAGAATGCTGGGCAAGAATCGGTGACTACCTGGCTTCTAATCATGAACAATACTACTATTGACCCACTGACCACAAATTCTACAGAGCCATCATACCATAACCCATTCGGAACACATGCCATCTGGGAGGTGGTGTTAATTGTCATTACAACAGGAATCCTTTCATTCATCACAGTGGTTGGAAATGTACTGGTTTTCCTGGCTTTCAAAGTGAACAGTGACCTAAAAACTGTCAACAACTACTTCATTCTTAGTTTAGCGTGTGCTGATGTCATCATTGGTGCACTATCAATGAATTTATATACTACTTACATTATAATGGGACGCTGGGCGCTTGGCAATGTTTCCTGTGACCTGTGGCTGGCACTAGATTATGTTGCAAGCAATGCTTCTGTAATGAACTTGCTCATTATTAGCTTTGACCGTTATTTTTCCATAACTCGGCCCCTAACATACAGGGCTAAGAGAACACCAAGACGAGCTGCCATCATGATTGGATTAGCATGGGTTATCTCTTTCATCTTGTGGGCACCTGCTATATTATGCTGGCAGTATATTGTGGGGAAGAGGACAGTGGAGCCTGACCATTGTTACATTCAGTTCTTGTCAGAACCCACTATTACATTTGGCACTGCCATCGCTGCCTTCTATCTACCAGTTACTATCATGATTATACTGTATTGGAGGATTTATAGAGAGACAGAGAACAGAAGCAGGGAACTGGCAGGCCTACAGGGTTCTGAGACAGAAAACATTGTCAGGCCCGTGGGCAGTGTCAGAAGTGGCAGTAGCAGTGGCGTGGGAGAATCGGAACGGTTACCAAGATCACAGACATCTGTGCCAAGGGTGAGGAGAACTTGCTGTTTTCCAAATAGACTTGCTGCCAGCCCATCGCTCAGAAGCTATCCTCAGCATAAAAGTAATGGAAGCTGGAATACCATGGAAGATGCTGCTTCTGCAGATTCTGTGTCCTCTTCCTCTGATGGAGATGAAAACCCCTATGAGATGAAAAGCATTTGCTCTGCTGTTATGCGATTACCTATGGTCAGCTCTGTAGTTGGGACACCCACAGGTTCTCGTGGTTCTAATGATACTCTTGGAAGAGGGGACACTGAAAATGAAGCCAATGGAGGAAAGCAGGAGGTATCTAGGAAACCATCCAAGTCCCAGGCCTTAGCTTTACCATCAACTATTATTAAAGCCAAGATTGACAAAACCCGACATGGAAAGAGGAAAAGTAATTCACTCATTAAAGAAAAGAAGGCAGCAAAGACTCTGAGTGCTATATTGTTGGCATTTATTTTGACATGGACTCCTTATAATATTATGGTGCTAGTCTCCACATTCTGCAAGGATTGCATTCCAACTAAACTATGGGAGTTGGGTTACTGGCTATGTTATGTGAACAGTACTGTCAACCCAATGTGTTATGCACTCTGCAATCGCTCCTTCAGGCGTACCTTCAAAATGCTCCTACTTTGCCGCTGGGACAAACGCAAATGGAGAACTCACAGACACCAAGCAGCTTTTTTCAGGACCCCATCACAGTGATTGGGTGGGTGGCAATCTACAGTTAAAGTTGTTGGATTTACCATGTAGTAATACTTGTGAATATACTGCTGTAAGTGCTGGTGGCCCACAGCTTGTAAACATTTTAGCTGTAGTGATGCCAGTCTGTGTGCTTTCAAACATTACAGTTTTTTTACTAAATGAGTAAAACACAGGAATGTTTTTAAAGGACACTGTACTTTTGGTACAGTTGTTCTCTGTATACCCCCCTTCCCACACACACACCCCCTGAGTGCTGCAGACCCTGTCTAACACTTACCTTGGCCCCCTTTACAGAAATCTTTACAATGTCGCTCTGCCTAGGCCTGCACAAACTTTCTCCTAAAAGTGTCCTTTTCCTGAGCATGTGCATTCATTCATTCCTATGAACAGAGAAGTACTTTGAAGCGCCACTCCTGGCAGCCATGAGTATGAGATGGAGTGAAAGGGGCCATTGCTCGCATGCACAGAAAGTAGAGGACCTAGCAGGAATGATTTCTGCAGAAAGTCTGTGTGGCTGCAGGCACAGCAGCATAGTGAAAATTGCTGGAATGCGGGCCAAGGTAAGTGTTAGATTATGTCAGCAGTAGGAAGTATTAAAAAGGACAGTGGTACCAAAGGCACAGTTGTCCTTAAAGCCCCATTCACAAGATGAGAAAACCGTACAACTGATCTTTTTCGTAATTTTCGTTTTGCACGCTATTTCATAGTCACATTCAAGAATGCTACTTAAGCAGACAAACTTTCTCAGACGATCCCTAAGAACTTCCCCTTTTGCGTGCCTTCGTTGTAGCGTGTATCGGAAGTAATGTCATGTGCATGCGACCCTTTGTTGCCATGCCTTTTCCCTATATTCTATATATACAGATTTTCATTGTGACTTGTAGAATTGTTGAAATGCTCTGCACACCTCCAATTGTTCTCACATCCATTTGTGCGTTCTCATATTCCAAATGGAGTACTGGACAGAAGATATTAATGGGCCAGCACTTGCAGTTTCAGTCGTGGGAGCCATTATAGAATGGTGTATTGACATTTTTTTTTTGTTATTTTTGGAGCATCTTTGGTGCTTAGCAATATTGTTTACGAAATGTCTTTTTTCCTCCTGGGTTATTTTCATGTTTTTGATAATGTGCAGTATTGGTAAAACATTTTTGTTCGGACGAATCCTGTACCGATTACACAGATATCGTTTGTTCAGAAATTGTACACCAAAAATCTTTGTGCATGTCCCTTTGGCTAATTTTGCACAACCTGTCCTGATTAGCCCTCGAAAGCTGTGTACTAATGTTCAGATTATTGTATGATGGCGTCGATAAAGCTGAATTTTTGCGTCTTGTTTTCTCATCGTGTGTATGGGGCTTTAGGGACAATTATGTAAGGTGATGATAGCCATATTACTGCACTTGCAACAACACATTTAGGTACTGTTTATAATACTTGTCCAATTGCATTCACATTTACTTTTCCTGGACAAGCTTTCAGGGGTCTACCCCTTTCTTCCAGGTCCAAGTAGTGCTTCTGAACCTTTGAGTATTAGTACTGCTTGGACCTAGAAGAAAGGGATATATTCCTGAAAGCTTGTTCTGAAAAAAAATGAACTGCTAATGCAAATAAAAAGAAGAACCATAAAACAGTATGCAACTTAAATATTTAAAATGTATCTGTAAAAATGCTGGCCACTAAAGGTGCTTATGCATATAAAACATCAACCTTATGTGCAGTCCAGAAAGATATATTTTTTAAATGCAGGTGCCTAAGTATGCATCCTTATCACCCAAGTATGCCTGGCTTACCTCAGGGTAAAATGGAATCGCAATTAACGTCCTTTCAAAAAGAAAAGCAGCTAGTACACCACAAGATACAAATGGTTAAAGAGCATAGAGAAAACTGAATATAAGCATAGAAATCAGATCAAAATATGCATATGTATATCAAAATATCAGATCATCGAAAAATCTGAAAATATATATATCATCATAACGCAATTCTGTGCACTAAAAACAATTGATAAAGATTAACGTAAAGATAAATCAATATGCAAAAAAAAAGTATTAGTATACAATACTAACACTAGTGTCACAAAAATAAAAGTCCATTCACCATATAATAGTAAAAATGTCCTATTTTAATAAGCTCAGTGCAAAAAACAAGGTGAAAAGATGAAAGGGATTCAATTGGATGTGTGCTCCTCCACATTATTTCACACAAGAGGCTTACCGCAAGGCCATGACCTCCTGAATCAGAGAAGTCAAAAAGCACTTAGGTTGATGTAACCATCTGGGAAAACAGATGAACCCAGGGTCTTGCAGACTCTTCTCACTAGACAACTTGGTCCCACAATTTCCAGGATCACATAGGAGACATTAAAAGGAGCTAGATGCTCTGAATAGGGTAAAACCATACAAAAAGTTTATTAAAATAAATGAAAACTACGCACATATTAAACTGAACCCAGCGCTTTATATAAAAGAATACTCCAGAGACTGTTTGGATCACCTCTTCAGCCGTTTATGCATTCATGGTGACCTTATGGTGTCAACTTAGCCCTACATGTTTCATTACAACATCATTGTGGCTTTATTAGACATATTAGACATATTTGAGACGTTTTCATTTATGTAAATAACTTTTAGTATGGTTTTATGCTATGTTGAGCGTATGACTCTTTCTTTATGTCTCCTATATGACCCCATGAATTGTGAGACCATGTTGTCTAGTGAGGAGAGGCTGCAAGATCCTGGGTTCATCTCTTCTCCAGGATGGTTACATCAACCTAAGTGCTTTATGACTTCTCTGATTTAGGGGTGATGGCTCTGCGGTAAGCCTATTGTGTGAAATAAGGTGGAGGAGCATGGGAATGGTGTGGATGACATCAAAGTGAATCCATTTCATCTTTGTACATTGTTTTTTGCACTGAGATTATTGTTATGATGCAACTTTTTTCACTATTTCATAGAGAATGGACTTGTTTTGTTACGTTTGTGACACTGTTAGTATTGTATAAAAAAAAAAATTTATGTTGATATATCTTCCTATGTTTAGCAACTGTTTTTACTGTGCAGGATTGCGTTATGATAGTATACATATTTTGATTAGTGCAGCTCTGTTTTACCTATAGTCCATTAAAGCTACCCAGCACACATCTCTTTCCAAGAGTCAAAATTGTTCCTTTATTTAGAGGAAAGATTAAACAGGTTACAGCATATGTCCAACATAGACCAAATCAAATACACATTACAGGTGAGTTGTATATCAAAGGAGTCAAATGATATATACATTATTACAGAACTTCATATCAGTGAAATAGGGTTTCACCCATATCCCCCTAATAAAACTGGCTAAGGTGTAACTTACCACTTATCTCAGCTACTCTCAGGAGTGTATCTGTCTATGCCATCCATGGTTGCCATACCTTGTTAAAAAATTTTGGACAGTTCCTATTAAGGTATGCTAATTTGTACAGTGGGAGTACGGCATTAATTGACTTTTCCCATGATCCAATTGTAGGAGGAGAGGGAGCATTTCCCCGAAACACACTCTCTCTCTTTGCGAAAAAGAAGAGGTAGGTCAGTAGTAGCTTTGTGTGCCTAGGCCTTTGATCATCATCCTGAATACCCAATAGTACCAATTCTGGGGACAACCGGAGGCTCAGCTGAAGGCGACCTTTAACGGAGTCCATTAGCTCCACCCAATATTTAGCTATTTTTGGGCAGCTCCAAAAACATATGGAGGTATGTTCCTATATTACTTTGACACCGGGGGCAGTCTTGTGACCGTTGTGAAAAGACCTTATGGAGCTTCTGGGGAGTATAGTAGACCCTATGTAAAAATGTAACTTGTATCAGTCTTTCTCTAGAGGATATCAATAAAGCAGTGCTATCTGCCAGGCAGTAATTCCAATCCTCCTGGTCTAGACTAGGTATGTCCGCCTTCCATTGGTCCCAAAGTCTATCCACTTTAGTGGAGTCAGTCTTTAGTAGGTCCAAGTACAGGGTTGATAGGGGTTTTTCTAGTTTCTCTTGAGCCAGCACCTTCTCAATAGGATCCATTGCCAATCTAATTGGTGTGGGAAATTGGGCCCTGGTGGCATGGCGCAGTTGGATGTACCGAAAGCACATCCACCCCGGCAGTGTATGTTTAGTTTGGAGAGTCATGAATGGTAATAGGACCCCCGCTGCTATAATGTCACTGAGAGTCTTCACCCCATATCTGGCCCAAACCGTCGGGTCCGGCACTGTCCTGATGTGGGGAAGATTGGGATTCCCCCCAAAGGGGACAAAAAGGGGACCAGCTCTGGGGACCCACAAGCCCCCGCCTGGCTGCCGTCCAGACCTTAAGGGTTGTTTTAGTAGGCAGTGGGAGGTCATCATAGGCCTGGTGTCCTCTATAAACTAAGTGGCCCAGCTTCCGCAATGAGCCAAGGATCGCTGCTTCTAGACATACTGCGGCATTACCCTTGGAAAGGACATACCACCACCAAACTGTGACCAGCACAGCCGCCCAGAAATATGTTCGATAATCCGGCATCGCCAAGCCCCCACAGCGGACAGGAAGTATTAGGGTGGATCTGGCCAGTCTGGGGGCAGTGCCCCCCCCCCCCCCCAGACAAAGGAGCCTACACACCTATCCACTTCCGCGAAGAAGGATTTGGGTATCCAGGTGGGACTGTTACGAAACACATACAAAAATTTTGGAAGAAACAGCATCTTCAGCAAATTTATGCGACCCATGAGGTTCAGAGGCAGGGAAGCCCACGAAGCGCACTTGGTCCGCAGTTGGGTCATGACAGCCCCATAATTTCTAATGGCATCCTGCTCACAGCACTATTTACGTCTGAGGAATCATGGTAAAATCCTGCAAAAAGAATCGTGGTACGCCTGTCACCCAAAAGAAGTTCAGGAACTTCTTTTGGGCAAAAGGTGTACTGCGAATTTGTTTGCAGGATTTTACTGTGATTTGTCAGGCGACAATCGCAGGAAAATCGCGCCATCATTGGGGGCCCATTAGAAGTGACGGGGATCGCATGCACGTCCCACAATTTGCTGTTATTCGGGATTGCAGCGATTCAGCCTGCGATACGGGATGCCTAAATGTGAACAGAGCCTAGGATAAGTTCAGGATGTAACATGCAACATGTTACAAATCCACTGTCCCCTGCACTTCCCTGGCTCCCAGATGTGGCAGGAAGTGGGGGATCCCTTTCTCCCCTCGCTCTCTTCCACACAGTGCAAAGAATGCAGCCGAGTGGGGCTCCGCCCACCCAGCCGTGTCACTCATTCACAGAGATCTGTGAATTTGAAATAACAGGGTTCGGCGGCCTTTGCGACTGTCAGCTTGTAGTTCTGAATGAACTACTATGGTGCTGTGGTAGTTCATTGATGCTTCCTGCTAGTGTGTAACTGCTTGGCTCTATGATGTATGACCAAACAGCTTACACGCAGGGCCTGCAAGAGCCCTGCATTGCACCCATGATCTGCTGATCGTGGGTGCAATGCTTTCAAGGCTCCAAATAAAAAATAAAAATAATGCACATTTTATTACCTGAAAAAAGATGTGCATCTATTTTTATTTTTTAAAAAGATGAACTTACCCTTTAGTGTATTCTATGCATTAAGGTAAGAAAAAAAAAATGTAACACAGAATACTCCCCCCCCCCCCCCCCCCCGAGGCTATCCCAGCTCTGTTCCACCTCCCTGGGCAGTTTAATAGCAGCAGGAGCCATTGGATCCCGCTGCTGTCAATCAAATGCTGTGATAAGCACCGATGGGTGGGACCCCTCAATCTGTGTCAATGGGCGCAGAAAAGGTGGCACAGGAGCAAGCCCGCATTAGTGCCCCCCTATGGGGCACTCGCTGAAAAGGAGGAGCGCCAGCGGGGGACACCAGAAGAAGAGGCTCGGGGCTACTCTATGCAAAACCATTGCACAGAGCAGGTAAGTATGATGTGTTTATTATTATATTTTAAAAAAAACGCAACCTTTAATATTGCTTTAAAGCAGATGTCTCAAACTGGTGGCCCTCCAGCTGTTGCGGAACTACAAGTCGCATCATGTCTCTGCCTATGGGAGGCATGCTTGTAACTGTCAGCTTTGCAATGCCTCATGGGAATTGTAGTTCTGCAACAGCTGGAGGGCCACCAGTTTGAGACCCCTGCTTTAAAGTGAAACAGTCAACATAGAAATATGTTATGCTGCGTACACACGGTCGGAATGTCCGATGGAAACAGTCCGATGGGAGCTTTTCATCGGATTTTCCGACCGTGTGTATGCCCATCTGTCTTTTTCTGTCAGAATTTCCAACGGACTTTGGATTGAGAACCTGTTCTTAATTTTTCCGACAGAAAACCTTTCTATCGGATTTTCCGATCGTGTGTATGCAATTCCGACACGCAAAATTCCGACGCATGCTCGGAAACAATTCGACGCATGCTCAGAGGCATTAAACTTCCCTTTTATAGTGCCGTCAAATGTTTTTTAAGGCGGGGTGTTATTGACCATCGGAATTTGGTGTGACCATGTGTAGGCAAGACTGTTTGAGCAAAATTCCGTCGGGAAAACCATCAGAGCTTTTTCCGACAAGAATTCCGACCGTGTGTATGCGGCATTAGATGCAATTGCTGACCTCTCCTTTTAAGAAAGTTATTCCCTACCTGTCATACTGTTGCACTGGATTTAAAGGAACATGTATAGCGATAGGAAATTCTGACACTTACATACATTTTGGATGTTACAGGTTTTTGAATGAAAAAGACCTGAGGCCACAGACAGCTGCCCATTTTTCTCTCTTGATAGATACACTATCTCACAAAAGTGAGTACACCCCTCACATTTTTGTAAATATTTTATTTTTATTTTTTCGTGTGACAACACTGAAGAAATGTCACTTTGCTACAATGTAAAAGTAGTGAGTGTACAGCTGGCAACAAAAGTGAGTACACCCCTAAGTGAAAATGTCCAAATTGAACGGCAACCAAATATACCACCAAATGGTTTTATGTAAAAAGTATAAACTTTTATTTATCACATTTAAAAATAACCTCCACGAGGCTCAACCTTGTTTAAAAAAAAACATGAATTTAAGGACAATACTACATAATAGCACACACTGATTCAACGGTGATGATACCCATTACCATATAACACTGCACAACTCGTGAGTTTCAATGACAGTTTAAATACGGAAAGGGACATCCAACACGTTTCGAAAATATCTTCATCAGGGTCCAAAAGTTTGCACTCTTAATAATTTGGGTTGGCCAATAAGAGGTATCACTGAAACTACACATATTCTAGTTGTGTGCAAAAAATTTATTTCATTATTTTTAAGGAATTTACAACTATTTTAAAAATTCTGATAGCCTCTTTTGCAAAATACTTTAAACTACATAAGAGGATAACCTATATCATTTGCTGACAGTATAAAATTGCACTAGATCGTTTGATAAAAATAGGGATAAGTGATAGAGTTACTCATCTTATATTGCAGTGAACCAAGGTGTGAGTAGCAGTATAACATATGGAGGCTTCAGATGTACACAAGTGAGGAGCCATTGCTGTGCTGTGTCTAAGGCCTCATACACATGAGCTGAAAATCGGACAACAGATAGTCTGACTTTCGCTTGCTGAATAGGTTACTAAAGTTACGAAAATTCTCGTATGACAGAATTAAGAAAATCGGAAGTGATGTAATGTGTTGTATTGTATTTGTATTGTATATTTTCAGGTGAAAACTACTGCTTAAACAAAAGTCTTACAATCTGATATCGTACAAGAAACATTTTCGGGTTTGTCCCTTCGGATAATATCGGATGAACTGTCATGATCGACTCCCGAAAACTGTGTTCTAATGATGAGATTATCGTACGATTGATTTCTAAAGCGTCATTTGTCATTGTGCATGGGCCTTAAAGCATTTGTTACCCTAAAAGAAAAGAAAAAAGGATCCTGTGTAATTTGGCTACTTCTATCACCTAAAATCCCTGGCTGATCCTGCCTGGTTCTGCCCTCACCCGTGTAAACTGACCACGGCCTATCATGGCTGCTGAGCCCTGACACCGTGGTCAGTTTAGGTTCCTCCATCATCCGCAGCTATCCTCTGTCCTCCTCTCCCTCGTCCTCTCCCCCCTCCCTGCTTGTCAGCTCCTGTGTGTGAGCTGTCTCTCCCCTCCCCTTCCAGCACCATTCTGAGCAGTATAAAAATTACTGCTCACAATTACGACCAGTTCCTCTGCTAGGATAACATGTACTATATAGTGTATGTTGTTTTGTAAAGTTCTTTCTAAATACCTTATTTCTCCTCATGGATCAGTGGTCACTCCCTCTGTAGTACATACGTTGGAGGAAGAGAGCGACAGGCGGTTACCCAACTGTTGATCGGCAAGGAGAAATAAGGTATTTAAAAGAAGAATTTTACAAAACGACATACACTGTATAGTACATGTTATTCTGCAGAGGGGCTGGCAGTGATTGTGAGCACTGCCTTTAAAACCCCTTTAACTGAGCATACATTATATGCATCCTTATTACAAAACAAGTCTCACATCTATATATTTATCCAAAACAATGGCAATACATATTCTAATAGATGTTTTAATTGCATAAGGTTAATATGGAACATTGAGAGTTTAGAAGATCTTCAACAATGATAGGGGCAACATTATTATCAGATATTTTCTTTTGCTGAAATATAGGATCAAGATCATTCTTTTAATAATTACCTTTTCTTCCATAGGACAGATATTATACTGATGGACACGAGTTCTGCTGTCCAAACCTAAGAAGACGTAAAGTCCCCTGTATGTGTGGCTGAATAGACTATGAGGAACGCACTATTCCTAAAAACAAAATGGGGACAAGAAGGAAAGAGCAACAATTTCTGCCCTCTTACTGGGACATTATCAAATATCCAGTTGACATTTTCCTTGATGAAGTCTGACTGTCTTGGGCTTTAACACGTCTTGTATATGTTATTTCGAACTATGGGAAGGAAGAGAGTCTAGGGAAGGCTGGTCTAACCCTTTCAGGAAAGATATTCCCTTTTCATGTTAGGGTGTATCGCCTGATGTGCCAAACCAAACAAAGGCAGTCCAAAGAGCATGATATGGTTTTTTATTGTTTACAAAAAAAAGTTTGTGGGAAGGGCTGTGTATTTATTATAAACTCAACTAAATAAAAACAGATTCCGCATTAGCACATAAGATGGCCTTTCCCATTTATTGCATCTGCTGTTACCAAGGTGATTTGTTGTCATGCCATTTTCAATGTGACTTATGGAAAAGAGGACCTATGCTTACAGTATGTGTTTAGTATAATTTTCAGTTTTTTTTTTATAGTACTAGTTACACGTGCCAGTACAAGGTTATACAATCGTATGCAACTTAGCCATCATATTTACACAGCTCACTGCCAACTGGAAATGCTGAAATAATGGTAGTGTTGGTTCGCATTAGCATTTAGTATTTGCCAAAAAGGAAATTAGCTACTATATTTTTCACAGCAGTTCCATCGTGCATTTTAGAGGTCGCCAACCTATGTCTTCTTGCAAAGTGCAAAGTGGGCAGCACAGTGGTGCAGTGGTTAGCACTTTCACCTAGCAGTAATAGGGTCGCTGGTTCAAATCCCAACCACGGCACCTTCTGCCTGGAGTTTGCATGTTCTCCCTGTGCCTGCGTGGGTTTCCTCCGGGTATTCCGGTTTCCTCCCACACTCCAAAGACATGCTGGTAGGTTAATTAGATCCTGTCAATAAAATTGGCCAAATATGCAGATGTTGTATGTGTATGTCTTTGTAAGCGTGTCGGGACCCCACAGGCAAGGACTGCACTATACCACAGATGGACACCAGTGGCAAAAAGCGCCCTGAGGCAATTCAGTTCGCATAGGTTGCACTATACAAGTCATTCATTCATTCATTCAAAGTACACCAGCCAACGTCTTGATCTAAGGAGGGCTTCCCTACTATTTGCAACAGTCACAATCTATGTGTCTTGTTCTACCATAGAAAAATCCAATAGTCGATGCCTTGCCTCTGGCAGATTAAACCAGTCTTTTTTTCAATCAGGGTTCAGTGGAACCAAACAGTTCTTGCAGAGGTTGCTAGAGGCTCCGTGAGCAATTTTAGCATTTCAGATAAGTAACTGCTGGGTACAATATTCCTTTGAGCAAACTTTGAGGCAGCATACTTCCCAAAGTCCAAATGTAAATGTAAGGAGCAATCTTCCCAGTGGCAATCACTCAACTACTGTGACCTGCAGATGTAGTAATTACTTGCAGGGGTTCCTTGAGACTGGTAAGGTATTTTCCATAACCTAAGTAACCACTGGCAACAACATTCTTTTAGCTATCTTTAAGGGGGAATTCTTACCAATGACCACAAATGTAAAAAGCTTTCTTTCCAGTGACCATCACGCTAATGTACCATAACCTGCAGATGTAGTCATTATTAACAGGGGTTCTCTAAGACTGCAAAAGGTATTTCAAGTGTACCTCCATGAAAAAAGGTTGAGAAACACTGGATTAAACTACTAACCCTTAGTAATTGCTTTCTTACAGGACACAGGATTTAAAAATAACCCACAGGGTCATCACTTTATTCAAGTACTTGCAATCAAAAATAGAATGATTTTATTAAATATCAATTCTGAAAAACAGTGCTTTGTCAATTATATAGTTAAATATTGAACCAAATAATGTTAAAAGATAATCTATACATTTGGGCATATAAAAATAGTTTACAATGCAGCATTTTATCCTGGGTCTCATGGTGCCCTGATACAAGTCAGCGGAGGGAACTTGTCAATAATGGCTGAGAATATAAGGGAAAATCTGCAACCATTTAAATGTTCATGATCCTGTTATTTTACTTGCATTTGTCAGTTTATGTATTTATTATACAAAATTTTCCATTGGTCCCGTGGGATCTAAAAAAAATTAGCCTACAGTTTAAAATTCGCATTTTTCAGTTTTCAACATGTATACAAAATCTATAAAAATCAGCTAACCAAAGTCACACCAGAGCCATAGTTACAAGCTGATCCTGAGCATAGGTGGATTTTTAACAAGCACTGCAACCAATTTAAACATCATTTGTGACAATCAGACCTTGTATGGATTAGCCCCTTGCAGAGTGATAAAGAATAATTTTAAAAGGTTATCACTCTTAATTTCATCCAGTTAGCAGGGTTGCCAACCATCTGTAAATTTACAGACAGTTTGTAACTATCAGCTGATTTACAAGCTGCCCATAAATGTCAATTATGGACAGTGGCTGCCTGTAAAAAAAAATTGCTTTAGGCTGACTTTGGAACTGCGCATGTGCAGTTCCAAAGCTGGCTGGGCTTGGGCAATGGTGACGTCATGACGCCACTTGGCACCCTTTATGGATCACAGCAGCAAAGACTGAAGAGAGCGGCGTGATAGCCCAGGAGTCTTGGGTCTGTCACTGGAGAAGGACTCTGGAGAAGAAGAGGAGACAAACCAAAAATGCTCCTTAGGTCCAATAGAAATTGAGATGACTGTTCTTTGTCCACCTTTGGTACTAATATAATATGATAAAATTGTGGGAGCTAAAGTCCATGGAGCAGCATCAGGTTTAATGTCCATTTATTTGTAAATACAAGTTAGTAGTAGTCCGAAGCAAAAAATTGTAATGCTCACATGTTATTCCTGGGACTCCTGCAGCAGGAGTTCCAGGAATAGCCTGTGAGCATTACGTTTTTTGCTTCTGATTACTAATTTGTGTTTACAATATAGTGGAGATTTCCATTAAACGCGATGCTGCTCTGCAGACTTTCTATCATTGCTAAGGTTTATGGGCACCATAACCAAGTGGCATAGGGGTTTAGCTCCTATGATTTAATCATATTATATTAGTAGCAAAGGTGGGGGAAGAACATTCATCTCAATATCTATTGGTCCAAAAAAATTGTGAGCTTTGGTGTTCAGTTTGTCTCCTAAAGACTATGACATCCAGTGGTTCACTTACAGTGCATCCGCAAAGTATTCACAGCGCTTCACTTTTTTCCACATTTTGTAAGATTACAGCCTTATTCCAAAATGGATTAAAATTAGTTTTCCCTTAGAATTCTACAAACAATACCCCATAATGACAATGTGAAAGAAGTTTGTTTGTAGTCTCTAAGCAAGTTTATTAAAAAAAAAAAAAAAAACCCTTGTACATAATTATTCACAGCTTTTGCTCAATACTTTGTTGAAGCTCTTTACAGCCTCAAGTCTTTTTTGAGTATGATGCTACAAACTTGGCACACTTATTTTTGGGCAGTTTCTCCCATTCTTCTTTGTAGGACCTCTCAAGCTCCATCAGGTTGGGTGATGCACAGCGGTGCACAGTGTGCTTAGAGTCGTTGTCCTGTTGGAAGATTAACCTTTGCCCCAATATGAGGTCCAGAGACCTCTGGAGCAGGTTTTCATCAAAGATTTCTCTACATTGCTGCATTCATTTTTCCCTTAATCCTGACTAGTCTCCCAGTTACTGCCGCTGAAAAACATAACCACAGCATGATGCTGTCACTACCATGCTTTACTGTAATGGATGGTATTGGCCAGGTGTTGAGCGGCATCTAGTTTCTTCCAGACATGATGCTTGCCATTCAGGCCAAAGAGTTCAATCTTTGTTTCATCAGACCAGAGAATTTTGTTTCGCATGGTCTGAGGGTCCTTCAGGTGCCTTTTGGCAAACTCCAGGTGGGCTGTCATGTGCCTTTTACTGAAGAGTGGCTTCCATCTGGTCACTCTACCCTACAGGCCTGATTGGTGGAGTGCAGAAATGGTTGTTCTTCTGGTAGGTTCTCCTTTCTCTACAAAGAAATGCTGGAGTGAAGATAGGGTTCTTGGTCACACCCTACTAAAGCCCTTTCCACAATCTCAATTTGGCCAGGTGGCCCGCTCTTGGAAGAGTCCTGGTGGTTCCAAACTTTTTCCATTTACAGATGATGGGGGCCACTGTGCTCATTGGGACCTTCAATGCTGCAGACATTTTTCTGTACCCTTCCCCAGATCTTCCCCAGATCTTCCTCAGATCTGTGCCTCCATACAATCCTGTCTCAGAGGTCTACAGACACTTCCTTGGACATCATGGATTGGTTTGTGCTCTGACATGTACTGTTAACTGTGGGACCTTATATAGACATGTGCCTTTCCAAATCATGTCCAATCAACTGAATTTACCACAGGTGGACTCCAATAAAGTCTTAGAAACATCTCAAGGATGATCAGTGGAAACAGGGTGCACCTGAGCTCAATTTTGAGTGTCATTGCAAAGGCTGTGAGTACTTATGTACTTATGTGATTTTTTTTTTCGTTTTTTATTTTTAATAAATTTGCAAAGATTTCAAACAAACTTCTTTCATGTTGTCATTATGGGGTATTGTTTGTATAATTTTGAGGAAAAACTTTTTATTTTTTTTGCCACTTCAGAAAAGCTAGTGTGTAGGACCAGGTCAGCAAGGCCTTTTTCTCCGTCCCTACTCAGTCTTGTCATCATTGTGGCTTATATTTTCCTCTTGCATTTAATACTACCTTTTATTCTTATACATTAAAGAGGGTTACAGCTTTATATTAAAAAAGAAGGACTGAAGAGAGAGGAGCCTTTATGGGCAAATTATATAGTTTACTCCTTGGGTATACCAATGCCACCTGCTGTTCTATTTATCGCTGCTGGCTAACTTTTACCCCCCTAAACTACGCCCTCCCGTTCACCCCAGGTTTAGAGGCGTTTTCCCGTGCTGGTATCTTATACTCGCCATATCCTATATATAGAAAGAGGTCCAACCAAAAGACACAGAAAAAAGAAAAAACTGAATCACCAGAAGAAAAAAAAAAGAGAGAAAAAAAAAAAAAAAAAAAGAAGGGAAGTAAAGAAAAAAAGAAAAACCAGGAAAAGAGTGGGGAAAAAGTCCCATCGAGGGATAGGGGAGACAATATTATATCCCCTAGTTTACTTATTCTGATATATTTTCAATCCAAGGGCCCCACATCTTCTGGAATTTTTTGTGGTTCCCCTGTTTAGTAAAATATACTCTCTCATTGCCAATTATTGAGTTCATGCTCCTCAACCAGTTCTCCGATGTCGGGGGGGATTGGGACTGCCAATGTTGAGCGATGAGCTTTCTGGCCTGGAATAAAGCCCTTAAAGCCGAATCGACCACGTCGCTTGAGGCCGATCCTTGTTCAAACAAACCCAAGAGGCATGTTCTAACCGTTGCCTGTAGATTTAACTCCGCTATTTTATTGACTTCTTTAATTATATTAGTCCAATATCTAAAGAGCTTTGGACATTTCCAAAGCATGTGTATAAAGTCCCCAGTTGATCCACATCTGGGGCAGTGATCATTTTCGCGCCATCCCAATCTGAACATTTTTTTTGGGGTATAATATACACGGTATAGGAAATAGAGATGCGATATTTTATGTGAGGGAGAAATTGAAACCCGCCTTACTTGACCCATGACCCGATCCCATTCCGCTGGAGAAAAGGGGCCCACCTCTCTCTCCCATATTGGCCTAATCTTGCATGGTCCGCTTTGATCCATATTTTTTTCCCCAAGCTTGGCATACAGCCCAGAGATTGTCCCCTTCGCTGAATCTGACAGCACCATTTGTGACAAAGTAGTAATTTGTGTCCAATTAGGAATCTGTTGTCCGAATTGCATTTGGGCTGCATGTCTCACCTGGAGAAAATTATAAAATGTTTTATTAGGGAGAGAAAAGTCCTGTTTTAACTCAGCGAATGATTTCATATTGTTGCCAATAAACAGTTGGCTTACCCGCGTGAGGCCCCGATTCACCCATTCCCGAGGCACCTTGATTTTAGCTAATTCTTGTAAATTGTTGTTGTTCCATAGGGGAGCTAGGTCTGATATGCCCTGATATCCTAAAATGGTTTTTGCTGTTTGCCAGATCTTTGTTACTAATTTTGCCGTTGGGCAGGATATGGCAAAAGAATTAGCCTCGAGCGCTTCTAGAAGTGTGTCATGTGGGCAACCTATCAGCAACAAGTTTGGGACTATTCCCATAGGTGTGCCTCTCCCTGCTAGGTGCTGTAGCTGAGACGCCAGAAAGTACCGTCTAGGATGTGGGACCGCCAACCCCCCCCCCTCAAAGGGCAACTGAAGTGTGGACAATGCAATCCTAGGGTGTCCCCTCTTCCAGATCAGGTCCCTAAAAAGAAAATCTATTCTTTTAAACCATTTCTGTCCAATCCACACAGGTGCATTATGAAGGAAATATAGAATCTGGGGGAGCCAAATCATTTTAAGGAGATTACAGCGTCCAGCAACGGATAGAGGGAGACGGCCCCACACCTCGGACTTGTGTTTCAGCTTTATTAATAACGGGGCCAGATTATTTTCAAGGTACACACTTGGATCTCTGGAGATCCAGATCCCGAGGTACTTCAAATTATCAACTATATTAAGGGTAAGTTCCTGTGGCCTAATGTCTAGTGGAATAGGATCTATTGGGAGAAGGGCCGATTTTTCCCAGTTAATAGTTAACCCGGATATCTTGCCAAAATCTCCCACCATTCGCATTGCTGCTCTAAGCGAAGTTTGAACATCTGCCAAGTAGAATAAAACGTCGTCTGCAAATAGTGCTAACTTCTCTTCAAATACCCCCCTCCTGAAGCCTTGTATATCCCCATTGGTCCTTACTGCGATAGCCAATGGCTCTATAGCCAAAGAAAAAAGGAGAGGGGACAGGGGGCACCCCTGTCTCGTTCCTCTTTCCAGTTTAAATAAGTCAGAATATTCATTGTTTATTTTAAATTTTGCTCTAGGTTTTGTATAAAGTAGTCTCACCCACTTGACAATGTTTGGTCCAAAACCAAACTTTTCCAAAGTTTTAAAGAGAAAAGCCCATTCGAGGCTATCAAATGCCTTGGCTGCATCCAATGCCATAATGGCTCTTGAGCCTGTATTGTCTATTGGTAGTTGTATATTCAAGTAGGTCCTGCGGATATTAATGCTAGTTGATCTCGCCGGGATGAACCCGGACTGGTCCGGGTGCACAAGATTATGTATGCAAGTATTCAATCGGGCAGCCAAGACCTTGGCCAAGATTTTAACATCTGTACACAGTAAAGAGATAGGACGATATGAGGCGGGGTCCATGGGGTCTTTTCCCTCCTTCGGGATGACAACAATGGTTGCCTCCGTCATTGAAGCAGGAAGAGATCCCATGGAAAACGCTTGGTTCAGTGTTTTCAGCAGTTCCGGCAGTACAATATCCCCATATTTCTTATATATCTCGATTGGGAGCCCGTCCGGGCCGGGCGACTTCAGGTTTGACATCCCAGCGGCCACATCCATTAACTCCTGTAGGGTAATTGGGGCATCCATTAACTGTCGATCAGTATCAGATAGAGTTGGAATGGTTATATTATCTAAAAATAGCGACATTTCCCCCTCGTCAACAGCTATCCGGGATTTATATAGAGACATATAGAAGTCGCTGAAGGTTTTCATTATAATGGTAGGGTCAGCGGAGATGTCTCCTCGATCAGTCCTAACTGCCAGGACCGTCGAGGGAGACATATTCACTTTGACCAACAGGGATAACATACGGCCCACCTTCTCCCCCTCACCAAAATGTGTTTGCCGCTGGGTTATACGTTTATCCTCGCTGATCCTTATAGTCACTAATTTGTACTCTTGTTGCTTTTCTAGCCACTTGCTCTGGGTTACTGTATTTGGATTAAGAATATATTCTTGTTCTGTCAGGGTTACAGCCCTTCTTGCTTCCTGCTCCTGCTCCCTCGCCTTGCTCTTAATTCTTGCGATTTGTTGTATAAGAAGGCCTCTGAAGTGGACCTTCAAGGAGTCCCAGACCACTCCCATGGGGGCCGTCCCTGTGTTGATACCAATAAATTCCTTTAGGGAAGACTTTAATTCCTCAGGGTTATCAATTAGCTCCAGCCAGGATGGATCTATTTTCCACTCCCTGCGATGAGGTTTTCTTCCCACTTTCATTGTGAGAATCAGGGGTGAGTGGTCCGAGACCCCTCTAGGAGCATAATTTATTGCATCCAACAAGGGGAGGGCGTTGGAGTTGACAAAAGCCATATCCAATCTGGATAGCGTCTTAAAGGAGCTTGAGAAGCAGGAATATTGACTTTCCATAGGATGCCGTAATCTCCAAGCTTCAATTAACCCAGTTTCTCGTAGAAACCGGGCTAGTCTACCCTCCTCTCCCTTAGTGAGTTGATGTGGAGCGGGAAACCTGTCGATGGATTTATCTAAAACCTCATTATAGTCCCCCATTGCAATTACTGGGACCCCTACTTTGTCTATTATAAATGCAACCAGCTCATAGAGGATCTCTAGTTTAAATGGTGGAGGTACATAGATACTTGTCAAAACCAATGGTTTATCTTCGATTGAGCAATAAAGAAAGACATAGCGACCCTCTGGATCTATTTGTGCTTTATAACAGACAAATCGTATACCCCTTCCTATCAGAATACTTACTCCTCTTGAATATGAAGAATGTACAGAGTGATACTGGGCCTGAAATTGCCGGCTACGGAGCAATAAAACTGTCTCCCGAGTTAAGTGTGTCTCCTGCAGGCATAGGACTCTCGGCCCCCCTTCCCCCAGGAATGATAGCACCAAAGCTCTTTTAGCCGGATCCCCCAAACCCCGGACATTCCAGGAGATTAGGTCAAGCTTCTTCGCCTGCATCTGCAATTATACTTGAATATGCAGCAAGCAACGGATGCAGACCAGCACAGCCAAGTTTCTGGCTGAGGAGCATGAATCCCTCTGGGAAATTAGCAAATAAAAAAGAGAGATACAAAGAAAAGAAAGAAAAAAAAAACAGAACTGGGGCGGGAGGAGGGGGGACCCCCGATCTCTGGTGGTCCGTCCCCTTCTCCCTTAACTCCTGAAAGTGCGTTCTATAGGCGAAATTCCTATTAGACCCCCATAGCCTGGGATCCAATTTTGGTGCCGACGTGTGTAAAGAAAGTTTAGTCCAAGAAACATTATAGTGCCCAAACAATTTTGATTCATGAAACACCCTTACTTGTCTTAAATTGTTACATCGATATACGTGATTCCCCCTATTCATAATCTTATTCAAGTCTCTTTTAAATAGCATTTGTGTATTCAAAATCTGTGTCTTGTGCTCAGCCTTCAACCCTTCCCTTATTTTAACCCTTGACCACTTCCCTCCCTTCTCTCCCCTCCCCCCTACCCTCTCTTCGCTCTTTATACCCCTAATCCCCTGCCCGTCCCACTCGTCCCTTCCTTTACCCCTTAACCCCTGCCCACTCTTCTCGTCCCTCCCCCCTACCCTCACCTCCCTCCCAATGCCCCTGGTCCCCATCCCACCCTTCCCTCCCCTCAACCCATCTGGGCACCCCCTAGGGGGTATTTTCATGACCTTTCCTACTCGCACTCTTCTATCCCAAAGCAATATTTTTTTTAAAGTGATTAGTGCCCGTGCAAATGATCTTGGGGATCCACACTTCCCCTTCTCACACATACCTGTATTCATATAGCCTCCCTCACAGAGAGTAGGCTCACTCTACCCTCCCCAACACCCCCATTCTCACCCCTAATTATTTGATTGCAACCTTATCCAGGAAAAGCAAATAACACAACAAATAAATCCAAAAAAAGAAAAAGAAAGAGAAAAAACCCAAATAAGTAAATAAGCAAATAAAAATAATAAAAATGGAACAGAGCTAAAGTAGCTCCCTCTCTTTATAAGTCCTTTCTGACATCTTCGAGCCATTGCGAGGCCTCGCTTGGGGAATTAAAGAAGAAGGTCTTATCAAAAGCCGTGACTCTCAACCGGGCGGGATATAAAAGTGCATAGTGCATTTTATGATTCATCATGATGCGCTTAATTTGGGTAAATTCAGCCCTGCGTTTCTGGAGATCCGGAGAGAAGTCTGGATATAATGATACTCTTGCATCTTGAAACCTAATGTCTCCCACTTCCCTTGCTCTCCTTAGCAAAGTAACCTTATCGTTATAATTTAGAATTTTTAGTATTATTGGCCTAGGGCGGGCTCCTTCGCGTTGGTCTCTTGAGAAAATGCGGTGTGCACGTTCAATGGCAAATAGGGGGGTAAAGAAAGATCCTCCAAAAATCTCCCCAAACCAGGCCTCCAAAAATTTTATTAGATTGGGACCCTCACTGCGCTCGGGAAGTCCAATGATATTGTTTCTACGGCTTCTATTCTCCATGTCGTCCAATTTAGCGACTTGTGCGTTTATTGTATCTCTAAGCCTTTCAATTTCATTTTTAGCAGGGAACCATTCATCTTCTATGGAGCTTACCCGCCCCTCCAGATCTACAATACTTCGTGCTGTTTTGCTTAAATCCTGTTTTATAGAAACCAATTCATCCTTGATGCTCTTCAGTTGGATATCAAAGTTCAGCATTAAGATTTTACAGTCGTTTATTGCATTCAGTATCTCCCTTAATGTAGGTTCACCCTCCATAATCACCACAGTCTTTTCCGTGGGAAGTATAGTAGTTGGTGTGGGGGTCAAGGGTGTATTTTCCTCTGAATTGGTAGTAGTTGCTAAGTTTTTGGATCCCCCTGAACCCTTGTTTGTAGATTTTTTCAGGAGAGTTTGAGAGGATGTATTAAGAGCTGGGCTGGGAGCTATACCACCCTGGCTCTTTCTATCCAGCATGGTTTTTTTTTGTTCCTTAGCCTGTTGAGGTGCTTGGTGTAACTTAGACCCACTGGGAGAGACTGGTGCTGAATGTGCGTACTTCTCCAGCTTCGTCGCAGTAGCAACTGCGATTTGGTTATTTTTCTCTTTTACAGACCGTGTGTTTTGAAACCCTTCCTGAGGTAATTGCTCCTCTGGGGGTTTTCTCCTTGACATAGCAAATTTGCTTAGCAATGTGGGGTTCCCCCCTTAACCACCCACCGAGAATGATGGTCACACTGTGGGAATAAAGCAATAGACCACACTGGCCAGTGAATAGCAAGGGGTTTTTGTATCTTATACACTGTACCCTATCTGCTCCCCCATATGGTATAGAAGGATAGGAGGATCAAAAAGCAATCAGGGTATGCCGAACCTAGGCAGGCAGATAGCAGATGGTTTAATAAAATATCCCTGTGCCTATTTATTTATTTAAACCCTCTATCGCCAGGCAGCGATACAAACAACATAAAAAAAAAAAAAAAAAAAGAGAAAGGAAGAGAGAGGAAGGGAGAGAAGAAAAAATGGGCAAGGTAATATAGCTATACCCGTTCCAATGACCGCTGTGGTACTAATAATAACAGTAGGCCGTATCACCGACAGTTTATGCATAGGAAGGTTTATGACAAAGTGTACCAATGTATTTTTCTCATTCGTCTGGAGATTTAAAAAAAAATTTTTTTCTTTTTCCCCCTTTTTCCTCTTCCTCTTACTCTTTTCCTCTCCTTTTCCTCCCCTTCCCTGTCCCTGAGAAGACCAGGCTCCTGGGTAGGATCTCTCCGGGTAGCTAAATTGGACTAGGTTAGGCAGGGGCGAGGGCGCTCTCTAGCCTGGGGGGTGGGTGTCTCACAGCATAGAGCTCCAGATTGCATCTCTAGCACTGCTGGCACATACTGGAACGATACATAACTCACCCCCTCCACTCGTTAGAAGTCAGCCTGTTATTCCAAGAGCGTCTCTGTACTCTTCTATGGAGAGATCTTTTGTCCTCACGGAGCAGAGCCTTCTCCCGCTGTGAGGAGGGCTTCACTTACAAGGTCAGGTGACCGGAGCGATCAGCTGTTTGTCCTCGACGCACAGCGGGGGTTAGCGAGGATTAGCAGGCTCCCATGCGGCGTCCTCCGCACTCAATGCCCGGGGAGACTTCCAGACAGGTAGTTGAAATAGCGCCGCCGTCGACGATCGCCGGTTCCGCCACAGCGCGGTCAGTTAGGCTGCATGTGTAGTGCAGGGGCCTCGGGTAGTCACGAGGGGAAGGTCTGGAGAGCTGGGGAGAGAGGCCGCTCGCATCCTCGCATCCTCACTCACACTCGCGCTCCTGTCTCTCCATGCTCCCGCCTCTCACATCCGGTCACGCCCCCCGAGGAAAAACTTAATTACTTACCGATAACATCCTTTTCCAGGAATATTTCAGGACAGCACTATAGAGAGACATTGGCTCCTATCCTCTTAGGAAACACCGCCTTTCAATTCAATATTTAAATCTCACCGTCCTGCCGTTCCCTCAGTTCTTCCGGAGTAACTCTGGCCAGCTGGGGAGATACAAGAATACGTCATACAAATCTTTATCTTTCCTGACGATCTCATGCGATGAGTTCTCATAGATAGCCAACAATTTTGGTGGGTACCTGTGCTGTCCAGAAAGATTCCTGGACCAGTAAGTAACTCAGTTTTTCCCTATTCATCTTTCAGGACAGCACCATAGAGAGAATAAGCGAGCACCTTACCTTAGGGTGGGACAACTGCCTGCAGCACTTTACACCCAAAGGCCTGATTATTGGCTGACAGAAGGGTCCAACCTGTAGTGCTTCACAAACGTGACAAAACTGGACGACGTTGTAGCCCTACATATCTGCTCTGGAGAAGCACCAGCCCATTCTGCTTGAGAAGTAGCCACTGCCCTGGTGGAATGTGCCTTAATACCTTTCTGGAGGCTCCAGCCCCCGATCACATAAGCCTGACTAATGGCCAACCTTAACCATCTGGCTATTGTACGTCTAGAGGCTCTGGACCCTTTCCTAGCCCCTGAAAATAACACAAAAAAGGAATCAGATTTCCTAAACTGTTTTGTACTATCCAAGTACTGAAGGATGCACCTTATAACGTCCAATTTATGAGAACATGTTCCTGTTCCCTCACAGGATTCGAACAGAAGGCAGGTAAAATAATTTCTTGGCCTCTATGAAAACTAGAGGCCACCTTTGGCAAAAAGGCCGGATCCTTTTTTAAAATCAAACGGTCCGGGAAAACCTGAAAAAAAGGTTTCCTAAAAGAGAGGGCTTCGAGTTCACTCACTCTCCTTGCTGTGGTGATCGCCACCAAAAACACAGTTTTGAGGGTGATCAATTTCAACGTACAGGACCCCAAGGACTCAAAGGATTCCCCTGTAAGGGCCTGTAAACAGTGGCGGTGCGTGCATAGAGGGCGCAGGAGCGCCGCCCCCCCTCTCCTGCACCGCTCTATCACCAATAGATAGATTCAGGCATGAATCTATCTATTGTCACCGCTGCCGCCCCCTATTCAGGTGTCCGGCCCCTGATCGGGCGCCGGGCATCTGAATTACAGTGGGGGGGTGTTGCTGGAAGCGCCCCTATTAGAGCTGTAAGCTCTAATAGGGGACCCTATTAGAGCGGTGTGCTCTAATAGGCTTCCCTAAGTGTAAACAGCGGGCGCACGGCTGTGCGTTCGCTGATTACACAGTACTGTGTTAGGGAAGCGAATACATCGCTTCCCTAACACAGACCCGCCTCTCAGCCAATCAGGTTGCCAGGTCTGTTACCTGTCACCTGATTGGCTGAAGTCACAGGCGCTGTGATTGGACGCTAGGCGTCCAATCACCTAGCGTCCAATCACAGCAGAAGAAGACAGGAGGAGCGCGGGAGAAGACATCCGACGGAGACACCGCTCGTCGCCTGACGCCGTCACCAGCTGCACACCGGGACAAGGTAAGTGCAGAGGGCAGGCAGGGGGCACAGTGGCAGCACTTAAGGGGCACAGTGGCAGAACTTGGGGGCACAATGGCAGCACTTAAGGGGCACAATGGCAGAACTTGGGGCACAATGGCAGCACTTAAGGGGCACAATGGCAGCACTTAAGGGGCACAATGGCAGCACTTAAGGGGCACAATGGCAGAACTTGGGGCACAATGGCAGCACTTGGGGGCACAATGGCAGCACTAAAGAAAGATCCCACACTGGGAAGGGGGAAGTTCTGACTGGCCTCTGTCTGCCTAAGGCTCTGAAAAACATAGCTATCCAAGGATCTATTGCTGGCGGCTTTTCCAGGAAAACGCTCAGGGCGGATACTTGTCCTTTCAATGTGCTAAGGGTCTTTGTCCACTCCTGTATGCAGAAATTCCAACACTAATACAGAACTGCGTACATTGAAGGAGCTTTCTGTGCACCAGCTATTGACACATTTAGGTAGATAGCTTGCATTTCCCTTTTTCTACAATTTAGGAGATTCGCCACTAAATGATCCGAGAAGCCCTTGCCCTTTAGCAATTTCTCCTCAGTAGCCACACTGCGAGGTTCCACCGCTCCACCTGGGGACAACAGATCGCCATCTCTGAAAGAAGTTCCTCCTGGATAGGTAGAATCCAAGGAGGTTCCACAGCCAGACCAATCAAGATGGAGAACCATGGCCTCCTGGGCCAGTGTGGTGCGATCAGAATGAGGGTCGGGCCTTCCGACTGAAACTTTCTCAAAACTTCTGGAATCAGTACAGGAAGGGGGAGGCATAACACCTGGAGAAATGCCAGCTCTGAGCCAGTGCATCCACCCCGGCTGCTCCGTCCCATCTCAGGGGAAAAAAACAGGCACGCTTTTGTGTTTTCCCTCGAAACGAAAAGGTCCACACAAGGCACCCCCACTTCCGAGTGACCATCTCGAAGATGTCCTGGTTCAAAAACCCAGTCACCCTCCCTCAGCATCTTCCTGCTGAGAAAGTTTGCTACCTGGTTTTGATGTCCCTTCAAATGTACTGCCGAAAGGGATAGAATGTTTGCTTTGGCCCATCTGAGGATGGATTCAGCCAGGACCCACAAGGAACTGCTCCTGGTACCCCCCTGCCTGTTGATATAGGCCACCGCTGACGAGTTGTCTGAACGGACCCGCACATGCTGTCCCTGGAGTTCTCTCTGAAAAGCCCTGAGTGCCAAGGCTATTGCCTGAGTTCCCTCCAGTTGTTGGAAGACTTCTTTGCATCTGCTCTCCCCAAGTACCTTGTACCATCCCGGAATCTAGGTGCGCCCCCCAACCTGTACCACTTGCATCGGTCGTGACCGTGCTGGAGACTGGTAGGACCCACTCAAGGCCCTGTGAAAGACTGAACCCCTTTCTCCACCACCAGAGGGACCTCTTGACCTGATCCTTGACTGTGGTTGAGGGCGAAAATGCAGCCCTGCCCACTGAACTGCCGGGAGTGTGGATGTCAGTAAGCCCAAGGCTGACATAGCTTTTCTTACTGAGACCTGACGGCTGCCCTGAAGCAACAACATTGCTTTGTCCACCTTCTGGATCTTCTCTGAGGGAAGGAACACCTTTTGCTTTGTTGAATCCAACACGTAGCCCAGGAAGGTGACCTTTTGGGATGGAACTAAACTGGATTTTTCCAGGTTCAAGAGCCACCCTAAGTTTTCTGGGATGTCTCTTGCTACCTGAAGATCCTGGGACAACTGTTCCGGGGAGGAGGCAAACAGAAGTAGATTGTCCAAGAATGCTACAACCAAGATGCCTCTGAGCCGCAAGAAGGCCAGGACCTCCACCATGACCTTGGTAAAGATGCGGGGGGGAAGAGGATAGCCCAAAGGGGAGTGCTTTGAACTGTAAATGGAACGTCCCTTCCCTGGTTTTTACCGCCAGCCTGAGAAACCTCTGATAGCCCTCTGCGACTGGGATGTGCAGATAGGCGTCTTTCAAGTCTATCGATGCTATGAAGCAGTTAGGGGGAAGAAGCACCTTCACAGAGTAGACAGAGTCCACCCAGAATCTCCTGTAAGTGATTGAGACATTCAGAGGCTTCAGGTTCACGATAAGCCTGAACTTTCCCCAAGGTTTGCGGACCACAAAGATGTGGAAATAGAAGCCTCTGCCGGTCTCTTCTACTCATACCACCACCTCCTGTTCCTCCAACTCCTGTAAGGAGGATAGAAGAGCTGATGATTTTTCTGCGCAATTTGGCAGCTCAGTGACAAGGAGTCTGTGCGGAGGAGGTTCTGAAAACTCCAGCCTGTAACCTCTTCTTATGATCCCTAACACAAACTGGTTGTAGGTGATCATCTCCCACTGTGGAAGGAAAGCCCCCAATCTTCATTTTTCTGCTGTTCATCTTTTGGGGCTTCAAACTTTCTCTGAGGGCGGGACTTTCTTTTAGTCTGCTTCCCAAATTTCTTTTTAATGGGAATGGCCTTTTTCTTGTCGGCCTTCCGATCCAAAACGGCCTCCAACACTGGTCCAAAAAAGATCCCCTGTGAGTGGAATCCCACAGAATTTAACTTTAGACACGCTGTCCCCTTGCCACGTCTTAAGCCATAAGGCCCTTCGAGCTGAATTAGTCAGGGGTGAGGACCTTGCGGACATGCGCACCGATTCGGCTGAAGCGTCCGCAATATATGGGACCCCCTTGAGTAGCATGGGGAAGGAAGACAAAATAGTTTCTTTTGGCATCCCTGCTTCAATGTGTGCCTTAATTTGAGTAAGCCAATATTCCATGTTGTGGGCCACCACTGTGACCGCCACGGCAGGCTTAAGGTTTCCCTGCGACGAGTCACAGGACTTCTTCAAAAGCGAGTCCATCCTCCTGTTCATGGGGTCTGAAAGATCCCCCATATCCTCGAAGGCCAGGTCTGTTTGCCTGGAAACATGAGAAAAGGCTGCATCTAGTCTAGGAGATTTATTCCAGACTAGAGCCTCCTCTTCTGCAAAGGGAAACCTTTGTTTCAACGCCCTTGAAAAGAATGGTATCCTTTTAGGAACCTGACATTCCTTCTTGATGGCTTCGACCAAGACATTATGAAATGGGAACTCCCTTCTTTTTTGTTCCCCCAGACCTTTGTACATCTGGTCATGGAGCGATAACGCCTTCTAATCCTCTTGTATACTCAAAGTGGTGTGGATAGCTCCTAAGAGATCCTCCACTTCGTCAAGGGAAAGTTTATAGCGAGAGGCTCTTGAGGATTCCCCTTCCACCTCCTCTGCATCAGACTCCCCTTGGGAGTCTGAAGCGGCGCTGTCTGGCTCCTCCTCAATTTCCCCTCTGGAGCCCCCTGGTCTCTCTCCACTAACAGAGGGAGTATCCACTGGGCTAGGTGCAACACTCTGCTGCACTAGTGAAGGATTGCTCTGGGCTTGCGGCAACTGGAAGCTAGAAAGGACTGAAGGGTGCTAGAAAGCTCCTTGGACGGATGCTGTCAGGTCCGTACCCTGTTCTGCCGCTTGTTCCCTAACTAACCCCTCAATGCACTCTTTACAGTGTGCCTTAGTCCAGGATTTCCCCATGGTGACTCTACAAGAGGGACATTTTTTCTTGGAACCATGAGGCGGCTTGCTTTTCTCTGTGGCTTTCTGAAAAAAGAAAGAGAGCAGCCATAAATGCCCAATCCCAACAGCGCAATCACAGAGGACCACCGGGAGTGCCCCCCCCCCCCCCAGGACCAACCACCACCAGGGTCCCAGACCCACTCCCCTTTCCCCCGACCACCAGGGAGGGGAAACACCCGTGAAGCTATCTGGATTAGGTAAGGGAACACCACCCCAGGGTTCCACTTACCTTAGCATAGCTGGTGCTATTATCTCCTGGAGCAGTTCTTGAGACCTCTGCCTCCAACATCTCCCGCTGAGGATGGTGGTTGATCGTGCCCCTGACAGCTGACTCTACAGCAAGAAGACAGGGTCACACCAGCCGAACGCTCGGTCCGTTTTCTGTCCTGTGTCTGGAACCGGAAGACGCAGGATCATCGGAAGTGCCCGCCCCCAGCATAACTGACATCGCCTGTCATCCGACCTGGCCTTAGAGCTCCACACACTGGCTGCCTATACAGCAGGAGGGACCTGGTGCACTTTCCACAGTGCCCTCCCGGGTGGAAGAACTCGGACCTCCTCAGCCGTCCTCCTTCCCCAAGAGAAGCTGAGGTGCGCCAAACTGCAGTTTTAAACAGGTAATACCGGCTCCCTAGCCTTTACCTGACTGCACCAAAAGAGTGTGAGAGAGAGAGACCTGACTCCCCCCCCCCCCCCCCCCCCCTCATAAACATTTGGCTTCAGCCTCACTGGCTGTCCAGCCACGGCTCCTCAGCAGTGTCTCCCCTCCGGAAGAAACACCTGAACTGAGGGGCCAGCGGTGAGATTTAAATATTGAATTGAAAGGCAGTGTTTCCTAAGAGGGGAGGAGCCAGTGTATCTCTATGGTGCTGTCCTGAAAGATGAATGGGGAAATAATTAATTTAATACATTTTGGAATAAGGCTGTAACATAACAAAATGTGGAAAAAGTGATGCGCTGTGAGTACTTTCCAGATGCACTGTAAAGAGCAGAAGGAGTTTGGAATCACTCTACTAAGAGTACAGAGTGTCATCCTCCTAAGACAGCAGTGCCAGACTTTGTTCTTTGGAGGAGAAGAGGCCAGACTCCGAGATGGTGATACTGAGCCGCCTGGACTGCCTGAACCATGTCTGACTGCATGCCCCTGCTGAACCTGAGCGAGCGATGGAGGAGTCTGTAGGAGGTCAGGTCAGTGACAGCTCTCAGCCAGTCACACCACACAAAGTTTGGGGGGGGGGGGTCACTGATGTAAGAGTGGAGTGAATAATACACTAAGCTAAAGGGAGACACAGATATAGAGATTCCCCCATATATCAGTAACACCCCTCTACCTTAGTGTATTCACTCTGTGGAAGGTGGTCAATGGTCACCAGACTCACCCCCCCCCCCCCTCCCCTCAGAATTCCCAGCTTTTCCTCTTAAATCAGTGTCCCCCTTCACATCAGAGTCTGCAGGATTCCCCCCTTACAGTGCACAGGGGAACTCTGCGGATCCTGGTGTAAAGGGAAACTCTGATGTAAAGGATAATGCTGCAGGCCCTGATGTAAGTGAGAACTCTGATATAAAGGGGAAAACTGCAGACTCTGATGTAAGTGGGAGCTCTGGTGACCAGAGACCACCTTACCTCAGAGTTCCTCTTTACACCAGCATTTGCAGCATCCCCCCTTACATCATGGTCCACAGTATTCCCCTTTACATCAGAGTACCCCTTTACATCAGGGTCTGCAGAGATCCCTCTTGCACTGTAAGGGTAAATTCTGCAGACTCTGATGTAAGGTGAAACTCTGTGGACTCTTGTGTAAGGGGGAATGGGGGCTCTGGTGACCAAAGACCGTTTTACATCAGTTTTCCTTTATACAAGAGTCCACAGTATTCCCCCTCACATCAGAGTCCTCAGAGTTCTTCTTTTCATCAGAGTCCACAGTCTTCCCTTTTACATCAGGGACTGCACAGTTCTCCCCTGCACTGTAAAGTATCGCTGCATCTCAAGGGAGAATACATCAGGAATAAACATTGAATTACCAGGACCAGAAAGTCTAGCCTTTGACTATACTTTAGTTTAGACCCAGATTTACAACTAATAGTGCAGGGCAAAGCAGCAGGTTCACTAGTGCCAGACCCCACAGCTTATACATACCTTCACTAATGTCCCATTTGCTCACGCAAGCAAGGTTACATACATGGGGGCTCGCACCTCTTCCTCCCACATGACATCATGGTACATGGTGATTGGCAGCTCAGGCACCTAGGTATGAGTCATGATTCTTTAGCTCTGCATAAGCCAGGGGTCTTCAAACTATGGCCCTCCAGTTGTTCAGGAACTACAATTCCCATCATGCCTAGTCATGTCTGTGAATGTCAAAGTTTTGCAATGCCTCATGGGATGTGTAGTTCTGCAACAGCTGGAGGGCCGTAGTTTGAGGATCCCTGGCATAAGCTATGAGTAGGCCAAACTTAAGCTTACATAAAGCCTCTTTTCTTCGCTCATGCATGAAAATGGAGCAACAAGGAGGCAAAAGACAGCTGTTAGGGTTGGCATTAAGGTGAATTTGTTGCTTTGCTGTGCGTTGGCAAAGCACAGGTGTACTTTAAGTTATCTTTTGAGCTCATCCAGTGTTGGGTTTCATTTGAGCATCCTGTTTACACTCATTGATATAAATGCGCATCCTCTGTTTTTTAGTCATCTTTCTCTAGCACAGGTATAAAAAAAAAGCGGCATATGCATTGTGAATGCTGTACTTTGTTATAATACCATTAGATATGAATGCAAGGTCATATCTTCATGTAGAAAATTACATCATTTTTTGCTATTATTGTATTTGATATCAAGATTTTACAGATTGCAAAGAATGTGTTTTCTTGTATTCTGTATATCTTTGTGTAATAAAACATTGTTTAATGTTAAAAAGTAAAACAAAACAAAACAAAAAAACCTTCAGCCTACGAGGTGGGGATGCCTTACAGTACTTGAGAGGGTGAGAACAGTCTTGTGCCAGAACCGCTCAAGATAGGATACAAGACTAAAATTCTTATACTGTACAGCAATTTTAAAGAAAAAAGACCACTTTTGTTGAAAAAAACAACAATATCCTCCAACAAAATTGTAAGGATCTTAACAAACTTTTTTCTTCATATTCACACTTTTCTCTATTTACTGAAAAAGCTGTTTGCTTTACAATGCCCTTTCTCAACAAGCTTCTGAATGGGAGGGTCAGGCTTCATTAGCATAACCTGAGCAGTTTCTGTGATTTGGCTGTAAGTGTAACAGGTAGATTTATGGTCAGGTTGGCTAAAAGGAACCATAAAGCCTACCAACCATTAAACTACTGCAAAGCACCGTAGGTCCTTCTTACAATCTATATATTATCTGTATGTCTTATTTCCATCACAAGGAATATTAATATTCCAATGATGACAGCTAATCATTTTTTTTTTATACATTAGGTGGACCTTGCATCTCAAGGTAAGGTGTGCTTATTAGTTAAACCCCTCCACCATGAAAAAAACACAGGAGAAAACTAGGGCTGTGGAAATTAAAGATTAATTCCTCGATTAATCGTTAATTTTTGATCGGTACTCACCTCTCCGCCGGCTTCCGTGTCATCAGGGACATTCCATCGGAGATACGGTGACGTCACGGACATCGACGTCACCGGACTCCTCCCCCTTCCCCAAGTGCCTCCGTCTGCTAACGAAGGGAAAGGGGGAGGAGTCCGGTGATGTAGAAGTTCTGATTGAGCGTAGCGCGTACGGGGAGGAGCTATGCATGACGTCACCCGCTGCTGCCCTACAGAACTAACACGATTGTCGGCTTTACATGCTGTGTTTTTATCATCTTTATGTGAGTAGTTTGTGTTTGAACACAAAAATTAAATCTTATACTTAAGCGGTGAGCACTTAGATCTTTTCTTTCTACCATGACCTGGCGTCCTTGCTGAGATCTAAGGAGACTTGAGAGAAGTTTATGGTCTGTGTTAACCTGTTTGCACAGGGGTCCATGCCATAAGGTGAGAGGGATTAGGTAGACCGGAGGTGGAGGGATTGTCACGCTACTGTGGAAAAATAAATTACTTACGTCAGTGCTACAGTTTGAATTTAAAACGTATTTGTGTGAACTGTGAAGTTAAGTCATGGATTGTGGAAACTAACTAGTGTCGGGTGATTGTATATAGTGTATACCACATTTACCACTGACTAATGCAGAGTTGCAATGCAAGGAGATCAGCTAAAAGTAGTTGGATCTGTATGTGCATTACAATTAATAGAAATTAGTCGATTAATCGATTAAAAAAAATTTATTAATCGAACACGAAAATTTAATCAGTAACAGCCCTAGAGAAAACCTAAAAGTGTTGTGTGTGGTCCCTATGCAAGTATAGCATCACTCTATTTCCGGAGATCATTTGAATTGTCTTTGACTTCATCCTTGCTTAGCCATTTTGGGAGGAGCTGAGATGTAGGACAAGTATATTTTTCAGGTTTCTTCCAAAAACGGTATTAAATTAAAATCACAAATGTAATAAACTGCAGATTACCAATTCTTATATGTGGTAGCTGCTTTTTTTTCCCTTTATTTTCTCTTGGTAATCCAGCCAGTAAGTCTGTTATTTTTCAACTTCCTTAAACCGCTTCCCGACTGGCTCATGTACATATACGTGAGCAGAATGGCACGGGCAGGCAAAATCCCGTACCTGTACGGGATCCTTTAAATGCCTGGCCGTGGGTCGCGTGCGCACCGCCAGCGGCGCGCTCGTGACCCGGTCGGGAGCTCCTTGACCCCGGCCGCGGGACCAGCGGACCCGATCGCCACTGGTGTCCCGCGATCGGGTCACGGAGCTGAAGAACGGGGAGAGGTATTTGTAAACAAACCTCTCCCCGCGCTTCCTACACTGCCTGTCATTGATTGGCTGTTCCCGGTCATCGGGAAAGCCGATCAATGACGTCAGACGTCAGCCCCGCCCCCTAATGTAAAAAAAACACACACACACGTCACAGCCCATAACCCCTCGCCTTCCCCTAGTGGTTAACCCCTTCACTACAACTGTCATTTATACAGGAATCAATGCATTTAAATAGCATTGATTGCTGTATAAATGACAATGGTACCAAAAATGTGTCAAAAATGTCCGATGTGTCCGCCATAATGTCGCAGTCACAATAAAAATCGCTGATCGCCACCATTACTAGTAAAAAAAAAAAATATTAATAAAAATGCTATAAAACTATCCCCTATTTTGTAAACGCTATAACTTTTGCGCAAACCAATCAATAATCGCTAATTGCGATTTTTTTTACCAAAAATATGTAGAAGAATACGTATCGGCCGAAAACTGAGGAAAAAAAATGTTTTTTTATATATTTTTGGGGATATTTATTATAGCAAAAAGCAAAAAATATTGCATTTTTTTCAAAATTGTCGCTCTATTTTTGTTTATAGCGCAAAAAATAAAAACCGCAGAGGCGATCAAATACCACCAAAAGAAAGCTCTATTTGTGGGAAAAAAAGGACGCCAATTTTGTTTTGGAGCCACGTCGCACGACCGCGCAATTGTCAGTTAAAGCAACGCAGTGCCGAATCGCAAAAAGGGGCCTGGTCCTTTGGCTGCCAATTGGTCCGGGGCTGAAGTGGTTAAGAAACCAAGCTGTCCAGCAAAAGTGGCAATTAGAGGGTTGAGAAATACCATTTAACACTGACATAGGTGCTTGCAATGGTCAGCTTTTATTCAATCATGTAAAATCTTTATCCCAAAAATAAAAAAAAACTGTTGCTGTAACTGCTTAAAGCGGAATTAAACCCATTGATTTAACTGTTTCCTAAATAACTGTCATGGCTGCTTCTGCTCTCAACCAAACCGTCAAGCCATCAAATTGCTGGGAGCATAACTGATCACATGTGCAGCACCATGTCCATGAACAGTATCTAATATGGCAGTTCATTGGCTGTACAGGATAGAAGAGTTTAGTTCTGGTCTAAAACATGTTAGCTGGAGTTTGATTTCATTTGTTAGGCTGGCCATAGATGATTCGAATCTCGGCCAGTTCAGCAAGAACCGGCTGAGAATCAAACCATGTATGGGCAGGCTGAATGTACCAAGTTGATCAATTGAACAACTTGGGTACAACCAGGCTGCAGTATTTTAAATGCGATTTTTGCTAGCGGTTGGTTTAGCCGCTAGCAACAATCACTGTCTTCTCCCAGCAGGGACAGCTTTCCCTGCCCCCATGCTGGGAGAATACAATGGCTTGGCTGGAGGGATTCCCCTGTCACACTGTCTGTGTTGATCTGGGAATCAAGCTAATTTCTCAAAGAAATTCACTTAGTGTATGGCCTGCATTAGTTAAATAAATCTGCTAGCGCATCCAATACTTCTCTCTCCCCAGTTTGACAATGCTGCTGTCCAAGCGTGACTCCATTGCTCTTCCATCCAGAGAGAAGAAACCCTAATGCCCCATACACACTGTCGGATTTTCCGACGGAAAATGTCCCATCGGACCATTTTTTCGGAAATCCTGACCGTGTGTGGGCTCCATCTGACTTTTTCCGTCGGAATTTCTGACGGAAAAAGTTTGAGATCCTGCTCTCAAATTTTCCGACAACAAAGTCCTATCGGACTTTTTCTGATCGTGTGTAGCGAATTCCGACGGACAACGTGCCACGCATGCTCAGATCACATTACAAGACCAAAACTATTGGCTACTAGCCTCTAGTAGTCCCGTCGTACGCAACAAACGTCACCACGTTCAGGATGATCGGATTTTCCGACAACTTTGTCCGATCGTGTGTATGCAACACCAGTGTCGGACCAAATCCGTCGGAAAAAATCCGACGGATTTTGTGGTCGGAATTTCCGACCGTATGTAGTAGTAAGGAAGTGTGGTATTACAGGATCACCCTGTGAAAATAAAGGGGTGGATCCCTAAAACAACATGCAGCTACCACATTTAAGCATTGGTAATAACATATTACATTTTTGGTTTTAGGTTTAATGCCAGTTTAAAAAAAAAATATTATTTTGTTTCATTCAGTGTTTGGGAGTTAACTAATAGGCAGACTTTGATTTTTGATGCAAGGCCTGCTTTAATCCATATTTATGATCAGAGATAAATTAAGAGCCAAAGGAAAAATATTACATGCCAATGCAATTACTTTTTGCCCAGCAGGTGCAACACCCTCTGGTAACCCAAGTGGTAAGGTTTTGGGAAATGATGAGGTTTGTCTAGCAACTGTTAATTTGTAGTCTACGTAACTGAGCTTAAAGTGTTACTAGACCCAGGACCCTGCATTCACTATATCTGGTCTGCCACAGTACACACAACATCGAAATGCAATTTTTTTAGTAAATATAAACTGATAAATACCTTTACTTTACTTCAGCAGTATATAGCAGTCTTGTGACTTCTATTAGTGTCTGGTTAAAGCTTGTAGGAGGAGTTTTCATTCTCCCCTGATTGTTCTATGAGGTTGCAGGACTCCCGACCCTCTATCTGGACAGTGCTGATTGGCCCTGTGCTGATCACATGCTTCCTAAAGGTGGATAAAGCACCTGGACCAGATGGCATCCACCCACGGATCCTAAAAGAATTGAGCTCTGTCATTTCAAGGCCATTGTTTCTAATATTTAGGGACTTGTTAATGACTGGAATGGTACCACTGGATTGGTGTAGGGCCAATGTGGTGCCCATATTTAAAAAGGGATCAAAGTCTTTGCCAAGTAACTATAAACCTGTTAGTTTAACTTCTATAGTTGGGAACATACTGAAGAGCAGTGGCGGTGTGTCCATGAAGGGCGCAGGAGCGCCTCCCCCCCCCCTCTCCTGCACCGCTCTAATCACCATAGATTCATGCATTGCATGAATCTATGGTTGCTGCTGACACCCCCTATTCAGATGCCCGGCCCATTCTCGGGCGCTGGGCATCTGAATTACACCAGCGGGTTTTTTTTTTGGAAGTACCTGATTAGAGCCATAGGCTCTATTAGGCGCCCAAAAATGTGAGAAGCCGGCGCAACGCTGTGCGTTTACTTCTCACTCAGCTGTATGTTAGCAAAGCGAAGGAATTCGATTTACTAACATTAAACCGCCTCTCAGGTTGCCCGGTCTTTGTTACCTGTCACCTGATTGGCTGAAATGACAGGCACTGTGATTGAATGCCTATCAGGCCTCCAATCATAGCAGCAGAGCTGGCGGGAGAAAACATTGGGGTCGAGGAAGAAATGGAGGACACCGGACACCGCTCGCCGCCCGCTGCCCACCCGAGACAAGGTAAGTGCCGGGCAGGTGGCAGGGGGGCACAGTGGCAGCACTTGTGGCACAGTGGCAACATTTGGGGCACAGTGGCATCACTTGGGGAACAGTGGCAGCATTTGGGGCACAGTGGCAACATTTAATGGGCACAGTGGCAACATGTAATGGGCACAGTGGCAGCATTTGAAGGGTTTTTTTTTCAGAATTTTTCAGTTTGTTTGCGCCCCAAAAAAAATTTTGAGCACCAGCCGCCACGAGAGTTCAATAAAAGACCACATAGACAAGTTCTTGCTGGAAAAAAATATTTTAAGCAACAGACAGCATGGATTTAAGAAAGACAGAAGTTGTCAAACAAACCGGATTTCTTTTTATGAGGTAAGTAAAACTTTGGACAGAAATCATCTGGAATATGCAGTTCAGTTTTGGGCACCAGTTCTCAAAAAGGATATCGGGGAACTAGAAAAAGTGCACAGAAGAGCAACCAAACTGATAAGAGGCATGGAGGAGCTCAGCTATGAGGAAAGATTAGAGGAACTGAATGTATTCTCTCTTGAGTAAAGGAGATTAAGGGGTGATATGATCAACTAGACATGCGTGGTTTGTTTCTTCCAAAATAAAATTCGGACCAATTTTCATTATTCGGATGTAGAATAGTAACGAATCCGAAATAACGAAATTCGAATTCAAAAACTTTTCAAATCGATTTCGAATAGTTTTCTAATTTCCAAAGAGAAATAAATAGAATAGAAAAATAAAGGAATAGAATAGAAAAAAAATATTTCTTTTTTTTTTTTTCTATTCTATTTTATTCTTTTTTGGAAATTGGAAAACTTTTCAAATTCGAAAACTACTCGAAATTGATTTGATTTTTTCGTTCTGCACATGTCTATGATCAACATGTAAAAATACATGGTTGTATGGTGTGTGAGGGGCGCTGGTGGTGTAATACATAAATTTGATTACACATACATGTTAAATAATAGCCCTCTACTGAGATATTAAAAGAGATCTCCTTAAAGGTGAGTGTAAAGATAACGATAAGGATACTAATATGAACTATATCACCTATGACCTCTATTATATATAATTACTAAACAAATATTGCATGGAAACCAAGCACCAATTATTGATACTTACGATCAACAATAAGTGTTAATCAAAAACTGGAACACCCCTGTGTTACCACTAGGAGAAGTTCCTATGCCACCGTGATTATCTATATGTGTTGGATGTGTGTGGTGGCAAAACCCTATATACTGTATACATAAAAAGCAACCTTTGCCCTATACAGTAGTATATCAAAATAATGTGCATAAAACAATTAAAATAACATGAAAACACAGTCTCCTAGAAACAATGCCTCTAGTCTGACATACATGTGATACCAGATAGATTATAGTGAATAATATCCCAAATCCAATAACTATAAGTGAATGACACTTGTGACAAAACTCTTGTGACAAAAAATTATATAGTGAAAAAAATTATATAGTGAAAAAAACAACAAAGTTCATTTAGTAATCCTTGCTGGAAAAAAGACGTGTTCGCTCCTATTGGGATCGCTTGTAAACCATCACCATACAGTTCTTGAAACACCCAAAGTGAGAACCAGGAATATTGAATGGCCGCTTACCAAATGAAGTTGATTACTTTACTTAAAAAGCAATCAGAAGCGCTTGTACAGGATTGTGCCTGTTCACATAAAGGTACACCCACACTCAAGGAAGCTCTTCTTTCTCATAAATCAGCTCAGGTATGATGGATGACATAAGTGGGAATAGAGAGAGGCACACCTCATAGCGTAATCTCGTTTTATTAAAAAAATATATAAAATATACAGCAGCCAAGAGCCTACTTACATTGTCCGGTGCCTACCCGGCACTGAGGCTGCTTGCAAGTGTATAAAGTGGATGTAGCAACGGATCCTTCCCTTGTGGCTTCCTATCTGTGTTCCGGCGTGCGTTCCACTCGCCAGTACCTCAGGGCCAGTCAAACAGGAAATCCGGGAGCAGTACATACAGAGAGAAAGTTAGTGATCAGGTACCGCCTACCGACGTACGTTTCGTGTTGTCACGTCTTCAGGGTGGCTATAATAAATTATCTCCTAAGCGCGGGGCTTGAATAACCACTAGTAGTGGTTAATCATATCCTCATTATGTAAAAATACATAATTGGTCCATATAGTTAACTTGGTGTTGAGTTATTCACTTTAAGGCCATCACAGAGGCAAGGGGGCACTCTATGTCTAGAGGAAAAAAGATTTAATCTCCAAATATGGAAAGGTTTCTTCACAGTAAAGCCCCATACACACGGTCGGACTTTTTCATGGATTCTGTCCGATCGGACAATGTTGTTGAAAAATCAGACCATGTGTATGCACCATCGGACAGTGTACGTCGGTTTGTCCGACGGACAAAGTCTTATCTCCTGCTGGAAAGATTTGCCGTCAACACGGTCCGATCACACCAAATCCGATCGTGTGTACGGTTGTCCGACGGACAAAGTGCTACGCATGCTCAGAAGAAATTCTGTGACGGAAGCGCTCGGTCAGGTAAAACTACCTTTCCTAATCGACACAGCACATTCGTCACGCTGCAATGTTAAAATGTCTTTAATGCAGCGCATTCTCTTTTTCTTTACAATGCAACAAGAATGACATGTTTTAGCTGCTCCTATTCACCCGCACTTCTCACAAACTTAGTTCTTTATTACTTTTCAGCATTTATACACTACATGTTTATTTTTACTCAGATCGTAAAAGAATCTTTTTATATTTTTACCATGATTTGTCTTTTTTTTTTTTAGTTTTTTGGGAATACATATTTGAAGGAGAAATTTTTTTTTTTTTTTGGGAGGGGGGTTGTGTGTCTCAACTTAGCAAAACCACATTATTAACATTTGTATTTCTTGCTTAAATTTACTAGGAGTTTGTTGGTTGTTGGTGCCCCTTGTTAATTCTAATTTAGGATTAGTGAAATGTACCTGCCTACTCAAAGAAAAACTGTCATTGTAGAAAAGTAAAACACAATAGTCAATGATTATTTCAAATCAAATAAACCTTTATTTAGGTCTCAGCAACAAACCAAAGAGGAACGCAGCCATGGTGAAACTTGGGGAATTTGCAAAGCCTTGGCCCCCCACGGCAACCATCATTTTTCAAGCGTAGAAAATTGGGGGCCTGAGGAGTACGTATATTAAGGGGAGTGCAATCTGGTCCTGAAGTCGAAAGCATCCGGAACTGCAGCAGATGCCATCTAGGTCCCCAGGCTCTGGTACTACAAGAGGCTCCATCTTCTCTCAGACCAGACTGATTCCAGGTCGTCACTCTCAGGTCTTCCTTCCACGCTTCCTTGCACGCTGTGGCTGTCGTGCTGGTGGGGTGGCAGAAGGAGGAGGAGGAGGAGGAGGAGGAGGCGGAGCATGGTAAGTATGGCAAACATGTGTGACTGGGGTCATCTCCCCAGCCCTACCCTTATTTAGGACATGGAGGATGAGCCCCTCACACATGTTGCGTTGCCTCACCTCTATACCCATCATCTTCGTGACAACCACCGAGCCAAAGGTCTCCTCGTCGGCGGGTGTGGCATGTAGGGAGGCTGAAGCCTCTCTGATCATGGGGAGCGCTGACTCTGCCGCATAACCCCCCCTTCTCGCCCTTCTGTACGGAAGGCGGAGGAGAGGGATTTGGGAGTCAGTCAGGCTCCGAGGCCTAGCCCCCTCTTGGCTGCCACTACCCACCTGGTGGCTGCCACTAACCCCTGCCTCCTCCTGACTGCCACCTTCCACAGCCACCTCCTGGCTGAGGTCTTCCTGTG
This sequence comes from Lithobates sylvaticus, assembly GCA_028564925.1. Lineage (NCBI taxonomy): Eukaryota > Metazoa > Chordata > Amphibia > Anura > Ranidae > Lithobates > Lithobates sylvaticus. Next base: position 104,580,150 of record CM053034.1, on the reverse strand, counting down.
TATGAAAAAGGGACATAGTTTCAGTTATTTGTTCATCAAACACACACAATTTTCATCTAGTGACTGTTGCAAAATGTTTACAAATAGAAAACCATACAATTCTCAGCCCTGCAGTTTAGATTGTGGCCCCAACTGTCTCCAACACTACTGTCAGTTGATATGTCAAACACGTTAGGAACTAAGCAATTGGGGATCCTGAATTAAGTGATCATCATTCATTATTCACATAAATGGTAACAAAACTACTATACCTGGAACAAGCTGGGCTCCTCCACCTCTTCCAGACTGGAAGGCCCAGGTTGCTCCTCGGAAGCCTCATCAGGGGTGGCCTGCGCGCAAGGAAGCGTGGAAGGAGGAGTCGAGAGTGGCTCCGTGACATCAGCCTGGTCTTTGAGAAAATGGAGACTCTGATAGTACCAGAGCTTGGGCACATAGACCTCATCTGCTGCAGTTGCAGTTTCTTCCGACTTCACAACCTTCTTGCGCTCCCTGATATACGCACTCCTCAGGCTGCCAATTTTCTTTCTTATAGCATCAACAGTTGCCGTGGGGAACCTTGGCTTGACAAATTCCACAAGTTCCTCCAGGGCTGCGTGCCTCTTTGGTTTGTTGCTATAATGGGGGTGTTTACCCTGCCATAAAATGGGAAATTCCCTGTATTTGGCAATGAAGAGGGGGAGAAAACTCATGTCGTTGAATCCCTTCATAATCTCTGCAAGACACAACACCACACAAAACACTATAAATTATGTCAGGCTAAACTCTCCTAATCTTCTCCATAAAGAGGCCTCAAGTTCGAATCAGTCTAGGCTAGTTATGTACCAACGTCCAATTGTACCTTCGTTTGTAGCGATCGTCTCGTGCGTGAGCTTTCTCTCCCCTCGTCTCCCAGATCGTGGCTACGACACAGGCGTGTGACGTTTTATATACAGTGCGCATGCGTCAAACTCCGCCCGCCCCTGACGATCTTTCTCGTCTATTCCCCACCCCTTCTCTTTACGGCGCAGTGGGGAGAGCACATGGCGGGGACACAGCAGGTGCGCCACAAATATCCCACCAACGAGGAGGACGAGGAAAGTCCGGAGGCAGAAACGTCCCGATCCCGGAGCCTGAAATTCAAGGCCTCCAATATGTCATTTGGAGAAATGTTGGAGATGGTGGACATATTAAAGAGGAGCGACTATGATGGGAAGTATGGGCCTTACCTCAACCCCAATGTCCGCAAGGCCAAGATCATGTCTAAAGTTGTGAGGAGGCTGTACAATGATTTTGGGGTACAACGATCCAAGGAGCAACTGAGGAAACGGTGGTCAGACCTGAAACTGAGGGAGGCCGATCAGTACAGAAAGATCAAGCGAATTCTTCAAAAAAGTAAGTAGTTGTGTTTTGTGTTTTATTTCTTGCTTGCATACTGCTCCATGTGGTTTGATTTTTACAAAGTTGTACATTCCAAAATGGCCCCTTTCATGTTCGTCTGTGCATTCGATCGTACTCAGCCTCGATCTTTCTGCCACTGTCATGGTCGTGTGTGTGTCCATTCGATCGTACGCAGCGATCGGCCACTTATAATACGATGTTTGGTGTTTTTTTTGTGGAAAGGAAGTTTGTTCTCACTCGAAATGTCATCAAGAATGTAAAGCCAATTTATTCAATGTAAAGGAGAGGTCACCCAGTAGCTGGTTACCCATCTGGACTCTAGAGCACTAGTGCTGGGACACCCAAACCACCTTTTTATTAGGCTTTTCCACACATGTGCTCCAGTGGATACTAGAGGGGGGTCTCCATCACACAAACTTCTACCAAAAAGCTAGTCAGTTTAGCACCTTTACAAAGTGACTACATTCATGTAGTTGGCATTTGTAACTGGCCAAACAAAAATTGTGTCCGTCACTTTCAAGCAATGTTTGTCATTTCCTATTTCTGCCCTCAATAGATTGTGTTGCTAAATCTTCCTTTTGTACATTCTCATAGGGGAGCGAAAACTTGGCCCGTCTGAGGAAACCCCAAAACCAACACCTCCCAAAAAAGGTGAAACAGCAGAAGCAGAGGAGGAGGAGGAGGAAGGAGAGATCATCGAACTTGGAGAAATTGTCACCACAACAGGTGAGTGTGGGAGAACACAGCTACTGGTAAGCTAATCAATGTATGCCTGCCTCATTTCCAACACCTGATTTTTTTTTGTTTGTGGTTTTTAGGTGACGTGGATGTTGTGGAAGAAAAATCGCACTTTACCACAGAGAGTGCCCACGTACTCATCGGGGAGATAATGGTCTGCAATAGAGATCTCGATTACATAAAGCAAAACATCAATGATGTTCAACAAAAATTGAAGAACATCATTGATGTTTTAGGAAAAATATGAAAACGTACCAAGTAATTAACACACATTTGTGCCAGCTTATGAACACATTTGCAACTTAAGAACTGTGTGAAATTTGGAACATGCACACATTGTGTCCACATGTGCTAGCTCCCATCATGGTGGATGAATGCCATCGTTTTTTTGGGGGTGCAACCACTTTACGAACTACGAAAGTGGTTGTGGTGAAGGGGTTGCACCCCCAAAAAACGTCCATTCATCCCCATGATGGAAAATGGCACTTTTGAAGCTTCTAGGCATGTGTTTTACCATCTAATGACCATTTTCAGACCCAAATTGTGTGCATGTTCTAAATTTCCACTTTCCAGGGGTGACCCCCCCATGTGATGAAGGCAAGATCAAACACACTTTGAACATATAGTCATGTCTGATCTTGTCTTCACTTTACAAAGTTGAACTTTCCAAGTTCATAGGTTCTGTTTTGCTCCATGCCTGGTTTTACCAATTGCGTAATGTTTCTAAACAATGCTGTAAATAACCAAGATGTTGTCAGTTTGGGCGTGAAGATTGTAAACGCACTTGTGAATGTTTTCCAAGTAAACTTTTTTATTTTTCTAAATGTGTGGCTTCCTTATTTCAAAAACACAATGCATTATGTATGTCAAATGGAAAGGATATGGGGGCCAATTGGTGTTATTTACTAAAGGCAAGTCCACTTTGCACTGCAAGTTTCTTTTCCAGGGCACTTTTTCACTGCACTTGTAGAGCATAGTGGATTTGACTTATGTAAATGACACCCACAGTGCTTTGTACGAAAACACGGAGCACAGCATTTTTGAGAATACACACATGTCTGACCTGGTGATGAAAAGGAGTATTTTGGGTGTCAGTTAGGCAGTACAAACCTTATCTAGACCAAAGATTAGGTATCAAACACACAACATGAGAATAATCTTTTTGGGAAGAAGAGACTGTTACCTCCTTTTGCCCAGAAAGTGCATTCCCACTGTCGAAGGCAAAGTGAAAAAATTTCAAGGTAAAATAAGCAAAAAAGAATACTGAAATCACAAGAAATCATAGGTTGGTTGAAATATCAAATTTATTAAAAAATGCCTCTCACACATCGTCAGGCAGAGCAATGGCCCCCCTACCCACAAAGTACTCCATATATTGCTCGCGGACCGCGCGGGCATTTAGAGGGGGCAAGCCTGGACGTGCCACTTGAAGGGCTGTGAGGTCCGCATTTGGAGGGCCCTCCACATCTGGGCCAACGGGCACCACATAGTTCCTGTTATGTCTTTTGAGGAAGTTGTGCAATATGCAACAGGCAAGAACTATGTGGTTCAGTTTGTATTCCGCCAAGTTAATTGCCGTCAAGAACAGGCGGAAGCGGCTGGCCAGGATGCCAAAAGTGTTCTCCACCACTCTTCTGGCTCTGGACAGCCTGTAGTTGAAGACCCTCTGTTCTGGGGTGAGGGTCCTCATCGGGAACGGCCTCATCACATGGGGAGTCAACGCAAACGCTTCATCTGCAACAAAGACGAAGGGGAGTCCTTCAGCATTCTCCTCTGGAGGTGGCAAGCACAGACTGCCACTTTGGAGACGCCAGTAGAACTCCGTGTGCGTAATGGCACCACCATCCGAGATCCGGCCGTTCATCCCCACGTCCACATACATAAATTCATATGTTGCCGACACCACCGCCAACATCACTACACTATTAAACCCTTTATAATTATAATAGTGGGACCCAGAGTTGGGCGGTGGGACGATGCGGACGTGTTTCCCATCAATTGCCCCTCCGCAGTTAGGAAAGTCCCAACGGCTGGCAAAGTGGGAGGCCACAGTCTGCCATTCCTGTGGCGTTGAAGGGAACTGTGGAGTGAAACAAGAAAAAAAAATTAGTCACTTTGCACATAAACATTGCAAGCAGATTAGACAATCAACATCTTGGAACAAGAGCATTGTATAAAATTGGAGGCTGGAAAGTATTTGCACAGAAAAGTAGAGGCTCCCCTTCACAGATTACTCACCCCCCATCAATCCCCCCACTTCTGATGGGCCTTTGACAATAACTAGGGTTTTGGGGGGGGGGGGGGTGTTGGACAGGTAACCCTCTGCACTTCATTGATTGGCAAATGGCTCAATAATGTGTGCTAGTTTGGCCAGACCCTCTGTACTTAACACTATTGGCAGCCCCCAGGAAACCTAAACTAACATTTCAACCCCCCCCCCCCCCCCCCAAAAAAAAGGAAAGCACATTGTGACATTATGAAATTACCAAGCAAGCTAATAGGAGGGAAAGAACACAAAAAAATAGGAAATGGAAAGTATGGAGGCAGCCCCTTGCACTACATGCTTTGCAGAATTCATCCCTAAAGATGCCCACTAAAAAGAGGTAGGTATATAGTGTGTATTGACCTTGGGAAAGCCAGCAGATAGAGGATTGGTACCATCTGACAGAGCAGTTGGGGGAGGGGGTTCCTAATGAGTTTGCCCCCCCCCCCCCCACCAAAAACAATAAAAAAAAAGGGGCTCTACATGAAGTAAACCACACAGCAAACATTTGTGCATATTTTAGGGGGTGTTTGGGGGCAAAAAATCCTATGCAGCAGACAAAATACATTGCTTAGGTGACTAGGCCATAGGTGTCTATTGGGGCAGAAGAGCATGCTGGTGAGGTAAGTGAAGGGAAAAATGCATGAAGGAGAAAAGGGGCACAGCATATTAGAGCATATTGCAATCATGGTAATTAGGGAAGGAGGTCAAAAAAAGAAGACATTAGCAAAAAGAACATACATAGAAGGGAATAGTAAAGTATAAATGTTACCTTAATATAGTCCTCCTGCAGGACCTGGATGATGGCAGAACAGGTCTCTGGAATAATGAGTCCCAGGGCCTGGGGAGAGATACCTGAAGAGAACTTCAAATCCTGAAGACTTCTCCCTGTCGCCAAGTACCTCAACGTGGCAACAAGCCTCTGCTCCGGAGTAATGGCTTGTCTCATGCAGGTATCCTGCCGGCTGATAAAGGGGGTCAGCAAAGCCAAAAGACGGTGAAAATCGGGGTCCGTCATCCTGAGAAAGTTCCTGAAATCATCAGGATTATTCTCCTGGATCTCACGAAGCAAAGGCATGTGCGAGAATTGGTCACGCTGAAGCAACCAATTCTTGGTCCACATACTCCTCGTCACTCTGTTCATGGACGGGTCTTGGCTCAAAGCTAGAAGCCCGACACCAATTCCGCGTACAGCACGAACTCGGCGACGAGTACGCACGGGAAACATCGCTCACAAGGTCACAAAAGGTCGGCTGGTCAGACCGGACAAACAGAAAGCACCGATAAACAGCAAGGCCTGAAAGAACGAAATGAATACCAGAAACGAGCAGACAATAAGCAGTGCATATCAAAGCGTCCTATATCAAGATATAGGCCGCAATGACCAACAAATGCGAACTGACTACACGCACTAATAAACAGATACGCACGACAAGCACAAACTGAAGAGCAGTAACGATCTGAGTCAGAAAACTGAGAAGCGCGAATCTTAAGTCACCAAACTTCGACTAACTCGCGATAAACACGGGATCAGCAGAAGGAGCCCAACGGGTGCCTGACGTGGTGCTGAACTTCCCTTTTCTAATCTCGTGGACGACGACTTACGTCACGACGTTCTTGCAGACCGGATATTCCGACAACGTAGTCCGACCGTGTGTACGCAACACCAACATCGGACAAAGTACGACGGACAGGATCCGACCGACCTGGTCCGCGGATTGTCCGACCGTGTGTATGGGGCTTAAGAGCTGTAAAAATGTGGAATAGACTCCCTCCAGAGGTGGTTCTGGCCAGTTCAGTAGATTTCTTTGAGAAAGGCCTGGATTCTTTCCTAAATGTACATAATATAACTGGGTACTAACATTTATAGATAAAGTTGATCCAGGGAAAATCCGATTGCCTCTGGGGATCAGGAAGGATTTTTTTTCCCCTGCTATAGTAAATTGGAGCATGCTCTGCTGGGGTTTTTAGCCTTCCTCTGGATCAACTCTGGGTATAGGTTTGTGTATATGGGATTGTATTTATTTATTTTTTGGTTGAACTGGATGGGCTTTTTTCAACCTGACTATGTAACTATGTAACCCTCCCAAGGGAAAAAAACTCTAGCAATACACACCAAATTGAGCATGTGCAGAGTGCCCCCCAAGGCTCTGTTCTATCAGAAGATGGTTTGGGGACAGTAAAAAGGGAGGATCAGAGAAGACAGGATCAAACAGCCTTTTTACACAATGCAGAGTATTAGCCCCTTAGGTTCCACAGTGAGTATAACAAGCATACTGCATATACAGACTGATTTTACTGTTATGGGTTTAGTAACACTTTAAAGCAGAACTAAACTCTCTCAATCAACATTAACTATTTTAATCCTTATGCTGCTAGCATTAGTAAATAGATAGGAAGATATATTATATTTACGTATTTTTTTTTTTTTTTTTACATTTCTTCAGTTGCTTCCAGGCTTTGGCCTAAGGCAAAATTATGTCATACCTCCCAGGAGTCTTCAGGAGGGGAGGAGAGGCTTTCTCAGGTGCAAACTTGAGCTAAGGGCAGATGGATTCTAGGAAGTAAATGCAACATGAATCATCACCTTACGTAAGATGGCCGCAGCTAGAAATTTTAGGGGTATGTTTTTCAAAGAGATTTTTCAACAAAATAAAGCATGGAGACATGAATAGATGGATTTTAGTTCTGCTTTAATATTGTTCTGTTTACATACATCTTTAGAAAGGCTTTCACATTTTAGTTGCAAATATTTTAGCTTATTTTGTTTATATGGAAACAAAAATAAAATATTATCATTTTTTCTGTCTTAGATAAACTTGATCAGTCAGAAAGCTAGAACAACTAGATTTTCACAGTGGATACATTGGCTGCCTGAACAGGGACCAACTGACCAGAAACTACACTGATTGGCTCTTGACTATGAAAATTAGACCCGACTGTCCAGTGACTTGATCACAAGCCTCAGCTAAATACTTGGAAGCAAAAAAAAAAAAAAATAGACATGGATGTTTTCACACGATTTGTTTCTGTTGTGGACAGTATTGAAGAAGCTCTGTTTTGGATCCATTGAGTTTGAGGGAGCTCGTGGTCATTCAGTCCTCTATCAATGTGAGGCATTTTTCTAGTTCTTGGTATTGATCATTTTGTCCGGTGATTCGAGAAAGTAGAAAGTAGAGTTGAGTATCATCTGCATATGAGTGGTAGCATAGGTCCGTTGTCCTGATGATTTTGAGGAGAGGGTAGATGTAAATGTTGAAGAGCACGGGTGACAGGGGTGATCCTTGCGGGACTCCATACGAAATTTCCCGCGTTTCAGAGGTGAAGGCTCCTAGTTTCAGTGTCTGTGAGCGATTAGCTAAGAAGGAGGCGAACCATGGGAGATCGGAATCCAAATGGTATTTACATTATGGTAACCGGACTGCTATACCTGAATAAGAAACTTATAGCACACTTCTGGCTTGCATCTGCTGTGCCTACTAGGGCCAAATGGATTACTTACGTTAACTCTCTTCTCCTTGGGGAACAGTTGGCATATCAACATCGCAAAAAAAAAACAAGACTTTACAATCACTTTAAGGCTAATTAGCAAGAATCAGCTATAGTAGAAAAAAAGGGCATGGGGGCAGGAACTGCCATGGGGAAAGGTGTGTCATGGGGGATATTTATCAAAGCAAAATGAAAATCAAAAAATACCATACAACAGGGGGTGGATCTTTTTCATGCAATTTAGAGGGTGACATGGAAAAAACACCAATCCTTATAATACATGCTTGATAGATGCCATTAATTTGTATGTGGCATTACGGAACAGTACAATTTTCATGGAAAGCCACATGCTGGCATTACATATTTTGTTGTGTAATTGATATTAACTTGTTGGCGCCGAGCGCACGCAAATATGCAGCCTCTTGGCACCGAACGGCCACATATTTGCATGCAATAGTGCCAACAGTGCTGTGCTGAGAGCGCACGCCTGCACACTCCTGGCACAGTGACAGGCGGTTAACTGAAAACTCCATCGCTCCTTGCAATTGTGAGTTTTCCGACCATGTGTCTGCCATGACAGCAAATCACAGTGATCACGTGAAAATTGTTAGTGACAAAAAATATAAATGTGAAAAAAGATAAAACCAGAAGCAACAATATCATATAAATAAATATAACAATATATGTTGTGTATAAACAAAATAAACTCAAGGTGAATATTCCGAAAGTGAATGAATCAAAAACATAACGTTTTTGAATTAACACGATAATGCAGCTCAAAGGTGAATCTTGTCTAGGGAACAGTCTCTCCGGTGAAGTCAAACTGAATCTTGTGTATAAACAAAGGATAAGATGGCATGCTTACCAGACTTGGTGGACTCATATACTATGCAGCATAGGAGTCAAACAGGCATACATGAGGAATAACCTCAACAGAATTCAGCATGCAAAGTTGATGATCTGGGAATGGGTCACTTCCGATATCGACAGAGGGGATCCACTGTCAGAAAATGAGCTCCATAAGGTGCAGTGATCCACATCAAAGGTGAACTTGGGGATCCATAAAGATGGATATAAAAATATAAAAACTACACATAGTGTAGCATTGTATAGTGGGTTTATTGAAAAACATCAAGTCGACAGTCCAAAAAAGTTACATACAAGGCTGGTAACAAACAGTTAATAAAAAACAATGTGCAGTAGTTTCAGGAGCGTGACCCGACACGTTATGTCCGATTGGACATCATGTGGGGTGTGAGGCTCATGTATAACCATTGCAGTATATATAGACATCTTCACCAATGAGGAATTATGTCAAAAGTTACGATTGGGGACACCTGGATGTTCAAATCAAAGGTATTCCAATATGGCTTCGGCCTGTGTCCCACGCCTCATTTTCAAATCACATAATGATTTGACAAGAGCAGACTGATGACTCAATGTGGGCCAAGCCTCGCTTTGAGCCACCATATAATAACAGAGCATCAGTGTGCTTGCCACACCTCACTTTCAATTTCCATTGTAATTTGGTCAGAGCACACACGACACAGTGTGGACCAAGCCTCATGTTGAAAAAACAGTGTGCCTGCCAAGCCTCGCTTTCAATTCCCATTGTGATTTGGTCAAAGCACACACATGACACAGTGTGGACCAAGCCTCATCTTAAGCATCAATGTGCCTGCCACACCTCGCTTTTAATACCCATTGTGATTTGGTCAGAACACACACATTACACAGTGCGGTCCAAGCCTCATCTTGAGCAGTGGTGTAACCGAAGCAAACAGATGACCAAATGCGTGCCAAGCCTCATTTTGAGCCACCGTAATGGAGGGTCAGTGTGCCTGCCACACCTCGCTTTCAATTCCCATTAGGATTTGACCAGAGTACATACATGACACAGCATGGCTCAAGCCCCATCTTGAGCAGCAGTGTGTCAACAAAGCATGTCCTCATCCTCACACATGAAGAATATAAAAAATCTTGACAGCTGTGTGCTGCAAATCTCTACATATAAAAAAGGGATGATAGTGATAGTAAAAAATGGGTGAATTGAGAGCAGAGGGAAATAAATAACTAACACCCGCACTGTACAAAAGTATTGCAAACAACATATTTAAAATCGAAGTATATAGTAGTTATTAAACCAAACATGTTATACCTCACAATTGCAATGTCCCACCAATATTTATAAGCACTCTGCCACACACCACCCACCACCATGACTGGATGGCAAAAATAATGTATATTTTATGCACAGATCTAAAAATGACAAAATAGTGATAAAATAAATGTAGATCAAAAATATCAAAATTATTTGTCCACAAGACATGCAAAATGTATCCCAAATTGAAAGCGGGCAAAATTTTACTCTAACTGGATATCTCATGGAATGTGTTCAGCTAACATGGAGAGGTGTCAGGGAATCAACAGAAGGAGAAGGGCTTTAAGACCCAGAATCTCTGGCAGGAGAAGGAGTTTAGGACCCAGTATCCCTACCAGCAGGTCACATGGGCCTATATAAGGAAGTCTGCTAGTGTCTGCAGTTGCTGGTTTGTCTTCAGCTCTCCCTGTGTTCCTGTGTCCTGTATTATATGCTGATCTGATCTCCTGTGTACCGACCCGGCTTGTTTTGACCTGCTCTTCCTGATCCTCTGGCTTGACCCTTTGGCTTGCACCTGACTTCTTCCTGCCCGCTCCCAGCATCTGACCCCGGCCTGGCTATTTGACTCTGCTTATCCTGCTCCCTGTACTAAGACGCAGCTTATCTTAGGTCATTCTGATCCTGGACTGTCTCAGTCGCTTGGCCGTGCGGAGATATTCTAGGTTTTTATGGTCTGTAAAGATTAATATAGGGTGGACGGCACCCTCCAGGAGATATCTCCATTCCTCCAGTGCAGTCTTAATCGCCAAGAGCTCCCGATCCCCCACATCGTAGTTCTTCTCCGGCTGACTCATCTTCCGCGAAGAGAAGGCCAGCGGAATAAGGGGTCCAACGCTAAATCCTGGGGCCTGTTAAGGCCTCTGCCAGTCCCGGAACAGCCTTGGAAGAACATTTCATTAGACTTTATCGTGGATTTACCCCCCTCAGAAGAATTCACAACCATCTTGGTAGTAGTAGACCGACTATCCAAGATGGCACACTTCTTGCCAATGATGGGCACACCTTCCGCCATGGACACAGCAAAAACTTTCATCAAAGAAATAGTCAGATTGCATGGTGTACCAGACAGCATTGTGTCAGATAGAGGTGTTCAATTCACCTCTAGGTTCTGGAGGAACCTTTGCAAATTGCTGTCAATTGAAACATGTTTTTCCACAGCCTACCATCCCCAGAGCAATGGTCAAACAGAAAGGACTAACCAAACGCTAGAACAGTATCTAAGATGTTTTTGTTCCTTTTCTCAGGACGATTGGATTTCATTATTGCCCTGTGCGGAATTCGCATACAATAACTCTGTGCACGCTGCTACCAACCAGTCGCCCTTCTGGGCGAATTATGGCTACCATCCCTCATTTCTACCCAATATCATTCCCGAATCTTCAGTTCCGGCAGTTCAGGACAGAATAAATTTCATTCAAACCAATTATCAAATTCTCCAGGATACAATGCGGAAAGCCCAAGAAGGGTATAAGAAACAATATGACAAGAAAAGAAGTCAGGTGCAAGCCAAAGGGTCAAGCCAGAGGATCAGGAAGAGCAGGTCAAAACAAGCCGGGTCGGTACACAGGAGATCAGATCAGCAGATAATACAGGACACAGGAACACAGGGAGAGCTGAAGACAAACCAGCAACTGCAGACACTAGCAGACTTCCTTATATAGGCCCATGTGACCTGCTGGTAGGGATACTGGGTCCTAAACTCCTTCTCCTGCCAGAGATTCTGGGTCTTAAAGCCCTTCTCCTTCTGTTGATTCCCTGACAAGAGGGCACATCAAGCCCTATTAATAAATGCATTGATGGCCCACCCCACATTAATACCAAACAGAAAATATGATTTAAGCTCATAGATCCAGCATGTCTCAGTGTCTCAGGCTGTGACACTCCCCTTTTAGCAGACCCCACGCCCCGCACCAAGGTGGAAACATATCTGTAAATTGCTAAAAATTGGGTGCCATTTATATCCCTATTATGGAATCAGGCATAATGCTGGACAACGCTGTGTTTCTTTTATACAATTTTTTATATTCGACATATGCTCATTAACCCTAACAGTAAAACTATGGATAGTCCTACCTATGTAATGTTTACCACAAGGGCAGGTAATTAAATATACCACATTGTTGGTAGCACAAGTAATAAACGGTTTGATAGAATAAGAACAATTAGTAATATTTGATTTTAAAAATTCTGATTAGAAGATTAGATTAGATTAGATTAGATTCTGATTAGAAGATTCTTGAGTGTTATGAAGGCAAACATTACAGGATGATAACCAGTCATATTGTGAAAAAACTTGGATGACGTAGGTGCGCATCAGACGTCTCCCTCGTGACCCGCCGGATCCTCCGAGACCGCCCTCCCAGTACCTAGCTCCCAGCTCCAGCGGGGGACGCGGCGGTCGGCTGTGTGAAGAGACGCTGAACGCCAGGTAGAGGCAACATGCGATGGAGGAACCCGCCCGCCGCGCATGTAGAGCGGGCTAGTCTGAGCCACCCTCCTCTCTCTCTCTCCACTGAAAGCAGCCCTACGAGCTCCAGGATTGCCTCCTCTATCCCCAAGAGTGGCGAAGTCCAGTCGGAGGCCCTTGTTCCGGAACCCCAGGATAGGAGCCGAAGCGGACCGGGCCGGAGGGATATAGGATATAGAATATCCCACAGAGCACAGAGCAGCGGACAGCGATCCGGAGTGAAGCAGGTGAGAAATCCCGAGCGACCTCAAAGAGAAACCCCCATGGAGAAAGGTAATGTTTCTATATACTTACCTATGCGGATGTCGTTTCAGAGGAGTGCAATGAAGAGACTGTGTATAATGCTGCTGACTATCCACTGACCCCCTACTGACTCTCTTCTGCTAGTGCAAACGCATGGGGTCAAGGACCTAGTATTGTAACCTATTGACTGCTTTGCCCTAATCTGCTGTTGCCGCTAGCCTATTGGCGCTGTTGTCGGGGGTCTGCTGGCCCGCCGGTCCGCCGTCGCTGCTGGCTGCTGCTGCTGCTGTCTGTTTCCTCTGCTCTCTCCCACCGCTGTTGCCTGCTGCTGGTGCAGTCTGCTGCTGTTGTTATCAGGGGCCGCTCCGGGTGCAGCTGTATACACCCAGAGGAGCCTAGTGAATAAATGGTAGACTGTGAACAAATGGAGTCAATCCCTCGCTGCTAGGTCTGCTTATACTTACCTAGGTGGAGGTAGTTGCAGAGGAGCCTAACAAATAGACTTTGTACAACGCCGCTGACTCTCAACTTTCAGTGCAAAACGCCGGGGTCAAGGACCCAGTATTGCTACATGCGGGGGGCTGCAAGTCTATTTTTTTTTTTATGGCTACTTGTCGGCTGTCGCAGTTTGTCTACTGTTGATATCATAGTCAGTAATTAATGGTGACGTCTGCTACTGTCACTATTCACTAGTATAGCTGGCCGGGGCGCACTGAGCTAGCCTCCTTAGTGCTCGACCGGACTGGCGGATGCTAACTACAATTCCAGCTGGGGGGAGGCAACGTGGGGGGCCCCGCCAGTAGAGAACATACCTACTGACTGCACAGGTTCTGCCCCCGACGCCCTCCTAGCGGCCCCGAGCCTGGCTTCCATCTCGGGTAGAGGACGGTATACAGGTGAAGAGTGAGATCCCCCGACAGGAAAAACCAAAGTGTAACCCCAACGCTGACCGGGACGCCCGTCGACCGGGGAACAAACTGAGTAACCAATATCCCCACTAAAACACCCCAAAAGAGTTAATAAATACTGGCGAGCAATTTGGTGACCTTTTGACAACGCATCTACTGTCAGCTAACTTGCTACCATCTGGTATCGGAACCCTCAAGAGCCGTAACCCCAGATTGCGCCTGATTGAACTCCACCACTTAAAGGCATTCGCAGAGGCACTAGCGATAGTAGTAATACAACTGTATTTCCATCAATATCTTGCCCAATTTACTTTTCTACCTAATTTATGTATTGACTGTTTTTCTTTTTGGTCGGTTTGACGGTGGGGTGGTTTCTCTGTTTGTCCCCTGTTTTTTCAGAAGGGGGGGGCAAATAAGACCTCAAAAAGGTGAACAGCGATTGAGGCCAATCATACAAAATACTCTGTAACCTCTAGATCCACGCGTATAGGTGGTAGAGGGGGAGGGATCGAGTGAGCTATCTGAAGGTGCACTGACCATCCTGAGCCCTCCCACTCGGCCACTTTGGCTTCAGGGTTATTTTCCCTTCTTTTTTCTTGTTTTTTTTCCCCGTAGGGTTTATGTAAGTTAAAGGTAGAGGGAAAAGGGTTTTGAAAGTGGCCTCTCCTGCTAAACCCGTTCGGGTAAAATGAGGGGGAAATCAAACAAAAGTAAAAGTTCACAACCTGCCGCTAGCCCGGGAGGAATTCAGCGCTATATGGCAAGTAATACCAGTATAATGGAGGAGGGCCAAGGGAGCCCCAAGACAGGAGCCCCACTTCGATCAGGATTAAATAGACAGAAAACCGTTGAGGACAGTAAAGGAGGAAAAGTAAACGGAGGAAAAACAACAGGGCCAAAGGGAGGAGGGAATAGTCCACAAAGAGGGGAAGTAGTGAACATAACGACCCACGAGAAAAGGGATGTAGAAAGCTTAGAGGGGGTTGAACTAGGGGCTGAAAGTGCGGAATTACTTGCCGAAAGGGGCAAGAGTTCCCAACCTCAGGATAAAGCTCTAGATATGAAAGAGATGCTTGCAGAAATGTTTACTAAAATGGAAGCATCCCTGAAAGAAGAAATTGCAGCAGTAAGGACAGATATTGGGCGGGTCCTGGGAAGAATAGAAGAAATGGAGGACAGATTGGATGCACAGGAGCAAAGGATTGACGAGGTAACAGATCAGGTTAGCGCCCTATATAGAGCAAATAGAGCCCTCATGTATAAACTAGAGGATCAGGAGAACCGGAGTCGTAGGAAGAATGTACGGATTAAGGGCCTCCCAGAGACACATAACAATGCAGACCTAAGGAAAATAGCACAGCAATTATTTAACCCTTTATTAGATAGAGAAGTAACAGAGATTTAAAAAATTGATAGAATCCACAGGATCGCACAGCGTATAGCAGAAAAACCGAGAGACGTCATAGCTAGGTTCCACTATGTAGAAGAGAAAGCGCAAGTTATGGGGAAAATCAGGACACTTCCGGGAGTCTCATATGAAGGCGTAGAGCTGCAGATCTACCCAGATCTGGCAGCGGAGACATTGATAAGAAGGAGGTGTTTAAAGCCACTAACGGAGCTGATGGTGGCCTTGGATATTTCCTATCAGTGGGGGTTTCCTGCCTGCTTGATAGGAAAAAAGGACGGACGGTCGGCAGTTCTGCGCTTTCCAGAGGATCTGAGAGTTTTCTGTGATCGGTTAGACATGCGCCGCCCCCGCTACCGGGATGGGAGGAGGGGGAGGGGGCAGTCTGCCCATCACAGAGAAAATTAAAATGGAATAAAGGAGAGGGGAGAGGGGGGGAATCAAATAACATCATGTAATAAACACCAGTCAGACAACAAAATGGGAAGGGAGGGGGGGGGTGAGGAGGGGGGGTTCACGGGGAGGGGGCTGAGACGGCCTAGGGTGTGAACCCCAGGGACCCATGGAGAGAAGGCGACATCAGGAGGAAGTCAGCCTGATCCATGGAACAAATAAAAAAAAAGAGGGTCTTCTGCCCAGCCTTAGAAGGCTTGTTGTTTCAGAAGGAGGGAGGGAGGTTAGGGAGGGCGGGAGTGGGGGGAGGGTTGGGGTGGTGGTTTTGTTTTTTTGTTGTTTTTGCTTTTTTTTTTTTTTCCGTTTCTTTTTGGGCTGTGGTATGTTAACTTGCTCGCTCACTCTGACCCCTTCAATAGGGATAAACACCCTGGGTCCAACCAGATGCTCTGCAATAGAGACCAGGTCGCAAAAGATGGTTGTGATTAATATGATCACTTATAACGTAAGGGGCTTAAATACAAAAGCAAAAAGGTTCAAAGTTAACAAAGAACTTAAATTTTTGGGGGCAGGAATAGTATGTCTCCAGGAGACGCACATTACACATACCTATGGTATCCAATTGGCCTCATATCAATTTCCGAAATGGTATTACGGAGATTCCCCATCTCCACACTCAAAGGGTATAGCTATAGGATTTGAAAGGACAATTCGGTTTGAAGTAGAGGAGCACCTGGTAGACCCAGAGGGAAGGTACTTGGCTATTAAAGGAAAATTATTTAACATGAAATGCACGATTTTGAACATATACGCACCGAATAAGAACCCTGATAAATTTTTTGAGAAAGTTTTGAAAAAGCTGGAGGGATTCAAGGAGGGGTATTTGATTATTGCAGGGGACTTAAACTGGAGCATGGACCCCAAGGCTGACACCTCAGGGGGGGGGGATAGATCTACAACACAAAGACAAAAAACGGTGAAGAAAGCATTGGCAAGTTGGCAGTTATTAGACGCTTGGCGGATCACCAACCCAAAATAACGGGACTACACCTACTTCTCTGCGGTCCACAGGTCCTACTCTAGGATAGATTACATATTAATAGAACACCAGTTAGCCCCATATCTTAAAAAGGCAGAAATTAAAGCCACCACCATATCAGATCATGCCCCAGTAATGATCCAGTTGGAGATACAGGGGGAAGAAAGGCCAGGGAGTAATTGGAAGTTAAATGACTCCCTAATCCAAGATCAGGACTCAATAAATAGGATTGAACAGGAGCTCACAACTTTCTTTGAACTGAACGACACACCAGAGATCCCCAGGCCCACCCTCTGGGAGACACATAAGGTGGTAATCAGAGGGATACTGATTGGGATTGGAGCAGGGAAAAAGAGGGAAAGGATAAAAAAGAAAACCCAGCTATACAAAGAAATACTTGAATTAGAGCAGAACACCAGGCCGAAAGGGATCCCCGAAAAACAAGTTAATAGTAAAAAAGAGGGAACTAGAAGAGTGCTTAGAACAGGAGAGGAAATCGGCATTCCTTAATATAAATAAAGAAAAATACCAGTGGGGGAACAGATCAGGAAAATGGATGGCGCGAAGGGTGAAGGAAAAAAAGAATAGGACCTTTACTCCGATGATTAGAGATAAAAGGGGGGAAATGCAAATCCCCACTCCGGCCATCGCTAGTACATTCCACTCCTACTACAGTACACTGTACAACATAAGACATATGGGGGAAGATAAGGACAGGCTAAGGGAGGAAATGAGGGAGTGCCTAAGGGACCTGGACTTCCTAAGAGGGGAGACAGAAGAGATGGGCGCTCTAGAAGCTCCCATAACAATCGAGGAAGTAGAAGGAGCAATTAAGAATACTACCCTCGGAGGAAGCCCGGGGCCCGGCGGCTACTCCATTTTCTACTATAGGAAATTTTGTAAACAACTAGCCCTCAAATTATGCGAATATTTCAACGCAATAGGGGAAGAGGTAAAGTTTCGGGACGAAGCACTTTTGGCACATATCTCTTTGATCCTGAAGGAGGGGAAAGATCCAGCAGCGGTAGAGAGTTATAGACCAATCTCTTTATTGAATGCAGACATAAAACTTTTCTCCAAAATAATAGCAGAAAGATTGAAGCGGTACCTGCCAAAACTGATCCACAATGACAAGGTGGGGTTTATTCAGGGGAGAGAGGGGAGAGATAACGCATTAAAATCCATACTGTTAATACAGGAAGCTACGAGGAAAGGGACACCCACGGTACTCTTGTCCATTGACGCCGAAAAGGCTTTTGACAGAGTTAATTGGGAGTTTATGATCGAGACATTAAGACATGTGGGGGTGGGCGAGAAGATGATGGGGTGGATAAAATCCCTTTACCGGCACCCGACAGCTAGAATTAGAGTTAATGGCACCCTGTCCTGTCCCCTTGAACAATTTAATGGGACAAGACAGGGTTGCCCCCTCTCCCCAATCTTATTTATAATCACCCTGGAGCCCCTCCTGACGGCAATACGCAAAAACCAGGACATTCAAGGAATAAGAGTAAGAGAGAGGGAATACAAGGCTGCAGCATTTGCGGACGACTTGCTTCTCTATATCTCTAACCCGAGAACATCAATCCCCACTGTCCTTAAGGAATTAAAGCAATACGGGAAGTTATCAAACTTTAAAATAAACATGGCCAAATCAGAGATTTTAAACTTAAATTTACCCAGAGAAGAATAGAAAGCACTCCAAGCCAAGGTACCATTTAAGTGGTGTAAAAATGAATTAGGCTACCTAGGAATAAAATTAACAGCCCAACCAAGTGACCTTTTTGAATCCAACTACATGCCCCTGTTGAATAAAATCAAAGAGCAACTAAAGAGGATACAATACAAATCACTCTCATGGACGGGTAAGATATACGCAATGAAGATGTTCATAGTCCCTATACTAATATATACCTTCTGATGTACGCAATATAAAATTATATCTGTGTATTAATTTGTCTAGTCCCTATAATGTTGTTAGTCTGTTAAACCTATGAGCGCACGCTACTGTTAATATCACAATAATACGAGGCTAGCTATGAAACCAAACACACTGCTGCTAGTAAAACACTATCTTATTTATTTCCCAAGAATCAGGAATGCTAACATAAAGTAATAAAAGACATTACAATATCACAAGGCTTACAATCAAATCATATAATACAAGAATATCAAAGATACTTATCACAAGGCCCTCCATGAAATCCTCAAAATGGCTGCCAAGCCATGAGGCTTGAATAGAATCACCATCAGCTGTGTTCATAGGAGGAAAAGGCAGAGAGAGAGTTTCCTGAGTGTGTGTGTGCTCTTTTTAATCCAAACATACCCGCCTACTCATAGCCAACCCCATGTTGCCCTCCATCCAATAGGCATCGCTGAGAGATAACATAGGAAGAATGCTGTATTGTCCACTAACAGGCAGCATATCTATTAGTCCTTGAGCCGTCTTCACAGCTATTGTTCCTTTGACTTAGGCAACCTGGCTTACAGCAGCCAGGAAGTGATTAAATCCAACATATTCCGCTTTGCGACTGAAAGTCGCATAAAAAAAACCTTCTTCAGACACGGCTCCTATTGAACAGTCCATAACTGTCTTGTCCCTGACAGGCGTTTCCAAACCAGTATCCATAGAACCGACCTTGACTTTCTTAACGCGTTGTGATTTTCAACCTGCGCAAAAACAGCTCCTTTGGAACAGTCCATAATGGTCTTACCGTGTTATGCTTCCCAACACGTGCCGCTTTGCCACTGAGTGACACATCCTTCTTCAGCGACAGCTTCCATGTCACCATTATGTATATTTGGTATCTTCTCCTTTCCGGTATCTTCAGGACGGATGCGGTACAGGTAAGGGGTATCCATTCATTCACCATTCACCAGTACACATTCAGAGCAACATATCAAGCAGCTCTCAAATGCTGATCTATTATTTAGATAAGTTTCGAGGAGGGCCTTATCTACCCATATTATTAACCTACAATACGCATAGGTCACACTATACCATAATATAAATCAACTTATTACCATACTATATACATATATATGTGCCCCGTTCATTTACGCACCCCGCTCCCAACCCTATAACCCTTTACTGTACATATGGGTCGGGATTAGGCAGGCTTGCTCACAACGGTATTGCAGGGCTCTGACTTGGCAGCAAGGTCTCTAATTTGTACACAGAGACTCTACTGTCAATTCGTCCCTCAACTTGCATAGCCAAATGGGAGACCCTTCTATATAAATATTGAGTCTAATCACACATATAAATCTGCAAAAATTACAAAACCACACAATTCCATCTCTGTGCCTGGATTTCAGAGACCATGCCCAGGGTAGACCATGCACCTCTACCTATGGTTAGGTTCAAGGAACCTTCCAGTTTTATGACTAGCGTTACATCGGAATTCTTAAGGACAAAGGAATAAACTCGTCTATGTCCCAAACTACACCCAGGTGCTTCCTCCCCAGCAATGATCCCTGAAATAACTTCCCAACATTTTTATGTTCACCACCATGATGTATTGACCTGGCATACAAAGGACATCATGGTCAGGCTTCCGACCGAGGGAAGTATCAACCTGCTTCCATCTCCTCTGATCACATGTGGGTGATTTAGCCTCAAATGCGACGCGATAGAATCCCCAATCAGTAAGCCCGTTGATGCCACCAAATATACAGACCAAGTCCGCACTTCTGTGTATGGGATCATACAGCCTAACACCTTTCACCATCCAAACTTTTACAGCCCATCCAGGCATTCGACCACCATTTTGGATTAGTGTAAGCGACGTGTTGTGGCAGAGTCTTACTGAGTGGTGATGCTAACTCATCAGGCCACTGCCCTTTATACAGAGATTGCACAATCAGCTTGATGCTGGTTGACACTTCCGCCTGCCACTGCGTGTACGCCAGAGCCCATGACCGATTTCAATCCTGTACCCTCACCCCCTCCACCAACCTCTCAACATGGTTCACCAAATCTTGAGACCCTGGGTATTTTGTGAATGTTATTAAGGACGCCACCAATCTCTCTGAGTAACAAAGTCCTGCTCAAGCTATGGCTGAGAGTTTGTTCCTCAGGATACCGATGTCTACTCCATTACCAACACCCATCCCAGCTCCTATTCCCCCAATATAGTGCTGAATACACGCCTCCTCCTGTGGTTACTCCTCAGAGATAAGCATCCTGCATGCACCTTATTCTGTGTCCGCACATCTCTGGGAGTAAGTCACTGGTACGATGACAGCACTTGATTCAGCGTATACTCAGCACATAGGTGGTGAAGGCATATTGTACCCTGGTAGTCAGAGTTTGTTCCCTTTATCTATCGGAGCATGCTCCTGTGTGTATTCACTGACATTCCCTGTGCAGGGTTTCAAGTTCTCAGGTGAGACCTCAACCAGGTGTATCTCCCCCATACAAGGAAATGTTCACCCCATTGATGTGTCACCTGGCACCCTCTAGTCTGGCCAACATACACCTTATTATGCATAGGTGCCCGCCTCCTGGGTACCTGCACCATATAAATTCCGTTACGTCAATACATGTCATACATTACACAACTTTCCTTCTTTCAACTCCTCCCTCCAGCAAAAAAAAAAACATATATATTTTACATTTCCATGTTCTGATGGATTGGATGTGTTATGTTCCTTCCCCCAACCCATTGTACGTATATTAATAACACGTTTGCATTCCTCAGGAGAGAGTCCAGCAAAAAAAAATGTTTCAAGTCTTATTGATAGGCACAGTCTTCCAGATTCAGCACCAGATCGTCCATAGGAAAAGAAAAAGTGTTAAAGTGAATCTTTTTGTTTGTCCCATCTCTCCTGATATTTAGTAGAATAAATTTGGGGCGTGGTATGGCACAGACAAACTGCCAACCAGATGATCATCTGTCATCCATTTTCCAGAACCTTTCCAATCTCGCTCCACCAGGATTCTGGAATTGAAAAACAAGAGCAGAATCAAATTCTTATCCATAATATTTGCTCGCTTACCATATTTACTCCTATTTCCCTCCTTGGAACCCAGGAACTTAGTATTCCTGGCTTCTTCAACTTGACCAAACTATCAAAACAACCATGACCTCTTTAGGCAGAACCCACTCTAAAATGGATCCCCATGGTGTGGTCAAATCATTCAAAACAGACGTCAATGTTGTTTCTCAAAAATTCTAAAATTAAAACACTAAAAAAAAAAAAAACAATGCATTTATCTTATCTTTAAGATGTATGCACTAATCCCCTTTCAGGTGTATAAAGCCTAAACCTTTTGGAACTTTTTACACCTGAACAAAACAACAATAAAATAGCTGACTAAGCCAATACCCAAAAACAAAAAAAAAAATATGTTTTTTTTTTTTTTCCAAAAAAACAAAAATGTAAAAAAATTAAAAATTAAAAGTCTGGCCATTATCACCCAAGAACAACATGACAAGACCACCACCATACAACAATGACAAACACTCAACTTTTAATTAAAGACATCCATGGATTTTCTCCTGAGAAGAGTACATGTTTCTTTTTTATATCTGAAAGACAATAAGTTAATGGGAAAAACAACACAAACAAAACATTTGTAACTTCATCACAACATTTGCTACCTCATTTGTAACTCTTTAGTTTTGTCAGATTATTGTTTAAATGTTTTCATTGTTTGCAAACAATTACTAATTGATGAGCTCATGGTACCATGTGATAATCGATTATGCATTTACAATAACCTAACCCCCGTGTTGGTCTCACTTTGATGGACCTGCAAACAAAACACAAATGTTTAGTATCCAAACCTGTTCTGTTCCCTGTTTCCTGGAAAAGGAACACAAAGACAATGATTAAACACGATTATCATGACAATTGACTTTAAGTGCCCCAAGCCTCTTCCCATTAATTGTACTGCTAGGGGAACACCTACAAGCCCGAGTTGTAGTATAAACAACTAAACTAAAAAAAATAAAAATTACAAACATTAAAACTAAAACAAAAATTTATAAAAAAAAATAAAATAAAAATTGAAAAGTGAAAAAAAATGTTATAATAAAAAAAAAATATGAAAAAAAAAATTCATAATAAAAAAAAATGAAAACATTAAAAATGAAAATTAAAAAAAAAATTTATGAAAAATAAAAAATAAAAATGAATAATAAAGAAAATTTAAAAAAACTAATAAAAAAATTCATAAAAATTAATAAAACATTAAACATTGTAAAAAAAAAAAATACAAAAATACTTAAAACCTTATTCATAGGAAGGAAACTTTGATCAGAGTATTTTTAACATACTTGCAGCTGACTAAGTGCTGCTAGCATTGCTTCCCCCAGTGCTATGTTTTAATAACCATGCGGCTACTTCCATTTTGATTTTATGCAACTGTCCTACATATTGCTTTTCAGTTTGTAGACTCCGTAATTGGGTCTTAACGGGGAATTGGGTTTGCTTACTATGGGCTCCATGCTTTGGATTGCTACCCCACTTGGCCGAATAACATTCATACTGCCTTGGGGTCGTTTTCAGGTATGATCTTTTTTTGATATCGTTATTCGCCCAACAATACTTTGCGATGTGACCTCCCCTTTTACACAAACAACATTTTAGCTCTGGTTCCCCTGCATAGGCCCTTTTTTTAACATCTTGTGCTGGAAATTCACATTGCTGGATAATATTACTGTGATTGGAATTAACAGACTTTACACTTTCATCGTCTGAGGAGTCATCAGAAGTTTCTATTTCAATTCCTGAATCAATTTCAAGCGCAGTTACCACGCTTGTATTTACGTCTCCAACATCGATTCCCATCATCCGCCTTCCTGTATTTCTGCTTATTACGGATACACCTGCCTTTGACCCATATTCGCTTTTACTGGACTCTTGACAAAAATCTCGCAGGATATTGACAAAATTTTGGTAGGACCTAGCACCTAGCACCTCAGAGCCATTCTAGTGGGATAGCTTACATAACACTTATTGGCCATTGAGTATATGAAACTTGCATCATCCTCCAATAAGTCAGGACAGTTGAAGACTCTCGTATACAATGCAAGATACTCACTGCAGAACAATATTGGGTCAACTCCTCTCCTAAATTTCATTCGTTGCAAATCACTCATACCATTATCACGACTGTCCACAAGATGCTGCAATTCTTTCCTCCGCCCCTCTGCATCTGCTAAATTATCCTTAACCTGTGCCAATAACTGGCCTATTAAAGGTCCTGGTAGCCATGCTTTTAGAAGAGAGCATGCATCGTCATTACTCAAATGGAATTTACGGATTAGAGCCTCAAACTTATTGGACAGAGTCACTAGCGACTCCAGGGCATTAAATTCACCCAGAATCTGGCATAATGTGAGTCTCTCTTGGATTGTAATCAAACTGTTATTCTGCTTTGACGCTATAGGCGCAATAGTAGACTGTGTTTCCTCACGGCTCTTTTCCTCACTGACTGTGCAGATATCGGCCAATTGGCCTGTTGCTTTGTGCTCATTGAGCGATATTATACACTGTTCTTTAATAAGAAGTTGGGAGTGTACGTTTGCTACTTTCCTTTCTAAAGACATAACCAATTCTTCCATCTCTGATAACTTTATTCGCAATGACTCTACAAGTTTACTCTTCATGACGCAGTCCATGCTGCACCTCTGAAGCTGTTCTCGTAGGTCACTATTTTTTTCTGACAACTCGCCGGCTTTTGCCCTTCAATGCCTTCCTGTTAGGGTAAAAATCCTGTTAGGCCTTCCTGTCACGTGGGTAATAATCAAAAATAAATAAAAAACTTAAAAAAATTGAAAATAACACTCTATTTCTCCCACTTTTTGTCAAAGATGTATGGTAATTCCTGTCAATCTTTAACCAAGGGTGATCAGCCCGTACTCACCAGCCCTCTTGACCAGCTACAAGTATTCTAACACTTTGCATTAGCAATACAACATTTAACATATATATATACATATCTCGGATAATAAAAAAAAAGGTCTTACCAGATTTGTCGCGCGTCCGCTATCTGATGAAATATTTCACAAAATTTTTATGATCCAAGCGTGGTTTCAGAATTCGCGAGCCAGCGCCAATCTTGTCCACACGAGAGACGATTTTCAGTTCTGGGTGTCTTTGATTACCAGGACTCAAAACAAAAATACATTAGTCTGTGGATTCTGTGTAAAAATACATTCTACACGCCTTTGGGGGGTGCCATATGATGTACGCGATATAAAATTATATCTGTGTATTAATTTGTCTAGTCCCTATAATGTTGTTAGTCTGTTAAACCTATGAGCGCATGCTACTGTTAATATCACAATAATACGAGGCTAGCTATGAAACCAAACACACTGCTGCTAGTAAAACACTATCTTATTTATTTCCCAAGAATCAGGAATGCTAACATAAAGTAATAAAAGACATTACAATATCACAAGGCTTACAATCAAATCATATAATACAAGAATATCAAAGATACTTATCACAAGGCCCTCCATGAAATCCTCAAAATGGCTGCCAAGCCATGAGGCTTGAATAGAATCACCATCAGCTGTGTTCATAGGAGGAAAAGGCAGAGAGAGAGTTTCCTGAGTGTGTGTGTGCTCTTTTTAATCCAAACATACCCGCCTACTCATAGCCAACCCCATCTTGCCCTCCATCCAATAGGCATCGCCGAGAGATAACATAGGAAGAATGCTGTATTGTCCACTAACAGGCAGCATATCTATTAGTCCTTGAGCCGTCTTCACAGCTATTGTTCCTTTGACTTAGGCAACCTGGCTTACAGCAGCCAGGAAGTGATTAAATCCAACACCTTCCAAATGATCCCGATACCCCTGCCACAGACTTATTTTAGTAAACTTAAAACTATGACTTAAAAATTTATTTGGGCGGGTAGAAGGCCCCGCATCTCATTCAATACGATATCAAGAGAAAAAGACAGAGGAGGACTAGCAGCCCCAGATCTCAAAAAATACTACGAAGCCATAGTAATCTCTAGGATAGCAGATTGGACTCACAATAAGGAGGTAAAGAGTTGGGTGGATTTAGAAAAGACACTGAGTAGCACAGATTTAGGGAAAATGATATGGATTCCATCACAACACCGAGACTTAGGACCAAACACACATTTTTACACTAGGCACACACTCAAAACATGGGACCGAATAAATAAGAGACACGGATGGGAATGTAATTCGCCATTAATATCACTGTTAGATACAAATTTTTTCAGACCAGGAAAGGAAGAATATTTATATTTTTGTAGGTGGTCCAAAAAAGAGGACATTAGATTAGAAGATGTAATGGAAGGGAATAGAATATTCACCTATGAGGAAATTACACGGGAATGGGGACACAAACCATTAGATAATGGAGACACACACAGATTCAACACTTTGCACAAACTCTGCCACAACCATTAAGAGGGAATAGACAATTAAGACCCCTAGAGAAACTACTGAAAACACCCCAATGTCTAGAGAGAAGGATATCAAAAATATACAAAATACTGATACAGGAGGCAGATAATGGATACCCAACCTTTTTAGAAAAATGGGAAAGTGAGATAGGCCCTTTAAGTAATAATGCCCATAGGAAGAAAATAATTAAGATGACATACTCAGTATCAAAAGACACACAGACACTAGAAATGGCATACAAACTGTTATCAAGGTGGTACGTAACCCCCCAGAAAGCACACGAACTCAGGGGAGATATTGCTCCAACCTGTTGGAGGGACTGCTCTGAAGTGGGATCCTTCGCACACCTATGGTGGGAGTGCACAAAGATACAAGTTTACTGGGACAAAATAATAGAAACCATCTTTGATATAACGGGGGAAAGGATAAAAAAAGACCCATGGGTATGCCTGTTCCACGACACAGATAAGAGACTATCCCAGTATAAATTATAGGTAACGCCGTATCTCCTGAACGCCGCCAAGGCCCTCATCCCATGCCTTTGGAAAATTCAGGAAGCCCCGAGCATGAAAGAATGGATAGGACGGGTAGAATGGACTAAGAGTATAGAGCAGGCCATACATACAACTCAAGATACTGAGGCGAAATTCCAAAGGATATGGGGGCAATGGCTGGCATTCAGGGAGATGGAAAGATTTCAAAGGTTGATAGAGGGATGAAGTTAAAAGAAGGGGAAGGAGATGAGCGAGGAGGGGCGAGAGAATTGTTGACAGCCCTTTTTTTTTTTTTTTTTTTTTTTCTTTTTCTTTTTTGGATGGGTGGGGGGAGGGAGTAGGGGGAGGGAAATGTTGTAATAAATAAAATGTTGGAGTATGTTGAAAATGCATGTATTAAAACGCAATATGTTGTACAATGATAAAATATGACGAAAATAAAGAATATATAAAAAAAAAAATATAAATATTGTGAAAAAACTTAAGTTTAGGAGGGTTTATGACATTAGGAGCAATTTTTAACTGAAGTGATGGAGCTCCCCTATATATACTATTATATTTATCAGGCAATAAGGGTCCTATAGCGCAGTCATTCTTTAAAACATCCCAGTGCTTATTAAAAATATGTTTGATTTGACAGTGTTGGATTGAAAAAGACGTAAAAAGGGACCATATTGGGTCACTAAAACTGTTATTTTTATTTGGATTATTTTCAAAGTGTTTATCTCTGTCTAATTCATGCACCCTATAAATTTCTAGATCTAAGTCATGTTGACAGTAACCCTTTTCTAAAAAAAATGTTTTTATTACAATTGCCTGTGCTTCAAAATCCCACAGGTTGGTACAATTCCGTCAGATTCTGAGAAACTGACTCCGAGGGACAGAGCACAAGCAGTTAGTGTGATGACAGCTATTAACAGGAATATAAGAGTTCCTGTCGTTTTTTTTTAAATAGGTACTAGTGACAAGTTTATTATCCTCCACCTTGATGACCAAATCCAGAAAATGGATCTCTATCATTACCATTGAGAACGGCTTTGAGAACGGCAATATATGAATGCAATGAGTCAAGGCTGCCTTTCCAAAGGAGGAGGACGTTGTCTATATAACGTGCCCAAAAGAGCAACTCCGAACTCCTGTGGGCATAGATGACGTCCTCCTCTTACCTGGCTATAAATAAATTGGTCAGGCTGGGGGCAAATTTGGCCCCCATGGCAACACCCTTCTTTTGGTTGTAAAACTGGCTATTAAACCAAAAGTAATTATGGCTTGTGGCAAAAGTCAATAACTGCATGATGATTTCCTTTTAGTTATATGGTATTGTTAAATCTTTGTATAGATAATACTGAACTGCCTCAAACCCTAACTGATGAGAGATGCAAGTATATAAGGATGCTACATTAGCAGTAACCAGTATACAACCCTCTGGGAGATGCATATCAGCTAAAAGTTGGATAGCATCTTTGGTGTCTTTTAAATAAGAAGGCATTTGCTTAACTAAGGGTTGTAGGTAAAAGTCGATGTACCTACCTATTCGTGATGTCACTGAATCAATCCCACCATAAGCCCTGCCCCGCCTTCCGGCATAGAAAACCCCTTAAAGGGGGTAATTAATTTCCACTCCAAAAAAGGCTTTCTTAGGTAGTTTTGACTGCAACATCTGATTATTTTAGCAAGTGGTAATAAGCCTGATTTGAATGGTGGAAGTAGCAGCCACACCAGATCTAAAAGCTAAAAAAAAAAAAAGCTAAAGCCCTTAATTCTGTGCAAATTGCCCAGTGGCAAAGCAGTTTAAGAGTGTAATTTGAATCGTTTATTTTTCCTCAGTAAGACACTGCATTGTTCTAAAACATTTATAAAATGTGAAAACAGGGTATACACTTAAAAACCACAACCCCATATTTCTTTAACCCTCTCCCATTCCTGTAACCCCAATTATCCCAAATATATTCAAACTATAGATGTCAGGTATGCAGTTCATAGAAACTGGATAGCACCAGAACAGTATGTGTGGTTTCATCTTACAGTTAAAATTGTTGTGTATTATCTGAGAGACAATAGCCACAAAAATTGTTCAGTGGCTGGACTGGATAGTATGTAAGCAGCCTAATTAGGAGGGGGTGAAAGGTTAGGAGGAAGATTCTATTTTAAAATAGAAATGAAAATGTATTATTTGAGAGACAATAGTTACAAATATTGTACAGTGACTGTACAGTGCAGCTCCAGATGGCAGCAGGCATTAGTTCCCATCTAAAGTTGCAAAAAGCCACTCTGTAACCACTCCCAAGTCCAGCTGCCTCAAGTTCTTTGCACTGCAACTGTCAGATAATCTTTTTGTAATTCTCTGACCTGGGTTGCCCCAGAGTCGCAAATTCTTAGCGCCTTTTATGTTTTACTTATACAGTGAGGAGAAAAAATTATTTGATCCCCTGCTGATTTTGTACGTTTGCCCACTGACAAAGAAATGATCAGTCTATAATTTTATTGGTAGGTTTATTTTAACAGTGAGAGACAGAATAACAACAAAAAAATCCAGAAAAAAGCATTTCAAAAAAGTTATAAATTGATTTGCATTTTAGTGAGTAAAGTATTTGACTCCTTCGCAAAAACATGACTTAGTACTTGGCGGCAAAACCCTTGTTGGCAATCACAGAGGTCAGACATTTCTTGTAGTTGGCCACCAGGTTTGCACACATCTGATGAGGGATTTTGTCCCACTCCTCTTTGCAGATCCTCTCCAAGTCATTAAGGTTTCAAGGCTAATGTTTGGTAACTCGGACCTTCAGCTCTCTCCACATATTTTCTATGGGATTAATGTCTGGAGACTGGCTAGGCCACTCCAAGACCTTAATGTGCTGCTCCTTGAGCCACTCCTTTGTTGCCTTGGCCGTGTATTTTGGGTCATTGTCATGCTGGAATACCCACCCACGACCCATTTTCAATGCACTGGCTGGAGGGAGGAGGTTCTTACCCAAGATTTGATGGTGCATGAAATTGTCCTGTCCCCTTAGCATAAAAACACCCCTAAAGCATAATGTTCCACCTCCATGTTTGGGGTCATAGGCAGCATTCCTCCTCCTCCAAACATGGCAAGTTGAGTTGTTGCCAAGGAGCTTGATTTTGGTCTCATCTGACCACAACACTTTCACCCAGTTCTACTTTGAATCATTCAGATGTTCATTACGGGCTGTACATGTGCTTTCTTGAGCAGGGGGACCTTGCGGGCGCGGCAGGATTTCAGTCCTTCATGGTGTAGTGTGTTACCAATTGTTTTCTTGGTTACTATGGTCCCAGCTGCCTTGAGATCATTGACAAGATACTCCTTTGTAGTTGTGGGCTGATTCCTCATCGTTATCATGATCATTGAAACTCCACAAGGTGAAATCTTGCATGGAGTCCCAGACCAAGGAAGATTATTGCTGCGTACACACGATCGGACCTTTCGACGGACTAGGTCCCGCGGACCGGAATCCGTCGGACAATTAGATCGTGTGTGGGCTCCAGTGGACTTTTCATTCCCAAAGGTCAGACGGACCGAGAAATAAAACATGTTTCAAATCTTTCCGACGGACTTGAGTCTGGTCGAAAAATCTGGTCGTCTGTGTGCTAGTCTGACGGACAAAAACCGACGCTAGGGCAGCTATTGGCTATGAACTTCCTTATTCTAGTCCAGTCGTACATAATCACATTCAAATCTGTCAGACTTTTGGTGTGATCGTGTGTGGGCAAGTCCATTCATTTGAAAGTCCGGCGGACCTCAGCTGCAAAGTCCGTTGGATTGTCCGCAGGAACAATTCCGTTGAAAAGTCCGGTTGCGTGTACACGGCATGACAGTTATTTTGTGTTTCTTCCATTTGCGAATAATCGCACCAACTGTCACCCTCTCACCAAGCTGCTTGACAAGGGTCTTGTAGCCCATTTCAGCTTTGTGTAGGTCTACAATATTGTCTCTGACATTCTTGGACAGCTCTTTGGTCTTGGCCATGGTGGAGAGATTGGAATCTGATTGATTGCTTCTGTGGACAGGTGTCTTTTGTACAGGTAACAACCTGAGATTTGGAGCACTACCTTTAACCACTTTCAGACCGGACCAATTTGCAGCCAAAGGACCAGGCCCCTTTTTGCGATTCGGCACTGCGTCGCTTTAACTGACAATTGCGCGGTCGTGCGACGTGGCTCCCAAACAAAATTGACGTCCTTTTTTTCCCACAAATAGAGCTTTCTTTTGGTGGTATTTGATCGCCCCTGCGGTTTTTATTTTTTGCGCTATAAACAAAAATAGAGCGACAATTTTGAAAAAAATGCATTATTTTTTACTTTTTGCTATAATAAATATCCCCAAAAAATATATTAAAAAACATTTTTTTTCCTCAGTTTAGGCTGATACGTATTCTTCTACATATTTTTGGTAAAAAAAATTGCAATAAGCGATTATTGATCGGTTTGCGCAGAAGTTATAGCGTTTACAAGATAGGGGATAGTTTTATAGCATTTTTATTAATATTTTTTTTTTTTGTAGTAATGGCGGAGATCTGCAATTTTTTTTGTGACTGCGACATTATGGCGGACACATCGGACATTTTTGACACATTTTTGGGACCATTTTTACAGCAATTAATGCTATTTAAATGCATTGATTCCTGTAAAAATGACACTGGCAGTGAAGGGGTTAACCACAAGGGGGCAGTGTAGGGGTTAAGTAGGCCTAGGGGTGTGTTTCTTACTGTGGGGGGGCGTGGCTGTCAGCTAGTGAATGCTGATCTCTGCTCCAATCACAGGGAGCAAAGATCGGCGTCACTAGTTGCTAGGCAGAACGGGGAGATGCTGTTTATCTTGGCATCTCCCCGTTCAGCCGTCCCGTGAGACGATTGCGGATGTCCCCGTGGCGATCGAGTCCGCGGGGACCGCGATCGGACTCACGGGGGTCCCGACCGGCGCGCTCCCGATGGCACGGACAGGCAGAAAGGAGGGACTTATATATACGCCCTCCTGCCTGTACGTGCCATTCTGTCGACGTACATCTGTGTGCGCCGGTCGGCAAGTGGTTAAGAGAGTGCTCCTAATCTCAGCTCATTACCTGTATAGAAGACACCTTTGAGCCAGAAATCTTGTGGATTGATAGGGGATCAAATACTTATTTCACTCATTAAAATGCAAATCAATTTATATCTTTTTTGAAAAGTGTTTTTCTGGATATTTTTGTTGTTATTCTGTCTCTCACTGTTAAAATAATCCTACCATTAAAATTATAGACTGGTCATTTCTTTGTCAGTGGGCAAATGTACAAAATCAACATGGGATCAAATACTTTTTCCCCTCACTGTATTACTTGAAAATATTTATTTTTATTTTTATCGGTCTGCATACAGGGGGTGGGGAGGCATATCTGCAATTTCTCTGTTTTGCCCATATCATTTTATTCCTCTTGGGCACTCAGTAACCAGTTATAATTTTTAAAATAATGATTTATTTGATTATAGTTAAGGCACTGAAAACATAGCTGTAGTGGGGGAACCTAAGGCCATAGGCTGCCCACCCTTCCACAACACCACAGCCCACAGGAAGGTCAGGAAGCAGCAAATAGAGAAATTCTATGGCCAGGGGAATGGCAGGCAGCAGCAACAATTATTGTAGAATCCTACAACCATAAGCTGTCTGCCCTTCCTCAAATAAGAACTGTAAAAAACTACAAAAGTATTTATGCTGTCCATAGTATGTAATAAGTGGTCAGCATTGCCTAATGTGACCTCTTTCTCCTCTTCCCTTTATATCCCTCCCACCTCCTTTCCTGCTTCACCTCTTCCTCCTCCTATGCCATTATGGCATAAGAAAAGGCTCTGGGAAGCCTGCAGGAGGTACTCAAAATTGGCCATGCTCCTCTTGTCTACCTCCTCCTCCCTCTGCGCCTCCTTCCTATCCTCCTTCACCTTTTTCTCCCCTCCTTCTTCCTCTATTTGTCTCCACTTCCTTCCCCCTCTATTACTCCTCCCCTTCCTCCTCCCTCCTTTCCTTCACTTCTTCCTTATCCATCTCCTCCTCCTTCTACATGTACCAGGAAAATACATGTTAAATAAGTGAAAACAGCTAACTTCCTCTGATCCTCTGATGCATTGTCTGGACATGTCCCACAATAACATTTTCTCCACCACCATCGCTTTTTTGTTTTTTGTTTTTGTTAAAGTTTATCTACAGATTTTACATTTTCATATACTTTTTTTCCTTATAATGCCATGTGGTCATATTGTGTCGATGATGTCATAAACATTCCTGCCCCTTTGTAGCATCAGCTGTAGGGTGGGAATCCCCCACAGCTCATCAGTCCAGAATTGGCAGCTGGCTCTGAACCCAATTCCAAACTAACACAAATTCATCCCTAAATACTACAAATGCTATGTTTTTTTTTTTGATTGAGCTGCCTTCTGGGGTTAGAAAGGCATTTTTTTTTTTAATAAAAGCAAAATTGCTATACTTGCTAATTTTTTACCTTCCTTTTATCTAGAGTCTAGACAAAAAACACTTAAATTTGTGAGAGGTTGAACTTGATGGCCATTTTTTTTGGCCACATAAATAAAAACATGTTTTCCTGACGCCTTCATGGCAGCACACACTGGGTTGTGGCTCCGCCCCCACAACCTGACAGGATTGGATTAACTATAAATTTGAAGGGGAGACCCCCCGCTGCATTCTCTTTTTTATCCTCACCTGACAGGTTGGACGGACAGGATTCTCCTATTTCCGATGAATCAGCCTCTACCGCAATCGCCCCAGCAGGTTCAAGCCTCTCCTGTTTGGAAGTCCCTGCCTGTACAGTCTCTAAAGGAGCTTCTATGGAGGGAACCCCCATTCTGGTGGTCTCAGGGGGCAACGGAAGTCTGGCAAGTAATAAAGCTTTAAAGAAGCTTTTCTAATTTTGCAGTGGGCTCCATTCATGTATTTCCCTCTGTCATTTTTTTCATACTCCTTACTCAAAAAAAAAAAAATGGGGCAAGTACCTGTAACTGCACCGTTTCGTACAGTGGGCTTGCTGGCCCTTGCTGTCCTCCGGACATGGCCGCCGCTCCCCCCGCATTGCACCTGCGTGTGTGTAGGGCATGGTAACGCCGCTGTATTGCCTAGGGCGCTGTGCCCTCATCCAAGATGGCGCCCGGGTTCTCGGGACGCTTCTGCGCATGCGCGAGCGTCATTCGGGCGCCGCTATGGCGCCAGTTTTAAATAGTTGAGTTCCCTCCTTCAGTGCCTGTGTATGTGAACCAGAGAAGAAACGCAGCTGCCGCTCTGCATACAGTTCCATTAGTGGAAAAAGACTCAGGTAAGTCCCCTGTGGGGAACTTTGGTACTGTTCCTAATAAATAATTAAAATGAAATGAAATAAAGTAAATTTAAATATAATTAATTAAAAATATATAAATAAATATAAAAAAATAAATAAATAAATAAATAAAAAAATATATATATAAAAATATTAAAAATATATATAAATTAATAAATACACTAATTAATATACATATATACAAGGTCCATTATCTTTCTTTCCCAGACTGCCCTGTCACTCCCTTTCTTTCCGATGGAGCCCACTGCCCGCGCAGACCACCATCAGCAGACGAGGTAAGAGGCTGCACCGAAAAGGGTAAGTATTGAAGGGGAGCAAAAAAGAGTGCCAGACCGTTAAAATGCTGCTTTTTTCTTGGCAGCCCTACGGGATCAAGAGCCGCAAGCTCCAGGCACGGGAGAAGGTCTAGTGGCCGTACTTCTAGCAGGAGGTCCCGCAGGAGCCGCTCGAGGTCCCCCTCTCGCCACCGAAGGCATAGCTATTCGCGCCACAGCCATTCACGCCACCACGGCTCCCGCCGTAGTCGATCATACCACAGGCGATCGCCTTCACCTCATCGCCAGAGCCGCCATACCCGACCTGCAGCTAACGCTTGCTGGGTTTGCGGCGCACCAGCATTGCCAGATAAACTTGCATGCCAATCATGCTTCAATGAAGCAACAAAGGAGAAGGAGTCAGATGCTAGGATGGCCACAGACCTTATAAGAGAGTCTGTGCGCGAGACCATATTAGAATCGACTACACCAGCAGCGGATGGAGCAGCACCCAGTACATCATCGGGGGACCTCCATCGCACCCAAGCATCAGAGTCTTCCTCAGAAAATGAGGACCAAGAGATGTCTGCTGGGTTTGATTTCTCCCTGGTTGATCCTTTTGCTAAGTCAGTTAAGGAGGCAATCGGCTGGGAAGAGGACGCGGCAGAACCAGTACAGAAAGTGAGAAAGTACTTCCCAAATTTAAAAAGGGACCCTGAAACCTTCCCTTTCATAGGGGAACTTGAGGACCTAATTAAGGATGAATGGGAACGAGCAGATAAGAGGTCCAGCCTCACCAACAGACTGGCCAAAATGTATCCTTTAAAGGAGACGAAGGTGAAACCCCTTATTAATGCCCCCACAGTCGACTCCTCTCTGATGCGGCTTGCTCGGCATGTTACCTTACCAATTGAGGACGCTGTCTCCTTCCGGGACGTCCTCGATAGAAAGATGGACTTAGAGCTAAAAAAAGCCTATTCCACGGCTGGAGGCGCCTGTAGGCCAGCTATCACCACGGCAGCTGTAGCAAAAGCCATCTCGGGCTGGGCGTCCAGGATAGAGAAAGATCTTCAAGACGGCGTTGAAATAGAAAAAATAACTTCCTCCCTTCAGGAAATCAAGCTGGCTGGTGACTTTGTGGCGGAAGCTTCAGTTGACATAATAAGGTCATCATCAAGAGCTATGTTGGCCTCAGTCACAGCTAGAAGAGCTCTGTGGCTCAAACCTTGGATGGCTGACGCTGCATCTAAAACAAACTGGTGCAGAATCCCATACGATGGATCCAATCTATTCGGGGCTAAGTTAGATTCTGCCATCTCAAAGGTAACAGGAGGGAAGTCAGGATTGATTCCCTCCGACAGAAGACCCAAGGTCCAGAAGGGGCCATCTTACAGACGTAACCTGCCAGATAAATACCGGGAAGCTAAGTCCTATCGCCCGGGCAGGGAATTCAGAAGGGACTGGAAAAACACAAGGCCCTCCTTCCTGAGGATGCAGAAGTCCAAGACTAACCCGGCAGGGGACCAGCAGAAGTCTTTTTGAAAATTCGCCCGTCCACCCGGCAGGCAAGCAGGTGGGCGCCAGGCTCAAGAACTTCACACAAATCTGGACAACTTACATAGAAGACCGATGGACACTGTCCACCATCAAGTTTGGACACAAATGGACATTCATGGACAGAGTACCAGGCAACCACTTCCAGCAAACGAGATTGCCCTATTCACTGTCCAGGAGGAAGCTACTAGTAAAATACATAGGGGAACTGAGACAAAAGGGAGCAATCCTGGAAGTTCCTCCAGATCAAAAAGGGAGAGGATTCTACTCCCCCTTGTTTCTAGTAAAAACGAGTCCATCATTATCTGGACGATATTCTACTACTCAGGGAGAGGGGTCTACGAGTCCATCATTATCTGGACGATATTCTACTACTAGCCGAAAACCGAGAAATGCTGATTCATCATCGGAAGATTTTACTAACAACTCTCCAGAACTTCGGGTGGTTGATCAATTGGAGGAAGAGCAATTTACAACCCACCCAGAATATGGTATTTCTGGGGGCAGATCTGAATACCAAATTAAACAGGGTACAACTCCCCCAGGAAAAAATACTACCATTAATTCAAAAAATGAGGAGACTATTGACAGCAGCGCATCTTCCAGCCAGAGCCTGTCTGAGTGCCCTGGGGTCCATGTCCGCGACCATTCCTATGATACAATGGTCCCAATGGCACATGAGACCCCTGCAGAACTCCTTTCTAAGGCAGTGGAATGGAGTATCAATGCGCCAGACCATTATCATCTCCAGGTCAGTGAAGCAATCAGTGTGGTGGTGGACACATCCACACAATCTCAGGAAATACAGACCAATAGTTCCTCCAGAGCCCGAAGTGGTCACTTCAGACGCCTGCCAGAGGGGCTGGGGAGCCCACTGTCAAGATCAAGGAGCGCAAGGTCAATGGCACTTCCAGGCTCAGGGCGTAGTGTCCAACATACTGGAGCTCAGGGCAGCATTCCAGGCTCTTATGGCCTTTCTTCCAATACTGAAAGGGAGGAATGTGCTTATCCGGATGGACAACAGGGTGGCAGTAGCCTATGTCCAGAAGCAGGGAGGCACCAGGAGTGTCACACTGATGGAGGAAGTTCACCCCATCCTGGAATGGGCACAGATACACCTGACAGACTTGAGGGCGGTATATGTTCCGGCAACTCAGAATATCTTAGCCGAGTTTTACCTCTCTCTACGCAAGAGTCTGGAACAAGTTCCTTGTCATGGCCCAGCAGAAGGGATGGAACCCAGCATCTCCAGGCCCCCCTCAAATCCTAGAGTTCCTCCATACCTCCAATCCCTCTTCCGATAACCCCGTCGCTAATGGCCCAGCAGAAGGGATAATCAGCAAGGAGAGTGTCTGAGATCCAGGCACTGATGTCATCAGAACCCTACCTGGTTATTTTTCCCTCAGAACCCTACCTGGTTATTTTTCCCGATAGAGTGGTTCTAAGGCCTTCAGACCACTTCATAGTCCATTAAGAAAGCTTACTCTATCCAACATCTGGCGGTTCCTGAAAACATCAAGGTTCAAATCTATCTCAAGGGGTAATGCTCACTTAGCTATGGCAGACTTCGGTAGATCCGTGGTTAGAGCCAATTCTTCCGCATTATAAGGAATAAAAATTATTTTTCTTGCACCCACCCGACTGGCGAGTTATTTCCCAGTGTGTGCTGCCATGAAGGCGTCAGGAAAATGGAAAATTGTATACTCACCTTTCCGTAATTTTCCTTTCCTGACGCATCTTCATGGCAGCACACAGATTCCCTCCCCGTGTTTTGTAATGATATACACAGAGAATGCAGCGGGGGGTCTCCCCTTCAAATTTATAGTTAATCCAATCCTGTCAGGTTGTGGGGGCGGAGCCACAACCCAGTGTGTGCTGCCATGATGCGTCAGGAAAGGAAAATTACGGAAAGGTATACAATTTTCCATTTTTACACATTTTATATTGCCATGCTCTGTAGAAGGTGTTTCTTGCTTTAGTTTTACCTCTCTCATTAGTACTAGTAGTTTTCTTGATTCACTTTGTAAACACAAATCAGGAGGTGGTGTCAGAAAACAGAGTTTTCACACGGGACAAGGGACTGAGTGTTTGCTCATGGATCTGTGCATGTTTGAGTGCGTGTGTGTATGTAACCAAGGCCCGGGGAACAGTCTCCTCTGTGAAAAGGGCGTCTCTTTCACTACTAACACCCATCTGCACTGCTAGCTGTCATCACTGGTGGCTACGGATATCCACCATGTGTTTGATATATACATTGATATACATAGTGCCACATTCTTTGGACTTTAATAACAAGGGACAAAGGATACAGCTCTCAAATATGTTTGTATATTAAATCCTGTATAGAAAAACAGCTCCTTTTCTGTCCAGACAATTATAAAGTGAGAACATCTGATTGGTGGCATTAGACACAATGCCGTTTAATGTTATATAATATTCATGAAATAATATTAGGATGGGATGAATAGTATACACTAGTCACAATCAGTCACAAGCAATAATCAGTCACAAGCAATGTGTAAATTGTTATTTAGCTCTTTATTTTTATAGTGCCTTCTGCAGTTATTGGTGAAATTATATCATTGTACATTTGTTGTGTATTTAGTTGACCCCTGCCAAAACTCCATGGCAGCCTATGTGTGGGTTAACCCTGCCTCCTCTACAGTGCTATAGGACCCCATGCCTATACATTTGAATTCACTACTAGGGACTGCGTTCCTTTTTTGTCCCCCTCTATGGACCTAAATTTCGTTTGTTCCAGTTTAAGTTCCAGTCAGGATAACTCCGGATTCCGGCATACCGTCTTGCGGTGCAAGCTCAGGGCCCAGCCATGGGCGGACGAGTAGCTGTTCAGGCACATGATACCCCAAGTGGTGGAGGGGAGGTTGCCTTGGTATGCTCAGGATGGACATCTGGCAAGCGCAAGCGACTCGGCTGGCAAGGTCTGCTGTTTTTATGTTTTCCACTTCCATGGCAGCCGTTTGTGTTCTTTCTATGTTTGTCTGTTTCCCCCTTCCCCTGCTAGCCTTCCCAAAGTCCCTCATGGCATCTGGAGCACTTCTGCGTTTCAGGACACCGCAGCATTTCCGGGTTGCGGCCGCCACTATCCTCTGCGCAAAGCCTCTGTGACATCGAGGCTTGGCTCGCACATGCGCACAGCGGTGGCACACCCGGCGGTCGCACAGGCTCCGTTAGGCGGCTCTCCACGGCACAGGCGCGAAGTGGGGAAGGCGGTGACGTCATTCGGGTGGGGGATTTAAATGGCTGTCAGCCCCTGCCAAGTCGGGAATTCCTGCGGGCAGTTAACGGCAGCCTCCCCGAGCCTGGGATCATGTGGGACAAGGTAAGCCCTTATGGGGGAGTTGCAGGTCTTCAAGGGGAAGTTAAAGTGGAGTTCCAATAAAAAAAAGAAAGAAAAGTCAGCAGCTACAAATACTACAGCTGCTGACTTTTAATAATCAGACACTTACCTGTCCCAGGGTCCAGCAATGCAGGGGGATGAAGCCCCGCTCGTCTCCCCCTTCTCTCTGTGGCGCCGGCATTGTCACTGTGGGCGCCAGGCTGTGCCTCCACAGCCGGGCACGCGCTGCGCATGCGCGAGCCACGCTGCGCGCTGTGACTGGCCGGGCAATCATTTGGGACCTGTGACGTGTTCCAGATGATTGCCATGAGGGAGGGGGGAGAGGTGACTTCCCTTCCGGCGCGTGTCCTGGGAGGAAGAGGGAGCGGAAACCCTCTAAAAAGAGGGTTTGCGCCCCCCGCCCCCAAAAAAATGACATGCTAAATGTGCCATGTCAGGGGTTCACCTTCCCTTAAAGCGGGTGGAACTCCGCTTTAACCAAAAAAATATATATATTCTTTTTTCCTTAAGGCTTCTCTTGCTTACTCCCCAGGCTTGTCCTAGGAGATCTGCATATCACCCGGTCCGTGCGATTCCCTTTGAGTTTTGATTTTTCAGCCAGGAGTCTTGGCTAGGTCACCGCCTTTGTGCGGCTGCACACAAGGTATGTGCAGATGAGGGGGGAGGGGCTGAGATTCTTTTAGTTGAAAATACGTGTAACGTCAGATCTTGCTTCATCCTTTTTTGTTCTTTTGTCTTCCTTTAGCCCTTCCAGATCAGACCGCCAAATCATGGTCCAGGACGACAGAGACTTGCCAGGCTGCAACATCACTCATCAGGTCCCAACGTGATTCTCCGTCCAGGACCCAACAGCAGAGGAGATGTTCCCATTCCTCCTCCAAACGGAGGCGATGTTCCCATTCCTCCTCTAATCAGAGGAGATGTTCCCATTTCTCCTCCAGTCACCGCACACACCACCATGACAGCCGCTCTGATCGCAGAGCCTGCTGGGGATGTGGGACACGAGTCCCGGAGGGAAAGTCACTGTGTGACCATGTTATGCCCGGGCGGTTGGAGAAAAAGAGACAGAAAACCAACAGATGGAGTCTCTTGTCAAGCGTTTGGCGCAGCAATCTCTAAAAGAGTGGGGTACAACCTGCACGCAGAGCCAGTCCATCACACTATCTGGCTCCCTGGCTGACAGGATGCCTAGGAGGATCCAGGCCCATTCCAGCCCCATGATGCTTCTCCCAGGTCTTCGGACAGCGAGTTAGAGAGAGACGAGTTTGCCGAAGGTTTTGATTTTGCTCTTGTTTCTCCGCTAGTCAAGGTGGTCAAAAAGGTCCTGAAGTGGGAAAACCCTTCCACTCCGCCGGCTAAACAGGAGGAAGTTTTTTAAACACTTTGGAAAAGAGCGTGCTAACTTTCCGCTCTTTTCAGAATTGAAGGATATCATTGACGAGGAGTGGAGAAAAATAGACAAGAAAGTTTCTATGTCACACAAAATCTCCAGATTATATCCCTTCAAGGCAGAGGAATTGAAACATCTGGAAAACGCTCCCCTCACTGGACGCAGCGCTGATGCGTCTGGCGAAACACTTCACTCTTCCCTTGGAGGACTATTTTGTCTTCCGTCACGGCTAAGCAGGCCTTGTGGTTACGGCTGTGGGTCGCCGATCCGGGTCCAAACAAGCCTGGTGTAGGATCCCCTTTGAGGGCTCCTTGCTATTTGGTAACAGGCTGGACAGGGCTATAGCCCGGGCCACCGGTGGGAAGTCGGGCTTCCTACCTCAGGATAGGTGCCTGTTCGTTCAGAAGAGACCTCAGCTTAGAAGACGTAGTACCAAGCATTCAAGGGAAGCATGCTCTTACAGGCCTGGCCTGGCATCAGAAGTAATTGGAACAGGTGGCAGGCTCCCTTCCGAAAGTCTGCTAAAAGCTAGGCGTCCAGTGGACATGAGTCGGCTAAGTCGTTTTGAGATTGGGCCCGCCCAGGCGGGTCGGGTAGGGGCTCGTTTGCTTCTCTTGCGGCACGTCTGGGTGGCCTCAATCTCAGATTACTGGACCATCAAGACGGTATCCTCAGGCCACACATGGTCCTTCACCAGTATTCCTCCCCCCAGATTTATTTACCGCAGCCAGAAGAAAAGAAGCAGGTGTTACTATCCTACGTGGATTCGCTGAAAACACAGGGAGCGGCGGTACCTGTCCCAAAGGTCGAAGAGTTCCAGGGGGTGTACTGCCCTCTCTTCTTAGTTCAGAAGAAAAACGGTTCATGGCATCCAGTGATAGATCTAACTTACCTCAACAAATTCATAAAATACGAAAGGTTCAAAATGGAGACCCTGTCTACCATCCAACATGCCGTGCAGCCAGGCGATTGGCTGATCTCAATCCACCTAAAAGATGCTTACTTCCATGTGCCTGTGGCAAAGGAATTCCGCAAATTCCTCCGGTTCCAAGGAAGGCAAGAACAACATCTAGTACCAGTCCAGCGTCTGATATACTTGGGGGCCCAGTTCGACGCAGTGGAAAGCACCATCACTCTTCCGTTGGAGAAAATCCCAGTTATCTGTGAGAGAATTTCTCCGCCTCTGAACTCCTCACTCCTGAGGGCCTCACAGTACCTGAGAATTATCGGCACAATGGTCTCTACGATCCCCATGGTCAAGTGATCTCTGTGGAGGTTACGCTCCTTTCAGACAGGGTTTCTTCGGCAATGGATTTTTGGGGACATCAATCAATCCATTTGCTCAAACTTCCTTTGGGCGGCCTGGTGTGCCCTTCAAACCTTCTCTCATCTCCTGAAAGGGGAAGACAGTGGTACTAAGGATAGACAACATCACAGCGGTCTCCTATATGAGGGGGCAAGGGGGCACTCGGAGCTCCACCATACTCCAAGAGGTCAAACCCATCATGTCTTGGGCCCAGAAAAACCTGGCCAATATTTCGGCAGTCTTGATCCCCGGCACCCAGAATGTCCTGGCTGACTTCCTGTCCCACACACAGCTGGACAACAATGAGGGGTCTCTTCATGTGCAGACATTCGAGTGGATCCTGTCCCTGGAAGTCGATCCTGAAGTGGATCTATTTGCATCCCCCGCAACTTCAAGGTCAAGAAGTACTATACTCGAGTCCGTTGCAGCCAGGCCTTTGAAATAGATGCCTTGACGGATCAGTGGAGTTTCAACAGGGCATACGCCTTTCCCTCACTCCTGATCATCCTCAAGTTCTTACGGAGACTTCAAGCGGAATCGGTCAAGGTGGGGGTGATTGCGCCTTACTGGCCGAACAGGCCTTGGTTTCCCCTCCTGACCCAGCTTAGCTTCCTGGACCCGGTGCCTCT
Organism: Lithobates sylvaticus; assembly: GCA_028564925.1. Lineage (NCBI taxonomy): Eukaryota > Metazoa > Chordata > Amphibia > Anura > Ranidae > Lithobates > Lithobates sylvaticus. The sequence continues at coordinate 104,537,948 of CM053034.1, read as the reverse complement.
TCCTCTCAGGCCGGACCTTCTTTCTCAGGGGGCAGTCCTGCACCCTTTTCCGGCATTACTGAGACTGATGGCCTGGTTCTTGAGAGGGAGAGGCTGGAATCTCTTGGGTGCACTTCAAGAGTGATTTCTACCCTCATGAGCTCAAGAAAAGGTGAGCACAAATAAAATATATAAGAGAATATGGGCCAAGTTTGTCAAATTTTCATCCTCTATGGGCAGATCATTTAGGGATCCAGAGATCCAGGATATCCTCAGCTTTCTTCAATCCGGCCTAGATCTGTCTCTATCCATCAGCTCTCCAAGTTTAAGCCTTATCGGCCTTCTCCGGAATATCATGGGCTGTTCACCCACTAATCCGGCAGTTCTTTCATGGGGCATCAAGACTCAGTCACCAAAGAAGACCAAGATTCCCCAAATGGGATCTTCCCCTCATTCTTGACTCATTGACTGGACTCAGTATCACGGGATCTTCCCCGCTTTCTATCAAAGACCTTTCTGCAAAAGTCGCCTTCTTGGTCGCTATAACTTCGGCCAAGAGGGTTTCTGAGATCAGTTCCTTGGGTCATGAAGAACCATTTCTGACTTTTTTCCTGGACCGGTGGTCGTCACCCCTATGCTCGGCTCAAATCCGAAAGTCTCTTCAGTGTTCCATGAGAACACAGAAATCGTCCTGCCTACATTCAGGTCTCCAGGGTCTACCGAGGTTCATCCTCTGGCTCCTTTATATGCTCTGAATACCTGTTCATTCTATACTCCTGCAGCAACAGAGGGAAGCGAGCTTCAACCAAACCTTTTGCAGCCTGGATCATCCAGTCCCTTCAGCAGGCTTATAGAACTAAGGGCTTGGCTCCTCCAGAGGCGGTGATGACACATTCCACCAGGGGTATGGCGGCTTCGTGGGCAGCAGCCTGGCACGTAACTCCAGATGTCATCTGCAAAGTGGCCTCTTGGGCCTCCATTAATACTTTTATGTCACATTACTGCATAGAGTCTGCTTCTCTATCTTCTGTGAACTTTAGTTTAAGAATCATGTCAGTTGATGGGGCAAATTAAATCTTTTTTGTTCAGCACACCCACCCCGCGTGGTCTGGCTAGTTATTTCCCACACGTAGGCTGCCATTGAGTCTGTCAGGAACACTGAAAATGTATTATCAAATACTTATCGTAATTTTCCTTTCCTGATGGACTCCATGGCAGACGGAGTTCCCACCCATTTGGTCAAAGAGTTGGCTAGTTACGGAACACAGTCCCTAGTGGTGAGTTCAAATTTATGGGTATGGGGTCCTATAGCAATGGAGAGGAGGTGGGGTTAACCCACACTTAGGCTGCCATGGAGACCATCAGGAAAGGAAAATTACGGTAAGTATTTGATAATACATTTTCAGTTTTTCTTAATCGTCCATTCAGGGGCACAGGAAGTATGACACAGTCAAAATGTCCAAAAACTGTTTAAATGAGGGATGGGCAACAGTCACTAAAAGGTCCATCTGGAGATAATTTTAGAAAAGAGTATCTGGAGGAATGAACAGCTGACTTAGGGCTAGATAAGGAAAGCTCCAAACCAAATATGGAAATTGCCATTACCAAGGGGAGGGCACCAATGATCAAGCTTTTCCACCAGGCCAGGACAAATTAGCAGGGAAACTGCTATTTAAAACATTTTATTATACTAAAAATGTCCCAAATTTCTAAGGGGAATTTTCGAACAGACATACCATATTTAATGGAAAAAAATGATTACCTGCAGGGGGAAAAAATCAAAGCCAAGCATACCTAACCACTGACTTCCGGAAAAGGAAGTTTGGACACAGGAATCTGCACAGGAAGGACCAGCCAGTCAACTGAAGAAGGATTAACCTGAACACTATTGTAGTAATATGACTGGACAGAAGTGACTCCATTTTGTGCGGCCATAGAGCCAAATAAATTCATATATCTTAACTTGTATATTCAGACTTAAGTTAAAGCGGAGTTCCACCCTAAAGTGGAACTTCCGCTTATCAGATTCCTCCCCCCCTCCGGTGCCACAATTGGCACCTTTCAGGGGGGAGGGGGTGCAGATACCTGTATAATACAGGTATCTGCACCCACTTCCGTGTCGAATTATCCGAGCTGTCCCGCCCCTATCCGGAGATGCCCCGTTGTGTTTTGGGAAACAGTTCCCAGGACACGAGGACCAATAGGGACGCGCATGCGCGACTCGCGAATGCGCAGTAGGGAACCGGGCAGTGAAGACGTTGCGTCTTCACTTCCTGATTCCCTGACAGAGGATGGCGGCGGGGCAGCCGAGAGACGAGCGATCGCTTGTCACATTCTGCCGACACCGCTGGAACCTGGTACAGGTAAGTGTCCATTTATTAAAAGTCAGAAGCTGCAGTATTTGTAGCTGCTGACTTTTAATATTTTTGGTGCGGGTGCAGCTCCGCTTTTAGATCACTAGTTCTGTTTTTCAGCATTTGTAGCAGGTTTTTCTATAAAGCACACATAAAAGAAAATATAGCTTACAGCAGCATCTTTGCTCAGTACCTTTCTATATAAAGATTCTGTGGTTGAAGAGCTGTCTGGGCCATTTTTCTGTGTAAAGGGGAACACCAAAGGCATGACTATGAGTCATGGAAGTAGATGGCATGGTTACTATAGTTGCTATGTCAGCCATGTTTAAGGGGTTGGGCATTTGAGTATTAATGATATGTAATGATATGAAATGTACACCCCTGTATTGACCACCCCCTTGTTCCCTATTATGATTGGCTAATAATAACGTATATAAGTTGTATACCCGCCCAGAATTAAATCAGATAGCTTTGGAAATAGACATTGACTCATCTCTTCTTGTGTTCACAAAGAAGCTCCTCAGTACTGAGAGGGTCTTGTGAGTGTGGTAATTGCTTTGATTGTACCTAGTTGGTCTTGTCAGGTATACAGAAATACAGTTTTTATCCACTTCAGCTATTAAGCCTTGATTTAAGAGAAGGGGTGAAATATGATAAGGAAGGATGTTATGCTGGGTACACACTTTTCGCTTTTTTTTTTCGTTCAACCCAGTGGGCAGATAGATTGCAGTACTAACTAAGGGATGTTAGTGCAGCAATCTCTCATGTTGTGCCTTTGTGTTATGGCAGAGGGACTTCCCCCCCACCAGAAAAACACTAATCGGTATTGGTACTGTTCGTATGTTGGACAGTGTGTACCCAGCTTTACCTGATTAGACAACAAATCTTTGTAAAGAGATAGGAATAGATGTGAGAGCCCTCAAGGCATAAATGTAATAGAACAGTATGAAAAGATAAGACCCTAAGCTGAAAAAATGAAGGGTACTAACCCTGAATCCTCCCGAAGGAGAGAGTATGTTGATGCACAACAGCTACATAAAAGGGTAGGCACTAATGAGGATATCCGTAACATAAACTAGCGTACAAGAACACTATTACCAGAAGGATGATTAGGATTCCTTACAACCAACACCCATATGTGTTTCTGCTGTGTGATAGCCACATTGTAACCCTGTCTAGTCACTTACTAACTATATGATTGTAAGAATAATCAAATTGATCCCAGTAAAGAACAGAATTCTCTACTGAGGAGCATGGTGGAGGAATCCTAGTACTAGGAACATTCACCTCATAGTGAATAGGAGAGAGAAACTCTACGAAGAAGACTTCCTGAGAAGTCCACAGATCAGCCACAAAAAGAGGACCTAGTCTCTGATGATCCGGTCCCACAAAGGTCTCTGCATTGTCCACCTTAGGGGGAATCTGCAGCAGGGTACCAGCATATCCTGGAAAAAATAAGAAATAAGAGGCACTTTCTAAGTGCAGACAGTAAAAGTTTAATATAGTACGTTGGTCCTGGTAGTCTCTGCCACTTGTGGTCCCTGTAGATGCCGTCCACTGGATCTGTGTATGAAGATGGATCCAGGGTAGAGGGCTGGAATGCTTGTGACCGGCAGAGGCGTCTGACGTCACTGGAGGTGATGCAACGCGTTTCTGAGCATGCGCACAGTCAATGAAGTGGACAGGCCTGCTCTTTTGTCAAGCTAAAGAATGCAGGGGCATAATTCCCTTATATAGGCTACCATCTAGTGGCAGTGATGGGGAATAACAAGGACTAATTCTAACAATAATATATGATCAGATAAAAAGGGGAACACCATCTAGTGATCAAAATGCAAATTGCTAACAGTAACAAATAAATTCAATAAAATATTTATACATAATACATGTAAAGATAAAATTGGGTGTAAATATAAATCAGAGGGGTTAGGTAGGGGGGACAAGTAAAATAGACTCCAGCCCTCTTTCCTGGATCCATCTTCATACACAGAGTCGGTGGACAGCTTCTACATGGACCACGAGTGGCAGAGGCTACCAGTGACACACTGCTGCAGGACATATCTCCCATATGCTGACATGATTTTACCTCAATGTGAGTATTTTTATTTGTGGTACTATATAAAACTTATACTGTCTGCACTTAGAAGGCACCTCTTTTTTCTGTTTTTTTTCCTACATGTTTAGAGTGTGCTTCAGCTTCTCCCAAGAGGCCTGTCTTGAGTTGTCTTGAGTTGTCTTGAGTTGTGGACTGTCATCTTATCCTGTTGGATATCATCATCTATTTCAACCATCATTATTCCTGAACATTTACACAGACTTTGATTTTCAGCATTTTTGATTGCAGTTTGCATCTTTACCTACCCTCCTTTTACCAGCATATCCTGTCTGCTGACTGTGTTTAGGGGAATACAGGACCCTAAAAATGTATTGTATTGAAAATAGCCCACTAGAGTGACAGGAAAATATATGAGAAATAGCTAAGAACCAGGGACATGTCTGCAGAAGGAATCAGTACCATACTGATACAACCAGAAAGATGTCTGAAGAGACACAACCAGAAATATCCATGGAGCAGAGACAAAATCTGTGCAGTATTCACAAGACCAGAAATGTAATAAGTGCTATATTGCTACAAAAAAATATATATATCTGCAAAAACACAGTCAGTGCTACACAGACACAACTAGAGAGATGTCGGCAGAGATACAATCAATATTGCACTTACACAACCAGAAACATGTCCCTAGAGTATGAATCAGTATCGTACTGATACAGCCAGAAACATGTCTACAGAGGCACAATGTTTCTGTACTGACGTAAGCAGAAATAAAATAATAATAAAAACCCTAAACCTGTAACAATTATGGGCCTTTCAAACCTAACATCCCACAGTTATATTAAAGTGATTCTAAAGGCACAAGGTTTTTTACCCTAATTCAGTCTATGCATTAAGATAAAAAACTTTTGTGTGCAGCAGTCCCCCCAGCCCCCCTAATAGTTACTTGAGCCCCACTGCGATCCAGCAATGTGCACCAGAACCTCGGCTCTCCGGGACTCTTCCTCCTCATTGGCTGAGACAGCAGTGGGCACCATTGACTCCTGCTGCTGTCAATCACAGCCAGCAAGCCAATAAAAGAGGGGGCAGGGCCAAGCCATTACTCTATTTGCCCTGGGGGCACTCAGTAGGAAGGAGGGGCAAGGAGCACTGATAGGGGACCCGAGAAGAGGAGAATCAGGACTGCTCTGTGCAAAACCACTGCACAGAGCTCTCCGCCATCTTGTTGGTTTCCACTTTCTAATCTAAGCTGTCATCCAGCCTGAGGTCCAGGCTGCAAGTTGTAGGAAGGGGTTCCCAATCCCAGATGCATGAGCCGACTGCTCACGGATTACATACAAAAAGAGCTGTTTCTTCTTCCCATGTGAGTTACTAATTTACAAGTATTTCTCAGTACTATTAATGCTGCACATAGTCTGGTGACCCCTGGTGTGTTCACTTGTCCTATAGGTGTATCCATCCACCCTGTACTCCTATCATGGTCTGCGGTTTCCTGTTGTTGTGAGACTGTCCCTTCGGAAGCCCTTATTATGTGTTGAGCCTGATTTTAACTGTCAAAATGTGAGTTGCTATTTGTCTTTTCACCACAATAAATCTGGTAATATACTACATTCAGATTGTGCACTGCTGTTGTTCTTATAAATGTAAAGCCAAACTAGGGGCAAATTTTTTTTCCAATGCAATTGGCCAACTGTTCGTTTTGTCTAGGTGTGAAGAGAAAGCTTTTACTCACATAATCCTTTGTTCCACCAGAAAATGGTGCTCCCCACAGTCCAGCAGTGGACTGTTCCTGGTCTGAGAAACCTGCTCTGGGCTTGATGACATCAGGAACACTCCACAACTCAAGTGTGCAGGGGTGCCAGACCAGTCTTGTGCAGGGAGGATCGGAGGATTAGGTAAGTATATCTCCTGTCTCCTCTCCCCTAGACAAAAACGAGCAGTTAAACAGTGCAGTGCGGGCACAGTCCCATTGCTTGGGAAATTTTATTTTTTCACCTGAAGATGGGCTTTAAATCTTCTAACTTTAAAAGATTTGATTACACTCCACTGGGAAGATGAAGCAAGGAAAAAAAAGTGGAGTCATTGTCCATTAATATCAGTAAGGCACCATCCATTTTTCTCTAGTAAGATGAAACAAGGAATGGAACTAGTTATTATGGGCTACTTATTTTCACATTTTCTCAAGGCACAGGTGAAGGTGCTGACAAAAGTACTGTGTACAAACCCTTTATTGTTTATTAGAATTTCAGTATACTACTGTGACTCAAAGACAATACATTTCTAGCTGTAGCACAACCAATACTGCATGATCACAATTAAAAAACAGGATAAAACAAATATGAGTTCATGTTTACCAGGCAACACCTCGTTATCATGTATACAACAATTAATATGGTGTCTTGATAAGAAAAAATTGAATATCTATTCCAATATCCTGTACACGGAGCCACCTTAGAAAACAAACTGTCTTGTTTCTAAAACATAACAGAGAATGCTGAATGGCAGTCTATTTTTATGGAAACAAAATATGGTTAACTGCAAGCTGTTAGGTCCTGAAAAAATTTAAATACAGAACAGGTAGTGCATGACCTCTGCTGGTGGATCTGTGTATTGCCTTGAAAGTACCATAAATTATATCTCAACTCTATTTTTGCCATTTTGCTATACCAAACGTGGCAAAAACCTACTACAAGTACAGTATTCACAGAAGATAAAAATCAAAGGAGTGCTATACAAATACTGGGAACAAGCCATGATATGCACATCATGAATGGCTTCCTATGACTATCCATGGGACATTACTATTTCAACAATGGAAGAAAAAAGACAAGGAAGAATCATAATCTCATTCAAATCTAGCACTTTACGTGACAAAACCCTGCACTGCATAATGTTTACTTTATCATAAAAAAACACCTTCCTAGTACAGGAAATTAAATTTTTAATCACTGTGGGAGAAGCTTAAAACAGCAACTGTGCCAAAAAGAAAAAAGAAAAGAAACAAAATGCCATTGTTACAGAAAACAGAAAGATTTTGTGTTATAAATAAACAGATTAAAATATCAAATAAACAGGAACAGTAAACAATTTCACATGCAGAAAAGCTAACATTCTCACTATGCGCTTCTTGATTTTATTAAACCCTTAATCCCAATTTTAAACAAGATCCAACTATACATACATACATACATATATATACACACACACACAGTATCTCACAAAAGTGAGTACACCCCTCACATTTTTGTAAATATTTTATTATATCTTTTTATGTGACAACACTGAAGAAATTACACTTTGCTACAATGTAAAGTAGTGAGTGTACAGCTTGTATAACAGTGTAAATGTTCTGTCCCCTCAAAATAACTCAACACACAGCCTTTAATGTCTAAACCGCTGGCAACAAAAGTGAGTACACCCCTAAGTGAAAATGTTTGATTGAGCTCTGAGTGTCAATATTTTGTGTGGCCCCCATTATTTTCCAGCACTGGCTTAACCCTCTTGGGCATGGAGTTCACCAGAGCTTCACAGGTTGCCACTGGAGTCCTCTTCCACTCCTCCATGATGACAGCACAGAGCTGGTGGATGTTAGAGACCTTGCGCTCCTCCACTTTCTGTTTGAAGATGCCCCACAGATTAGGTCTGAAGACATCCTTGGCTAGTCCATCACCTTTACCCTCAGCTTTTTTAGCAAGGCAGTGGTCATCTTGGAGGTGTGTTTGGGGTCGTCATCATGCTGGAATACTGCCCCGCAGCCCAGTCTCCGAAGGGAGGGGATCATGCTCTGCTCTGCTTTAGTATGTCGCAGTACATGTTGGCATTCATGGTTACCTCAATGAACTGTAGCTCCCCAGTGCCGGCAGCACTCATGCAGCCCCAGAACAGGACACTCCCACCACCATGCTTGACTGTAGGCAAGACATACTTGTCTTTGTACTCCTCACCTGGTTGCCACCATACAAGCTTGACACCATTTGAACCAAGTAAGTTTATCTTGGTCTCATCAGACCACAGGACATGGTTCCAGTAATCCATGTCCTTAGTCTGCTTCTCTTCAGCAAACTATTTGCAGGCTTTCTTGAGCATCATCTTTAGAAGAGGCTTCCTTCTGTGATGACAGCCATGCAGACCAATTTTATGCAGTGTGCGGTGTAACGTCTGAGCATTGACAGGCAAACCTGGCAGCATCCTTACCTCTATTTCCAATGACAACCTCTGGATGTGATGCTGAGCACGTGCACTCAACTTCTTTGGGCGACCTGTTCTGAGTGGAACCTGTCCTATAAAACCGCTGTATGGTTTTGGCCACCATGCTTCAGCTCAGATTCAGGGTCTTGGCAATCTTCTTATAGCCTAAGCCATCTTTATGTAGAGCAACAATTCTTTTTTTCAGATCCTCAGAGAATTCATTGCCAAGAGGTGCCATGTTGAACTTCCAGTGACCAGTATGAGAGAGTGAGTGCGATAACACCAAATTTAAAACACCTGCCCCCCCCCCCCCCCCCATTCACACCTGAGACCTTGTAACACTAACGAGTCACATGACGCCGGGGAGGTGAAATGGCTAATTGGGCCCAATTTGGATATTTTCACTTAGGGGTGTACTCACTTTTGTTGCCAGCGGTTTAGACATTAATGTCTGTGTGTTGAGTTATTTTGAGGGAACGGCAAATTTACACTTATAAAAGCTGCACACTTACTACTTTACATTGTAGCAAAATGTAATTTCTTTAGTGTTGTCACATGAAAAGATATAATAAAATATTTACAATAATGTGAGGGCTGTACTCACTGTATATATATATATATATATATATATACACACACATATATATATATATATATACACACACACAATATATATATTTTTTTTAAACCAAAGTACAGCGGCTGTCTGTGCAACCAATTTCAATGTTTTGAAGCCTATTAGTGACATGTCTAGAAAATGTTAATGCTTGAAGTCCAGATAAAACCCTTCCCATGCACTGGGGCTGTACCTGAAACTTCAGGGGTCAAATGTCTGTTTTTGGCTAGGGGATGAAAAAGCAATATTACCTACCTGATCCTTTATTGTTCCAGCAGACATCACTCCCCTATGGTCTGGCAGTGGTCTATTCCTCAGCGTCCAAACATCCAGTGTAGGGCTATAGTTTCAGCAGCCTTGATAATCAGAGAGCCTGGGCTGCTTGGGCATTCGGGAGAAAAAGCTGTTGGGATTGATCTAGCAGCGCAGAGGGGCCTGCAGAATCAGAGAAGCGGGTAAAAGAAAGTACAGTAGTTTACCAAGTCCCCTAGACATAAATGAGCAGGTAACCCTTGCAGTAAAGGTGCAGCCCCAATGCATAGGGCGATTTTTAGGTTTCCTAGAATATAGCTGTAGGAAAAGGCCCTGTAAGCATTTCTGTCTGCTTTATGCATGAAAGAAAGTGCAAAGCAGACAATGGTAATTTTAAAGGACTGGTTGCAAGATCAGTTTGAGCTAGGATTATGAAGTGTAGGGCAAAAGGCTGTAAAGCAGAGTTGTTTCTCCAAAATGTTCTCTGTGGAAATCCAGGATCTGACATTAACAGTGGAAAGAGAAGAGGAAATTATGAAGGTGGTATCTATCCAGCAAAGTGAAGCAGTAATGTCTTCAGTCAACTCTCTGGAGGCATTAAGGAGCATTGCCTTTCCAAACAAGGTAGCAGCAGTAGACATACCAGCTGAGCAGGAGATAAAAGAAAATCTTGAGAAACTCTCCAGTTGTTATAAGCATATTAATTCAGGCCTCATTTAAAAATATCCAGCAAAAGACTTCTTTCCATGGAACATTCTTCAGTGAAAAGACCATTCAATTACAGCTTCTTCATTAGCTGTAATTAACTGTAATCACGAGGGATATATGGCATATGTGTTCCCATCCAGTACATAGCTAAAATATCCAGTTTGGACAATAACATGGATTGGTGGGTGACGGCCTGATAATCAGGTGTCAGGTACATTATTAGTAAATAGACTTCATATTAGACACATGATCACTAGTAAGCATCATATCATTGGGTCCTCAGAGCCTTCAACCCTAAGGGCACTTTTACACTGGGGCTATTTTTAGCGGCACTTTACTGTAGTTTTAGCTGCACTTTTCATCCGCTAGCAGGGCACTTTTAACCCCAGCTGGCGGCCGATGAAGGGGTTAATAGCGACCGCAAAGCAATGCTGCCATAGCGCTTTGCAGGCGATTCGGCGGCGCTGCCCATTGCTTCCAATGGGTAGGGGCACTTTAGGAGTGGTGTATACACCACAAATTACAAATTGTTTGTTTAATGGGTGCATTGGAGGTAGATGCACTTGCGCCACATAGTCACACAGCAATACTGCGCCTATTATATATAGCCCGCAAGTTGATAGCTAAATATAGGATATCTCCTCAGGTCCCGAGAAACAATGGATGGAAACAGTCAACACGTTAATATGTGAAAAACTCACCTATCAACATTCAAATGTGAGTTCTGAAAAGCGGAAGTTCCATTTTTGGGTGGAACTCCGCTTTAAAATATTTGTAGATTAGTGGTTTATCTCAATAAACTCTCTTTTGATCCAAAAAAAGGGGTAATTAGACTACGTGTTTTATGATTATCATTATGTATCATTATGTCCTTTAAAAATTTGAAAAGTAGGGATGTCAGACTCTAGGAGTGTGGTCCTGGTAAACTACTAGCACACTTCAGGTGGAAAATGAGCAATACAAGCCTGGCAACAAATTTTGTTATGCAGCCAAAGGCAGACTCTTCACTAGTTCAAAGATATCCACCTGTATTTGATCAGATTTTTTTTTTGATGGTACATTCACATTGATGATATATGAAGATGAAAAATCCCAGTGTGGCAATGGAAACTCTAGGTGGTACCATAAAAGCAGAACTGTAGTTTGTTTGGCCATTTCCTAAAGGTTTCAGGTGCATGACAAAGAATGCCTCTTGACCTATAGTCCTCTTTTATAGTCTTGTCTACTTCCATCCATTGTAACTCCACTGCTCTGTGATCTCCAGTTCCATCCATACAAACATTACTCCTCTCAATCAATGCCCATTCTTATCTCTGTTTCCTCTGCTTCCACCAAAACCAGCTCTCACTAACTTCTCTCCATAGCAGTTCTTCTCCTTGTCTTTTATTCGAGTGCAGATGTAGGCAGGTGTAGGCTGCAATGTTTCCTCCAACCTGAAGGCGGCACTGTGCCATTTCTTCATACTGGTAGGAGCCAATTGAGGAACATTTGTCTCCTGCTATGAGCTGCAGGCAGTCATTTTGGGAAGGACATCAGTGGTGCAAGACACCAGTCCTGCAATATTTGGGCAGCCACCTTGACTAAGGATTCTATAAATAGTCGGATCCTGCATCATCCGGTGTGCCTGCAGTGTGGGAGTAAGTTAGGGACAGAGCCCCTGCTGGATAGGGAGCGAAAAAAAACAGCATTAAGGAGAGGTACCTGATGAGGGGGGAAAGAGTAGGTAGCTTCCCAGAACAGAAATATCTGCAGGGACTTTGTGGATCTCAGTGTTACTCCTAAATAATTTATTCATAAACGACCTGGAGGATGGGATAAACAGCTCAATCTCTGTATTTGCGGACGATATTAAGCTAAGCAGAGCAATAACTTCTCCGCAGGATGTGGAAACCTTGCAAGAAGATCGGAAACAAATGGGGTGGGCAACTACATGGCAAATGAGGTTTAAAATAGAAAAATGTAAAATAATGCATTTGGGTGGCAAAAATATGATTGCAATCTACTCACTGGGGGGGAGAACCTCTGGGGGAATCTAGGATGGAAAAGGACCTGGGGGTCTTAGTAGATGACAGGCTCAGCAATGGCATGCAAAGCCAAGCTGCTGCAAGCAAAGCAAACAGAATATTGGCATGCATTAAAAAGGGGATTAACTCCAGAGATAAAACGATAATTGTCCTACTCTACAAGACTCTGGTCTGGCTGCACCTGGAGTATGCCGTCTAGTTCTGGGCAGCAGTCCTCAGAAAGGATGTACTGCAACTGGAGAGAGTCCAGAGAAGGGCAACAAAACAAATAAAGGGACTGGAGGACATTAGTTATGAGAAAAGGTGTCGAGCACTGAACTTATTCTCTCTGGAGAAGAGACGCTTGAGAGGTGATTTGATTTCAATGTACAAATACCGTACTGGTGACCCCACAATAGAGATAAAACTTTTCCGCAAAAGGGAATTTAATAAGACATTCACTAAAATTAGAAGAAAAGAGGTTTAACCTTAAACTGTGTAGAGGGTTCTTTACTGTAAGGGCGGTAAGGATGTGGAATTCTCTTCCACAGGCAGGGGTTTCAGGGGGGAGCATCGATAATTTCAAAAAAATATTAGATAAGCACCTGAACGACCACAACATACAGGGATATACAATGTAATACTTACATAAAATCACACACATAGGTTGGACTTGATGGACTTGTGTCTTTTTTCAACCTCACCTACAATGTAACTATGTAACTCAATAACTCTTCTGGCATCCTGTAACCTGTTAGTGTTTCATAACACTGCTGGAAATCTGCTTTTTCTATGAACATTACTTTATTTATCTGAAGAACTGTATACTCTACAACATACATAGTACCATTGCTATAACTGCCTTGTTTCTGCGTATTCAATATAGATAGTTTTCAAGTAACTCTTGTGGCGATTCCTCTCAATCTTCGGGTACACTGATTAGGCCCCCCTACACACTCTCTTTCCCTCTGTGGAAATTTTTCTTCTTTTTATCCTCACCTGGTCTTCTCTCATATCATTCTCCTCTACTTCCATTCATGCCTTTCTTCATTCTCATCTACCTCCGTTTATGCATTCTCTTCTTCCCTCTATGAACATTCTCTTGTTCCCTCTATGAACATTCTCTTCCACTTGCATCCTGGACTTATCAATTATATAACAAACATGTACAAAAAAAGAACATTACACAAAATGACTGCTCTACAGAAAACACACACACACAACATTACTCCACACATGAATGGGCACACATCTGCTAGTGTGTTTTAAGGGAGTATTTATTTTCTTCAAATATTCCTCTACATGCAACTACTCAAATGCGTGTCCAATATTTTGTAGTTTAGATTTACATTCAAAAATCCAGAGATTTTCCCTTTGTGATGTGTGAGCAGAAGGTAGCAATATTTTTTGCTATTATGACCTTCTGCTTAGTGCTCACAAATCACATATACAAGCAGCACACTATTATCAGATGTAGAAAAAGAAAAAGTCTTTCAGGCTTATCAATCAAACTCTTCATAAAAAGTATATCTTTCAAAAGACTTGCCACTATTTGAGTATAAAATCGCTGATTGCTCCTATGCCCTCTTATATGTGATTTATAAATGGAGCTATACCCCATCTCTCCTTCTTTCTTTACCATTAACCAAAATGGATATGTCTACATCACAAATTTCCTCCTACTGTTTCTTACTCACTTTTCGTTACATTTTATTTCTCAAAAATTCATTCTAACCTTGTAATACCAGTACAAACATTAGTTATTTCGGACAATCAAACTAAGCTAACTTGAAAAATTTGTGATTGCTGCATGTCTGCTGGTCATCTCTTTCCATAACTTCCCATAGTATTTTGCTGTCTGCAAGCAGTGATTCCTGTACTGACTCCACCTCCTGAAATTCCTCCTTTCGGCACCTCTGTGGTTCAGAAGGCAGGCTCTGTGAAATGTGTGACACAGCAGTGCCTACTCACAGGGCATAGTGAATACATGTCACAGAATTCCAGGAAGTTAATGTGTGGGGATCGTCACAAAGTGAGTTTACAAACTTCAAGATCATTCAGATTACAATCAAAAACGTAAATGTATTTTTTGGGATTTTATGTGATAGAACAACACAAAGCGGCACATAATTGTGAAGTGGAATGAAAATGATAAATGTTTTTCAAAATGTTTTTCGTATAAATATGTGAAAAGTGTGGCGTGCATTTGTATTCAATCAATACTTTGTAGAACCACTTTTTGCTGCAATTACAGCTGCAAGTCTTTTTGGGGATGTCTCTACCAGCTTTGCACATCTAGAGAGTGACATTTTTGCCCATTCTTCTTTGCAAAAGAGCTCAAGCTCTGTCAGATTGGATGGAGAGCGTCTGTGAACAGCAATTTTCAAGTCTTGCCACAGATTCTCAATTGGATTTAGGTCTGGACTTTGACTGGACCATTCTAAAGCCCCATACACACGCTCGGACAATCCGCGGACCAGGTCGGTCGGATTTTGTCCGACGTACTTTGTCCGATGTTGGTGTTGCGTACACACGGTCGGACTACGTTGTCGGAATATCCGGTCCGGAAGAACGTCGTGACGTAAGTCGTCGTCCACGAGATTACAAAAGGGAAGTTCAGCACCACGTCAGGCACCCGTTGGGCTCCTTCTGCTGATCCCGTGTTTATCGAGAGTTAGTGGAAGTTTGGTGACTTAAGATTCGCGCTTCTCAGTTTTCTGACTCAGATCGTTACTGCTCTTCAGTTTTTGCTTGTCGTGCGTATCTGTTTATTAGTGCGTGTAGTCAGTTCGCATTTGTTGGTCATTGCGGCCTATATCTTGATATAGGACGCTTTGATTTGCACTGCTTATTGTCTGCTCGTTGCTGGTATTCATTTCGTTCTTTCAGGCCTTGCTGTTTATCGGTGCTTTCTGTTTGTCCGTTCTGACCAGCCGACCTTTTGTGACCTTCTGAGCGATGTTTCCCGTGCGTACTCGTCGCCGAGTTCGTGCTGTACGCGGAATTGGTGTCGGGCTTTTAGCTTTGACCCAAGACCCGTCCATGAACAGAGTGACGAGGAGTATGTGGACCAAGAATTGGTTGCTTCAGCGTGACCAGTTCTCGCACATGCCTTTGCTTCGTGAGATCCGGGAGAATAATCCTGATGATTTCAGGAACTTTCTCAGGATGACGGACCCCGATTTTCACCGTCTTTTGGCTTTGCTGACCCCCTTTATCAGCCGGCAGGATACCTGCATGAGACAAGCCATTACTCCGGAGCAGAGGCTTGTTGCCACGTTGAGGTACTTGGCGACAGGGAGAAGTCTTCAGGATTTGAAGTTCTCTTCAGGTATCTCTCCCCAGGCCCTGGGACTCATTATTCCAGAGACCTGTTCTGCCATCATTCAGGTCCTGCAGGAGGACTATATTAAGGTAACATTTCTACTTTACTATTCCCTTCTATGTATGCTCTGTTTGCTAATGTCTTCTATTTTTGACCTCCTTCCCTAATTACCATGATTGCAATATGTTCTAATATGCTGTGCCCCTTTTCTCCTTCATGCATTTTTCCCTTCACTTACCTCCCCAGCATGCTCTTCTGCCCCAATAGACACCTATGGCCTAGTCACTTAAGCAATGTCTTTTGTCTGCTGCATAGTATTGTTTGCCCCAAAACACCCCCTAAAATATGCACAAATGTTTGCTGTGTGGTTTACTTCATGTAGAGCCCCCTTTTTTTTTATTTTGGTGGGGGGGGGGGGGCAAACTCATTAGGAACCCCCTCCCCCAACTGCTCTGTCAGATGGTACCAATCCTTTATCTGCTGGCTTTCCCAAGGTCCATACACACTATATACCTACCTCTTTATAGTGCGCATCTTTAGGGATGAATTCAGCAAAGCATGTAGTGCAAGGGGCTGCCTCCATACTTTCCATTTCCTATTTTTTTGTCTTCTTTCCCTCCTATTAGCTTGCTTGGTAATTTAATAATGTCACACTGTGCCTGCCTTTTTGGGGGGGGGTTGAAATGTTATTTGATCTTTCCTGTGGCCTGCCAATAGTGTTAAGTACAGAGGGTCTGGGCAAACTAGCCCACATTTTTGAGCCATTTGCCAATCAATGAAGTGCAGAGGGTTACCTGTCCACCACCCCCCCCCCCAAAACCCTAGTTATTGCCAATGTCCCATCAGAAGTGGGGGGATTGATGGGGGGGTGAGTAATCTGTGAAGGGGAGCCTCTACTTTTCTGTGCAAATACTTTCCAGCCTCAAATTTTATACAATGCTCTTGTTCCAAGATGTTGATTGTCTAATCTGCTTGCAATGTTTAGGTGCAAAGTGACTAATTTTTTTTTTCTTGTTTCACTCCACAGTTCCCTTCCACGCCACAGGAATGGCAGACTGTGGCCTCCCACTTTGCCAGCCGTTGGGACTTTCCTAACTGCGGAGGGGCAATTGATGGGAAACACGTCCGCATCGTCCCACCGCCCAACTCGGGGTCCTACTATTATAATTATAAAGGGTTTAATAGTGTAGTGATGTTGGCGGTGGTGTCGGCAACATACGAGTTTATGTATGTGGACGTGGGGATGAACGGCCGGATATCGGATGGTGGGGCCATTACGCACACGGAGTTCTACTGGCGTCTCCAAAGTGGCAGTCTGTGCTTGCCACCTCCAGAGGAGAATGCCGAAGGACTCCCCTTCGTCTTTGTCGCAGATGAAGCGTTTGCGTTGACTCCCCATGTGATGAGGCCGTTCCCGATGAGGACCCTCACCCCGGACCAGAGGGTCTTCAACTACAGGCTGTCCAGAGCCAGAAGAGTGGTGGAGAACACTTTTGGCATCCTGGCCAGCCGCTTCCGCCTGTTCCTGACGGCATTTAACTTGGCGGAATACAAACTGAACCACATAGTTCTTGCCTGTTGCATATTGCACAACTTCCTCAAAAGACATAACAGGAACTATGTGGTGCCCGTTGGCCCAGATGTGGAGGGCCCTCCAAATGCGGAACTCACAGCCCTTCGAGTGGCACGTCCAGGCTTGCCCCCTCTAAATGCCCGTGGGGTCCGGGACCAATATATGGAGTACTTTGTGGGTAGGGGGGCCATTGCTCTGCCTGACGATGTGTGAGAGGCATTTTTTAATAAATCAGATATTTTAACCAACCTATGATTTCTTGTCATTTCAGTCTTCTTTTTAGCTTATTTTACCTTGACATTTTTTCCCTTTGCCTTCGACAGTGGGAATGCACTTTCTGGGCAAAAGGAGGTAACAGTCTCTTCTTCCCAAAAAGATTATTCTCATGTTGTGTGTTTGCTACCTAATCTTTGGTCTAGAGAAGGTTTGTCCTGCATAACTGACACCCAAAATACTCCTTTTCAGCACCAGGTCTGACATGTGTGTATTCTCAAAAATGCTGTGCTCCGTGTTTTCGTACAAAGCACTGTGGGTGTCATTTACATAAGTCAAATCCGCTATGCTCTACAAGTGCATTGAAAAAGTTCCCAGGGAAAGAAAATTGGAGTGCAAAGTGGATTTGCCTTTAGTAAATAACACCCATTGCCCCCCATATCCTTTACATTTTACATACATAATGCATTGTGTTTTTTAAATAAAGAAGCCACACATTTAGAAAACTAAAAAAGTTTACTAGGAAAACCTTCACAAGTGCGTTTACAATCTTCACGCCAAAACTGACAACATCTTGTTTATTTACAACAGTGTTTACAAACATTCCGCAATTGGTAAAACCAGGCATGGAGCAAAACAGAACCTATGAACTCGGAAAGTTCAACTTTGTAAAGTGAAGACAAGATCAGACATGACTATATGTTCAAAGTGTGTTTGATCTTGCCTTCATCACATGGGGGGGTCACCCCCGGAAAGTGGAAATTTAGAACATGCACACAATTTGGGTCTGAAAATGGACATTAGATGGTAAAACACATGCCTAGAAGCTTCAAAAGTGCCATTTTCCATCATGGGGATGAATGGACGTTTTTTGGGGGTGCAACCCCTTCACCACAACCACTTTCGTAGTTCATAAAGTGTTTACACCCCCAAAAAAACGTTGGCATTCATCCACCATGATGGGAGCTAGCAAATGTGGACACAATGTGTGCATGTTCCAAATTTCACACAGTTTTTAAGTTGCAAATGTGTTCAGAAGCTGGCACAAATGTGTGTTAATTACTTGATGCGTTTTCATATTTTTCCTAAAACATCAATGATGTTCTTCAATTTTTGTTGAACATCATTGATGTTTTGCTTTATGTAATCTAGATCTCGATTGCAGACCATTATCTCTCCGATGAGTACGTGGGCACTCTCTGTGGTAAAGTGCGATTTTTCTTCCACAACATCCACGTCACCTAAAAACCACAAACAAACAAAAATGGGGTGTTGAAAATGAGGCAGCCATACATGGATTAGCTTACCAGTAGCTGTGTTCTCCCACACTCACCTGTTGTGGTGACAATTTCTCCAAGTTCGATGATCTCTCCTTCCTCCTCCTCCTCCTCCTCTGCTTCTGCTCTTTCCCCTTTTTTGGGAGGTGTTGGTTTGGGGGTTTCCTCAGACGGCCCAAGTTTTCGCTCCCCTATGAGAATGTCCAAAAGGAAGATTTAGCAACACAAGCTATTGAGGGCAGAAATAGGAAATGACAAACATTGCTTGAAAGTGACGGACACTATTTTAGTTTGGCCAGTTACAAATGTCAACTACATGAATGTAGTCACTTTGTAAAGGTGCTAAACTGACTAGCTTTTTGGTAGAAGTTTGTGTGATGGAGACCCCCCTCTAGTATCCACTGGAGCACATGTGTGGAAAAGCATAATAAAAAGGGGGTTTGGGTGTCCCAGCACTAGTGCTCTAGAGTCCAGATGGGTAAACAGCTACTGAGTGACCTCTCCTTTACATTGACAAAATTTGGTTTACGCTCTTGCTGACATCTCTAGTGAGAACAAACTTCCTTTCAATAAAAACTTCACCAAACCTCGTATTATAAGTGGCCGAACGATCGAGGTTGCGTACGATCGAATGGACACACACATGACAGTGGCAGAAAGATCGAGGCTGAGTACGATCGAATGCACAGACGAACCTGAAAGTGGCCATTTTGGAATGTCCAACTTTGTAAAAATCAAACCACAATGGAGCAGTATGCAAGCAAGAAATAAAACACAAAACACAACTACTTACTTTTTAGAAGAATTTGCTTGATCTTTCTGTACTGATCGGCCTCCCTCAGTTTCAGGTCTGACCAGCGTTTCCTCAGTTGCTCCTTGGATCGTTGTACCCCAAAATGATTGTACAGCCTCCTCACAACTTTAGACATGATCTTGGCCTTGCGGACATTTGGGTTGAGGTAAGGCCCATACTTCCCATCATAGTCGCTCCTCTTTAATATGTCCACCATCTCCAACATTTCTCCAAATGACATATTGGAGGCCTTGAATTTCAGGCTCCGGGATCGGGACGTTTCTGCCTCCGGACTTTCCTCGTCCTCCTCCTCGTTGGTGGGATATTTGTGGCGCACCTGCTGTGTCCCCGCCATGTGCTCTCCCCACTGCGCCGTAAAGAGAAGGGGTAGGGAATAGACGAGAAAGATCGTCAGGGGCGGGCCGAGTTTGAAGCATGCGCACTGTATATAAAACGTCACACGCCTGTGTCGTAGCCACGATCTGGGAGACGAGGGGAGAGAAAACTCACACGAGACGATCGCTACAAACGAAGGTACAATTTGACGTTGGTACATAACTAGCCTAGACTGATTTGAACTTGAGGCTTCTTTATGGAGAAGATTAGGAGAGTTTAGCCTGACATAATTTATAGGGTTTTGTGTGGTGTTGTGTCTTGCAGAGATTGATATGAAGGGATTCAACGACATGAGTTTTCTCCCCCTCTTCATTGCCAAATACAGGGATTTTCCCATATTGTGGCAGGGTATACACCCACATTACACCAACAAACCAAAGAGGCACGCAGCCCTGGAGGAACTTGTGGAATTTGTCAAGCCAAGGTTCCCCACGGCAACTGTTGATGATATAAGAAAGAAAATTGGCAGCCTGAGGAGTGCGTATATCAGGGAGCGGAAGAAGGTCGTGAAGTCTGAGGAAACTGCAACTTCAGCAGATGAGGTCTATGTGCCCAAGCTCTGGTACTATCAGAGTCTCCATTTTCTGAAGGACCAGGCTGATGTCACGGAGCCAACCTCAACTCCTCCTTCCACGCTTCCTTGCGCGCAGCCCACCCCTGATGAGGCTTCCGAGGAGCAACCTGGGCCTTCCAGTCTGGAAGAGGTGGAGGAGCCCAGCTTGTTCCAGGTATAGTAGTTTTGTTACCATTTATGGGAATAATGAATGATGTTCACTTAATTCAGGATCGCCAATTGCTTAGTTCTTAACGTGTTTGACATATCAACAGACAGTGGTGTGGGAGACATTTGGGGCCAGAATCTAAACTGCAGGGCTGAGAATTGTATGGTTTTCTATTTGTAAACATTTTGCACCAGTCACTAGATGAGAATTGTGTGTGTTTGATGAACAAATAACTGAAACTATGTCCCTTTTTCATACACAGGAAGACCTCAGCCAGGAGGTGGCTGTGGAAGGTGGCAGTCAGGAGGAGGCAGGGGTTAGTGGCAGCCACCAGCTGGGTAGTGGCAGCCAAGAGGGGGCTAGGCCGCGGAGCCTGACTGACACCCAAACCCCTCCCCTCCGCCCTCCGTACAAAAGGGCGAGAAGGGGGGGTTATGCGGCACAGTCAGCGCTCCGGATGATCAGAGAGGCTTCAGACTCCCTACATGCCACACCCGCCGACGAGGAGACCTTTGGCTCGGTGGTTGTCACAAAAATGATGGGTATGGAGGTGGGGCAACGCAACATGTGTGAGGGGCTCATCCTCCATGTCCTAAATAAGGGTAGGGCTGGGGAGATGACCCCAGTCATACATGTTTGCCATAGTTACCATGCTCCGCCTCCTCCTCCTCCTCCTTCTGCCACCCCACCAGCACGACAGCCACAGCGTGGAAGGAAGCGTGGAAGGAAGACCTGAGAGTGACGACCTGGAATCAGTCTGGTCTGAGAGAAGATGGAGCCTCTTGTAGTACCAGAGCCTGGGGACCTAGATGGCATCTGCTGCAGTTCCGGATACTTTGGACTTCACGACCAGATTGCACTCCCCTTAATATACGTACTCCTCAGGCCCCCAATTTTCTACGCTTGAACAATGATGGTTGCCGTGGGGGGCCAAGACTTTGCAAATTCCCCAAGTTTCACCATGGCTGCGTTCCTCTTTGGTTTGTTGGTGTGACCTAAATAAAGGTTTTTTTGATTTGAAATAATCATTGACTATTGTGTTTTACTTTTCTACAATGACAGTTTTTCTTTGAGTAAGCAGGTACATTTCACTAATCCTAAAGTAGAATTAACAAGGGGCACCAACAACAAACAACCTCCTAGTAAATTTAAGCAAGAAATACAAATGTTAATAATGTGTTTTTGGTAATTTGAGACACACAACCCCCCTCCAAAAAAAAAAAAAAAAAACATTCAAATATGTATTCCCCAAAAAAAAAAAAAAAAGACAAATCATGGTAAAAAAATAACAAAGATTCTTTTCCGTTCAGAGTAAAAATAAACATGTAGTGTATAAATGCTGCAAAGTAATAAAGAAGTAAGTTTGTGAGAAGTGCGGGTGAATAGGAGCAGCTAAAACATGTCATTCTTGTTGCATTGTAAAGAAAAAGAGAATGCGCTGCATTAAAGACATTTTAACATTGCAGCGTGACGAATGTGCTGTGTCGATTAGTAAAGGTAGTTTTACCTGACCGAGCGCTTCCGTCACAGAATTTCTTCTGAGCATGCGTAGCACTTTGTCCGTCGGACAAGCGTACACACGCTCGGATTTGGTGTGATCGGACCGGGTTGACGGCAAATCTTTCCAGCAGGAGATAAGACTTTGTCCGACGGACAAACCGACGAACACTGTCCGATGGTGCATACACACGGTCTGATTTTTCAACAACCTTGTCCGATCGGACCAAATCCATGAAAAAGTTTGACCGTGTGTATGGGGCTTAACATGAATATGCTTTGATCTCTAAACCATTCCATTGTAGCTCTGGCTGTATGTTTAGAGATGTTCTTCTGCTGGAAGGTGGACCTTTGCCCCAGTCTCAAGTCTTTTGCAGACTCTAATGCGGCGTACACACGGTCGGAATTTTCGATGGAAACAGTCCGATGGGAGCTTCTCAACGGATTTTCCGACCGTGTGTATGCCCAATGGTCTTTTTCTGTCGGAATTTCCGACGGACTTTGAATTGAGAACCTGTTCTCAATTTTTCCGACGAAAAACCTTTCTATCGGATTTTCCGATCGTGTGTATGCAATTCCGACACGCAAAATTCCGACGCATGCTCGGAAACAATTCGACGCATGCTCGGAAGCATTAAACTTCCCTTTTATAGTGTTGTCGAATGTGTTTTATGCCGCTGTGTTATTGACCGTCGGAATTTGGTGTGATCGTGTGTAGGCAACACAGCTTGGGCGGAATTCCGTCGGAAAAACCGTCAGAGTTTTTTCCGACGAGAATTCCAATCGTGTGTACGCAGCATAACAGGTTTTCTTCTAAGATTGTACTGGATTTGGCTCCATCGATCTTTCCATCCACTCTGACGTGCTTCCCTGTCCCTGCTGAAGAAAAGCATCCCCACAACATGATGCTGCCAGCACATGCTTCACGATGGTGATGGAGTGTTCAGGGTGATGTGTAGTGCAGGGGCAAATCCAGGGGGAAACGGGGCAATTGCCCTCCCCTGCCCCCTGAGAAATTAGTGATGGGCAAGCCAGTCAGCGGGTGAGTGAGGGGGGTTGGCAGGTGAGTGAGTGGGCGAGCAGTGCAGCCATTGGGTGAGTGAGTGGGCGGGCTGGTCGGCAGGTGAGCGGAGGTACTGGCCAGTCAGTGAGCCAGGGGGTGGGGGAGCAGAGAGATGACATCATCTCTCTCCGCCCACCCTGCATCACTGCAGTTCTGCCCTCACTGTGCAGCAACGGGCAGCAGAGAGATTACATCGTCTCTATGCTGCCTTTCTTTGCTTTGGCAAGTGACAATCTGCACCTTGTAGCAGGCAAGTGACATTCAGCAACGTGTGGCAGGTGACGTGGCAAGTGACAATCAGCAACATGTGGCAGGTGATGTGGCAAGTGACAATCAGCAATGTGTGGCAGGTGACATGGCAAGTGACAATCAGCAACATGTGGCAGGTGACATGGCAAGTGACAATCCACAACTTGTGTTAAGTGATAATCCGCAACATGTGGCAGGTGACGTGGCAAATGACAATCCGCATCTGGTGGCAGGTGACGTGGCAAGTGACAATCCACAACTTGTGGCAAGTGACAATCCGCAATATGTGGCAGGTGACATGGCAAGTGACAATCCGCAATATGTGGCAGGTGACATGGCAAGTGACAATCCGCAACATGTGGCAGGTGACATGGCAATTGACAATCAGCAACATGTGGCAGGTGACATGGCAATTGACAATCAGCAACATGTGGCAAGTGACAATCCGCAACATGTGGCAAGTGACATGGCAAGTGACAATCAACAATGTGTGGCAAGTGACAATCCGCATCTGGTGACAGGTGACGTGGCAAGTGACAATCCGCATCTGGTGGCAGGTGACGTGGCAAGTGACAATCCGCATCTGGTGGCAGGTGACGTGGTAAGTGACAATCCGCATCTGGTGGCAGGCAAGTGACAATCCGCATCAAGGCAGGTTGATGTGGAAAGTGACACACTCGAGGCTCCCACTGATTCTGCATTATGGTGATTTCATTTTATATTACAATGTAAACCAGAGCACCTTCTTCAACATGTTTGCTCTGTCCTCTACATGGCTTCATTCAAACTGCAAATTGGGCTTCTTATGGTTTTCTTTCAACACTGGCTTTCTTCTTGCCACTCTTTCATAAAGGCCAGATTTGTGGAGTGCACGACTAATAGGTGTCCTCTGGACAGATTCTCACACCTGAGCTGTGGATCTCTGCAGCTCCTCCAGAGGGCCTCTTTGCTGCTTCTCTGATTAATGCTCTCTATGCCCAGCCTGTCAGTTTAGGTGGACGGTCATGTCTTGGTGGGTTTGCAGTTGTGCCATACGCTTTCCATTTTCAAATGATGGATTGAACAGTGCTCTGTGAGATGTTCAAATCTTGGGATATTTTTTTCTAACCTAACCCTGCTTCAAATGTCTCCACAAATGTATCCCCGATTTGTCTGGTGTGTTCCTTGGCCTTCATAATGCTGTTTGTAATCACTGAGGGCTTCATAGAACAGCTGTATTTATCCTGAGATTAAATTACACACAGGTGGACACTATTTACTAATTAGGTGACTTCTGAAGGCAATTGGTTCCACTAGATTCTAGTTATGGGTATTAGAGTCAAGGGGGCTGAATACAAATGACACACTTTTCCCATATTTATTTGTAAAAAAAATTGAAAACCATTTATCATTTTCATTCCACTTCACAATTATGTGCTACTTTGTGTTGGTCTATCACATAAAATGCCAATAAAATACATTCACGTTTTTGGTTGTAACATGACAAAATGCAGAAAAGTTCAAGGGGTATGAATACTTTTTCGAAGGCACTGTATCTGATGTTATGCTTAATTGTTAGCAGTTTTTAAAAGAGAAGTTTGGGATTTTTTTTTAAATCATACTTACCTAGGTGGATGCAGCATCAGTCCAATGCTGCATTTGTCACCTGAAGGCTCTAAGACTGAGAACTGAGCGATCAAACACCACTGATCACTCAGTTCCCAGTGCTCCATGAGCAGACAGCTGGTGACTGTCAGTCATCTTCTCTCTGCCCCCCCTCTGCGCACTCACTGGAGCTGAGAGGCTGAGCCACGTGCCTGTCCAGGCTCCTGGGTGAATCCCGACCAGTGGCGGTGCGTCCATAGAGGGCGCAGGAGCGCCGTCTCCTCTCTCCTGCACCGCTCTATAACCAATAGATAGATTCATGCATTGCATGAATCTATCTATTGTCGCCGCTGCCGCCCTCTATTCAGGTGACCGGCCCCTTGTCGGGCACCGGGCATCTGAATTGTAGCGGTGGTTGTGTTTTCAGAAGTGCCTGATTAGAGCTGTCGGCTCTAATAGGTGTCCTGATTAGAGCCGTGGGCTCTAATAGGCTTCCAAATTGGTAAACAGCGGGTGCAATGCTGTGCGTTCGCTGTTTACATGGTATTGTGTTAGAGAAGCGAATACATCGCTTCCCTAACACTGACCCGCCTCTCAGCCAATCAGGTGCTCAGGTCTGGTTACCGTGTCACCTGATTGGCTGAAGCGACAGGCGCTGTGATTGAACGCCTATCAGGCTTCCAATCATAGCAGAGATGACAAAAAGAGGACAGGAGAAGACATGGAGGACTCGGAGCGTGGAGGATAGTGCCGAGACAGGTAAGTGCCGGGCGGGGGGGCACACTGGCAGCATTTGATAGGGAACAGTAGCGGCAATTGATGGGGCACACTGGCGTCAATTGATGGGGCACACTGATGGCAATTGATGGGGCACACTGACGGCAATTGATGGGGCACACTGGCGGCAATTGATGGGGCACACTGGCGGCAATTGATGGGGCACACTGCCGGCATTTGATGGGGCACACTGGCGGAAATTGATGGGGCACACCTGCGGCAATTGATGGGGCACACCTGCGGCAATTGATGGGGCACACCGGCAGCAATTGATGGGGCACACCTGCGGCAATTGATGGGGCACACCTGCGGCAATTGATGGGGCACACTGCCAGCATTTGATAGGGCACACTGGCGGAAATTGATGGGGCACACCTGCGGCAATTGATGGGGCACACCTGCGGCAATTGATGGGGCACACCTGTGGCAATTGATGGGGCACACTGGCAGCAATTGATGGGGCACACCTGCGGCAATTGATGGGGCACACTGCCAGCATTTGATGGGGCACACTGGCGACAATTGATGGGGCACACCTGCGGCAATTGATGGGGCACACTGGCAGCAATTGATGGGGCACACCTGCGGCAATTGATGGGGCACACTGGCAGCAATTGATGGGCACACTGGCATCAATTGATGGGACACACTGGCGGCAATTGATTGGGCATACTGGCAGCAATTAATGGGCACACTGGCAGCAATTGATTGGGCATAGTTGTGGCAATTGATCGGGCACACTGGCAGAAATTGATTGGGCACACTGGCAGCAAATGATGGGGCATACCGGCAGCAATTGATGAGCACACTGGCAGTATTTGATGGGGCACACTGGCGGCATTTGATTGGGCACACTGGCTGCAATTGATGGGTACAGTAGCTGTGTTTGATGGCACAGTGGCGGCAATTTATGGGTACAGTGGCTGTGTTTGATGGGCACAGTGGCTGCGCTTGAAGGGCACAGTGGCTGCACTTGATGGGGTTTTTTTTTCAGTTTGTTTCGCCCCCCCCCCCCCCCCCCAAATTTTGAGCACCAGCCGTCACTAATCCCAACTATATGGTCACGATATTTCCCCAGCTCTCTGAAAATGGGTCACAGGAGTGCAGAACAAACTACACTCCTGTGATCCACAGAAGTACAACCAAATGAGTTTTGGCTGTACTTCTCCTGTAAGCTTTGTTTTACTGACCCTTTCTCACCATGTAAGTCAACCAGTCAGGCCAGACTGACTACAAACAAATATGTTGTTCTCTGTGTTACTTATATCAGAAGCCCTTGTGACGATAATTTTATACCCTTATGTACACGTACAAATCTCTGTATGGAATAAAACAATTCAATTATGGAACAATAAACTCATAAAGATTTGAAAGGTGCATTGTTTCAAATGTTAAATTATTGTTATATGATAAGCCTTTTGCAAACATTTGTATGAAAAAAACATATGTAAACACTAACGACAAATTTATTTTGTATCCTTTTGGTCTGCTAAAAACACCATTTGAAAGAGTTTTGGTATATCTGTCCAATAAGTACAAACTTTAGTATCTGTTGATCCCAGAAATCTTGTGAGTTGATAATATCCTGTGTTCCCTGCCTCTGCTCACTGTTATCAGTCATCATTGTTCCCAAGTGAACTACAGACAACCTTCTGTCTTCTGTCATAGAGAAGAGAAGAGAGTGTGTTATGTAGTCATAACAAACTTTCTGTCCTAGAACCATGTCCCCCCCCCCCCCCCCCCCAATACAGGAAGTGTATTACTAACAGGATCACCAAGTGATAGTATAGAGAAAACCTTTTTAAAAAAGGAAATCTAATACTGCCATCATATCTAAGGGCTTATAAGCTTCAATTTACAATTTACTACATGTATTATATTTTTATTATTGGGGTTAGATACACTTTACCTTCTGTCTCACGTATCGAGCAAACTAAAGGGCTAAGATATTTAAAGGATTATAAAATACATCTGCTAAATGAATAAACAATGTCCAGTTCTTTCCACTTAAGTAAGGTAGCCCTAAAATATCCCCTTTTGTTACGATTGATTTAGAGAAATAGTAGCTTGAGCAGCTTCTTAAATCCAGAGATTTGCCAAGCATTTTCTCTTGGTCACTTCCTTCCCTTATTAAGTAATATAGATAAATCCACTGTGATTAAATTTTCATTTTCGGATTTATAACTAGCAATTCAATAAAAAATAAATATATAAAAGCAGAATACAGCTTTTATTTCATAATAAAATAAATCTACAGCAAATTAAAATGGTGACCTGTTTTCCAGTAATTTAATAATGCTGGGTTTAACATATTTAAAATGGCCATATATCAATAAAATAGGCAGGTTAGGCTCTTGTAAGCACTGGACCTCACAGTTTCCCTACCATGTTTAGTGTTGTCCAAGTCTCTGTGTTTAAATTCTTTCCTATGTGTCTGAAATAAGATTCCAGCACTACAAAGAAATCACAGAAAAAACAGTCAGGTCGGTCATTTTTAAAGCCAAAGTTATTCCCCCAAAAAATAAATAAATAAATTGCATTTGGTGAACTGTGTAAGTGGGTACCGTAATAACTGTAGTTTGCTAAGTTTCGTTCTACTCTGGAAGGTATCTAGAAAACCTTACCTGCTCTATGCAAATGCCGGTAAAGTCTGCAAAGCAAAAGGCATGATGCTCAAGTTACTTCAGGGGAAGTAAATAGAAGCAATTCATTCACAGGCCAAAGTAGCTTAGTTATGCCTATTCCCACCTAGGGATGAGCCGAACACCCCCGGGTTCGGTTTGCACCAGAACCTGCGAACGGACCGAAAGTTTGCGTGAATATTCGAACCCTATTCTTTACAATGGACGCGAACGTTCGAAATAAAAAGTGCTAATTATAATGGCCAATATGCATGTTAATGTCATAAAACAGGTTTGGGGACCCGGGTCCTGCCCCAGGGGACATGTATCAATGCAAAAAGAAGTTTTAAAAACTGACGTTTTTTCGGGAGCAGTCATTTTAATGATGCATAAAGTAAAAAAAAAGTGAAATATTCCTTTAAATATGGTACCTGGGGGGTGTCTAAAGTATGCCTGTGAAGTGGCATGTGTTTCCCGTGTTCAGAACTATCCCTGCAAAAAATGACATTTGTAAAGAAAAAAAAGAAGCCATTTAAAACTGCTTGCGGCTTTAATGTCATGTCCTGTCCTGGCAATATGGCTGAAAATCTTTGAGGAAAAATGGCATGGGTACCCCATCACCCCCCCCCCCCCCCCCCCCCCCCCCCCACCCCAGCCCCTTTGGGTCTTGTATTGATATTAAGGGGAAGCCTGCACCCAAAATAAAACCCTATACCTACAACCCTATATACTCTGAACAGCAGTATACAGGCGGTGCAAACAAGACAGGGACTGTAGGTTTGTTCTTAAGTAGAATCTGAACAGGTACATTTTTAAGCATAGCTCCATCCAAAAAAATCTATTTTAAGCTTTTTGGAGAACATAGGGAGGGGGTATCACCCCTGTACATTTGTTTTGCTGTCTGTGCACCTGTTCAGAACATTTCACCTCACTTTCCGTCCCAATGACAAATGTTTTTGGAAAAGTGGGGTTTTTATTGAAACAAGGATTGGTGATAAAGCATCAGTAGAGAGGAGATACCTTTTTCCTAAATTAAATGTTACAGGATAGAATTTCCCTTCCTAGGGGTAGATTTCCTCTCACTTCCTGTTTTCTCCTTCCGTTTGCAAGTAGGAGTCGTTTGTAAGTTGGATGTTTGAAAGTAGGGGCCTACCATATATACTCTGCAGAAATTTGCCCCGTTAGATGTTGGTGTTGCCACAACACTGTAAGCCCTCACAATTACTCTTGGTGGGCACAGGAATTGGCCCTGCTGTGAATTATTAGATCAAGATTTGTAATTGCATGCACCTGTTGAACAGGGCAGACAAATTGGGCCTTTGGTGGTGGTGTTGGTGGACGGTGTTGCCACAACACTGTAAGCCCTTACAGTTACTCTTGGTGGGCACATGAATGGGCCCTGCTGAGAATTATTAGATCAAGATTTGTAATTACACGCCCCTGTTAAACAGCGGCGGAAAAATTGGGCCTTTGGTGGTGGTGGTGGTGGTGGACGGTGTTGCCACAAGACTGTAAGCCCTCACAGTTACTCTTGGTGCGCGCAGGAATAGGCCCTGCTGTGAACTATTAGATCAAGATTTGTAATTACACGCCCCTGTTAAACAGGGGCTGAAAAATTGTGCCTTAGGCACTGGTGCTGGTGCCACAACACTGCAACCCCTCACAGATACTGTACTTGGAGCACAGCAGTCAGACCTGTTGCGAAGCATTGCTTAAAAAATTGTAATTACACGCCCCTGTTAAACAGGGGCTAAAAAATTGGGCCTTAGCCACTGGTGCCACAACACTGCAACCCCTCACAGATACTGTACTCTGAGCACAGCAATGAGACCTGTTGCGAAGCATTGCTTTAAAAATTGTAATTACACGCCCCTGTTAAACAGGGGCTGAAAAATTGTGCCTTAGGCACTGGTGCTGGTGCCACAACACTGCAACCCCTCACACTTGGAGCACAGCAGTCAGACCTGTTACGAAGCATTGCTTAAAAAATGTAATTACATGCCTCTGTTAAACAGGGGCTGAAAAATTGGACCTTAGCCACTGGTGGCACCCAGAAACAAAAATGTTCTTCCAAGATATCATCAGGATCATTGAGGAGGAAGAGGATAGTCAGTCAACATAACAGGACAGTCAGTCAGCATCAGCATAGGCAGTCTTGAAGGGATGTGACATTATAAATTATTCAGTTATATCAGCTTCAGGTGCCTGGTAGCTGGTGGTGATCCAAGACTGATTCATCTTTATGAAGGTCAGTCGATCCACCGAGTCGGTGGACAGGCGCACTCTGTGATCGGTGACAAAGCCTCCAGCAGCACTGAATGTGCGTTCGGAAAGAACGCTGGATGCAGGACAGGCCAGTAGCTCAATTGCATACTGTGCAAGCTCTGGCCAGTGATCCATCCTCAAGACCCAGTAAGCCAGAGGATTTTCGGTGGGAAAGGTGTCCAAGTCTGATCCTGCACCATGTATATCAGACGCTGGCGATGGTTGCTGGAACCGATCATACCTTGGGGCTGCGGACTAAAAAATTGTCTGAACGCATCGGTCAGACGTCCACCTTCCCCACCGCTCCTTCTGCTACTGACCGAAGCCTCAGCAACTCGTCGTCCAGGACCAGGAGTTTGTAACCTCCCAGTCTCTGGGAACGCGTTGCACAGACCTTTCTGCAAGGCCTCCCTGAGATGTCTCATCCTCTGCTCCCTCTGCGACGGCAAGATAAGGTCCGCAACCTTACCCTTGTACCGTGGATCAAGGAGAGTGGCCAGCCAGTAATGGTCCCTCTCCTTGATCCGAAGAATACGAGGATCTTTCCGCAGGCTTTGCAGGATCAGGGAGGCCATGCAACGTAGGTTAGCTGAGGCATTCGGTTCCGGAGTCTTCTGGGTCACTGAGGACGACATGATCGGCAGCCACCTCCTCCCAGCCACGTACAAGTCCACTGGTTTGTTGGGACTGTAAATCGTCCCTAAAAGACTGCTGCTGATGCTGAGTGCCAGGCTCCACCTCCATGCTGACACAATCCTCCTCCTCCTCTTCCTCCTGTGTGATGGGTGGGAGAGAAGGAACACTGTCTGGATAAAGGGGGCCTTGAGAGGCAAGGAAGTCCTCCTCTTCCTGCCTCTGTTCTGCCTCAAGTGCCCTGTCCATTATCCCACGCAGCGTATGCTCCAACAGGTGGACAAGCGGTACAGTGTCACTGATGCACGCACTGTCACTGCTCACCATCCTCGTGGCCTTCTCAAATGGTGACAGGACAGTGCATGCATCCCTGATCATGCTCCACTGGCGTGGGGGAAAAAATCTGAGCTCCCCTGACCCTGTCCTGGTGCCGTAGTCGCACAGGTACTCATTGATGGCCCTCTGCTGCGTGTGCAGTCGCTGCAGCATGGCCAACGTTGAGTTCCACCTGGTGGGCATGTCACATATAAGGCGGTTCTTGGGCAGGTTCAACTCATTTTGCAGCTCAGCCAGCCGAGCACTGGCATTAAATGATCAGCGGAAATGCACACAGAATTTCCTGGCCTGCCTCAGGACATCCTGTAAGCCTGGGTACCGGCTCAAGAACCACTGCAACACCAGGTTAAGGACTTGAGCCATACAGGGCACATGGGTCAGCTGTCCCTGTCGCAGGGCAGAGAGGAGGTTGGTGCCATTGTCACAAACCACCATTCCTGGCTTAAGCTGGCGTGTCGTCAACCACCTCTCGGCCTGCCCCTGCAGAGCTGACAGAACCTCTGCCCCAGTGTGGCTCCTGTCCCCCAAACACACCAGCGCAAGCACGGCATGGCATCTTTTAGCCTGCGTACTTGCGTAGCCCCTTGGACGCCTACGGAGCACTGCTGGTTCCGAGGACAGAGCACTCGAAGAGGCCATGGAGGAAGAAGAAGAGGAGGGGGTGGAGGAGAGAGGTGTGTCACAACCAGTAGTAGCATTTTGGAGTAGTAGCGTGGTGGCGGAACAATCTCCAACACTACTGCACCTTGTCCTGCATCCTTCCCAGCTGCCAAAAGAGTGACCCAATGGGCCGTGAAAGACAGGTAACATCCCTGTCCATGCCTGCTGGGCCATGAGTCAGCAGTAATATGCACCTTACCGCTGACCGCCCTGTCCAGCGAGGCATGGACATTGCCTTCCACATGCCGGTAGAGAATCGTCTTCCGTGAGAAAAAGTGGCGTTTGGGAACCTGCCACTGAGGAACCGCACATTGAACAAACTCACGGAAGGGGGCCGAGTCTACCAACGGAAAAGGCAGCAGTTGAAGTGCTAGCAATTTAGCCAAGCTAGCATTCAACCGCTGGGCATGTGGATGGCTGGGAGTAAACTTCTTTTGAAGGTCCAGCAGCTGGGGCAGGGAAATTTGCCTGGTAGAATCGGACGTCGGTGTACTGCTAACAGAGTGCCCGCAAGTACTTGGCTGTGACACACCTAATTCTACACCTTCATTCCTCTCAGTGCAGCTTTCAGAGAGGACTGAAGGTATAGTGGGGTTGGAGATCCCAGCTGATGAGGAGCAAGGAGAGGTCCGCTTTGTTCTTTGGTGTGGGTCTTTAATGTGCGCTTGCCAACGAGCTGCATGGCAGGTCAACATATGTCTGGTCATGCTTGTGGTGCCCAAGCGGCTGATGTTTTGGCCACGCGAGATACGCTTGAGACATATGTTGCAAATAGCAGTGGTGCGATCTGATGCACTCGTCTCAAAAAAGGCCCACACCAAAGAACTTTTGTGATAACGTGCAGAGGCAGCGCCCTGCACAGGCGGAGCTCTGCAGTGTGATTCAGTTGGTGTGCTGGCCTCAAGCTGGCCCCTGGAGGGCATCCTGCCTCATTGGACATGTGCCACCTCCTCCTCCTCCTCTCTCCCTTCAGGCACCCACGTGGAGTCAGTGACCTCATCATCCCCTCCCTCTTCACCACTGGAGCAAACCTGGCAGTAAGCTGCAGCTGGTGGAACATGACTGCCAGATTGCTGTCCTTGAGCATCCCCTCTCTCTGCGCTCACGCTACTGCCTTCCTCTAGCTGGGTATCATCATCCGAGCCTTCAAAACTTTGGGCATCCTCCTGGAGCATGTACCCAACACTGTGCTCAAACAGTTCGGGGGACTCCTCAGGAGGACATGGTGGGTCTAGGGAAGGGGTGCCTGATGATGCCATTGAGTACGCGTTGGCAGCTGCTTTGCCAGTACCCTGAGCCTGGGTAAGAGAGGATGAGGAGGGCTTGGTCATCCACTCTACCAAGCCTTCGGCATGATGCGGCTCAACATGTCCAGCTGCCGAAAACAAGGACAAGCGTGTCCCATGGCCACGTGCTGATGACGATGCACCACGTCCACGACCAGCACTGTTGTCTCTAGACACAGAGCCTGCTTGCCCTGTGTTCTTGCCTCAGGACTGTCTGCCTTTCCTTGTCGGTCTTCCAGGCATTGTAGTGGGTAGTGTATATTGTGCTGGAGTCACACAGCACACACACTAACTCCTGCAGATGGCTGCCTTAGATGACAATAACAGGGCCTTACGGCAGATAGAGGCTGAGGTGGTGGCTGCCTTAGATGACAACAACAGGGCCTTACGGCAGATAGAGGCTGAGGTGGTGGCTGCCTTAGATGACAACAACAGGGCCTTATGGCAGATAGAGGCTGAGGTGGTGGCTGCCTTAGATGACAACAACAGGGCCTTATGACAGATAGGGAGGCCGAGGTGGTTTATTGTGTGCTGTACTAACACAGCAGAGACACACACGCTAGCTCCTGTAAATGCCTGGCTGCCTTAGATGACAACAACAGGGCGTTATGACAGATAGGGAGGCCGAGGTGGTTTATTGTGTGCTGTACTAACACAGCACACACACACACGCTAGCTCCTGTAAATGCCTGGCTGCCTTAGATGACAACAACTGGGCCTTACGGCAGATAGAGGCTGCCTTAGATGACAACAACAGGGCCTTATGACAGATAGGGAGGCTGAGGTGGTTTATTGTGTGCTGTACTAACACAGCAGACACACACACGCTAGCTCCTGCAAATGCCTGGCTGCCTTAGATGACAACAACTGGGCCTTACGGCAGATAGAGGCTGCCTTAGATGACAACAACAGGGCCTTACGGCAGATAGAGGCTGAGGTGGTGGCTGCCTTAGATGACAACAACAGGGCCTTATGACAGATAGGGAGGCTGAGGTGGTTTATTGTGTGCTGTACTAACACAGCAGAGACACACACGCTAGCTCCTGTAAATGCCTGGCTGCCTTAGATGACAACAACAGGGCCTTATGACAGATAGGGAGGCTGAGGTGCTTTATTGTGTGCTGTACTAACACAGCACAAACACACACGCTAGCTCCTGTAAATGCCTGGCTGCCTTAGATGACAACAACTGGGCCTTATGGCAGATAGAGGCTGCCTTAGATGACAACAACAGGGCCTTATGACAGATAGGGAGACTGAGGTGGTTTATTGTGTGCTGTACTAACACAGCAGACACACACACGCTAGCTCCTGCAAATGCCTGGCTGCCTTAGATGACAACAACAGGGACTTATGACAGATAGGGAGGCTGAGGTGGTTTATTGTGTGCTGTACTAACACAGCACACACACACACGCTAGCTCCTGTAAATGCCTGGCTGCCTTAGATGACAACGACTGGGCCTTACGGCAGATAGAGGCTGCCTTAGATGACAACAACAGGGCCTTATGACAGATAGGGAGGCTGAGGTGGTTTATTGTGTGCTTTACTAACACAGCAGACACACACACACGCTAGCTCCTGTAAATGCCTGGCTGCCTTAGATGATAACAACAGGGCCTTATGACAGATAGGGAGGCTGAGGTGGTTTATTGTGTGCTGTACTAACACAGCAGACACACACACGCTAGCTCCTGCAAATGCCTGGCTGCCTTAGATGACAACAACAGGGCCTTATGACAAATAGGGAGGCTGAGGTGGTTTATTGTGTGCTGTACTAACACAGCAGACACACACACACGCTAGCTCCTGCAAATGCCTGGCTGCCTTAGATGACAACAACAGGGCCTTATGACAGATAGAAAGGCTGAGGTGGTTTATTGTGTGCTGTACTAACACAGCAGACACACACACGCTAGCTCCTGCAAATGCCTGGCTGCCTTAGATGACAACAACAGGGCCTTATGACAGATAGGGAGGCTGAGGTGGTTTATTGTGTGCTGTACTAACACAGCACACACACACACGCTAGCTCCTGTAAATGCCTGGCTGCCTTAGATGACAACAACTGGGCCTTACGGCAGATAGAGGCTGCCTTAGATGACAACAACAGGGCCTTATGACAGATAGGGAGGCTGAGGTGGTTTATTGTTTGCTGTACTAACACAGCAGACACACACACACTAGCTCCTGCAAATGCCTGGCTGCCTTAGACGACAACAACAGGGCCTTATGACAGATAGGGAGGCTGAGATGGTTTATTGTGTGCTGTACTAACACAGCAGACACACACACGCTAGCTCCTGTAAATGCCTGGCTGCCTTAGATGACAACAACTGGGCCTTACGGCAGATAGAGGCTGCCTTAGTTGACAACAGGGCCTTATGACAGATAGAGAGGCTGAGGTGGTTTATTGTGTGCTGTACTAACACAGCAGACACACACACGCTAGCTCCTGTAAATGCCTGGCTGCCTTAGATGACAACTGGGCCTTACGGCAGATAGAGGCTGCCTTAGATGACAACAACAGGGCCTTATGGCAGATAGGGAGGCTGAAGTGGTTTATTGTGTGCTGTACTAACACAGCACACACACACACACGCTAGCTCCTGTAAATGCCTGGCTGCCTTAGATGACAACAACTGGGCCTTACGGCAGATAGAGGCTGAGGTGGTGGCTGCCTTAGATGACAACAACAGGGCCTTATGACAGATAGAGAGGCTAAGGTGGTTTATTGTGTGCTGTACTAACACAGCACACACACACGCTAGCTCCTGTAAATGCCTGGCTGGCTGCCTTAGATCACAACAGGCCAGAAGTATAAAGGTGATACTGCAATGCTCTACTAACAGCACGCACACACCAGACTAATCCCCAGAATCACAGCAGATAAAGTTAGACTCAGCAGCAGATAATGTCACCACTCAGCACAGCAGAATGTATAACACAGCACAGTACTGCAGATACTGTCAGCAGCAGTGCCATTAGCAGAATGAATATAAATTCAATTGATCACTCAGTAATATGAATCAGCATCAGCAATGTAGAACAGTCTGCCTATATCACAGTCACTGGAACACAGTACACTAGGCAGCCACAGCGGCGACCTTTTATAGAGTGGGGCTTGTACTAAAGCCCCTGAGCTATAATTGGCTACAGGCATCCTGTCTGTAGCCAATTATGGCTCTCCTCGCTGCCAGCGCTGTGATTGGCCAAGCATGCGGGGTCACAGTGCATGCTTGGCCAATCATCAGCCAGCAATGCACTGCGACTGGCGCAGTGCATTGCGGGCCGCTTGCATCACATGAATGTGATGCGAACGGCCCAAATAGTTCTGGGCTCGCCGAGTGGGCGAACGCCGGTGTTCGATTCCCTATTCCCACCCCTGGAGATGCCTTCATGTGTGCTTAAAATGCACCTGTGCCTGTGCACCTATTGTGAGACACTAGTGAAGTCTAAGAAATTTCAAACTGTGTTGGGCGAGAATGAGGGAATCATGCCACTTTTTCAAAATGTACAAGTCAGTAACAAAATCGTTCAGATTTAAATCTCATGTCTGTGCTAAGCATTCATGGGACGTGACAACTCTGACGACATAAAGCCCAGCTTAAGAGACATTTGATATAACACAGACCAATTAAGAAATTATGCAGAGATGTTGTAAAACTTTCACAAGCAGGGTCTGCAAGAGACTCCTAAATTGAGACCTGGTGTAAATGGCCTCGCGTAAATCGGCTTCTAAGCAATACACATCCGCAGGGCTGCTTTTTTAACTAAAACTGAACTTTAATACCTCTCAAGCTTTCCACTCCGTTTCATATTTGATAACTTCCCTGGTGATGCAGTTACATTCACAAGGGGTTACAAAAAGTGGAAGAGGTCAAGGTCCAGACATGCGCCGATCGGTGATGTCACATTAATGCCGCGTACACACGAAGGGACAATCCCGCGGGATTATCCGCTGGACTTCAGTCCAGCG
Organism: Lithobates sylvaticus; assembly: GCA_028564925.1. Lineage (NCBI taxonomy): Eukaryota > Metazoa > Chordata > Amphibia > Anura > Ranidae > Lithobates > Lithobates sylvaticus. The sequence continues at coordinate 104,500,543 of CM053034.1, read as the reverse complement.
GATAATCCCCTCGTGTGTGGGCGCCGGCGGACTTTTTTTGGCCAAAGTACGGCGGACTAAAGTTTTAAGTTTTGTTTTAAAATTATCCGCTGGACTTGGCAGTCCGGCGGACAATCCCGCCGTGTGTAGTATGGTCCGGCGTACCAAAAAGGACGCATGCTCAGTAGCAAGTATGTCACGGACTCGCTCGGTCTGGTAAAACTAGCCTTCGTTTTGAAGCTCGCACAATCGTCACGCTGCTGATCTTTTTTTGTTTTTTTCTGACAGCGGAATTTGTATGTTATCGTACTTGAAGAATGATTTTGCCTTGCTGCTTGTATATTCACGCAGAGTACTCCCGAACGTTTTTTCTTCAGCATTCTTTAGTGAAGTTATATATTTGTATATATATATATATATATCTATATCTCTATATCTATATCTCTATATATATATATATATATATATATATATATATATATATATATAGATATAGATATAGATATAGATATATATATCCAAATCACCAAATTAAAAATATATCTATATATCTCAATATACCAAAAAATATATATATCTATATATACATATATATATATTTATATATATAGATATATAGATATATACGTGTATATATATATATATATATATATATATATATATATATATATATATATATATAATATATGTACATATATCTCTATTTAGATATATTTTATTATTTGTTGGTTATCAAAAGGATTTGTTATTACACATGATACAATTGTGGAGTCAGCAGAGCTTGCCCTTAATTCAGATCTTAACCCTCACCTTTCCAGCGACTGCACTTGCAGTTCCATTGAAGTTGCACTTTACACTTGTATTGTCAAATGAATGTGCGTTTTGGAAATGCCCTCCCTATAATTTAGACATGTACCTGCCTACTCCTAAAGAAACTATGTTTTTGAATAACAAGCACGTATATCATTATTTTCTGGAAATTAAATTACCATTTATTGTGGTTTAAACAAACAAGGCAAAACAAAATAGGAAGGCAACACTGGAGCCACTTTGCGATTTTGAGAAGACTTTTTGCCCCAACGGCAGACATCAAGTTTGTGAAGCCAAAAATTAAGCTTGGGCAGATCTGATCCAATATAGGGAGCACAAGAAGATTGACCAGGAATCAGACAGACCAGGAACAGCAGCAGATGACATCTATGTCCCCAAGCTGTGGCACTACAACAGCCTGTGTCTTCTGTGAGACCAGACTGAAGCCAGGCAATCACTTCCGACTCTTCCCACCACGCTGCCCTGCACTCTTCCCTGCAGTCTTCCCTGCACGCTTCCTTGGAGGCTGACTTGTGGTAGGAGGAGGAGGAGGAGGAGAAGAAGGAAGAGGAGGAGGAGGAGGAGGAGAAGTTGCTGTCGGGCCTTCATGTGTCAGGCGGGTGGATTCTCTTAATTGACCCCTCAAACCCCCCTTAATAGCTTCAAAAATGAGGCCCTCGCACAGGTGCCGTTGGCCCTTCTCCATTTCCAGCAACCTGCTGGCCAAGTAGGTGGCATAGGCCTCTTCTGGAATGGGGGGTCTTTGGAGAATCTCACTCGCCTGCCGAATAAGTTGGAGTGATTCCTCCTCAACAATGGTCATCCTCCTGGGCCTTCTTGGGGGTAAGGGCAGGGGTGGAGGTAGACTTCTTAATACAGTCTGGCTGTCAGTCTGGCTCGTGCTGGGCCCAGCCACCTCCTGGCTCTCGCTGGTCATGTCCTCCTCCTCCATACCACTTGTCACGGCATCATCCTGGGTCAGCTCATCCTGTGTGCAAATAAAAACAAAAATCAAACACCTGTTTTTTGGTTTATGGCCTCCTCAATCATCCAATTGTAAACTTATGAACGAGCAGATAAATTTGAAAAAAGATCCAAAAGGCTAGCATTTGGACCCCTGCATTTTCCAAGCAGATCACCAATGTTGTATAAGGCATTTTTTGACACTACTGGATGTATGTATACACTATATATGTATCGATATGTAGCACCAACACTTTTTCGAAGTGTGCGCAATTTTTGGCAGTTTTTTTCACAATTCTGAGTTCAGGGTGTTAATTGTTTCACATTTTAACGTTTACATCATTAATATTCACACAATCACTATTTAGGCTACAAAATATATACCTGGCTCCAGCTGGGCGCATCAGCCTGCTCCAAGGTGGAGGGGTCTTCTCCTTCCGTGGAAGCCTCAGCTGGGGTGGAGGGAAGAGTGGAGGGAAGATTGGAGGGAAGGGTGGAGGGAAGAGTGGACAGTGATTGCCTGGGTTCCATCTGGTCACCTATAAAAGCCAGTTGGTTGTAGTACCACAGCTTCGGTACATAAACCTTCTCTGCTGCTGCTCCTGATCTGACTGATTCCTCAATCTTCTTGCGCTCCCGCTTGTACATGTGCCTTAAACTTGAAATTCTGGCTTCAACATACTTGATGTCTGCGTTGGGGACTTGAGTCTTCACAAAATCCACAAGTGGCCCCAGTGTTGCCTTCCGGACATCCCTATTTCCATATAAAGGGTTCTTGAGCTGCCACAGGTTGGTATTTTTACGGTACAGCGCAATGAATTCTGACATGAACTGCTGGTCCTTGAATGGATTGAACTGGGCTGCTGACATGTTTGTTTCTGTTTTTTTAGTAATGGCAATACAAAAGACCAAAAACACAAATGTTACTAAAAACGCACATCCAGTTTTTCTAACCAAACATTACACAACACACCCACACACAGGCAGCAACACACCCACACAGGCAGCAACCCCTACACACAGGCAGCAACACACCCACACACAGGCAGCAACACACACATATCCTTAAAAAATGCAGGCCCAAAACCCAATAAACCACAGTAATGCATCCTAGAAAACACTTACCTTCGTACAGAGCGCTCGCTACTTCCGTTCGGGAACACGTGGGGCCCTCAAACAGCCTTATATACACTGCGCACGCGTCGAAGTCCGCCTGCGTCCTCCGCGTCGCCCGCCCATGACGTTCCTCCTGACGAGTATTCCACGCCCCGCTTCCCCTCGTTGCATTGTGGGTGAATAAATTCATGAAGATGGCGGACACATTCTCAGCCAGTAGCGCGGAGGAAAGCCCAGAAGCAAACACATCTGCATCCAGCAGCAGATATAAGGCCACCAATATGGCCTTTGAAGAGATGGTGGAGATGGTGGACATCCTCCAAAGGGAAGATTACGACGGGGAAAATGGCCCGTACCCTCGCCCCAACTTGCGCAAGGACAAGATTCTCACTACAGTCGTCAGCACCCTGGAGCATAAATTCGGCGTACGAAGGGGCAAGGATCAACTGCGCAAGCGATGGTCCGACATCAAATCCAGGGAGCACGATCAGTACAGGAGAATTCGAAAAGCCATCAAAAAAAGTAAGTCAAGCACGTGCGCTACTATGGTTATACTTGATATGTCTAATCTTGCGCAGATGTTCTTAGCATTCGTACGTGAAACTTGCGCAGATGTTCTTAGCATTCGTACGTGAAACTTGCGCAGATGTTCTTAGCATTCGTACGTGAAACTTGCGCAGATGTTCTTAGCATTCGTACGTGAAACTTGCGCAGATGTTCTTAGCATTCGTACGTGAAACTTGCGCAGATTTTCTTAGCATTCGTACGTGAAACTTGCGCAGATGTTCTTAGCATTCGTACGTGAAACTTGCGCAGATGTTCTTAGCATTCGTACGTGAAACTTGCGCAGATGTTCTTAGCATTCGTACGTGAAACTTGCGCAGATGTTCTTAGCATTCGTACGTGAAACTTGCGCAGACTTGATGAAAGTTCGTTTGTCTTGATAAAGTTTTTACTCAGTTTACCTGGCTTTGGGTTGTTGGAGTTGTAAGGTGGTTTATTATTGTCACTATCTATACTATTACTGCTGTAGTAAGGGTTTTATGGGTAACTTACACAGGGACTCCAGAAGCTGTTTTGGGGGGGGAGGATAAATCTGTTAAGCAGGGTGTGAAGCTCCAAATTAAAACAAAATGCTCATCATCTAGAAATACTGTAGGTGGTGACTTTTCTAAGAAGAAGTACACTCACCTGTCCCTTGGATGCTGCAGCTACAATCTTTGATATTGCAATCATGAAATTAATCTTTGCGGCTTCACTTCCCGGGTCACTATTGGGCATGCGCCAGTTGCGCAATGCAATAGGACTGGTCCGCGCTAGCTCGGGGACCCCTGTGTGTCCCAGCAGACAGCACGGTGGGACGGGATGTGGCGTATACTTCTGTGGGAGTCTATGGCCGGATGTGTGTGCAAATACCTGCCTTACACAGGTATCTGCAACCCCTCCCCCCTAAAAGGTTCCAAATAAGACACCACAGGGGTGCAGGGATCCAATGAGCGGAAGTTCAACTTTAGGGTTGAAGGGCGGTTTAAGTATTGGAGTTTCATTAGATAGAGATTTCAATTCTGTATTCAAGTAGGATCTTCTAACAAACTGCTAATAATTTGACAACACTTTTAAACAATGTTTAATAATCATATTTCGGCACTCAAATATCAGTGTGATTAAAACTGTACCTTTGTGTTCCATTACCATAGGGGGCAAAAGACTGAGACGTCAATCCGAACCTACCAGGACCTCCCGGCCTCAGCAGACTAATTGGGCAGTTAGCCCAAGCGTGGAGGAAGAAGTCCTTGAAGTGGATCAAATCTGCACCCCACCAAGTGAGTGTGTCAGAACACAGATTGAGCTACTAAATTAAGGTCTGCATGTTTTTGACACTTTTTTTCTTGTGTTTTCTCTACCCAACTTTTAGGTGATGCTGATCTGGTTGTGGAAGGACAAGCTGCGGAGCCATTTTCCACAGACAGTGCCCACAGGCTTATTGGCCAGATAATGGCCTGGAATCTGCAGCTGGAAAACATGCAGAAGGAGATGGCCACCATGCAGCAGGGAATGAAGGACATGATTGATGTTTTGGGGAGAATCTAAAGACCCCTTTTCCATTTCCTAACATCAATCATGTCCTTCATTCCCCTTTTGATCCGCTATTGTTTTTATTTTGTAGAGGCCAAATTTTTTATATGCACATGGTGTGTCAACATGTGCTGTGTGCCATCAGGGGATCTCAATGGACGCATTTTGTGTTTGCAACCCCTAATGCTAGTAGGTGAGAGGGAAGGGGTTTCACACACAAAACACGTCCATTGATTCCCCATGATGGAACATAGCACTTGTTGACATTACCCATTTTCCTGTTCAATTTGTGTGCATATTCTAAATTTGGCTTCTACAGTACATGGGTTACCTGTTGAACTTTGTAAGTTCCCTACTTTTACATTTTGTAAAGATTTTCAAATGCTCACCCAAAATTTTTTACTATTTTAAAGCATGTTTTTATGTTTGTTTAAAAAAAAAAACAACAAAAAAAAAAAAAAGGTTGTGAGAAAAAGACCAAAAAAATATTTTTTAAAAAAACAAAAAAAAAAATCTGTTGTTAAAAAAAAAAAAAAAAAAAAAACAAATTACCAAAAAAGACCTGAAAAAAAAGAGAGGAAATAAACCAAAAAAAAAAAAAAAGGTTTGGATGTGCACTATAATAAAAAAAAAAAGTTTGCACAAATTAAACAATGTGTGGCTTCTTCTTTTTAAATACTACCAGTTTGACCAAAACATGTTGTGGTTCATTGACAAAGGGGCTTATTTACTAAACGCAAACCAAGTTTGCCACTATTAAGAAGTGCACTAGGACAACATATAAAACAGGCAAAATTAAAAGCAAAACAATACGAAAAAAACAATCTTTCAAACATAAATAACTGTATTTATTCTTTCAAAAAAAAAGATGTTTTAAGGGTCTGCTGCCATTGCAATGGCCCCCCTACCATTAAAATAATTTAAATAACGGTCCCGCACTTGCTGGGCTGATTGTGGGGCCAAACCAAGACGGCGATTATCCAGCCCTGTCATGTCGCCTTCCACTCCGGCCTCAGGCCCGATTGGTAATGAGTAGCTTCCAGAATGTTTGCGTAAATAATTGTGCATTACACAGCATGCAAGAATAATAGTATTCAGTTTGTACTCTGCCAGATGTATGGATGTAAGCAGCAATCTGAAACGGTTGGCCATAATACCAAAGGCATTTTCCACAACCCTTCTTGCTCTGGCCAACCGAAAATTAAAAATCCTCCTCTCAGGGGTGAGGGATCTTTGTGGAAATGGCCTCATCAGGTGGTCACCCAGACCGAACGCCTCGTCGGCAATGAAAACGAACGGGAGTCCCTCCACATTATCTTCATCTGGTGGCAGCTCCAGGCCACCAGTCTGGAGACGATGGCCGAACTCCGTGTGGTTGAAGACTCCTCCATCCGACATCCGGCCGTTTTTCCCCACATCCACATAAAGAAAGTCATATTGTGCCGACACCACCGCCATCAACACTATACTATGGAACCCCTTATAATTCCAATAGTAAGACCCCGAATGGGGTGGGGGCACAATTCGCACATGTTTGCCGTCAATCGCCCCTCCGCAGTTGGGAAAGTCCCAACGGGCAGCAAACTGGGAAGCCACAGTCTGCCATTCCTGTGGCGTGGAAGGACACTGTGAAGTCAAACAGAAAGATACAATTCTAATTAAAAACCAGGCAAAACACCAAACTAAATGCAACAAATTTACAAACAATTTGGAACAACATATGTATTTATTTTGTAAGTCCTTGAAATAAAGCCAAAAGATTAAGGATAAGGGACAAATCTCTGATTGATGACCCCTCTGATGGCCCAGAGAAGATAATAATGGGGATGTGTTAATTACAAGCTGACCCAAACCACATGCAATTAATTAAAGAGGGTGTGTGTGTGTGGGGGTGGGTTAATTACAAGCTGACCCAAACCACATGCAATTAATTAAAGGGGTGTGTGGGGGGGGGGGTTAATTACAAGCTGACCCAAACCACATGCAATTAATTAAAGGTGGTGGGGGGGGGGGGTGTGGGGGGGGGGGGTAAATTACAAGCTGACCCAAACCACATGCAATTAATTAAAGAGGGTGTGTGTGTGTGGGGGTGGGTTAATTACAAGCTGACCCAAACCACATGCAATTAATTAAAGGGGTGTGTGGGGGGGGGGTTAATTACAAGCTGACCCAAACCACATGCAATTAATTAAAGAGGGTGTGTGTGTGTGGGGGTGGGTTAATTACAAGCTGACCCAAACCACATGCAATTAATTAAAGGGGTGTGTGGGGGGGGGTTAATTACAAGTTGACCCAAACCACATGCAATCAATTTAAAAATGAGGGTCAAGGGGGGTGAAAGGGGTGAGGGTCAAGGGGGGTGAAAGGGGTGAGGGGCAAGGGGGGTGAAAGGGGGGGTGAGTGAAGCAGTACAATGGAGCTGGTAATATACATTTTTAACCAAAGAAAGTGACTAGGCTAGGGGTGTTTAGGGGGCCAAGATTCCATGCTGGGGAGGTTGGTGCAAGGAAATATGCATGTGGCCCACTAAATAATACATTCTTCAAGCTATTTCGATAAGTCAACCATAAAATACTAGACAAAAAACAAAAATTACAAAAAATACAGGAATAGGGGACATTCATAGAATAGTCCTATCATGGTAATTAGCTAATGATGACATTGATGCACTACATTAGCAAACATACAAGACATAGGTAATTTTAAAAGAGAAGACTTACCTTAATGTATTCCTCCTGCAGGACGTGGATAATGGCAGAACAGGTCTCTGGAATAATGAGCCCCAGAGCCTGGGGGAGATGCCTGTCGTGAACTTGAGGTCCTGCAAGCCTCTCCCCGTCGCCAAGTAACGCAACGTGGCGACTAGCCTCTGCTCCGCACTGATGGCTTGCCGCATGCAGGTATTCTGCCTGGTAATATAAGGGGACAGCGAAGCCAACAGACGGTGAAAAATGGGGTCCGTCATCCTGAGATAATTCCTGAAATCATCAGGATTATTCTCACGGATCTCACGGAGCAAAGGCATATGCGAGAATTGGTCACGCTGGCGCAACCAATTCTTGGTCCATGAACTCCTCCTCACCCTGTTCATGGACTGGGCTCGGGCCAAGGTGTTAACCACAACACCGAGCCCCTGCACAGCACGAACTCGTTCCCGAGTACGTCCACACTCCATGGCTTCAAAACGGTCGGCTGATCAAACAAACAACTTAACCGAACGCACTGAAGAACAGCAAGGCCTATGAAGAACGACCTGAAAAACAGGAACGAGCGGACCAGAACGGCCTGAGAACAGGTAGGAACTGATCCACACGCACTGAAAGCCAGATACAAACCTCACAAGCACAAACTGAACGGCAGAAGCGAGCGAATTAAGCAGAAGTCTGAGAAGCGTGAATCGTCTCTAACCAAACGTCAACTAACACGCGATACACACGAGATCAGCTGACGGTGCCCAAAGGGTGTCGTTTGGGATCTCGAGCTTCCTTTTTCTAGTCCCGTCGTACGTGCTGTACGTCATCGCGTGAACCGCCGGACTTTTTGCGTGATCGTGTGTGGTCAAGTCCGTTCGCTTTTTAGTCCAGCGGACCCAGCTGGAAAGTCCAGCGGATTGTTCGCTGGACTTAGGTCCGCCGGGAAAAGTCCGTACGTGTGTACGAGGCATAAGGGGGCAGTTAAGAACTGTCAGATGGCAGAGCAGGCAGATGGTGGGGCGGGTACTGTGGGCGGAGCTTTTTTTGAGGTCCGGCGGTGGCGGCAGCGTCGTGATTGAAGATGGATCTACATCTGCGGTATTGTTTTTTTTATTTTTATAAACAAATTGAGTGTTTTTATTTCTTTTTGACACTTTTTTGGTGAATGGGTAGGGGTACACCATACTCATTCACATAGGGGGGAGAAATCTGGGGGCCCTCTTGTTGAAGGGGACTTACAGATTCCGATAAACCCCCTGCCCACAGACCCCCACTACCACAGCTCAGGGTTGTCGGGAAGAGGCCCTTGTCCCCATCAACATGGGGACAAGGTGCTTTGGCATGGTGGGGCCCAAAGCACCCCCTATGTTGAGGGCATGTGGCCTGGTATGGTTCAGGAGGGGGCTGCATGCTCAGATAAGGGTCTGGTATGGATTTTGGGGGGGCCACACCGTTTTCTTTTTTTAATTTTAGCGTGGGGTTCCCCTTAAAATCCATACCAGACCCTTATCTGAGCATGCAGCCCCCTCCTGAACCATACCAGGCCACATGCCCTCAACATGGGGGGTGCAACGGCCTGGTATGGATTGGGGGGACCCCCATGCCATTTAAAAAAAAATTGTATTGTCGGCCATATTATTGTATTGCCGGCAATTTAACTGTCATTTTTTCCTTTTTAAATGTTAGTTTTACTGCAGTAGGTTCTATAGATGGTACAGATGTGCCACTTTACAGGCAGACTAAGGAGACCCCCCAGGCACTATATTTAAAGGAATTTTTCATTTTTATTGTTTCACTTTAAGCATCATTAAAATCACTGCTCCTTTAAACAATCTTTTTTTTTTGCATTGGTACATGAAGTAGCCGGGCCCCCATACCCTTTTTATGGCCAATAACTTGCCTTCAAAATGGGGATTTTGATTTTTAAAATTCAGGTCAATGTGGTTCGCGGTTCGGGTCTGAACTTTTACGATGTTCGAGAGTTCTGGCACAAACCGAACTGGGGGGGTTGTATATGTATAATAATGTCTATAGTGTTAATATAAATGTATAATGTAAAACAAAACATATCAGTCAAAACAAAACCAACATTCCTAATTTAAACAACTTGTATCCAAATGAAGTCTAGCAAATATGTAACAAGACCTTACTGCATATTCCAGTTAAAAAGTGCTTTATTGTTAATAATCATTTTCCTTTTCTATCCCAGTCTTATCCCAGGTTTATCCTTCAACCAAAAACCCAACCTCAGATCATCTCATAAAATGTAATGTGGTTTAGCATTAAAACCAATTTATCAAAATAAAAAAAAATTAAAAAAAACTCTCCAATGCGCTCACATCATTTGGTGCATGAACGTGCACCAGTGAAACATGATGTCGGGATCTGGTCTTCAAGTTGATTGGTATACCAGAAACAGTCCAGATGATCTCTGCCTTTGCCTTGGTCACATCTCTAGAGACTCTTTCCTGTGTTCCTGTTAAAGACTTGCTTGGCTGACATTCCTTCAGGCCCCAGATCCTGCTTTCTGTTCTACTACACTGTTCTCTGGCTCCCTGACATTTTGGCTTTTCTGACTATCCGTTACGGGTTCCTGAACTCTGGCTATGTTTTGACTACGTTTTCTCTGTTTACCTTTTTTTTATTATTATTAAACAAGTATGATTTAACTGTACTTCTGTCTCAGTCTGATTCAAGGGCTCTTTTCTTGTCTAGTTTCAATTACATTGTCTTATTCTTACCCGGTACTAAGAATGTAAGGGCTGACGCTTTGTCACAACAATTTTCCTCCACTTCCAAGATGGAGTCGTGTTCCGATTCCTGCGATTCCTCCTGATTGTATTCTAGCTATGGTTCGCACCAGTCTCACCTCTCCTTTGGGTGCCAAAATTCTTGCTGCTCAGGTCCATGCTCCTCCTGAGAAACCTTGGGACCGCTGCTTTGTCCCAGAGGGTCTCCATACTGCCATGCTCCAGACTTACCATTCTCCCAAGGCTGCTATCCACCCTGGGATGAATCAACTCTTTTGGGCCATTTCCCAACAATTCTGGTTGCCTAGTCTACGTGCTGATGTAATTGCCTTCATAGCTGCCTGTTCCGTGTGTAAGACTCCCCGACACCTTCCAGTGGGCCTCATACAACCCATACCCAATGGAGAGTTCCCCAACTCCCAGGGCAAAACTGTTATCCTCATGGGGGTTGGCCGGTTCTCAAAGATGTGTCATTGTATTCCACTTAAGTAGTTGCCCACTTCTAAGGAACTGGCATCCATTTTTACTCGGGAGATCTTTCACTTACATGGGCTACCCAAAGTGATTGTCTCGGACAGGGGTAGTTAGTTTGTGTCCCGGTTCTGGCGAGCCTTTTGTGCACAGTTGGGAATTCAGCTTTCTTTGTCCTCTGCGTATCACCTGCAGTCTAATGGGGCCACAGAACGAGCCAATCAGTCCTTGTATTAATTCCTATGTTGCTATATTTCTGATCATTATAACAACTGGTCAGACCTCTTACTGTGGGGGGAGTTCGCTCACACTAGTGCCTTGAATTCTGCTTCCCGATTGTCCCCATTTATAGCAAACTATGGTTTCCAACCTTCTATGTTGCCTGACTCATTTGTTCTGCAGAGTATTCCTGCGTTAGAGGAACATCTCCGTGGTCTTCTTCCACTTAGGCACAAGTCCAGGAGGCTTTGTGACATGCAAATGATAGGTACAGACTCCATGCTGACCGCATACGCCTGCCTGCGCCTTCCTACCAGGTTGGGGACAGGGTCTGGCTGTCATCTCGCAACCTCCGACTTCGTGTTCCTTCTCTGAAGTTCACACCTCGGTTTATTGGGCCTTTCCATATTCTTTGCAGGATTAACTCAGTGGCTTACACATTAGTGTCCTGAACTAGGTACTCACCGAGGCCAAGATGCCGAGAGCGGTTGCCCTTGCGACTCGGCGCCCACTGCCCTGAAAGTGATACAGGGACGGTTGGCACCAAGAGGCACAAGCCACCGGTGGGATGGTGACCAGGCGTGGGCTCCTGATGTAGTAGAGAAGGGTAGACTGGAACAGGATAGTACGTCCACGAATTCCTAGTTAGAAACACAGTAAGCAGACTGGGAATCAAACACAGGCAGGTTAGATGAATGCAGGCCGGGGGACAAACACTGGCGGGTTAGGTACAAGGTATCCTTTGAGCAGGAGAGTCCAAGGCAGGCTGGGGATCAAACACTGGCAGGTTAGAAGGGAGTCCAGGGTACAGGCCAAAGGTCCAGGGCAGGAGAAGGTAACAGATCCAAAATAGGCAAGCCGAAGGTCAAGGTCAGGAGAAGGCAGAGTAGTCAGGACGATCCGGGTTTGGCAACAGGTAAGACAATCTTCAAGGGTCAAGTACAGGATACAAACAGGAAGCAGCTGTCAGACGAACCAGTGTCTGTCTGGGCACAGAGGCCCTCCTTTTATAGGGCCGTTGAGGTCACATGAGGGGATGCCGCGCTACTGCGCATGCGCGTGCGCCGCTTGGCGGGAACACGAGTGCGCACGCGCCGCCGCGTCTTCTCTCTGTCACTGGCTATGAGCCGGGAAGCCGAACCCGTGCGCCTGCGCACTAGCGTGCGCAGCGGACGGAAACCCTGACAGTGCCCCCCCCTGAGGGGCGGCCTCCGGACGCCCAGGCTCTCCATCAATTCAGGGTGTTCTTGTCGGAAGATCTTGATTAATCTTGGGGCATGGAAGTTTCTGGATGGTTCCCAAGAATTATCCTCTGGTGGATAGCCCTTCCATTTTACTAAAAATTGAAGCTGACGACCCACCTTCCTGCAGCCAAGCAATGACTCTACCTCGTATTCTTCTACTCCATCAATTGTTATAGGTGGAGGAGGAACTTCTTCTCTGTTTGGAAAAGGACTGGGGACCAAGGGTCTCAGTAGCGAGGCATGGAATACTGGGTGTATTCTGTAGGAACTGGGTAAGGCAAGTTCAAAAGCTACAGGATTTACCATCTTCTTGATTTCGAATGGCCCAATGAACTTGGGACCCAACTTCCGTGCAGGACACGCGATCTTAAGATGGGTAGTTGCCAGCCATACCTTTTCTCCAATCTTGAAATGAGGGTTCTCCTTCCTCCCCTTGTTGTGATATTTCTTATATCCCTCCTGGGCCTGTTGCATGGCGTTTTGAAGTTTTTTGAAGTTGGTTTGAATGTAACTTATCCGTTCTTGTACAGCGGGAACCCGAGATTCAGAGACAACATTAGGGAGAAAGGATGGGTGAAACCCAAAGTTAGCCCAAAACGGAGTCTGATTTGTGGTCGAGTGGGAAGAGTTATTATATGCAAATTCTGCAAAAGATAATAGAGAGGACCAGTCGTCTTGTGCGGAGGAACAGAAACATCGTAAGTATTGTTCAAGAGTTTGATTAGTGCGTTCAGTTTGTCCATTACTTTGTGGGTGGTAGGCAGATGAAAGACAAATGTTGATATCCAAGGTTTTGCAAAGCTCTTTCCAAAATTTTGAGGTGAACTGTGGGCCCCTATCCGAGACGATGCTCTCGGGTACCCCATGGAGTCTAACAATCTCCTTGACAAAAATGTTGGCGGTCTCCAGGGCAGAGGGGGTGCCGATCATGGGCAAAAAGTGGCTCATTTTGGACAGCCGATCCACTACCACTAGAATGGTAGTGAAGCCTTGCGATGGAGGCAATTCCACGATGAAATCCATCGAAATGTCGGCCCATGGTCGTTCTGGAATGGGTAGAGGCCTTAGTAACCCCCATGGCTTTGTTCTAGGACCCTTGTTTCGCTGACATGTAATACAGGAAGATACGTATTTTTGGCAATCCTTTCTCCAGCCTGGCCACCAAAAGGTGCGAGAGATATGTTCTGCTGTTTTTCGTACCCCAAAGTGACCAGCTAGTTTATGATCGTGTAAAGTTCTCAGGACTACAGGTCTTACCTCTGTAGGGACAAAAATTTTGTCTTGGAGCCAGAATAGATTCTCACGTCTTTCTAGGGTGTCCAGAATGGAATCTTTACAGTGAGCCGAAGAAGTGGATAGAGCGGAGATCAGGTCAGTGGGTGTGAGTAGTAGAAAGTTCTGAGGGGTAAGAATGGTGCTGGGTTCTAAAACCTGGGAGGACTCTGGGAAGATACGGGATAGAGCATCTGCCTTGCCGTTCTTTGACCCTGGCCGGTAGGAAATGTGGAATGTGAATCTTGAGAAGAAGAGTGCCCAACGGGCTTGACGGGGTCTTAAGCGTCTAGCAGTGCGAAGGTACTCAAGGTTTTTATGGTCTGTAAAAATGGTGATTGGATGAACTGCTCCTTCAAGGAGGTATCTCCACTCCTCCAGCGCGGACTTAATGGCCAATAGCTCCCGGTCGCCAACATCATAGTTCTTCTCGGCCGGATTGAGTCTTCGGGAGGCGAAGGCCACTGGGTGTAACAGGGCTTTCGGCCCATGGCGTTGGGAGAGGATGGCACCTGTGGCAGACTCCGAGGCGTCCACTTCTAGAACAAAAGGTAGCAGTGGGTCTGGGTGCCGTAAGATAGGGGCAGACGTGAAGAGAGTTTTTAGTTTGACAAAAGCCTCCTGGGCTTCCTGGGACCACTGAAAACGGCTGTGTAGGCGGGTCAATTGAGTGATTGGGCCCACAATGGCAGAGAATCCGGCGATGAACCTCCTGTAAAAATTAGCAAAACCGATGAACCTCTGTACAGCTCTTTTGTCCTTAGGAGGTGGCCAGTCTACCACTGCCTTGACCTTTTGTGGGTCCATGGAGGTGCCCTTAGTGGAGATGATGAACCCCAGAAACTGTACTGTAGATCTTTCAAACTCGCATTTCTCAGCTTTAAGATAGAGCTGATGGGCTCTGAGGATGGTGAGGACTTTCTTGACGTGTTCCCGGTGCAACTCCAGAGTGGCTGAAAAAACGAGGATGTCGTCTAGGTATACGACTAAAAAGTCATCCAAGTATTTTCTAAAAATGTCATTAACCAGGTGCTGAAAAGTGGCTGGAGCATTACAAAGGCCAAATGGCATCACCAAGTATTCATAGTGGCCAAAACGAGACCTGAAGGCTGTCTTCCCCTGCACGGATTCTGACAAGGTTGTAGGCACCCCTTAAGTCGAGTTTAGAGAAAACTTTAGCTGACCGGAACCGCTGGAAGAGTTCAGGAATAAGTGGTAGAGGATATCGTTTTTTGATAGTAATTTTATTAAGTTCCCGATAATCAACGCAGGGCCTGAGTGAGCCATCTTTCTTTCCAACGAAAAAAATACCAGCACCTGCTGGAGAGGTGGATGGCCGAATAAAGCCTTTCTCGAGATTCTCATCAATATAGGCCTTGAGGGCCTTTAGCTCGGTCTCTGACAGAGGAAATATGTGCCCAAAAGGGAATTGCAGAGCCTGTGAGCAATTCGATGGGGCAGTCATAGGCCCGATGTGGTGGTAGATGGTCGGCCTTCTTTTTGTCAAAGACATCTTTAAAGTCCTGATAGACCGGGGGAATGTGCTGAAGGTTTTCTGATGTCGAGATAACCGATAGGATGGAGCGGGGAGTTGGAGAGATGCAGTGTTGGTGACAATATGGTGACGAGAAGGAGACCTCCTTCCTGTTCCAGTGAATTTGGGGGTCATGAGCTTGCAGCCAAGGAAGTCCAAGGATGATGGAAAACATCGGGGAAGATATGAGATCAAACCGTAGGAACTCTTGGTGGCCAGAATCTGTGGTGGTGAGAATAGGTGAAGTCTCCTGAGTTACTGGACCAGATTGTGGAAGGGACCCATCAGCCAAATGGACCAATAGAGGATTTGTTTTGTTGAAGCAAGGAATGTGCCATTCCTTGGCGATAGAGATATCCAGGAAGCAGCTGCAAGCACCTGAGTCAATCACGGCTGGTAGCCGAATCTTCCCTCCCGCTAGCTGTAGGGAGACAGAAAGAGTCACATAAGTTTGGGCCCGATTGACGGCTTGACAGTTCATGAAAGGCTGAGATGGCAACTTACTAGGCCGGATGGGACAGTTCAGGAGGAAATGTCCGGAACCCCCGCAATAGAGGCACAGATTGGATCTCCGTCTTCGTTGCCGTTCTTCCTGGGTAAGGCGGGGACGAACTAGGCCCAATTGCATTGGCTCCCCTTCAGAGGCCGATGGACCGGAATGGGACGGTGGAATAAGCAGCTGGCATCCTTGGGGGAACCCATATTGGTCGGGACCCTTGTACACGTTCTGAGCGACGTTCCCGCATACGTTGATCCAGCTTGGTGGCTACCTGGATCAACTCCTCCAAAGAAGTAGGGGACTCAACCCGGGCTAACTCGTCCTTCAGACTTTCCCTTAATCCCAGTCGATACTGGTAGAGGAGGGCTGCCTCATTCCAGGTGGTATCGGCAGACTATTTGCGGAACTCCGCCGTATAGTCCTCCACAGGCCTTTTACCCTGAAAGAGGGTATGCAGAGTGGCCTCAGCCGTGGCCTTACGTTGGGGGTCATCGTAGAGTTGGCCCATTGCTTCAAAAAATGTATCAACAGTATTAAGGAGAGGGTTCCTTTGTTCCATGAGGCCGTGGGCCCAAGACTGGGGTTCCTCGGATAGCAGGGAGATGATAAACCCGACCTTGACAATTTCTGAGGAGAAGGTTCGGGGTTGCAGGGCAAGGTACAAGGAACAAGCATTTTTGAAGGACCTGAACTTCCTGCGATCACCCGAAAATCGCTCTGGTATTGGTACCTTGGGTTCAGGCACGGCCATCATCATGGTAGGTGGAGGTTGAGCCTGAGGTGCGGAGGTCCCACTAGTAGACCCGGAAGCTGGACTTGCTAGAGGAGCGTCCGTGGTCAGTTGTTGGAGTCGAGTATCGACTTGGGCATAGCCTTCCTGTAGTTTCTGTACCGCTTCCGTGAGGGCAGACACCTGCTGACATAGCATGTCCAATGGAGAACCCGCTCTGTTGGCCTCTGTCATGGCTGGTTCGTACTGTCATGAACTAGGTACTCACCGAGGCCAAGATGCCGAGAGCGGTTGCCCTTGCGACTCGGCGCCCACTGCCCTGAAAGTGATACAGGGACGGTTGGCACCAAGAGGCACAAGCCACCGGTGGGATGGTGACCAGGCGTGGGCTCCTGATGTAGTAGAGAAGGGTAGACTGGAACAGGATAGTACGTCCACGAATTCCAGGTTAGAAACACAGTAAGCAGACTGGGAATCAAACACAGGCAGGTTAGATGAATGCAGGCCGGGGGACAAACACTGGCGGGTTAGGTACAAGGTATCCTTTGAGCAGGAGAGTCCAAGGCAGGCTGGGGATCAAACACTGGCAGGTTAGAAGGGAGTCCAGGGTACAGGCCAAAGGTCCAGGGCAGGAGAAGGTAACAGATCCAAAATAGGCAAGCCGAAGGTCAAGGTTAGGAGAAGGCAGAGTAGTCAGGACGATCCGGGTTTGGCAACAGGTAAGACAATCTTCAAGGGTCAAGTACAGGATACAAACAGGAAGCAGCTGTCAGACGAACCAGCGTCTGTCTGGGCACAGAGGCCCTCCTTTTATAGGGCCGTTGAGGTCACATGAGGGGATGCCGCGCTACTGCGCATGCGCGCGCGCCGCTTGGCGGGAACACGAGTGCGCACGCGCCGCCGCGTCTTCTCTCTGTCACTGGCTATGAGCCGGGAAGCCGAACCCGTGCGCCTGTGCACTAGCGTGCGCAGCGGACGGAAACCCTGACAATTAGACCTTCCTTCTTATATGCATATCTCAAATGTATTTCATGTCTCCTTATTAAAACCTTTGGTCTGCTACCGCTTTACCAGCCCAGTGCATCGTCCTCACCAAGTACAGGTTGAGAACCATGAGGAGTATGAAGTAAAGTCCATTGTTGACTCCCGTAGGTTCCATGGTAGCATACAGTACCTGGTGCATTGGAAAGGGTACAGTCCGGAGGAAAGATCTTGGGTCTCATCCTCGGACGTAAATGCCTCCTCTGTGATTTCCATAGATGTTTTGCCCTCAAGCCTAGTGCCCCCCCCCCGAGGGGGAGGGGCCAATGAGGAGGGGGTACTGTCAGGGCTGGGCTCAGCCCTTCCTTCTCTGAGCTGGCTGCTCAGCTATAGGCTAATTTCCACACAGTGACACACCTGTTGATGATATCCTGCTCATCGGTCCTGCCTACTTAAGCTGTCCAATCCAGATGATCTCTGCCTTCGCCTTGATCACATCTCTATAGACGCTCTCCTGTGTTCCTGTTAAAGACTTGCTTAGCTGGCATTCCTTCTGGCTCCAGATCCTGCTTGCTGTTCTACTATGCTGTTTTCTGGCTCCCTGACGTTTTGGCTTTTCTGACTATCCGTTCCAGTTCCTGAACTCTGGCTATATTTTGACTACGTTTACTCTTTACCTTTTTTTTATTATTATTAAACAAGTGTGATTTAACTGTACTTCTGTCTCAGTCTGATTCATGGTTTCTGACACCAACTAACTTTTACACTTATATAGCAGGACACACTACTACTTGTGTGTCAGTTGGCAGTAGCCTGCTAGCACCTTTGACCACTATCATAGTGCTCCCGGGTTAACCTTTGCTGAATTTGCCTTTTTTTTTCTTGTTCTAGTCATTTCCATTTGTTATAACTTTGTTTTGAGAACACTGAAATAGGCAGTAACTTCCTTTCATATTTTCATGGAATACAGCAACGATAGGATTTGTATTACAGGAGTCTCCCCCGATGGGTGGCTACCTTTGGTTCACCAGTCACCCTCCTATTACATACCAAATAAGCTTTATCCATATTTACTATTGTGTACCTTCCATATGCTGATTCATCCTACTCTGTAAGCAGTGTGATAACTGCTGTACCTCTGAGATGTGTAATATTACTTACTTTCTTTAAGATTTATTGTCTTGCTGAAGTACGCAAGAAACATTTAACTATTATAAAGAGAGCCTGTGATGTGTATTCGATTCAACTGGCTGCAGTGCTCTCTCTGACAGTCATATGCCATTTTTCACCAGCTCTGAACCAGATATCCCAGTCCCTGGGGAAACACTAGTCCATGATGAATTTTCAGGTATGTGCAAAGGGCTCTTTCCAACGTGTTTCGTCACATGGGACTTTATCCAGGGGTGAGTGGTTGAGAGATGTGGCTCATGGCTGTAAGAAAGAGTGCTTCAGCAGGTTATATCTGATATACATTACGTTTCACTGGTGCAGGCTCGAACACCAGAAGATGTAAGTGCATTGGAGGGTGTTTATGTATTCTTAATAAATTGGTTTTAGCGATATGCCACCATGTGGAGCTATATTTTTTTACATTACATGAGATGTTCTGAGGTTGTTTGTGTTTGGATAAAAATGGATTATGAAGAAAAGGACTACTTTATAAAAGTGCTTTTTGACCTAAACCTGCAGTAACGTCATACATGTTCTGGAGAGTTTTAATTAAATACAGTTTGGTTTGCAGCTCTGACATGGTTAGTGTAAACATACCCACTTGCCGACCGGCGCACACAGATGTACGTCGACAGAATGGCATGGACAGGCAGGAGGGCGTATATTTAAGTCCCTCCTTTCTGCCTGTCCGTGCCATCGGGAGCGCGCCGGGAGCGGCGCGCTCTCGCGCCGGTCGGGACCCCCGTGCGTCCGATCGCGGCCCCCGCGGACTCGATCGCCGCGGGGAAATCCGCGATCGTCTCACGGGACGGCTGAACGGGGAGATGCCGAGATAAACAGCATCTCCCCGTTCTGCCTAGCAACTAGTGACGCCGATCTCTGCTCCCTGTGATTGGAGCAGAGATCAGCATTCACTAGCTGACAGCCACGCCCCCCCACAGTAAGAAACACACCCCTAGGCCTACTTAACCCCTACACTGCCCCCTTGTGGTTAACCCCTTCACTGCCAGTGTCATTTTTACAGGAATCAATGCATTTAAATAGCATTAATTGCTGTAAAAATTACAATGGTCCCAAAAAAAAATGCTATAAAACTATCCCCTATCTTGTAAACGCTATAACTTCTGTGCAAACCGATCAATAATCGCTTATTGCGATTTTTTTACCAAAAATATGTAGAAGAATACGTATCGGCCTAAACTGAGGAAAAAAAAAAGTTTTTTTATATATTTTTTGGGGATATTTATTATAGCAAAAAGTAAAAAATAATGCATTTTTTTCAAAATTCGCTCTTTTTTTGTTTATAGCGCAAAAAATAAAAACCCCAGGGGCGATCAAATACCACCAAAAGAAAGCTCTATTTGTGGGAAAAAAAGGACGTCAATTTTGTTTGGAAGCCACGTCGCACGACCGCGCAATTGTCAGTTAAAGCGACGCAGTGCCGAATCGCAAAAAGGGGCCTGGTCCTATGGCTGCAAATTGGTCCGGTCTGAAAGTGGATACAAAGTACTAAGAAGATATACACAGATTCTGAGATTTTTTTTTTATATATGTTTAAGACTTTTAAACTGTTCCTTTCATTTTTTTTATCATTTTTATTGTTATCTCAGGGAATGTAAACACCCCTATGATAGCAATAGGTAGTGACAGGTACTCTTTTAAAAAAAAATTGGGGTCTATTAGACCCTAGATCTCCTCTGCCCTCAAAGCATCTGATCACACCAAGATCGGTGTGATAAAATGCTTTCCCAATCTCCCACTGGCGCTGTTTATATCATGTCATGAAATGCTCTTATCTTCTGGTTTCTTAGGCTGTATCAGAGTCATTCTGGTCTCCGATCAGCACTATGGTCAGCTGGCGGAACCACTTGCTGCATTCTCGGGTTCCCTGTTGGGACAGGAGAGTCAGAGAAAACCATGGAAGACGGTGGGGGGGGGGGCGTTCCTTCCCACTGCTTGTAAAAGCAGTCTAGAGGCTAATTAGCCACTAGGATTGCTTTTACATGAAAGCTGACCGCTTGCTGAAAAGAATGATACCAAGATGATACCTAAACCTGCAGGCATCATTCTGGTATAACCACTCAAATTCCAGCAACATACCAGTACGGTGGTGGCTCTTGTTGGGCATATAATGTTATGTTCTTTTTTTCATGCAGCCTGTGCGCCGCATGAAAAAAAGAGATTGATCGGTGGGTATGCCCACCATTAGAATACCGCCCTTCATCCACCCACTTCTAATGATGGGCATACATGCACCATTTTTTTTTCACCTCCTACAGCACTGGAGTCGCTGATTTACGTATCGTTGGGGATATAGGAGGACATACGGAAAATGCCTTTTATGCAGCCGGCTCACTGCATTTGCATTGGGAAGGTGGGCAACAGCACCGTCTGGAAACAGAAGGGCTGTGATGGTCTCTTCCTGGAATTTACCCGCTTCAGCCCCGGAAGATTTTACTCCCTTCCTGACCAGAGCACTTTTTGCGATTCGGCACTGCGTTGCTTTTTGACAATTGCGCGGTCTTGCAAAGTTGCACCCAAACAAAATTGAGGTCCTTTTTTTCTCACAAGTAGAGTTTTCTTTTGGTGGTATTTGATTACCTCTGCGGTTTTCATTTGTTTGCGCTATAAACAAAAAAACAGCCACAATTTTGAAAAAAATACAATATTCTTTACTTTTTGCTATTATAAATATCCCCAAAAATACATAAAAACATTTT
This sequence comes from Lithobates sylvaticus, assembly GCA_028564925.1. Lineage (NCBI taxonomy): Eukaryota > Metazoa > Chordata > Amphibia > Anura > Ranidae > Lithobates > Lithobates sylvaticus. The sequence continues at coordinate 104,479,316 of CM053034.1, read as the reverse complement.
TTTTTCCTCAGCTTAGGCCGATATGTATTCTTCTACATATTTTTGAATGAAAAAATTGCAATAAGCGTATATTGATTAGTTTGCGCAAAGGTTATAGCGTCTACAAAATAGGGGATAGTTTTATGGCATTTTTATTATATATTTTTTTTACTAGTAATGGTGCCGATCTGCGATTTTTATCGGGGCTGCGACATTATGGCGGACTCATCGGACACTTTTGACACATTTTTGGGACCATTGGCATTTATACAGTGATCAGTGCTATAAAAACGCACTGATTACTGTAAAAATGTCACTGGTAGGGAAGGGGTTAACCACTAGTTAACCACTAGGGGGCTATCAAGGGGTTAATTGTGTTCCCTCTCTGTGTTCTAACTACAGAGAGGGGAGGGGACTGTCTAGGGGAGATGACAGATTGCTGTTCATACTGCGTATGAACAGACGATCAGTCTCTTCTCCCCTCAGAGAACTGGAAACTGTGTGTTTACACACACAGATCCCGGTTCTCTGTGTGTCAGCAGTGATCGTGGGAGCCTGGCGGTGATTGCGACCGCCAGGCACTCGCTTCGGCTCCAGGGGCGAGCAGCAGGCTCGTGCCCCTAGTGGCCACTGGGCGAAGCGACGTTACATAACTTTGTTTCGCCCAGCCATGCCATTCTGCCGCAATACTTCGGCGGCTGGTCAGCAAGCGGTTAAGGAAGGATCCAGTTCGTCCTGAAGCTTTGTATAGCACATAAGCATTCAGCAGAGCCAATTGGAATAATTATACAGACACAGACACAAGCGTCTTGCCTTACAGGCAATTAGGTATGGTGCTAACAACTGGTCGTTGAATTGTACCCCTCCCATGTTAGGTTGTATTCATGGACAGAGAGGGGCTTCTCCACAACACCAGTCGCCGTAGGAATTTGGACAGTCGTATCTGCGTGAAAGGAGATCAGAGTGAGAACATTCCGTGCATCCCTCCACTTCACTGCTAACAAATTATTAAATTTCAAGCAGACTCTCTCCCCCCATCTAAGTTGGGATTCTACAAGCCATTGGGGGAAGCCCGGCGATTAGATCAAAAAGGTGACTAAAAAGTGTCACGCTTGTGTAATAATTGTCCACGTACAAGTGGTACCCCTTTGTGAATAAGGGTGACACCAAGTCCCACACAATCTTACCAGCGCTCCCTATGTAGTCTGGGCAGTTCTCCGGCTCCACGTGACTATCTTCCCTCATAAACCATAAAACGATATGTATAGCTTGTTGCCCTGTCACAAAGCTTATACATCTTGACCCCATATCTGGCACGCTTGCTGGGAATATACTGTTTGATAGACAAGTGGCCAGAAAACGTAATCAGGGACTCATTAACGCAGACAACTTGATCGGGAGTAAACAAGGCTGTAAACTTTTGGTTGAAGTGGTTTACGAGGGGCCAAATTTTGTGGAACTGATCGTATCCAGGGTCACCCCGAGGACGGCAGAGTTCATTGTCATTAAAAATGCATGAACCGCAAGATCTGCTCGTATCGTGTCAAGGTCATGAAGGCAAAGAACACGGGCATATGGTGAATTGGGTCAGTGGATCAATATGATTGCAACTCACTTTTTTTAACTATGCCCATGAGGAGGGATAGGCCCAGGAAGGTCTTAAATTTGGAGTTCGTAATAGGTCTCCAATCTCTGGCAAGGGCCAAATGGGGATTATTGGCAATAAATTGACCAGCATACAAATTGCTTTGGTCCACAACAGATCTATAGAGTTCTTCCATGAAAAGCAGTAAATAAAAATTAAGTGACGTAAAATCAACCGTTTCCACCTAAATTCCGGTTTGGCCAGTGAAGGGGGGAAGTACCGGTGCTGCACAAGTGGTGGGCTCCCAATTCGGAATGGCAAATGCAGCAGGAAGGGCACTATGGGCCCGACGGGCATGTCTTTGTCTTCTTGGTGGCAGCGGGACACTAGTTGTGCTAGCCACCTCACCAACTTGAACTGCACTTATGGGACTCGCCACGTCACCAAGTTTTGCTGCAGTGCTGGATGTATGACCAGGATGTACTAGGCCACTGGTGCTTGCCAGTTTACCAGAAGGATGAGCGGCACTAGTACTGGCTGTCTGCTCCATACGAGACCCCCGCGGTTCTTGCACCTTAACAACAGCAGAAGAACAGGGTCAGGTACGCCTGACCTTGGCAGGGACCACTACTCCATCGTCAGAGTTATCTGTCAGGGTGCCGCTGCTGTCTACTGGTTCGTGATGGGTGACTTCCTCTTCACTCTCATTTGTCAGGCTCAGAAACGTGTAGGCCTCTTCACTACTGTACCTTCAATTGGACATTTTGGCCTCTAAATTTACTGGTACATTAGTGAGACTCAGGAAAAAAAGAGCACCTGACTGTCAGCGGCTGCTTCAAATGCTACCAAAAAAAATGTTAGCGTTGGCAGGGGGTCGGCCTGGCTCCACGAATGCTGCAGTTGTGTTTAGTGTTTTGTAAGTGACAGTGATCGATTGATACTGCACTTGGGTGGGCTGGGCGGAGGGGCTGAACGCAGGCGCTTGCAGGCATCTGGGCTGATCCTGCTAACGCTGCATTTTTGGGAACCCTAAACATTTGGGGACGCTAATATAGTTCTAATCAGATCAAAGATATCGATCCGTTCAGACACTATACTGCTAAGGGAGGTGTATGGTACGTGCGTGGGTGGGTGTTAGTGATACTGGCTAGGGATGAGCCGAACACCCCCCGGTTCGGTTCGCACCAGAACCTTCAAACGGACCGAAAGTTTGTGCAAACATTAGAACCCCATCAAAGTCTATGGGACTTGTTGGACTTGTTCATTTTGAACGCTAATATGCAAGATATTGTCCTAAAAAGGGTTTGGGGACCCGGCTCCTGATCCAGGGGACATGGATCAGTGCAAAACTATTTTTTAAAAATAGTTTTTTTTTTTTTTTTTCAAAAGGTATATATATATATATAATTTTTTATTTTATTTATTTTTTACAAGAGGTTACCTCCCCCCCCCCCCCCCCCCGCATGCACGCATCCTCATGTAACTCTAATTACATTAACAGTTGAAACAAATAGGTTTTTACTCACTCTTTTTACAGACAGCAGAGTAGCGCAGGCGCACTCCTAGGACCAGACTTCCCTCCTGGAGGGCCTACCATCTACTGATTTCTTCCCACTTTTAAATGGTATAGGGGGGGAGGAGACTCCTGCCTCCTCCCGCCCTAACCAACTAAGGGCAAAATCGTCATTTTGCCCTGAAGCAAGATGGCGCCGCCCGCCTCATCCGACACCAGACCTGCCTATAAACCTAGCAGAGCGGCAGCGCCCCACGCTATAGCGCTCGCCTATTACCCCTTAGCATGTCAGGGCATGTATCAGATCCCAATGTGGCTTGTAAGGCGGACAAGGACAGGGAGAAAGAAAGAAAGAAAGGCTTTATAGTAAGCCCCTACCAGCCTCCATGGCGACCAGCATTGCCCTCCTTAGGAAGCTGCTGCTGCCCCAAAAGACCCTCAGAAGGGGCTCCCCTCTTATCAGTGCTATTAGCAACCCAAGACAGGGGACTGCATCTGGGAGAGGCTTGAACCCAGATGGAAACTGCATTTAAGCAGAGGTAGGACACGCACACCACTATCCTTCAGGTATGAGGAAAAAAAGGAGAATGCTAAGGAGGGACACAGGTGTCATTTTTATAAGCTATTAACTATCCTGAGGGGAGGACTCCGGGGCGGAGTTATCACAGGTATACTGCCATGGAGGCACCAGGAAAATATTTTTTAAAAACTACTGTTTTTTCGGGAGCAATTTTAATGACGATTAAAGTTAAAAAAAAAGTGAAATATTCCTTTAAATATTGTGCCTGTGGGGTGTCTATAGTATGCCTGTGAAGTGGCACATGTTTCCCATGTTTAGAAACAGTCCCTGCACAAAATGACATTTAACGGAAAAAAAGTAATTTAAAACTACTTGCGGTTTTAATGTAATGTCTCGTTCCGGCAATATAGATGAAAATCATTGAGAAAAAATGGCATGGGTAGCCCCCCTGCTCATTACCAGCCCCTTTGGGTCTTGTATGGATATTAAGGGGAACCCCGTACTCAAATAAAAAAAAGGAAAGGCGTGGGGCCCCCAGGCCCTATATATTCAGAACAGGAGTATACAGGCGGTGCAAATAAGACAGGGACTGTGTAGGTTTGTTGTGTTAAGTAGAATCTGTTTGTAATTTTGAACTGGTACATTTTTAAAGTGTAGCTCCTGTCAAAAAATCGATTTTTAAGCTTTTTGGAAAACATAGGGAAGGGTTATCACCCCTGTATAATTTTTTGGGCCGTTTTTTCATCTCACTTCCTGTTGTCTCCTTCCATTTGCAAGTAGGAGACTTTTGTAAGTTGGATGTTTGAAAGTAGGGGGCGGCCCTATATGCTCTGCAGAAATTTGGCCCTAAGGTGTAGGTGTTGCCACAAGTTAACAACTTAAGCCCTCAAAGTGACTATTGGTGGGCGCTGGAGCGTCCTGCTGTGAACCATTATATCAAGAATTGTAATTACATGCCATTGTTGAACAGTGGAAGAAAAATTGGGCCTTTGGTGGTGCTGCTGCTGGTGCCATAACACTGTAAGTCCTCACAGTTACTCTCGGTGGGTGCTGGAACGGGCCCTGCTTTGAAATATTATATCAAGAATTGTAATTACATGCACCTGTTAAACAAACAGGGGCTGAACAATTGGGCCTTAGGCACTGGTGCCGCAACACTGCAACCTCTCCCAGATACTCTAGTTGGAGTGCAGGAATGAGCCCTGCTGCAAAGCATTGCATCAAAAATTGTAATTACATGCCCCTGTTAAACAGGGGTTGAAAAATGTGGCCTTAGGCACTGGTGCTGGTGACATGACACTGCAATCTGTACCAGATACTCTAGTTGGAGTGTAGGAATGAGCCCTGCTGCAAAGCATTGCATATAAAATTCTAATTACATGCCCCTGTTAAACAGGGGCTGAAAAATTGAGCCTTAGGCACTGGTGCTGGTGCCAGGACACTGCAACCTTTCCCAGATACTCTAGTTGGAGTGCAGGAATGAGCCCTGCTGCAAAGCATTGCATAAAAAATTCTAATTACATGCCCCTGTTAAACAGGGGCTGAAAAATTGGGCCTTAGCCACTGGTGGCGGCACCCAGAACCAAAAATGTTCTTCCAAGCTATTAGCAGGATCATTGAGGAGGCAGAGGATAGTCAGTCAACATAACAGGACAGTCACTTAGCATCAGCATAGGCAGTCTTGACATTTCAAAATAAATTATTCGGTTACATCAGCTTCAGGTGCTTGGTAGCTGGTGGTGATCCAAGACTGATCAACCGAGTCGGTGGACAGGCGCACCCTGTGATCGGTGACAAAGCCTACAGCAGCACTGAATGTGCATTCCGAAAGAACGCTGGATGCAGGACAGGCCAGTAGCTCAATTGCATACTGTGCAAGCTCTGGCCAGTGATCCATCCTCAAGACCCAGCAAGCCAGAGGATTTTCGTGGGAAAGGTGTCCAAGTCTGACCTTGCCCCTAGGTATTCCTGCACCATGTAAATCAGACACTGGCGATGGTTGCTGGAACCAATCATACCTTGGGGCTGTGGACTAAAAAATTGTCTGAACGCATCGGTCAGACGGCCACCTTCTCCACCGCTCCTTCTGTTACTGACCAAAGCCTCAGCAACTCGTTGTCCAGGACCAGGAGTTTGTAACCTCCCAAGGCCAGACCTTTCTGCAAGGCCTCCGGAGATGTCTCATCCTCTGCTCCCCCCAGCAATGGCAAGATAAGGTCCGCAACCTTACCCTTGTACCGTGGATCAAGGAGAGTGGCCAGCCAGTAATGGTTCCTCTCCTTGATCCGAAGAATACGAGGATCCTTCCGCAGGCTTTGCAGGATCAGGGAGGCCATGCAGTGTAGGTTAGCTGAGGCATTCGGTCCGGAGTCCTCTGGGTCACTAAGGACGACATGATCTGCAGCCACCTCCTCCCAGCCACGTATAAGTCCACCGGTTTCTTGGGACAGTAAATCATCCCTAAAAAACTGCTGCTGCTGATGCTGAGTGCCAGGCTCCACCTCCATGCTGACACAATCCTCCTCCTCCTCGTCCTCTTCCTGTTTGATGTGTGGGACAGAAGGAACACTGTCTGGATAAAGGGGGCATTGAGAGGCAAGGAAGTCCTCCTCTTCCGGCCTCTGTTCTGCCTTAAGTGCCCTGTCCATTATTCCACGCACCGTATGCACTTTCACTGCTCACCATCCTCGTGGCCTCCTCAAATGGTGACAGGACAGTGCATGCATCCCTGATCATGCCCCACTGGCGTGGTGAAAAAAAACCGAGCTCCCCTGAACCTGTCCTGGTGCCGCAGTCGCACAGGTACTCATTTATTCAGGACATCCTGTAAGCCTGGGTACCTGCCCAAGAACCGCTGCACCACCAGGTTAAGGACGTGAGCCACACAGGGCACATGGGTCAGTTGTCCCTGTCGCAGGGCAGAGAGGAGGTTGGTGCCATTGTTGCAAACCACCATTCCTGGCTTAACCACTTTCAGACCGGACCAATTTGCAGCCAAAGGACCAGGCCCCTTTTTGCGATTCAGCACTGCGTCGCATTAACTGACAATTGCGCGGTCGTGCGAAGTGGCTCCCAAACAAAATTGACGTCCTTTTTTTTCCACAAATAGAGCTTTCTTTTGGTGGTATATGATCGCCCCTGCGGTTTTTATTTTTTGCGCTATAAACCAAAAAGAGCAACAATTTTGAAAAAAAAAACATTCTTTTTTATTTTTTGCTAAAATAATTTGGATAAATATCGCCCAAAAATAAATAAAAATGTATTTTTCCTCAGTTTAGGCCGATACATATTCTTCTACATATTTTTGGTAAAAAAAAAATGCAATAAGCGATTATTGATTGGTTTGCGCAGAAGTTATAGCGTTTACAAGATAGGGGATAGTTTTATAGCATTTTTATTAATAATTTTTTTTTTTATTAGTAATGGTGGCGATCAGCGATTTTTATTGTAACTGCGACATTATGGCGGACACATCGGACATTTTTGACACATTTTTGGGACCATTGTCATTTATACAGCAATCAATGCTATTTAAATGCATTGATTCCTGTATAAATGACACTGGCCGTGAAGGGGTTAACCACTAGGGGCGGGGAGGGGTTAAGTGTGCCTAGAGGTGTGTTTCTTACTGTGGGGGGCGTGGCTGTCAGCTAGTGAATGCTGATCTCTGCTCCAATCACAGGGAGCAGAGATCGGCATCACTAGTTGCTAGGCAGAACGGGGAGATGCTGTTTATTTCCGCATCTCCCCATTCAGCCTTCCCGTGAGACGATCGCGTGTGTCCCCGCGGCGATCGAGTCCGCGGGACCAGCGAACGGCCTCACGGGGGTCCCGACCAGCGCGAGCTCGCGGCGCGCGACCGATGGCATGGCGGCATCCTAAAGGGGACGTATATATATGCCCTTATGCCGGTCCGTGCCAGTCTGTCGACGTATATCATTGTGCGCCGGTCGGGAAGCGGTTAAGCTGGCATGGCATCAACCACCTCTCGGCCTGCCCCTGCAGAGCTGACAGAACCTCTGCCCCAGTGTGGCTCCTGTCCCCCAAACACACCAGTGCAAGCACGGCATGGCATCTTTTTGCCTGCGTACTTGCGTAGCCCCTTGAACGCCTACTGAGCACCGCTGGTTCTGAGGACAAAGCACAGGAAGAGGCCATGGAGGAAGAAGAGGAGGGGGTGGAGGAGAGAGGTGTGTCACAACCAGTAGTAGCATTTTGGAGGCGTGGTGGCAGAACAACCTCCAACACTACTGCGCCTTGTCCTGCATCCTTCCCAGCTGCCAAAAGAGTGACCCAATGGGCCGTGAAAGATAGGTAACGTCCCTGTCCATGCCTGCTGGACCATGAGTCAGCGGTAATATGCACCTTACCACTGACCGCCCTGTCCAGCGAGGCATGGACATTGCCTTCCACATGCCGGTAGAGAGTCAGAATCGCCTTCCGTGAGAAAAAGTGGCATTTGGGAACCTGCCACTGAGGAACCGCACATTGAACAAACTCACGGAAGGGGGCAGAGTCTACCAACTGAAAAGGCAGCAGTTGAAGTGCTAGTAATTTAGCCAAACTAGCATTCAACCACTGGGCATGTGAATGGCTGGGAGTGAACTTCTTTCGACGGTCCAGCAGCGGGGGCAGGGAAATTTGCCTGGTAGAATCGGATGTCGGTGTACTGCTAACAGAGTGCCCGCAAGTACTTGGCTGTGACACACCTAATTCTACACCTTCATTCCTCTCAGTGCAGCTTTCAGAGAGGACTGAACGTATAGTGTGGTTGGAGATCCCAGCTGATGAAGAGCAAGGAGAGGTCCGCTTTGTTCTTTGGTGTGGGTCTTTAAGGTACATTTGCCAACGAGCTGCATGGCAGGTCAACATATGTCTGCTCAAGCATGTGGTGCCCAAGCGGCTGATGTTTTGGCCACGCGAGATACGCTTGAGACATATGTTGGAAATAGCAGCGGTGCGATCTAATGCACTCGTCTCAAAAAAGGCCCACACCAAAGAACTTTTGGAATAATGCGCAGAGGCAGCACCCTGCACAGGTGGAGCTCTGCGGTGTGATTCAGTCGGTGTGCTGCCCTTAAGCTGGCCCCTGGACGGCATCCTGCCTCGTTGGAGATATGCCTCCTCATGCTCCTCCTCATCCTCTCTCCTATCAGGTACCCACGTGGAGTCAGTGACCTCATCATCCCCTCCCTCTTCATCACTGGAGCAAACCTGGCAGTATGCTGCAGCTGGTGGAACATGACTGCCAGATTGCTGTCCTTCTTGAGCATCCCCTCTCTCTGCGCTCACACTGCCTTCCTCTAGCTGGGTATCATCATCAGAGCCTTCAAAATGCTGGGCATCCTCCTGGAGCATGTACCCAACACTGTGGTCAAACAGTTCGGGGGACTCCTCAGGAGGACATGGTGGGTCTAGGGAAGGAGTGACTGATGACATTGAGACAAGGGAGGACGTGTTGGCAGCTGCTTTACCAGTACCCTGAGCCTGGGTGAGAGAGGATGAGGAGGGCTTGGTCATCCACTTTACCACGTCCAGCTGCCGAAAATAAGGACAAGCGTGTTCCATGGCCACGTGCTGATGACGATGCACCGTGTCCATGACCAGCACTGTTGCCTCTAGACACAGAGCCTGCTTGCACTCTTTTATTGGCTCGTGACTGTCTGCCTCTCCTTGTTGGCCTTCCAGACATACTAATGGCCTGCAGGGAGATGGGAAAACCAGCAATAAGGGGTAGCTTTAGGGGTATACTGTGCTGGAGGCACACAACACCCACTTTAACTGCTGCAGATGCCTGTATTACAGAACACCAGCAATAAGGGGTATCTTCAGGTGTATACTGTGCTGAAGGCACACAACACCTACTTTAACTGCTGCAGATGCCTGTATTACAGAACGCCAGCAATAAGGGGTATCTTCAGGTGTATACTGTGTTGGAGGCACACAACACCCACTTTAACTGCTGCAGATGCCTGTATTGCAGAACACCAGTAATAAAGGGTAGCTTCAGGTGTATACTGTGCTGGAGGCACACAACACCCACTTTAACTGCTGCAGATGCCTGTATTAAAGGAACACCAGTAATAAAGGGTAGCTTCAGGTGTATATTGTGCTGAAGGCACACAACACCCACTTTAACTGCTGCAGATGCCTGTATTACAGAACACCAGCAATAAGGGGTAGCTTCAGGTGTAGACTGTGCTGGAGGCACACAACACGCACTTTAACTGCTGCAGATGCCTGTATTAAAGGAACACCAGTAATAAAGGGTAGCTTCAGGTGTATATTGTGCTGAAGGCACACAACAACCACTTAAACTGCTGCAGATGCCTGTATTACAGAACACCAGCAATAAGGGGTATCTTCAGGTGTATACTGTGCTGGAGGCACACAACACCCACTTTAACTGCTGCAGATGCATGTATTACAGAACACTAGCAATAAAGGTTAGCTTCAGGTGTATACTGTGCTGGAAGCACACAACACCCACTTTAACTGCTGCAGATGCCTGTATTACAGAACACCAGTAATAAAGGGTAGCTTCAGGTGTATACTGTGCTGGATGCACACAACACCCACTTTAACAGCGCTAGGTTTGCAAGCCACAAAGACACTGTCCATGCCTATCCTGCTCTTTCCCTGACCGCCGCAACACACTACACAAGGCTGACGCGCTGGCGGCCTTATATAGTGTGGGGCGTGTACTTAACCCCCCTTATTGCTCTCCTCGCTGCCGGCGCTGTGATTGGCCAAGCATGCGGGACACAGTGCATGCTTGGCCAATCATGAGCCAGCAATGCACTACGATGGCGCCGTGCATTGTGGGCCGTTCGTGTCACACAAATTTGGTGTGAACGGCCCACAAAGTTCTGGGTTCGCCGAACAAGCGAACGGCCGATGTTTGAATCAAACACCGAGCTCATCCCTAATACTGTCACTAATCTGAAGCTGCCTGGGGCGATGCAGACCCTAACTGACGCTAAAACCCACCGGGTAATCAGGGGGTTAAACCTTTATTTAGGTAATATACGGCAGGTGCCCTGATGCTATAAAAAATAACTAACCAGCGTCATCCATGACACTAATACGGTGAACACTGGTAACAGGGAGTGATAAAGGGGTTAAACCTTTATTGGGGGGGGTCCCTAGACCTATCTGGGGCTACTACTAAAGTACCCAAACACTGATTATTGTCACAAATTACACCAGTACAGTGATCAAAGAAAAATATGAACACTGCACTGGGTGACACAGTGGGGTTAAATGGGGGGGGGGGGGGGTGACAAGTGTGCCTATGTGTAATGTGTCAGTGTAGTGTTGGTGCAACTTACTCTGAGATGTCATCTCCCCTCGTGGAACTCGTTCCAGAGAGAAGACATCACTTCCCCTGCCTGTGTTTACACTTACACTTACACAGGCACACCAGAACCGATCACCAGGTCCAGGCCAGAAATCATTGGCCTGGGCCTGGAGACTGATCAGTTCTGAAGTGAATCCGATCGTCGCGTTCGCCCGACAAAAGGTAACGTTGCTTCACCCAGCTGAGCCAATCTGCCGCAGTACAACTGCAGCGGCTGGTCCAGAACTGGTTAAAGTGAAACCATTAAAATGAAAAATTCCATTAAAGGCTAAGTTCACCTTTTTTTCTTCTAAATTCCAGCTCCCCTATGCACCAATATAGCATTCATGTACTTTTTTTGCAAATATATCAAAGCTTTTCATAAAATCTACAGACACGTACCTTACTGTCCTCCATCCATGATTCTAAACGTATCTATTTCTTCTGTCTTATGTCCTTATGTAGGTCATGACACAGGAAGGAGTTGACCAGCTGATCTCATCATCTACCCACCCACTTCCAGCTACACGTTTTTTAAATGAAATGCAATCAATCAGTGATCACCCTTCTCACTAAATATACAATCAGATTACATAGTGTATGGCTATCTTTATACAAGTACATAGAAGGGAGTGGACAGAAACACTCAGCTGTCAAGCCCCATTCTGCATAGCAGGAACTCGTTTTTGTTTTTTTTTTGAGGTGGGGAGGCGTTTTGGAGCATTTTCACTCATCACACATAGGGCAGCCCACCCAACTGAATGGGCTTCCCTACATGCAGCAATCGCCCCAAAGAAGCGTCAGAACTTTTTTTTTAGAGCAGAGCTTGGTGCATTTTTTTACTGCAATTTTTGGTGCAGCACATTTCTGAAATGCAAGGAAATGCACAGATGGGAATGGAGCCTCATTGTTAATGTTAACACACCAATTTCACTTTCTGGACCCATTCACATCTAGCATATGTTTGGAATCATGAATGGAGGACAATAAGGTACGTGTCTGTAGATTTTATGTAAAGCTTTGATATTTTTGAAAAAAAAAAAGTACACGAATGCTATATTGGTACATAGGGGATCTGGAATTTAGGGGGGAAAAAAGTGAACTTAGCCTTTTAATATAATGCCTGGGGAGGTCCCCTTAGTCTGCCTGTAAAGTGGCACATCGGTACAGTGTATAGAAACTGCTGCAGCAAAACTGACTAAAGAAATGGCTGCAAGCTATTGCCAGCACTCGGCAATACAAAAAAAATTGAAAAAATATGACCCTTTGGGACTGGTATGGATTTTAAGAGTAACCCCCACGCCAAAAAAAACAGGAAAAGGGGGGGGGAGCAAGCTCCCCCCTCCTGAACAAAACCACTTTGCGGCGGGGGCTCTGCCACCCCACGGTACTCTGTCCCCATGTTGATGGGGACAAAGGCCTCTTCCCGACAACCCCCGGACTGTGGGTGTGGGGGGTCTATGGGCAGGGGGCTTATTGGAATCTAGAAGCCCCCCAGGACTCACCCCCTCCATGTGAATAAGTATAGAGAACATAGTACCTACCCAATCACCAACATTTTTTTTAAAAGAAATAAAAACACACAGTTTTTGACAATTCCTTTATTAAAAATAAAAAAAATGTCCCCCAATGTAGATCCATCATAAATCGCGACGCCGACAACGCCGGACCCGGAAAAAAAAAAAAAGGAGCTCCATCCGCAAAAAGGCGAACGGCCTACTGCATGCTCAGCCGTTTGACAGTTCTTATATAGATAAGGGGTGGAACCACCTGGTGGCACCACCCCCTTGTAACATCATCAACCCAGCATGCACCTTGTTAAAGGGAGCTTCTAGATTTAGATGAGCCCCCTGCCTGCAGACCGTCACCACCAGGGTTGTCGGGAAGAGGCCCTTGTCCCCATCAACAAAGCACCCCCCATGTTGAGGGCATGTGGCCTGGTATGGTTCAGGAAGGGTTGTTTGCTTGTTCCCCCCCCCCCCCCCCTTCCTGGCCTGCTGGGCTCTATGCTCGGATAAAGGCCAGGTATGGATTGGGGAGGGACCCCCACGTCGTTTTTTTTATTTTTAAAATTTTTGTTATTGCCGGCAATTTAAATCTCAATTTTTGTTTCTCTTTAGAAATGTTTTTGAAATGTTTTGCTGCAGCAGGTTCTATACAGTGCCTTGAAAAAGTGTTCATATCCCTTAAAATTTTCCACATTTGGCCATGTTACAACCAAAAACGTAAATGCATTTTTGGGGGATTTTGTGTGATAGACCAACACAAAGTGGCACATAGTTGTGGAAGGAGAATAAATAGCTTTCAAATTTTTTTTACAAATAAATATCAGAAAAGTGTGGCGTGCATTTGTATTCACCCCCCTTTACCCCGATACCCCTAACTAAAATCTAGTGGAACCAATTGCCTTCAGGAGTCACCTAATTAGTAAATAAAGTCCTCCTGTGTGTAATTGAATCTCAGTATAAATACAGCTGTTCTGTGACACCCTCAGAGGTTTGTTAAAGAACCTTAGTGAACAAACAGCATCATGAAGGCCAAGGAACACACCAGACAGGTCAGGGATAAAATTGTGGAGAAGTTTAAAGCAGGGTTAGGTTATAAAAAAATATATATATATCCCAAGCTTTGAACATCTCACGGAGCACTGTTACATCCATCATCCAAAAATGGAAAGAGAATGGCACAACTGCAAACCTACCAAGACATGGCCGTCCACCTGAACTGACAGGTCAGGCAAAGAGAGCATTAATCAGAGAAGCAGCCAAGAGGCCTGTGGTAACTCTGGAGGAGCTGCAAAGATCTACAGCTCAAGTGAGAGAATCTGTCCACAGGACAACTATAAGTCATGCACTTCACAAATCTGGCCTTTATGGAAAAGTGGCAAGAAGAAAGCCATTGTTAAAAGAAAGCCATAAGACGTCTTGGTTGCAGTTTGTGAGAAACCATATAGCAAACATGTGGAATAAGGTGCTCTGGTCAGAAATTGAACTTTTTGGCCTAAAAGCAAAACACTATGTGTGGCAGAAAACTAACACCGCACATCACCCTGAACACACCAGCAGGGACAGGGAAGCTGCTCAGAGTTGATGGGAAGAGAGATGGAGCCAAATACAGGGCAATCTTAAAAGAAAACCTGTTATGCCGTGTACACACGACCGGATTTTTCGATGGACTAGGTCCAACGGTCTTCCCGACGGACTTTCAACGGAGTTCTGAAGGACTTTGCCACACACAAGCACACCAAAGTCTGACGGATTTGAACGTGATGACGTACAACCGGACTAGAATAAGGAAGTTCATAGCCAGTAGCCAATAGCTGCCTTAGCGTTGGTTTTCATTCGTCGGACTCGCACACAGACGAACAGGTTTTTCGACCGAAAACTCAAGTCCGTTGGAAAGATTTGAAACATGTTTTAAATCTAAAGTCCATCTGATTTTTAGACAGCAAAGGTCCGATGAAGCCCACACACGATTGAAATGCCAGGTGGATTCATTCAGTCTGACCTAGTCGGTCGAAAAGTCTGCTCGTGCGTACGCGGCATTGGAGTCTGCAAAAGACTTGAGACTGGGGCAGACGTCTTACCTTTCAGCAGGACAACAACCCAAAACATACAGCCAGAGCTACAATGGAATGATTTAGATCAATGCATATTCATGTGTTGTGCAAAAATGCCACTCTCTAGATGTGCAAAGCTGATAGAGACATCCCCAAAAAGACTTACAGCTGTAATTAAAGCGAAAGGTTGTTCTACAAAGTATTAACTCAGGAGGGGGGCTGAATACAAATGCACGCCACACTTTTCACATATTTATTTGTAAAACATTTTGAAAACAACTTATTTTCCTTCCACTTCAAGTTGGTCTATCACATAAAATCCAAATAAAATACATTTACGTGTTTGCTTGTAACATAACAAAATGTGAAAAAAATTCAAGGGGTATGAATAATTGAAGGCACTGTACATGGTAGATATAAAAAAAAAAAAAACCCGGAGTGGGGTCCTCCCCAAAATCCATACCAGACCCTTACCCGAGCACATAGCCTGGCAGGCTAGGAAAGGGGAGGGGACGAGCAAGAGACCCCTCTTCCAAACCATACCAGGCCACATGTCCTCAAAATATGGGGGGTGCTTTGAAGCGGGGAGGGGATTCCCGCCCCAAAGCACCTTGTCCCCATGTTGATGGGAACAAGGACCTCTTCCCGACAACCCTGGGTGGTGGTCTGCTGGCAGGGGGCTTATCGGAGTCTGGAAACTCCCTGTAACATGGTGGCCCCCACATCCCCCCATATGAATGAGTATGGGGTACATTACTCAAAGTGTCATCGTCAATCACGACGTCGGCGCCAGACCCAAAAAAAGAAACACTCCGCCCTTTGACAGTTCTTATAAAGGGGCTGCCTGGCGACGTCACCTGGTGGCACGACCCCCTTGTGACATCACCAACCCAGCACGCATCGGTTGGTGATGTCACAAGGGGGCAGGGCCACCAGGTGGCCCTGCCCCTTACCTATATAAGAACTATCGAATGGCAGAGCAGGCACATGGCATTTGGCCTTCATTGCGGGGGGAGCATTTTCTTTTTTTGGGTTGAACTTTCGGCGTGGCAGCGGACATTGCGATTGATGATGGCTCTACATCGGGGACATTGTTTTTGTATTTTTAAAAAAGCAATTGGTGAATGAGTAGGGGTACAATGTAACTTATAAAAGGGGGCTTCCAGATTCTGATAAGCCCACTGCCTGCAGACCCCCACAACCACAGCCCAGGGCTGTCAGGAAAAGCCCTTTGACCCCATTAACATGGGGACAAGATGCTTTGGGGTGGGGAGGCAGCGCCCCCAGCCCCTCACCCCAATGTTGAGGGCACGTGGCCTGGTATGGTTCAGGAGGGGGGTCCTCAATCATCCCCCCTTTCCTAGACTGCCAGGCTACATGTTCAGGTAAGGATCTGGTATGGATTTTGGGGGGACCCCATGCCTTTTTTTTTTGGCGTGGGGCTCCCTTTTAAAATCTATAACAGACCCGAAGGGTTGAATTCCAGGGTTTGCCGAATGAGCAATTAGGCAATGCTTGCGCCGAACCGTTCGCCCAACTTTAATGAGAAGTAAAAGGTTTTTTTTTCGCCATACTTCTGTGGGTAATTTTTTTGCCGTTCATATTCCTGAACTACTCTTTTAATTAGTATACAAGTTATATTTTTTTATAAATATTAATTAGTAAGAATATACAGCTTGTTACACATCAAAAAGATTTTTTTTTTTTTTTCACTCAATATTTGTGAAATCATCATTGCCATCATTTTTTTTTTTTTTTTACTTCTATGTAGTAGGTGCACTTACAAGTAGGTGCATAGCTGATTGAGCATAAGCAAATAGAACAAGAAATTACAGGAATGGCACAGTATTTTGGATTCATTTTTACAGAACGGCTACAAGAAGTAATTTCTGCTACAGTGGGCAATATGAACTTTTGATGCTGAAATGTATACTTTTTTCCATGGCAAACAATTGCATCTATGTATATTTTCGCTGAGGAAATGATCGAACAGACAAAGTTTTATCGTATATCACCTTTATCTGAAGAGGTTTACTGTTTTTTTATCCACTTCCAAGTCAGGCCAATTCTGAAAAACCCTCATTACATGTTCAAAACATTTTTGCTAGAAAACCCCCAAAAATATATCATTTTTTTTTTAAGCAGAGGCCCAGAGAATAAAATGGTGGGTGTTGCATATTTTGTTATCTCACATGGTCTTTGCACAGATGTTTTTTTGATGGCAAATTCTTTTGGGAAAAATATACTCTAATTTTAATACACAAAAAAAAAACAATACCCAATTTTTTGGTAAAATTTGAAGATGTTATGCCAAGTAATTAGATACCAAACCTGACAAGCTTTATAAATAGAATAGCACAGAATTACACTACCTAAAAATCCCCATAGGTGACACTTCAAAATCCTTTACAGGTATCCAGTTAAGGGTTACACAGAACAAATTACTCTTATGTTCACGATAATACCTTGTGTAGTGTGATCACTGCCTATATATGCCTTTCCAGGGCGGTAATGGCCAACAAAGAGCCAAATCTGTAAGTGACTAAATCATTGTCGCTTCTGGTTTCGGACGTAACACAGTGGGAGGAACATCAGTTCCTTTCAATGTGTGCCCGGAACCAGATGCCGACGGTGGTCACATACTAAATCGGGCTCCCGACTGCTTAAGTGAGCATGGTAAAGGCAGTGGCGGGTGGGACCCCCTTCCACTGCCTGTAAAAGTAATCCAGTAGCTCTTTAGCTGCTCAGATTACTTTTATCGGTTTTGGAATCGCCGGCTGAAAACACGGATACCTCAAATGCTGACCGAGATATCACACTTCCTAGCCAACGAAGTACCAGTATGTCGCTGGCCGGAAAGCGGTTAAATTGAATATGGGCACAGCTCTGGATTGAGGGCCAAAGAATCATTGTATAATAGTAAGATAACTGATGCTCAGATGCTGCGGAGCACGAGAAACACAGCAAGTCACATGGTTCCCTAAACAAATTTCAGATCTGTGGGGGGGGGGGATGCAGAATACTGTGCTGGCCTTAATGCGAGACGCATCTATTAGTAAAGACAGTGAGTAAATGAAAAAGTAACCTGAAAAAAAAAAAGCCATCAACTGTACAAGTTAAGCAAATATGAGGTGCAACAACAAATATCTTAACTTACTAAATACCTTTATATGTAATAATTAACATAAATATAGAAAGCTTGAATCTTTTCTCATACTAAAAATCTTTGCAACCATTACCTATTAGGCAGTAAAAGGCTACTGGCTGTGCTTTCAAGACTGCCACTCAAACATGAAACATGTACACAAAGCTTTAACACAGTAATACTGCCTTGAAGCCAAAGCCCCATTTTTTTTTATATAAATGTAGCATTTTTATTTAATTAGTGTTCAGAATGAAATGCAACAAAAAGTAAAATTACAGTATTTTCACAATAGATTCCCTTTCATTCCATGGCAATATTTGATGAGTCTACTGTTCACTATGACACAAAGCACTTGTGCTAAAAGCCATCTCTTTTGGTGAACGCATGATGAAGTAACATTTGCCAACTAATTTAGTAAGATACAGCAATGTAGAACAGGTAGGTATTGATGCCTAGCAATTCATAACGTGTTCTAGATAAGAAAGGAATCTCAGTACTAAAACCAACCATTATCAACTTCATTATCCTAAACCATATTATATTTATGTTATCACAGCATTAAGGCCCAAATTACTCTTCTGCTTTAAGGGTATATGCACACTGGGCTTAAAAAAAACACCAGTTCTTTTAGCAGAAAAATGTTCATATAGAGCATTTTTGTACACTTGGTGTTTTTTTTCTTTTCCTGACAGAAAACTCTCAAAAGCGCAATCCAGGTTTTTTTCTGCCTTGAGCTTAACACTGAGCTTAAATCATGCCTTTAAACCAGTGTTTTCCAACCTTTTTCAGTCAAGGCACCCTTTAGAATTCTGCAGGGTACACCAGCCTGAGAGCTCATTCACACCAGGTGCACATTTTTTGCGTGTTGCCCCGGGCATCTTATTTTCTTTTTTTTTTTATGGGTTGCCCTATTTGCATGAAAAAATTTTTTTCACGTTGTACCAAGCCCTAAAAGTGTGGTTTGTGAGGCAGAGTTTGTAAATTCTCTCCCCCCATAACCACCCTGGTAGCCCAACCTCCCTCTCCTAGCCCAAATCCCCCCTCTTAACACAAAATATGTTCTTCCGTCCTCTACAAATGCCCCCTAACACAAAAGCTTTCATCCCACTACAGCCCTCTCATAACTACAGGAGTAGTGACACCAGCAAAGGAGGAGAGAGCAGGGGAGGAGATAGAAGCTGCGTCTCCCCCCTCCCCTCCCGCAGCATATGGAGTCGTCAGGGAACGGCAACCAAACCACATAGTCTGATCTGTGTGGGCTCTGCATATTTGACAGCTGCTTTGCAAATCTATTCTGGAGTGGATGAGACTCATTCTCTGAGGTGCCTCCACTCATTTGGCTTTATAAGTCAGACAGCATATTTTAGATGGCTCCAAGTGTAGGCAGCGTTTTTCTCTCCAGTATACAGAGAGAGGAGAGAGCACAGCCCGGACCCCCTCTTTGCCGCTATCTATACTCCCATCAGCAATACAAAAAGCTATGCGGGGCGCCCGACCTGTCCTTAGCAACCGATGTCTTCATTGGTTGGCAGGACACAGGCGGGTGGCCCAGACTGCATTCTGTATTGCCAAGTGGGGGTATAATTAGTGGCAGAGAGCAGGAAATAGTCGGGAGGGGGAGGTCTGGGCCGTGCTCTCTCCTCTGTATACTGGAGAGAGAAAAGTTGCCTACTCTTGGAGCCATCTAAAATATGCTGTCTGACTCATAAATCCAAGTGAGTAGAGGCACCTGTATATAGTGCAAGTTTTGTTTTTTTGCCATGGAACCCTGGTTGAGAAACACTGCTCTAAACATTCTAATGTGCATGGACACATAGGCTAACACTGAGCCGCTTCTACAGGCAAAACTCCTGTAGAAGTGGCATTTAAGCCCAGTGTGCATGGACCCTAAAAAGTATGTGCAACATAGCAAGAAAAATTATTTTTACTGAGAGAGTAAATGTACTATATATATTCATTTTTTTATTCCTTTAAAAGCGGTTCATAAAATGCAATGCTTTTTTATGCAACTTTGATGTTTTTCTATGCATTTTAACATGACCAAAATGCACAACATTTGCACTTTAAGAGTTATCTGTAAATGTTCCTAAAGTTCTTAAAAAGCAGAAGTGTGAGAGGGGTCTTTAGGCTGCTTAACCACAGCCCTGTCGGGGTCAGTATGTAAAAAAAAATATATATATGTATAGTCTAGAAAAATAATGAATATCATCACATCTTCCAATGCTGACAGGATTAAAAAACAAAAATCTGCAGATTTTTCAGACCCCAGAGAAGCAGCAAGTTTGGTTTTGTGAGGGGAAGTCTTTGGGAGGAGGCTAACAGCTTTATTATTGATCAACCTGCAGCAGAAAATTACATACAGCTATTTTCTCATGCTATACACACCAGTTTACCCTGAGAAGGAAGGAAAGGATGGTTAAAAACACTCTATGGAGGATATAAGCAATGCTAGTAACTATGATCATTTATTGTATTTGTTGGTCTATTCTAAGACTGGTTCTGTGTAAAGTATGTGCCAAGCTTTTACATCCAGCTACACTAGAGCTGAAAAAAAGAGCTGTAAGCTACTGAAAAAGCTTGGTACATGGCACTCTTACACTACCTGAAGGGAGATCAAAGTAAAAAGGCACAGAAGGTTCACCAAATGTCATGGAGGTAGTGGCAGCAATACTGAAGAATCTTTACAGTGAATACTAAATAGAATCAGCAAAAGACCGCACATTTTATCTTCTCTTCGGTGTTCACTCTAACAATCATCTCTTTCACTGACACTTTAGGTTAAAGAACTGAAGACATCCCTATACAGGTTGCCTAGACAAATGTTAATGAGCTTAGCAATCTTTGAGGACCATGATAAAAATGTTTATATAGAATTTCTGCCATACAAGAGATCAAAAGGTCCATTAATAAAGACAATGTGATATTAAAAGTGATTAGGATACTAAATCTTTACATGTTTTTAATGAATAAGAACTGCCAAATAACACATTGTTCATGCGTATGTGTGTATGATCACGCATACGGGATAAAGAATTAAGGGAAAAACCCTCCCCCATAAGGTGTTCAGTAATCAATTCCATGGGGTCTTCTCTGCAAACTGCGCTTTGTATTGATGTTATTTATGGATCTGTCAGGAGTTTTGGTTCTGGTAAATAGAAGCCTTGTCCTTTAGCAGATCGAGACACAAATGACAACTCCAGCTTCCTAAAAGAGCAGAGAAAAAAATCTTTAAAATATTTCCGAAAATATAAAAACAAACACAAAAAGGACACCATTAAGGATATACAATAAAAAAAAAATTATGCTTTTATCTACTGGGTATCTTGATATCACCCATCCTCTATGTTCTGTGACTATGTTACAAAGTAACATTTTCCAAATTAAAAACAAATCTATATTGGCCAGAGGGTTCTCATGTATTATTTGAGCTTATAATTATTTATTAAATATAAAAATTAAAAATAATATATTTGATGTTTAAAGAAAAAATCCTGCCATGATTGGGAAAACAGAAAAATTGCATATACTCACCCTCAGGAGGCTCAGCCATTGGTGGAGAGAGGCAATACATATGGTATCCACGGTCACAATCATCACAGAATAGCAACTGATCCTATTGAAAAGCAAAGAAAAAAAAAAAACAAAAAAAAAAAAAAAAAACTTACAGAACATGTCTGAGGCAACGGGAAATGCCAAGAAGAACAGCCATAAAGTGGTAACTAAGTGATTGCAATAATCCATGTCATCCAGTCAAACTTTACCTTGTAATCCTATGAGTTTAGCAGAGTGAATCCTGATTGGTTACTATGGGTTTCTGCATTTATTAAATCAAGACTCCTGTATTTAGAGGTTTTGTTGTTTGCTTAAATTAGGATTACTGTCTTCCTAGGAAAATATGATCTGTTGGGCAGCTCTTTAAATATAAAGTTAGAGGTTCTCTCTCTCTCATTACTTAACATGTTTTCCCGAGCTGAAAAAAACTTCAGAACACGCGGTTACAGTGTCACAGAGGCCAGTGACAACTCTCAGCCTTCATCTCTTGAAAAAGCTAGATGCCAGCCTAGACTTGATACTAACGCTCTGGTTTTAATATTTAGAGACAGAGACTCAGAAAAGTATGCAGATCAGTTCCCCCTTCACTTGCTGCATGCTTATTTAAAAATACTTAAGTCCTGAACTCAGCAACAGCCAGGAAACCAGTGTTTTCAAAATGCTAGTATTTGCAACTTAGATTTTCTTCAGTACAGGTTTCCTTTATATTCAATTAATGTTAAACAACATTTACTTACATCATTCTCAGATGTCCCACAGATGTTGCAGCATTTACACTCAATGCACTGCCAGCGGTAAGTCTTCACAGCAGCCATCATCACTGCAGTAAACTGCAAACAGGAAGGATGTCCTACGATCGCAAGAGAAATGGGGCTCAGACTATTCCAAATGATTGCAGACAGCTTTGTTATGGTGTCACACTTTTTAAAATGAAGTACACTGTGATGCGATCATATTAAGCGGAGTGTAGGGGAATATGTGATAAACTGAAAAATGGTAATATACCTTGAAAAATTATGTAGGGATAGGTGTAATTTATTTTTATTAGGCAAGGTTGATCAGAACAGCAAAAGCTGAATTGGCATATTTTACTACCCTTTTCCAGGGTTTGGTGATCACAAAGGAAAACTAGATATACCGGTGGACCTGTATTATAGGATAGCCAGATTACTTGTTTTTTGTATAACAGTCCATAAAGCATAAATATAAACTGCTGCAGTCATTAAAAATAACCTGTTCTTTTGAAAATATGCGACTCTTCATTTTGATGCAAAGTAGGTTTTACAACAATGAAACAAATGAACAGTGTTAAAAGCTCTTTCCACAGAAACAAAATGACATTTAAGGACACCCCTTCCAAATATGTCTGTTCTACATTAGTTTTTCATTCAAATCTCTAATCCCTCCTAGCAATACCATCTGCTCCCTGCTACCAAGTTAAACTCTACCATTAAGTATACTTTTTCTTTGGCAAAATCCCTGCTCCCTCACCTCAATCATGACCTACAGGTTCCATTTTTGATGGACAAATAAGTACAGTATCACTCAAAGTAAGTAGCTGCAGCAGTTGGGACACCAAACCTGAATGACTGTTTTGGGCTAGTAACTTCCAAGTAAAATAGGGTACAAATATTGCACCTGGTGCCAACACCTTCAATAACAATTCCCGTTAGCTTCCCTTTCTTCTTGGTTTGCAATTTTACTACTGATCAGGCACTACTTCTCTCAATGGCTGAAGGAGACAAATGTCATCTACAGCTGACAAAAAGGGAAATCATGCACAACTTTAAAATTTCAATTATGTAAATAAATAGCTCTAGAAAAATAAATATTTCAAAAGGAAAATGTTCTTTAATGGCAATACCTCAAAACTATTACCATATGGATAGTTTCTTTGTTTATGAAATGTAGGCACAATTTCACCACAAACATGCAGGCCAATTTAAAAAAATAAAATAAATAAAAAATAAAGAACAAAACCTAGGCCAGCATTGGTTTCAGTTAAACCTGACACTTTCTGTAATAAGCAAATGTAGGGAAACTAAAAGGGCAGTAAAGACTGATCCATCTTTAGATACCTACTACTGATTAGGCATACCCTTGACTAAATCCTTGTGTGGGTTTGTAAAATGTGGGCGACCCACAGACAAATTTAATCAAACAGTAAACTGGAGATGAACGAACGACAGGACAATCTGACCAGATTCAAAGTGCTCTGAACGCAGCAATTTCCATTGCATAAGTGGATCCTTGCTGTATTCCATGTTGTCTGAAGAAACTGTTACATGTTCTACAAATGAGTCACTAAATTTGGCATTGTCATGTGGATGGTGTTAATGGAAAAAGCCATAGTGATCTCTACACAGAAACCAAGTCTACCCAGAAGTAGCATATTCTCCTTAGGTGTCAAGCCTTGTGAAGTGCACAAATATTCAAGTTTTGCTGCTTATTAAAGCTGAACTTCAGAAATTATCTGTATTGCATAGCTCCAGTCCAGTTTTGCACAATGTAAATATGCATTACTAATACTAGAAGAGTGTAAGGGCAGCGAGATCAATCTCCACCTCATCCAGCCAGAGAACACCTTGTATTCATTGAAAAAATACAAGGTATTCTACGTATGATGGTGGTGCCAATTGATTGACCATCAAATTTTACATTAAAACTGAATAACCATTTAAATATAATCAGCTTGTCTAACTGCAATTGTTCGTTTTAAGAAACTAGGCCTGTTTATTAAAACACAAATGCCATTATAGAGTAATAGCCCATACATATGTAATAGAGTGTGGCATTATTCTGAGAAATCGGAACATAAAACACCATCTGCAATTAAGCACTGCAGACCCAAGAAGTTGGCCACGCAATCTGACTGTACAGTCTCTTTACAACCTTCTTAAAAAGGGAAACTATAGGGATTTCACTTTGTTTTATACCATTTTATACTTTTAAACTTTTTATTTTACAGGATAAAAGGTTTCCCAAAGTACTGTGGGTAATCTAAAGAGATGGGAAAGTGGAACAGCATGCTTTGCAGTTATATTTGTCAGATAGAAATCTCTAGGCTAGGTATGAGTCGTTGCTTTGATGACTGTGTTCTGTAACCAATGGGCGTCTTAGAACAACTGAAAAGTAGTCAAGTGAATGATGTGAAAAGATGACTAGAGCTCAATCCGTTAGCTGAACATAAGATTACACAACAGCATGCAGCATTTTATATTTATCCAGTTAAAAAATGAACTGCACAATTTTCAGTCTAGACCACAAAGGAAAATCAAACCCACCATCAGTCCCTTTGACATTTACCATATTAACAATGTATTACATTGATAACCAAAATAAGGGAGGTCCTTGCTCCAACCAAGTAGCTGGTAAATCTGTAACAGATTGTACAGTGTGAAGAGTGTGTGGCCAGCTTTATACCTAACCCACTTACCTGCTGCTAGGTCACAAACCGGGAAAAAAAAAATAAAATTCAACAGATTTACCACCTTTTTTTTTTTACCATCATGGAATTTTTAGTAATTAAGTTGTGTTCGATTTGTGCAGGCTTGTGGCACTTTGACTAAACTTCCTGCCCCCTGCTCATCCTCACCTGTCTTCAATCTAGCGAGATGTCAGTGGTGCAACAGCTGCTTTTCAAATCTTCTGTGCTGGGCCCATGCAAGTGAACCAGCATCTGAAATTGCTTCTTATGAAATGTCCAATCTTCACTGAAACACAAAGTATGAGCTCTCCAAAGGACTGATCAGAGAGTGTGGCATACGTGTGGGCCAAGCACAGACTTTGGCAAGCCGCTGTGCGGGGCCACTGAGGCTGTACAGTCAATATTATGCTGAATTAGGGGACAGGAGTAAAAAATTGGTGGGTTGTAAACGATAATGTAGCAGAATACTCAAATTACACGCAAAACCACATACCTAGCTTATGTCTAAAAGAGGTCCATTTACTTACAAATCCATAAACCATTTGTCTCCATTTAAAACATATCAACCAATGATCTATGGATCTTTACTGGGTGGTTCAAGATCATGTTTCTTTATACGGCCTTATCCAGAAGCTGTTATACCTGGATCATGGCTATAGCTGCAGCCGTTATACATGGATCATGGCTGTAGCTGCAGCCATGATCCAGGTAGAAAGATTTTCTGTCGGCAATTCGCTTTTGTGTAAAAGTGATCTGCGTGGCTCTACAGTAACCCAATCACTAACAGGGGTGAAAGGGAGGGGCCCCCATCTCGCCACCACCCCAGTGTCTATCCCAGGCTCTTCTGTTCCACCAGGAAGCCTGGGACTAATAAGATCTCTCGCATTGGAGGAACTTCCGTTCCCCAATTTCATCTGTGTCCTGAAAAACTGGGACAAGGAATCCATCACTTACGGTTTGTTGGTTTACTAGCCATTACCAGCTAGTAAAGCAGCTGATCAACCAGTCTTTGGAGGGCCCAAAAGACCCTAGAACTCTCCATAAATAGTAACTAAGTGAATGAGTTGAATAAAAAAAATAAAAATAAAAAAGGAAGCAGGGTAAAAAAGTCATTTAAATAAAAAAAATAAAAAAAGCGCAAGCACAACCGCCACCCCCATGCTCACGCGCAAATGGGTCCTGAATGCATCTGTAAATGACGGCCACACCTTACATGAGGTATCTCAGTGAACAAAGCGAGAGCAATAATTGTAGCATCAGACGTCCTGTTCAACTCTAAACTGGTAACCTATAAATGCTTTTATTCATTCAGTATGGATAATTTAATGTACCATAGTTTGTTGCCATTTCTTGGGCGTGTGAAATTTTAAAGCATGACATGTTGGGTATCTAATTACTTTGCGTAACATTTTATAGTTTACCCAAAAAAATGGGTAATATATGGTGTTCACCAGGATTCATTAAACTGTATTTTTTCCTAAAAATTTGCGTTTAGTAAAGCAATGCACAAATATTGTGTGATGTAACAAAGTGCAACAGCCACCATTTTATTCTCCATGGCCTTCGCTTTCAGAAAATATACGTTTGGGGGTTCCAAGTAATTTTCTAGCAAAAAATAAATTTTTTTTTTCGATTTTTACATGTTTGTAAGAAATGTCAGGATTTACCCAAACGTCAAGTGGTTAAATGATACATTTCATAGCCTTCCAATTCACGTTATAACTTCCTGTTCTAGCTGAAAAGCAATGATAATGCTTTTTGCTTACAAGCATTCTATAACTCCAAGCAGCCCACGACAAAAAGACACCACAAAGAAGACAGTAGCTAAATTCAATAATGTACCTTTACAAAGGGTATTTAAACCACTTCAGCCCCAGGCCAATTCTGACACTTCTCACATATATGTACAAATCTACATTTGCTAGACAATTACTTAAAACCCCCAAAGATCATTTTTTTAAGCAGAGACCCTAGAGAATAAAATAGTGGGTGTTGAACTTTTTTATATCACAGTACTTGCACAGCAATTTTTTGGGCAAAAAAACACTTTAGTGAATTACAATGCACAAAAACACAATATAAAATACCCAATTGTTTGGTAAAATATAAAAGATGATGTTACACTGAGTAAACAGATACCCAACACATCACACTCACAAATTGCACCTACTGATCAGAGTTTCAAAGGGGGTCTAATGCTGGAGTTATTGCTCTCACTATAACATCCGTGGCGATCCCTCATGTGTGTGGGGCAATCAAAAAAATATATATTTTTAAATTAATTTGAATTGTTTTTTTTTCAGCACTTTTATTACTATCACATGGGATGAACAGCATTCCTTGTGATGGCATGAGCAGTGAAAGGTCCTCTTTATGGGAGAGATCTGTGGTCTATTGGTCCCCAGATCTCACCTATCCCATCCAAAGCATCAGATCGAATCAAGATCAGTTTGATCTGATGCTTGTACAAGCCGGTAATGGCTTGTTTACAGGACACCGAAACCGGACGTGACCAAACCCTCGCCATTTCCAATTTCTGACGTCACAAAGTGGGATGAACGACTTTGGTTTCTTTCCCTGTGTCTCGGGAACCGGATGCCACCAGTTGCATTTTTGCTGGGCTCCCTGATTGCTCGGAAGAGCACGGTAAGGCAGTAGTGGAGGAGGGACCCCCTTCCGCTGCCTGTAAAAGTAATCCAGTGGCTATTCAGACTCCTGGACTACTTTTACCAGCTTCAGAATCACAGGCTGAAAAAATTATCCCTCAGTCATCACTGCAGCAGCAATCCCCCCAAACATTTGATAAAGGATGGTGAGTGGTGTGTTGCTACTTAGTAAATAATTCAGAATTGTTCCACGTAATTTTATGCATCTCAGCCTACATAACCATGTAAACCCTGGTCCTAGGAAGTAACATACAGGTCATGTTTTCCACTTTCAGTAGAAGCAAATCCTTGTTTATTAATAATGGCTGATAATATGCACATTTTACACTTAATTCTGGGAAGAGAACATGAGTATTGCTGTTAAAAAGCACTGAACTGGCTCTCATTCATTATATGGCTTAATTAACTTTCCTGCTATAAGCAATGCAAATGCATTTGAAATGTGAAATGTAAAATGTAAAATATTCTCTACATTTAAACACTTATCATACGTATTGTGTATTTTTTTTAGGGGCCAAGCTGTTGGAAATTCCTCTGGGTTAATTTCTAATATATGCTATCAACATTTATTTGCATAGTCAGATTACTGTCGCTGAATTTCTCACCTTGCAAGCATTTGGTGATTAGAAATAATAGTTTTACATGTTTATATCATTTTATTGCACCACAAAATATTAAAATGTATAAATAACCATCTCCTGTACAATGATCAACTGTCTCTAACAAAATTAGGTGAATGCTAAAAAGGTAAGGGGAGGGGGCACGCACAATGCTCAGCGTCTTAGACAATCTGTTAATAACTTAAACTGCAGACAGTCTACACCACCCATTCTTCTTGGGCAGCAGGCAGTTGCTGCACTATGGAATTCTCACAGCTGAAGATGCTCATTGTATCACCCTCCTTTTTCCCCTGCCTCTCATACCAGAGCGACCGCAGTCTGAGCAAGACACCAGCTCTTCCGCCTGGCTTGTCTTCTTGTTGATCTTTGAATCTCCGAGGCAAAAGTCACAGTAATTGTTGGGTAATGCTAGACCATCCGGACCCTTTTTAGCTAAACAGGGAAAAAAAAAGAAGAAAAAAAATGGCATTAGATGGACATGCAGCTTTAGAAAGTAGCAACCGGGCACAGATTACAAGACCTAAAAAATGTATCTAAATAAGAACCCACAAACTGTGATCATTGGATTAGGGTGCTAATTGCTACTCTCGCAAAAAAAGCATTTCTCACATTCCTCTGTCTGCCTTTGAGTGTTCAAATATGAATATGACACAGTGGGCAGGCAGAAAACTATGCAGGGAATCATAGTGGTTAGGGGCAGAATAAAAGCACAGCGGTGAATATTCCAACTTAAGTTTGGTTGGGATATACATTAAATAGTCAACTTAACAATTTGCAGTTTTACCCACACAAAATTACAAACATTTTAAGTGCTCACATGAAGCAATTTTCCTTGCAATGTACCCCTGAGCTTGCTCTAGTCAATTCTCTAGGACAGACCCCTAACCCTTGTTGAATGCCATAGCCTTTTCTCTTCTGGGAGAATCTAATTACTCTCCCCTCCCCAGCAGCCAGTGGAGAAGTGAAAAGGGATACTATGAAGTGTCACCTGAGTGACAGCTCTGAGTCTGATGGATAGCACCGCTGTCATACAAGATAGAGGTGCCCTGCAGTCATGGGGCTTCTGGATTTTCATTCAAGGAATGTTTTAACAGGTAAATAACATGTCTAAATACACTGATCAGCTATAACGTTATGATTACCCACCCAATATTGAGCAGGTCTCCCTTTTGCCACCAACAGCCCTGACCTATCCAGAAATGGATGCCACTAGACCTCTGAATGCTGTGGTATCTGGCACCAAGCCATCAGTGGCAGATCCTTTAGGTCCTGTAAGTTGTAAGGTGGGGCCTCCATGGATAACGCATCCCATTTACTCGATTGGATTAAGATATGGAGCATTTGGAGGCAAAGTCAACATGCAAACTTGTTCTTATGTTCCTCAAACCGTTCTTTAACTATTTCTGCAATGTGTCAGAGTGCATTATCCTGAAAGAGGCCACTGCCATTAGGGAATACCGTAATCATAAAGGGGTATACTTTGTCACCAACAATGTTTAGGTAGGTGGTATGTGTCAAAGTAACAGCCACATGAATGGCAGGACCCAAGGTTTCCCATGAAATCATTGCCCAAAAAATAACACTGCTGGCTTGCTTTCTTCCCATACCACATCTCTTTCCTGGGTAGATGACGCACACGCACCCTGCCATCCACATGATGTAAAAGAAAAAGATTCATCAGACCAGGCTACCTTCTTCCATTGCTCTGTAGTTCAGTTCAGTGTAGGTGCTTTTGTCACTGGACATGAGCCAGCATGGGCACCCTGACCGGTCTGCGGCTATGTGGCCCCATACACAACAAACTTTTTTTTTTTTTTTTATTCTCTTCTTTACACACTCTTGCACGGTGGGCATTATTATAATACAGGATTTATATAGTGCCAACAGTTTACGCAGCGCTTTACAATATAAAAGGGAGACAATACAGTTATAATACAACAAAATACAGGATTAAGAGGGCCCTGCTCAGAAGAGCTTACAATCTAATAGGGTGGGGCAGGTGGTACAAAAGGTTGTAACTGTGGGCAATGAGCTGATGGAAGTGGTAAAAGATTAGTTGGAGAGGCGATAGGCTTTCCTGAAGAGATGAGTTTTCAGGGATCGACTGAAGGTAGCAAGAGCATATACGGACAGGTTGAGGTAGTGAGTTCCAGAGGATGGGAGTGGCTCTGGAGAAATCCTGGAGACGAGCATGGGAGGAGGAGACAGAGCTTGAGAGAAGGAGGTCTTGAGAAGAAGAGCGGAGAGGACGATTTGGATATTTGGAGACAAGATAGGTGATGTAGCTCGGAGGAGAGTTGTGAATGGCTTTGTATGTTGTGGTTAGTATTTTGAATTTAATTCGCTAGGTGATTGGGAACAAATGTAGGGATTGGAGGAGAGGGTTGGCAGACACTGAGCGGTTGGTAAGGTGTATAAGTCTGGCAGCAGCATTCATGATAGACTGAAGATGGAGAGGCCTATGGATAGGCAGGCAAATGAGAAGGGAGTTGCAATAGTCAAGGCGAGAGATAACAAGGGAAGGAATGAGGAGCTTGGTGGTTTCATTTGTTAAAAATGGGTGAATTTTGGAGATGTTACGGAGGTGAATTCTACAAACTTTTGGCAACGATTGGACTTGAGGCAGAAATGACAAGTCAGAGTCTAGGATTACACCTATTACCCTGGCGTGAGGGGAGAGACTAATAGTTGCATTGTTGATTTTGATGGAAAAGTCATAGAGGGGGGAATGGGGGGGGGGGGTATTAATAGATCAGTTTTAGAGAGATTTTGTTTAAGGAAGTGGTGCGACATCCATGATGATATGCAATTTAGTAAGTTAGTAAATTAGTAATGCGAGATTAGACTGAAGGAGTGAGGTGAGGAGCAGACAGGCAGATTTGGGTGTCATCGGCGTAGAAGTGGTATTGGAAGCCTTGGGCAGTTATCAATTGACCAAGGGAGGAGGTGTAGATAGAAGAGAAGGGGGTCCAAGAACAGAGGGGACCCCCACAGAAAGGGGCAATGGAGAGGAGGAGACAGAGTTGTAGGTGACACTGAAGGAGTGCTGTGATAGATAGGCAGAGAACCAGGATAGAGCAGAATCTCGGAGGCCAAGGGAATGTAGTTTATTGAGAAGGAGTGGGTGGTCAACAGTATCAAAGACCGCAGACAGGTCAAGTAGTAGGAGTATGGAGTACTGGCTGTTGGTTTTAGCAGTTAGTAAATCGTTAGTGAGCTTTAGTAAGGCAGTTTCCGTGGAGTGCTGCACGCGAAAGCCAGACTGTAAGGGTTCAAGAAGGTTATTTTCACTGAGGTAGGAGCTAAGACAGTTGTAGACTCAGCGTTCGAGAAGTTTAGAGGTGAATGGGAGCAATGAGATGGGTCTTAAGTTGTTCAGGTTGGTGGGGTCCAGCGAGGGCATCACAAGTTCCATTTGCTGATCTCCCCCAGCTGCAAGGAATGGGGAAGTAACATATTAAATGTCACTTTTGGTTTCAGGTATCACTTTCCTGGCTGCTGTGGCCAGGGAAGAAGCTAATGAAGTGAGATCAATTGGAGGACAGATGAGACATCAGGGAGGCACCGATGTCCAAAAAAACAGATTGCGCTATTTATGTTTAATAGCCATCAACAACGGTCAACTCTCTCTCTCTCTATATATATATATATATATATATATATATATATATATATATATATATATATATATATATGGATGACCTGTAGTGGCTGTTAAAGCATCACCTATGGAAAATTTGGGCTGCTGAAGTCTGTCACTGAGTCACAGGCATGTGCAGTTTTAAGGCGTGATCTATTAGGTATTTACTCGCTGCAACCCATTTATATTTTACCAAAAATTGGGTAATATATTGTGTCTGCATGCCCTAAAACTCGAAATTTGGGCTTACCTGTCATATTCAAGTACAGTACAGGGCACAGGCTTCATATTCAAAGACCCGAGGTTATAAGTGGTGATTTAAAAATTGGACACTGGGGAACCTTTTGAGGACAAGCTACCAGTAAATCCCCCCCCCCCCCTCCCCAGGCCTCACTCTATAATGCTACCCCACTCCGTGAGCTCTCAGTTTTTTTAGCAAGCAATGCAGAGCAACAAAAAAGGGAGGGTGGCCTGGACTCCTAGATATGGAATTTACAGGCAAATCAAAATTCTTTTCATCTTAGACCCCCTTCACACTGGGGTGAAAGCTGCACGTTTTGGGGCGCTTCCAAAGAGCTTTTAAGGCGCTTTGAAATCGCTGCCCATTCATTCCAATGGGCAGGGGCATTTTGGAAGCACTGTATACAGCGCTCCCAAACTGCCCCAAAGATGCTGCTTGCAGGACTTTTTCTAACATCCCGCAAGCACACCACCCGGGTGTGAAAGCACCCACTGATGAATGGGCGTAAGGATAAGCTCCGGCGTGTTCGCGCACCCCACATGCAGAGCCCGCCAGGAAGTCGGCAGTGCGCTAATCACAGGCAGTGGGACATTTCCCGATCTCTGCAGCTGTGCATCGGGACAATGTCTCACTGCCTGCGATTAGCGCAATGCCAAATTCTTGGTCGGGCTCTGCACGTGGGATGTGCGAACACACCAGAGCTCATCCTTAAATGGGAGGCAGTTTTCAGGCACTTTACAGGTGGTATTTCTAGCACTAAACCTCCTGAAAGCTGCCTCATTGTAAACGGGGTCTAAATCTCACAGTACAGGACACAGGCTTTCCCCACGCAAAGAATAAAAAGGGTGAACAACAACAAGGCAAACAGAATTGTGCCATCAGGCCCAACAATAACAAAGGTCAACAAACCCAACTCATTGTGGAATTGCAAAAACCTTGTGGCTGAAAGCTGCATCTGCAGAAGATTGGACATCCACCTGGCAGAACTTTGAAAAGGAATGAACAGAAAACCAACTAGTGACCTTACCAAGCTGGGCAAAGGAGGCTTAACGTTGGGATGCCCAGGAAACTCTTACTTATCTAGTAGAGTGAGCACATCTTAGTGCAGGAGATGCTTTGTCATTTTGGGGCAGTGGTTGACAACTTTCTTGAAATGGGGACTTCAAGTGCAGCCCCACACATCAAAGAGCCACATATAAAATTCAGTGAGAATTCACTGTCAGAGACAGCAGACACAAAACAGGATATAGGCAAGGACTATGGGAATGATACAAGAGATCATCAGAGACTGTGGACATGCTAAGAGTAGTTAGACTGCGGACATGCTGCCAGAGACTACCGAGACACCGAGAGCCACACAAGTTCCAAAAGACCCCATGTTACGCACCAGCGCTTTAGGGAGTAAGCTCTTGAGATAAGTTGTCTTATTTACCTAGCAATGGTGGATCTTGAAGCAAGATGTCCTATGTCAGGAAAACAAAGCCAGAGGTTTTTGGAAACGAATGTCCAAAGCTGAAACCCGGCCCTTAACCACTTCAGCTCCAGAAGGTTTTACCCCTTCCTGACTAGGCCATTTTTTGCGATACGGCACTGCATTGCTTTAAATGAAAATGTATGTCCTTTTTTTCCCCCACAAATAGAGCATTCTTTTGGTAGTATTTGATCACCTCTGTGGTTTTAATTTCTTCGTCAATTTAGGCCATGTATCCTGATACATATTTTGGTAAAAAAAATCCCAATAAGTGTGTATTGATTGGTTTGTGCAAAAGTTATAGCGTCTGCAAAACTATGGGATATTTTTATGGACTTTATTTTTTTTTATTGTTTTGACTAGTGATGGCGCCGTTTAGCGTTTTTTAGCGGGACTAGGACATTGCGGCAGACAAATCTGACACCAAGGACACTTTCACACTGGGAGGTGCGGGGCGTCGGCAGTAAAGCACCGTTAGTTTTAGCGGCGCTTTACCATTGTTTTAGAGGTGCTTTTTGGCCGCTAGCGGGGAGCTTTTAACCCCCCGCTAGCGGCAGAATAAAGGGTTAATATCATCCAAAGAGCACCACTGCCGCATCGCTTAGCAGGCGCTTCGGTGGTGCTGCCCATTGATTTTAATGGGCAGGGGTGCTTTAGGAGCAGTGTATCCACCGCTCCTAAAGTGCCTCAAAGATGCTGCTTGCAGGTCTTTTTAACATCCCGCAAGTGCACTGCTCCATTGTGAAAGCCCTCGGGCTTTCGCGCTGGAGTGACAGGAGAGGCGCTTTACAGGCGCTAAATTTAGCGATATAGTGCCTGTAAAGCGCCTCAGTGTGAAAGTAGCCTAAGTGCCACTTTTTGGGAACCAGTGACACCAATACAGTCATCAGTGCTAAAAAAATAAAAAAAAATAAAAAAAAAAAGCACTGTCACTATATGACACTGACAGTGAAGGGGTTAATACCATGGGTGATCAAGGGGTTAAGTGTGCTCCTAGGGAATGCTTTCCAACTGTGGATGCATTGGATGAAAAGAGATCTGTGTTTCTGCTTACCAGAAACACAAGATCTTTTTACTCCTTGACAGAACAGCAGTCTGCCTTGTTTACTTAGGCAGCCTGCCATTCAGCATTTCCCTCTGGACGATCGGCAGGTCCCATCAGCCATCACCGATTGGCTCCAGTTCTGTCCAATCACAGCGGGAGTGACACTCTGGCCCCAGATCGCTTGCACAAAATCACGTACAGGTACGTGGTTTTGCGCAGCCGGGGGGCCCTGTCTCAGTATATATGTGGTGGGCAGTCCGGAAGTGGTTAAAGGGTAATAAAGGGCCAAGATCTGGTTCCAATTGAAGGAAAGCCAGAATGGGAAGCACAGAGTAATCAGAAACTGAAGTGCCTGAGTTCACACTAGGCAAAGAAGGATTTCCAGGTATGATAGTAGATCTTTCTGGAAGTGACTTTCCTTTCTCTGTCCCTCAAGACCTGGGCTCCAGCAGCCATGCAATGAGAATCACTGGTTTCTTCTGTTGCTCTATCTTACGGAGCAATAAAGGCAGGATTTTCACTGGAGGAAAGGTATAAATTAGCATGAAGAAAATCCAGGGAAGTGGGTGAAGGGAGTCTTAGCCACAGAGGTGACTGCTGAACTTGGAGGCCAAGATGCCTACATCTAGAGTGCCCCAACCCTGACAAATCAGGCTGAAGATGTTGGTGTGAAGGGACTACTCCCATTTCTTCAGAAGGTGATGACTAAAGTAATCCCCCTTCCAATTGTCCACTTCTGGAATGTGGACAGCAGAGATCGGTGGACAGTGTTTCCCCATCCATGAGATGATCTGGCATGTTTCCTTCAAGGCTGCATGACTCCTGGTATTCCCCTGGCGATTATTGTAGGCCACAGCTGCAAAATTGACTAACTGAACTCTAAATCGGGTGTTGCTGAAGAACAGGGGTCAAGTAAAGCACAGCTATATGCGAGTTCCAAAACAGAGCGAAATCTTTGCTTAAACTTTTGCTGTGGTTCCCTTGCACCTGGTTTTTGCCATTGCTATCAGTGAGGATATTCCATATATAGGACTCACAGAGTAGCATGCAAGAAATGGAGTAAGCGTGTGCGAGGAGGAGGAGGAGTACACAGCAACCCAGGTGGTGACTGTAAAATAAACTAAACTAGTTTAAGTATAACTGAAGACAAAAAAAAAAAAAAAAAAAATTATTCTGCATAGAGTGGAGAGGGATTAGAAAATTTGTCAGTTTTTTTGCGGTTTTAGTCTTCGTTATGGAGATTCACCCTATTTGTCCTGTTTACCATTATCACCAACTGCAAAAGGGAATAACAGGTTCTATGCTAATGTGCCCACATCCAATATTCTATAGACTCAACAAAATATGTGTAGCAAAAGACTTTAGGGCACGTTCATAAGATGTGCTAATACCAGATTCACAAAAATAAAAAATTGATTTTAGGACAGATAAAAAAAAAAACAACAACAAAAAAAACAACAACAACAACAAAACCTGCATATGCCGGTGTCTATATATTAACACACAGAATTTACATATCCATGGTACATCTTTCTTACTGAAAGATGGAGAAGTCCACATGAGAAACACTTCAAAACGCTTTTCTTTCTCAGTAGCACATGTGAACAAGATCATCACAGCCATGGTCTCCATAGTATACAGCGGAACCTCCTAAGATCCACAGCTACCCAAGAGAGCAGAAGGGATGGCAAATATTACCAAAGTCAGACAGGGAGTCCCAAAAAAAAAAGGGGGCATAAATCAATGTATATGAGGGCTTCAGTCATGTATACGTAGAGTCCATGGGGCTTCAATCAGAAGAGAGACACACATCCTGCATGCCAGACAACATCCACCATTAACCTCCTTGGCGGTAACCCCGAGCGTGACTCGGGGCTGACTTTTTTTGTCAGGAGCGGTAACCCCGAGTCACGCTCGGGGTAGCAGTGTAGAGCATACAGCGGAGCCCTTACCTTGTCCTGGGCTCCAGCGATGTTCTCCGCTGTCTTCGGCTGTCCTCGGCTGTGTTCGCCAGCGCGATCACGGCGTCTCACTTCCTAGTTCCGTTCCCTGCGAGCAGCAGCGGCGCACGGGAGCGGAACTGGGCGGGAGATTCAAAAGTTCAAAAGTTCAGCACAACACACACACACATATAAATAGAGGTGATACAGTGTAATCTGAGAGGATTACACTGTATTATCTCTGATCTTACTGATACAGTGCCCCTTGCCTTGCCCTAGTGCCCCTAATAAAAAAAATTAAAATGGAATCCAAAAAGCGCCATCTCGCTACAAAATCCCCTTTGGAGCAGTTGGATGACAGCGACAGCGGCAGCGACACGGAGTTGCTCCCAGAAGTGAGCGATAGCGAGTCGTGGGGAGATTTGTCATCTGACACGGATGTGACAAGTGACAGCGGTGACAGCGGTGATGATCCTGCACCTGACATCAACGATGTGCGCACTTGGTGCCCTATTGAGTGCGATACGGACCAGGTAGCGCCCCCAAGGTTCCCCTTCACTGGATCACCTGGGATGAAGGTCGAAGTTGAGCGTGGCAACCCTCTGGCATACCTGGAATTATTTCTTACAGAGGAGGTAATTCAAAAAATTGTCACAGAGACAAATCGCTACCAAGTGCAGCAATCCGCTACGCCGCATGCCAGGTTTTCCCGAAGCAGAAGGTGGGAACCGGTAACTAAAGAGGACATCTGGCTGTTTCTCGGACTCATCATTCTCCAGGGAGTGGTGGGGAAACCGCGCCAGAAATGGTACTGGACCACCAACAAATTACTGGCCACCCCGTTTTTTGGTACCGTGATGTCGGAATACCGTTTTTCCCTCATTATGAAGTATTTTCACTTCACCAACAATGAAGAGTTTGATGAGGCCACGCATCCTGCGCCCAAGCTCAAAAAAATCTGGGAGGTATGTCAAATGATTGGGAACAATTTCCAGCGGGCCTACGTGCCAGAAAGGGACGTCAGTGTGGATGAGAGCTTGATGGCCTATAAGGGACGCCTAAGCTGGATCCAGTATATCGCATCGAAAAGAGCGCGGTTTGGCATCAAATCCTACATGCTCTGTGAGTCATCCACTGGGTACATATGGAACTCTGTCATTTACACTGGTAAAGGCACGAAATTTAACCCCAGGTACAGCGGCTATGGGATGGCCACATCATCTGTCCTAACACTACTAGAGCCATTACTGAACCAGGGATATTGCGTCACCATGGATAATTTTTATACGTCGCCAGAGCTGTTGGAGGTTTTGATCCAAAACAAAACTGATGCTTATGGTACGGTTAGGCCTAACCGACGTGACATGCCATCTAGGTTTGCCAAAAAAAAAAATGAAAACCGGTGAAAGTGTTGCCTGGCAGAAGGGGGAAGATGATGGCAATACGTTGGCGAGACAAGAAAGACGTGTGTCTCATGAGCACTGTGCACAGTACCTCCACTGCCATGGTCCACACAAAAGGTGGGAGAGATGTGCTGAAGCCGCAAGTCGTGATCGACTACAATTGCACCATGGGAGGTGTCGACCGAGCTGATCAGGCAATGACCTTTTACCCGACCATGCGGAAACAGCAGAAGAAATATTACAAAAAGATTTTCAGGCATCTGCTGGAACAATGCCTTTGGAACGCGTACATCTTGTACCGAGCAGGAAGTGACAGACCTCTTATTCATTCGGATTTTATCTGGAAGGTGGCTGAGCAAATTTTCCTCAAACACCAGAGGCCATCAGTAGCTGCAAACAGAGATGGACGACGTGCTGCTGGTGTTGTCAACCCAGAACGCCTAACAGGTCGTCATTTTATGGACTTTATACCACCAACCGCAAGAAAGGCAGCACCTACCAGGATGTGCGTGGTTTGCTGTTCCAAAAAAGATGACAGGCGGAAGAAAATCAGAAAAGAAACCCGGTTCTATTGTCCGGATTGTGACGTCGGACTGTGTGCTGTACCCTGTTTTAAAATTTACCACACTCAGGATGTTTATTAAATTTTCTTTGTCTGACAAATTTCTTTAGTTTGTATTATATTCTTGAATAAAATTATATTATTTAAAAATTTAAAAATCGTGATTTTGTGTTTTAAACTTTATCACATCTGGGGTGTGTACTAGAGTCTTGTTTGGTCAGGTTTAAGTAAGTAATTACTAAGAATTGCAGGCCTATAATACATAGCATCACATTTCCATGCAAAATAAGTGTACCGCTTTCAGCACAAAATTCCAGCCAGAATCATACCGCCAGGGAGGTTAAAAGTGAAAAAAAATCCCACATTTTGGATTGTAAACAGAACAGAAAGAGAGAGGGGAAAATGGTGACACTAGTACGGTCACCATGGTTTCCCCAATTTTTTGCGCATTCCTGAAAAGTGTTATAACCCTCCAGTATTCTATCTAAAAAATAAAAAGTTTTGTCTTTAGTTCCAATTTAGGAGTGAGCTCTGTAATTAATAGGAGGGTCCATCACCTAAGGTCACTAGCAAAAAAAAAAAAAAATAATAAATAACAGAGCTCCCACAGTTGGGTAGGATTACTGGGTGTCAACCCGGGGGGCGTGTCCTTAAAAGCTTTGCCAGTATCCAATCACCTGGCTACCAGCCTATAACCTAGGGTCTATGAATATCAAGCTTGTGTCCTGTACTGTACAATTAAAATATTAACGTTAGTGTATTTGTTACTGAAATTCTGCACTTGATAAACTGTTGTGCCAATACTTCATGACATAAAACTTAAAATATTGCCATTTTATTCTCCGGGGTCTCTGCTCTCAGGGAAATA
The DNA here is from genome assembly GCA_028564925.1 of Lithobates sylvaticus. NCBI lineage: Eukaryota > Metazoa > Chordata > Amphibia > Anura > Ranidae > Lithobates > Lithobates sylvaticus. Next base: position 104,440,241 of record CM053034.1, on the reverse strand, counting down.
TACAATGTTTTGGGAGGTTTTGGGTAATTTCAGACCTAAAATTATTTTTTAAGCATTTTTTTTTTTTTAAAACTGCTCTTGACGTGAAAGGGTTAAATGCAGCTGGCACACACATTTTTCTGTATACTCAGTTCCTTCATACCCAGTGCCACACCTAAAACTGGAAGGGAAAAAAAATATATGACAGCCAATCAGACCCTACTAGAGTGCTAATAAGTGAAAAGTACGAAAAGGTTAAGTGGAGTGAGGACTTCCTCAGTGTGCATCGGCCCTTTGTTTAATCAACATGCAGGGTCGTTGACCAAGCTGTATTATGAAAATGATGTGGAAAAAAATCTAATAAGGTCACTTGAATATGCTGTCTGACAGGGGGATCGATCCCACAATTGGCTGAATATAATAAATCTTTTGGCAAAAAAAAAAAAAAATACTCTTCATATATCTGTTTAAACTGTGTGTCAAGCGGTTTCCCTGACATTGTGTTTTATATACGGTAGTTAACCCACCTGGTATTACGTTTATCAGTAAGCTCAGAAAATGCTGGATGCCTGGCTGTTAAGCTGACCCACTGGCTTCAATAATTTGAGTCACCAACCCAGAACATATATGGATCAGGAATTTCAGATATCCATTTGCTTACTTTTTCCAGCCATTTCCAAAAGAAAGGGTCAGCAAATAAGCCTCCTTATTTCTCTGACAGTTTTTCTTTTGGGGAAAAAAAAATATCACACCTGCCAATTTCCTGAGAATGCTAGGTGCCCGATTGTACTGGTTAATTCCTTTCCTAGCCTCTGTATACAATAGGACAATAGAAAAAAACTCATGCGCTAATAGAAAGCTACTAGCACAATACTTGGGTAAAAAAAGTATCACAAAATAGAAGCAATAAAGTGCAGAGCTTAATCATTTATAACATGTGTGATCTAAACAAAGTAATAAGTGTAGCAGTGCTGATGTGTACCATAAATCAATACATCATGACATGTACAGTAATAATGATTCAATAGGAGTGACTGCCCAAAAAAATTACATAAATATACGTAACCACTTGCCGACCGCCTCATGCAGATATACTGCGGCATTCGTGGCCACCCCCCTCGCGATCTTCCTCTGCTGCTGTAATGTAAACAGCGGCAGAGGAAGTGATGCCATCTCTCCTCGTGTCGGTCTTTTTGTTCCAGCACCAAGGAGAGAAGACATCCAAGTAAGTTTGCACAACACTACACTAACAGTAGAACACGCAGGCACACCTTTCACCCCCCAGTCACCCCCCTGTCATTTGTGACTGCAATAACTGTTAGGGCAGTTAGCGTTAGCCCCCTTTAGGTCAAGGGTACCCCCTCACCAGTGTCACTAAGCAATCGTTTTTCTGATCGCTGTATTAGTGTCACAGGTGACACTAGTTAGGGAAGTATTTAGGTTCGCCGTCAGCGTTTTATAGCATCAGGGACCCCCCATATTCTACCTACTAAAGGTTTTAACCCAGATTGCCCCCTAGTTAACCCTTTCACCAGTGATCACCGTATAACCGTTATGGGTGACGCTGGTTAGTAGTTTGCTTTTTATAGTGTCAGGACACCCGCCGTTGATTACCTAAGAAAGGTTTAACCCCCTGCTCACCCGGGGGGTGATATAAGTTAGGTTTTAGGGTCAGATAGTGTCTGCGTCGCCCCAGGCAGTGTCAGGTTAGTGCTAGTACCGCTACCACCCATGCATGCAGCATACACCACCCTTAGTGGTATAGTATCTGAGCGGATCAATATCTAATCAGATCTGTGCTAGTGTCCCCAGCAGTTTAGGGTTCTCAAAAACGCAGTGTTAGCGGGATCAGCCCAGATATCTGCTAGCACCTGCATTTTGCCCCTCCGCCCAGCCCAGCCCACCCAAGTGCAGTATCGATCGATCACTGTCACTTACAAAACACTAAACACACATAACTGCAGCGTTCGCAGAGTCAGGCCTGATCCCTGTAATCGCTAATAGTTTTTTTGGTAGCATTTTGATACAGTCGCTAACTGTTAGGAATATCCTCAGCTTGTGATCAGTCAACTCCAGATGTATTAAGAAGTAAAAATTTCACACATTAGGATGACCCTTTACACGCAAAAAGATTCGGCAAGAGTGATACAAAAGGAATGCATCTCTCTCTCCCTAATTCCTTCATAACCCAGACCTTATTTTTTCTATTGGCTGAGGAAACGCAGCTAGCGTGCCTGGTACAAGCTGATACCTTTATTTTGCTAAATGCCTGCGCTTCCTGTACAATCTTATGCTACCATATTTGGTTACGCTTAAATCATCCTGAAACTTTAATGTGGAGTTAGTTAAAACAAACGATATAACAAGTTAATACAAAGTGCTCATAAGTGGGATTAACTTCTTGCTGACCGCCCACCGTCAAATGACGGCGGGACGGTGCAGCTCTGGTGGCGGGCCGCCGTCATATGACGGCGCTCGCTTTTTGGCCACTAGGGGGCGCATGCGCGCCGCAGGAGGCGCGCGTGCCCGCCGCGTAGCTGGGAAGCAGATGCGCGTGCCCGGCGGTCGCGATGACCGACAGGCACCCGCGATTGCCCGGTAATCGAGCAGGACGTGGATCGGTGTAAACACACCGATCCACGTACTGTCAGAGGAGAGGAGACCGATGGTGTGTCCCTTGTACATAGGGACACCGATCGGTCTCCTCCCCCAGTCAGTGCCCTCCCCCCACAGTTAGAATCACTCCCATAGGGTACATTTTAACCCCTGCAGCGCCCCCTAGTGTTAAGTGTTTTAACCCCTTCCCTGCCAGTCACATTTATACAGTAATCAATGCATTTTTATAGCACGGATCGCTGTATAAATGTGAATGGTCCCAAAAATGTGTCAAAAGTGTCTGATATGTCCGCCGCAGTCACGATAAAAAATCGCAAATCGCCGCCATTACTAGTAAAAAAAAAATAATAATAAAAATGCTATAAATCTTTCCCCTATTTTGTAGACGCTATAACTTTTGCGCAAACCAATCAATAGACGCTTATTGCGATTTTTTTTACCAAAAATATGGAGAAGAATACGTATCGGCCTAAACTGAGGAAAAAATGTGTTTAAAAAAAAAAAAAAATTGGATATTTATTATAATAAAAAGTAAAAAATATTATGTTTTTTCAAACTTGTCCCTGTTAATTTGTTTATAGCGCAAGAAATAAAAACCGCAGAGGTGATCAAATACCACCAAAATAAAGCTCCATTTGTGGGGAAAAAATGATAAAAATGTTATTTGGGTACAGCGTTGCATGACCGCGCAATTGTCATTCAAAATGCGACAGCGCTGAAAGCTGAAAAATGGCTTGGTCTGGAAGGGGGTGTTCGTACCTGGTAGGCAAGTGGTTAAAAATCAGTCTCAGGATTATTGTTTTCCAAATAGTCACACAATAAACATTTAAAACTTTTCTAACACTAACAGTCAGGAGCTTTTTTTACCTGCGAGTCTCACTAGTGTACCACTAAATTTAGAGCCCAAAATGGCAAATCGGAGGTACACTAGTGAAGAGGCCTACACGTTTCTTAGCATGACAGATAGTGAAGAGGAAGTCACTCATCTGTCAGATTCAGGCTCAGAATACGATCCTGTAGACGACAGCGGCTCCATGACAGATGGCTCTGACGACGGAGCTGTGGTCCCTGCCAAGGTCAGGCGTACCCGATCCTGAACTACTTCTGTTGTTGAGGTGCAAGAACCGCAGGTCCCTCGTATGGAGCAGAGCAGTACTAGTGGCCTAGTACACCCTGGTCGTGGTTAAACCAGCACTGCAGTATCACATGGTGACGTGGCAAGTCCCATAAGTGCAGTTCAAGCTGGTGAGGTGGCAAGCACAAGTAGTGTCCCGCTGCCACAAAGAAGATGAACACAGGCCCGTCGTGCCCTTCCTGCTGCATTCGCCAATCTTAATTGAGAATCCACCACTTCTGCAGCACTCGTACTTCTCGCTGTTTTTCACCGAAGATCACTATAGATCTATTGTGGACCAAAGCAATTTGTATGCTGGTCAACACATTGCCACTATTCCCCAGTCCTCCCTTGCCAGAGATTGGAGACCAATTACGGCTTCCGAATTTAAGCCCTTTCTGAGCCTTTCCCTCAACATGAGCATAACTAAAAAAAAAAAAGAGTGAGTTGCGGTCATATTGGTCCACTGACCCAATTCACCATATGACCTTGTTCTCTACCTCCATGACCAGGGCACGGTACGAGCAGATCTTGCAGTTCATGCATTTCAACAACAATGAACTCTGTCATCCTCGTGGAGACGCTGGATACGATCGGCTCTACAAAATTCATCCCCTCGTAAACCACTTCAACCAACGTTTTGCAGACTTGTTTACTCCCCATCAAGTTGTCTGCGTTGATGAGTCCCTGATTAAGTTAGTTTTCTGGCAGCTTGTCATTCAAACAGTACCTTCACAGCAATTGTGCCAGATACGGGGGTCAAGATGTATAAGCTCTGTGACAGGGCCACAGGCTATACATGTAGTTTTATGGTTTATGAGGGATAAAAAGATAGCCACGTAGAGCCGACAAACTGCCCTGACTACATAGGAAGCCCTGGCAAGATTGTGTGGGACTTGGTGTCACCCTTATTCGGAAAGGGGTACCACTTGTGCGTGGACAAATATTACACAAGCGTGCCACTTTTTAGAACACTTGTTTGATCAGCAGATTGGAGCATGTGGCACTGTGCGACCCAATCGCCGGGGGTTTCCCCAGCAGCTTGCAGATTCCCATCTTAGGCTGGGGGAGAGAGCCTGCTTCAAGTGTAATAACTTGCTCGCTATGAAGTGGAGAGATTATAAGAATGTTTTCGTTCTTACCTCCCTTCATGCAGACACGACGGTCCAAATTACTACGGCGACTGGTGTTGGAGAAACCCCTCGGTGTCCACGAATATAACCAAAATATGGGAGGGGTGGACCTCAACGACCAGTTGTTGGCGCCGTACCTAGTTCCCCATAAGGCCAGACGCTGGTACAAGAAAGTGTCTGTTTATTTCAATTGGCTTTGTTGAACGCTCATGTGCTATACAGAGCTTCAGAACGGACGGGATCCTTCCTTAAATTCCAGGAAGAGATCGTCAGAGCCCTTCTGTTTCCAGACGGTGCTCAACCTCACCTACCCCAACCAAATGCAGTAATCCGGCTGCCTGAGAGGCATTTTCCTTATGTCCTCCCGAGTACACCTACCCAATGAACCCCCCAAAGAAGATGTTGTGTCTGCAGCAAGCGCGAATATAGGCGTGACACGTTATTATTGTCCCTCCTGTCCTGACAATCCTGGTCTTTGCATTGGTGAATGTTTTGAACACTACCATACACTAGTTGAGTATTAGCGTAGAGTACAGCATAGCACAGACTAGGCACACGTTCACAGGGTCTCCCAAGATGCCATCGCATTTTGAGAGACCCGTTACAACCATTAAAGTTACAAAAAAAATATATAAAAAAATAAAATGGTTGTCGTTTTATTGTTCTTCTCTTTTTAACTGTTTTCTATTCTGCAATGTTTTATCATTATTATGTTTTATCATGTTTGCTTTTCAGGTATGCAATTTTTTTTTATACTTTACTGTTTACTGTGTTTTATTGTTAACCATTTTTTGGTTTTCAGGTACGCCATTCAGCTGCAGAGCAAATTTATTTATCTTGACAGCAACAGTGTTTGCTCCCACGATACATAAAGCCGTGACTCCAGCGTTGTAGGAGGCGATTTCACCACCACAGTTAAAAAAAAAAAGAGCATATATGCCGAAGCATGAGGGCAGCAGGGGGGAGTATACAATATACAATATAATACAATGTATGCCCAACAAGGACCAGCAACGTACTGGTATGTTGCTAGACTGAGTGGTTATACCAGAATGATGCCTGCAGGTTTAGGCATCATCTTGGTAGAATGCTTTTCAGCCAGCGGTCGGCTTTCATGTAAAAGCAATCCTAGCCCCTAAATAGCCTCTAGACTGCTTTTACAAGCAGTGGGAGGGAATGCCCCCCCCCCCCCCCACCGTCTTCCATGTTTTTCTCTGGCTCTCCTGTCCCAACCTGAGAATGCAACCGGTGATTCGGCCAGCTGACCATAGCGCGGATCAGAGACCAGAATGGCTCCAATCATCTCTATGGCCTAAGAAATCAGAAAACTACAAGCATTGTATGACTTCGATTTTGCCGGATGTAAACAGCGCCATTGGGAAATTATTTTACCACACTGATCTTGGTGTGGTCAGATGCCTTGAGGGCAGATGAGAGATCTAGGGTCGCCACTGCACGTTTGTGCGCAATTTTAAAGCATGTCATGTTTGGTATCCATGTACTCGGCCTAATGCCGCGTACACACGGTCGTAATTCTCGTCGGAAAAAGCTCTGATGGTTTTCCCGTCGGAATTCCGAAGGAATTTCGCTCAAACTGTCTTGCCTACACACGGTCACACCAAATTCCGACGGTCAATAACACCACGCCTTAAAAAAACGTTCCACTGCACTATAAGAAATGGAAGTTTAATGCTTCTGAGCATGCGTCGAATTGTTTCCGAGCATGCGTCGGAATTTTGCGTGTCGGAATTGCCTACACACAATCGGAAAATCCGATAGAAAGGTTTTCCGTCGGAAAAATTAAGAACAGGTTCTCAATCCAAATTCCGACAGAAAAAGACCGATGGGCATACACACGGTCGTAAAATCCGATGAAAAGCTCCCATCGGACTGTTTCCATCGGAAATTCCGACCGTGTGTACGCGGCATAAGATCATCTTTTTTATTTCCTCAAACATTTGGGCAATATAGTGTGTTTTAGTGCATTAAAATGTAAAAGGTATGTTTTCACCATGCCTCTCAGCAAATAGCTTGGGGTTTCTACTTTCCAAAACGGGGTCATTTTGGGGGGGGTTTGTGCCATCTTGGAATTTTATAGCCTTCAGAACTGATAGGTAGTGAGTGAAATTAAAAATTGACGCCCTTAGAAATCCTGAAAAAATAAAATATTCAATGGTCTCAACATGCCTCTCGGCAATTTCCTTGGGGTGTCTACTTTCCAAAATTGGGTCATTTGGGGGGGCCCTGCCATTTTAGCACCTCAAGAGATGATAGGCAGTCAAACTAAAAGCTGTGTAAATTCCAGAAAATGTACCCTAGTTTGTAGATGTTATAACTTTTGCGCAAACCTGAAATTTTTTTGAAAAAAAAAAAAAAAAAAACATTTTCTACTTTTTGTTATAAAAAAAAAAATCCAATAAACTCAATTTTAGTCATACATTTAGACCAAAATGTATTCGGCCACATGTTTTTGGTAAAAAAAATAATAAGCGTATATTATATCAGCTTATTGATATTTTTTTTACCAAAGACATGTGGCCGAATACATTTTGGTCTAAATGTATGACTAAAATTTAGTTTATTGGATTTTTTTTTTTTAACAAAAAGTAGAAAATATAATTTTTTTTTTTTTCAAAAAAATTTCAGTTTATAGCGCGATAAATAAAAACTGCAGAGGTGATCAAATACCATCAAATGAAAGCTCTATTTGTGTGAAAAATAAAGGACACAAATTTCGTTTGGGTACAGCATTGCATGACTGCGCAATTAACAGTTAAAGCGACGCAGTGCCAAATTGTAAAAAGTTCTCTGGTCAGGAAGGGGGTAAATCCTTCCGTGGCTGAAGTGGTTAAAAACAATCCATCAGAAACAAATGACAGTGGAAACAGTAAAAGTGTTTTTGCAAAAAGTTCATCAAAAAGTTACGTTTTCCAAAGGGGAAAAAACAGTTAATATAAATGGATGCAGAGGTGTCACCAGAGAAGGGAATTGGAAAAGATGTCCAAACTCCCAGAGAGAAAGGGGTCACGCCACTCTAGTGTAGCAAAAGGAGGGCTTACCAGAAGCTTTTAACATAGGGGGTGCTAGGACGTACGACAAACGAAATACCATGCATGTGCGCCCCTTTTGGGATCTGGTAACGGAAGTTGGACTTTCATTTTAGTGCCACAGACATGCTTGATTGCTGCCTATGTTTATAAGTGCAATACTTTTTCAATAAATGCTTTGAATGTTAATATGGGACTTCACTATGATCAGCTTCTTTGTTCCATCTTCATGTGTATGATGGGGGAGACTGACAGGCTGGTCTAGATACCATGTATTTGGACACACAACAAAACGAGGCTCCTTTTAAGGAATGAGTGACCATGATTGGAGCAGGTTAACGGATGATTATTTCCGCCAAGGTGAGTTTTGACCACCATATTGGGGTCAAAAGCTTCTGGTAAGCTGCTCATACACTAGGGTAGCATGACCCTTTCTCTCTGGGAGTTTGGACATCTTTTGCATTTCCCTTCTCTGGTGACACCTCTGCATCCATTTATATGAACAATTTTTTTCCTTTTTGGAGTCCATTCCATCTGCAATGACTCTTCATAGTTTTTATGATAATACATGTACTATTTTGTTCATTCTTTATGCACAAGCACTTTAAAGGATCCATCAATGCTGCCCATGCAGGGGAAGAGGAGAGGAAGAGGATGATCAGCGAGTGAGGAACATCACTGGAACAGCTTTCATTTCAATTGCTGTGTGTTCCCACCGCTCGTTGTCACATACAGCCCCGCCTCCTGGCCGGGGCAGGACCAGGAGGCGGGCTGTATGTGACAGCGAGTGCAGGGAACACAGCAATTGAAATGAAAGCTGGTACAGTGATGTTCCTCACGCGCTGATCATCCGGCCGGCTCTCTTCCCCTCCGCGATCGCTGGGAGAAGGACTCCCATTCAATCCTGCCTGCACGACCTCCACTCCATGCTCCCAGACAGCCCATCCTCACCAGCCCTCATTTTCCACTTACAGAATGCGAGTGGAAAATTTGAGGGCTGACTTATGATACACAATTGGCTAAATTTTTTGCACAAGCACTTTTATAGATTCCTCTGCCATTTGTGTGAGGATGATGTTTTTATTATATTTATTTAATGATTTTTTTGGTGCAGTCACTGTTAGACATTTCATGATGTATTGATTTAAAGGTACACATCAGAAATGTATACATGAATAATCAAGCATACTTTCAAGATAACAAACAATATGTTTGGATGAGTAGCAGTGCAGACAAACAACAAAAGTATATAAACAAATTATGACTTGAGATCAAAACTTACATTTCTGCTCCTCAGTTCTATGCATAATAGGTGTAGGTGGCTGGGAATCCTCCTTGTCCTCTGCTCCGGCACCCTCTTCATCAACCAAATGAGAATGTGCATAGTGATAGCTCAAACCAGGCCTGTTCTTGTATCTTTTTCCACAGACTGAGAGGGGGAAAAAAGGAAGTAAAGTAAAAGAGAACGCAAAAAGGAGTAAAACTGGTCAAAGACAACAATTAAAGCAAATTAATAGCGCAAACAGGCAATGAAAAAGCTGAAACGCTAACAAAACATTTTCTAATCATTCCAGCTAAAGAGGGGTTAACACAAAGTAGCAAAGCCTGGATGGGGATGAGAGTGAGAATCACAGATGGCAAGCTTCTAACATATTACAAATCAATCCTTATGTATACTATACATTACTAAGAACAGACCACCCAGTGTGCACCTTAGCCATTACCGCTCAGTTTTTCTTAGCTGGAAACTATAATTACACCCAAACGGATCAAAAACAGTAACTTAGTATATTCTATTTTCTTTAGGCTGTGTGTGAAGGACAACAATCACCTTTAATGTAAGCAATAAAAAATTGTTTTATGGCAGTAAGCTCATTGCTGGGAGATTGTTAAGTGCCAGGCATATCCGGCATTAATGGAGATCTTCTCCCCATGCCCGATGTCACAATTTGAAAACAGCGCAGATGTGTGAGGCTCCGCCCACACAAACACATTATTCACTCACAGTTTCCCAAGTGAAAATTACCACTTGTCGTTCTCAATGAACGACAAGGACACTGGCGAGTGTCCTTGTACTTCATTGATCTTCCTGCGCTCATGTAACTGCCAGCCCGTATCAGAGGTATGAGAAGACAGCTATCCTAATAGTCTGCAAGAGCCTGGCATTGCATCTGCAATCTGTTAATTGAGGGTGCAATGCTCTGCAGGCTCCTTGGGGGGGGGGGGGGATGCACTTTTTTCTTAACTGTGCAATAATTTTTTTTTAAAAGGTAAACTTAGCCTTTAATGTGTAAAAATGCTAGAACTACAAACCAGATTACTAAAAGCTAAAACAACACCAAAATATGCATTTAAAATTAGTGAATTCAAAATGCCTTTCAGACTTCACAAGAAAGTCTACTTTCCAAAGAGTGCTTCAACTCTTTACATGCTACAAATATGGCAAATCGAGTCACAGTGGGTGGCTGGACATGCTGGCTCAAACCAAAAACTCAAATTTTTTTCTTTTACATTACTTCATACATACACATGCACACCTGGGAGCACCAAGTTTGTATATTTATATTCACCGAGGCAAACGTGTGCCTAGAAACCAATTGAACTAGCTTTTTTATTGGCATATAAAATAGCTTTGACCAAAATTCATCAACATAGTGAAAAATGTCAAGCTTTTTCTTTGCTGATCAGAGACAGGAGGATAATCGCTTGATCCATGAAAAACCAGTGAGGTCTATGAGCATCTATAAACAGATCTTGGTCACTAATTTATAACTCCTGTGCTGGGAAAAAAAAAAAAAAAGTGATCCATATGACAAAAACAATTGTGTAGCATTACTATAACCCTGGCTTTTGATCATAAAGAATCTTTCACGCTAATGTCCTTTATATTCTTCTCTGGGGTCAAGGCTACATAGACTATAACCCAATTTTTTTTCTTTTCGTTTATCATTTGACACCTTTGGCATTCTTTAGATTTTCTTTTTATACATTTTTTTTCTTTCTAGATGCAGCTGATGCTCACAATTACAAACACTCCATAGGTTTGACATTCAACCTATAAAAAACTTTAACCTCTAAGCGGTTTCTTTTTCCATGTGTGAGATTAACAAGAAAGTTACTCTGGGGATTGCTTTAGAAGTAAAACAAATAAGTTACTAGGGCAAGGACATGTTTGTGGAGAATGCCTGACAGGCAAGGGTAGATAAATGTGGAAAACAGGTAACACTGTAGATTTAAACTAAATACTATATACAGGGGGTCCCCGGGTTACAAACAAGATAGGGACTGTAGGTTTGTTCTTAAGTTGAATGTGTTTGTAAGTCGGAACAGGTAGATTTTTTAAGTGTAGCTCCAGACAAAAAATCTATTTTTTAGTTTTTTAGATAACATAGAGAAGGGTTATCACCCCTGTAACATTTGTTTTGCTGTCTGTGCCCCTGTTCAGAAGTTTTCACCTCACCTTCTGTCCCAATGACAATTGGATTTTGAAAATTTTGGGTTGTTAGGGAAACATGGACTGGGGATAAAGCATCAGTGGAGACACATTTTTCCCATATTAACTCTTACATGAGTGAATTTCCCTTCCCAGGGGTGGATTTCCTCCCACTTCCTGTTGTCTCCCTCCATTTGTAAGTAGGAGTCGTTTGTAAGTCGGATGTTTGTAAGTCGGGGACCCCCTGTACTGTAAATATAAAAACACACTATACACTTTCAGGGCTCCTTCACACTGATCCATTTTGATGTGTTTGAAGTGGAAGAAAAATGCATGAAAAATATATCCCTTTAAAGTCTATGGAACACTTCACACCAGTGCACCACGAGTGCAGTGTGTTTTTCAAAGTCCCACATTCTACATCTTTGGTGCACTTTTCAAAAACGCACCAAAAACATTTCTCCCAATGATTTCAATAGAAAAAGCACCAAAAACTGCTGTGTTTTTTTGGTGCTTTTTTGGAGTCACATGTCCACGTTTTTACCACGAGTCCAGAAAACGCACAAAAACACAAGCGTTTTTACCATGTTTTTTTTCCAGCGGAGCAGTGTGAAAGCAACCCTAACAAAGACTGATTGTTTTCAAAATAAAACAGTTATTTTGAAAATATATAAAAAGCAACAGAAGTACTAGGAAAAAAGTAAGCATTATTGTTTCAAAACACTAAAGTGCAGAAATTCATTAATGTACATTTGAACATGATGCTTTGATGCAAAGGGGTTACTTTACTGTATTGTGTAAGTCTATTTCCTGAAAATAGGATGTTTGTACCATTAAAATCTTTGTGAAGTCCATTGAGGGACACAGGATTCCATGATATACTGTCAGGCTATATTGTTTCCTATTACATATTGGACACTGGCACAAAAAGTCATATACTGTTGGTACATCCAAAAGCCATTACACTGATAGGTGGGCAACACTAAAGAAAATGCCAACAGGCCTATGGAAAACAAAACTGGGGACTACCTGCAGCACAAAGAGCCACCTGAAGGACCTTATGCCAAAATCTGGCAATTAGATGAGGCCTAAACATCAAGTGAGCAAGTTTTTTCTGAAAGAAGCAATGGCTGCGAGATAAACCCTCAAAGCCTGAGCTACATCCAGGCAATGTAGGGAGATCTTTCTATTGAACTGAACTGGTTCCAGACAGAGGGACAGAAGAATGAAGTCCTAAAAGTTCTGGGCCTCGACACTACTTTACCCGCACGCAAGACCAGAAAAGAGAATAAGGTTCCAAGCTCAGACACCATCCTTGCAGAGGTGATCGAATCAAGAAACGCAACCTTGTGAAGTGGAAAGGGGAATAACCCTAACAGGTTCAAAGTGTAGTTTCTGAAGTGCAGAGAGTTCCAAAATCAGATCCCACTACATCGCAGGAGAGAAAACGGGGGGAGGGGTGGGGGGAGCTACAAGCTAGACACCCTAAGCAATCTTTGAAATCAGATAAGAGTAGAGACCTGACTTGCTGAGGGCCAAATCCTGTTCCAGAACCATTTGTAAAAAATAAAAAATAAAGATTTGCCTTGGTGGAAATTCACTCACCTTACACCATAGTATGCTTTTCATGTGTGGTGATCAACTTTGCAGCAAGTAGACTTTCTAGCTCTTAGCAGCGTGGAAAAAAATTATTCAAAAAATGCCTCCATTCCTCAGCATCTAGACTTCAACAGCCTTGCTGTTCAAGGCAATGACCGTGAAGCAGAATGGTAAATAGATCCATGAGACAGAAGATCCTGACGATCTAGAAGAGCCCACCTGTGGAGCATCTGCTGGGAATTTTATCCATTAGGAGTACCAGACACATCTGGAACTTTGAGGATCACTGGAATGCCCTCCTCCTTGTTCCTGCAAAGCAGATGTGGAAGGAGTTTTAAGGTGAGGAAAGGCATAGATAAGTGTGAACTGATCCCACTGAGTCACCAGAGCATCCACTAGATCAGGGCTATGCAATATGCAATTGGCGGACCTCCAGCTGTTGCAGAACTACAAGTCCCATGAGGCATAGCAGGACTGAAGCCACAAGCATGACACCCAGAGGCAGAGGCATGATGGGATTTGCAGTTTTTCATCAGCTGAAGGTCCGCTAATTGCATATCCCTGCACTAGATGATCCCTGTAGCTAGAGACAAACCTGTCCAGTTGGTTAAACTTGGAGGCAAGGAGGTCCACATGTGTTATCCCCTACCTGTGACACAGGTCTGAACACCTTGAAGTACAGAGACCAGTCCTCCAGCTGACAAGATTGAAACAAAGTTCCAGGAAAGGATATACTCTAGCCCTCTTTGTCATGGTGAGACTTCTCCCATCCTCTTTGATGGTTGATATATGCCACTACTGTGGCATTGTCCAACTGAATTAAGCTAGGATGACCCTCCAGCTGGGAGGTCCAGAGCTGCAGGCAAAAAAACAAAATTGACTTAAGTTCCAGGATGTTGATCAGGAGACAAGGTTCCTACAAAGTCCCCTGCACTGGCAAGGGGCCCTGGATTCTTCCTTGGCCCAGTAGGCTGGTTTTCATAATGATAATTTTCCAAATTACAGGATGAGAAAAAAAACAAAAAAAAAAACACTGGCATGACTAAACCTAGGTATTCCAAGTGATGTGTCTGTTCTAGCACAGATTTCTGGAGAATCAGAATGCACACAAACCTCTGCAAGGTCAGGGCTATATTGTCCATCAAACTATTCAGTTTTCTCAGCAGACGTTCATCTAGCTATACCACAACAGGAGTGTCAGACCTGGTGGATTCAGTGCAGAATTGCTGGGCCTTAATGGAGACTTTCAGGGCTGATGATTCCAGATAAGGCAGATGCCCCTGTTCAGCTTGGGGACTGCCAATTGGTGCTCTGACATTGGCAGGTTGAAAGCAATGGATCAGGGAGAGGGCTAAGAGTGAAACACTAGCTTGTTGCCCCTGGAAACTACCTCCTGCTCTCAAGCATCTCAGACCCCCCCCCCCCCCATCAGAAAGTGGGGGCACGCCATAGTGCCGAAAACGATTTAACCAAGGTCGAATTACAAGTTTTATGGGCAGACGGGTGCTGGACATGGGCCTGGAATTTGAGATTGAGGAGTAATGAAAGGGACTTATTCTTCAGTGAAGGGTGATTCTTCCCAGATTGAGTCTTAAGATTCTTTGGCTGAGGAAAATGGAGTACTCTTGCCATCTGCTGCATCCTTGAGGCGAGCATCCGGGGCAGACTCAACGAGGTACTATCCCTCAAAGGCTATGTGAAACAAGTGCTTTTTTAATATTGGCTCAACATTCCAACTCTTCAGTTAGGGAACATGAGAAAGGACTCTGTCTAGACACTTAAATGGGAAATAGACGAGAGACCTGCAACCACCTTGTCCGTGCTGTAGCTCAAACCTGCAGGCATGAGCGTTTAATGTTCTTTGATCAAAGGATCAACTGCCATGGTAATCAGATCCCTTCTGATAACCTTAGGCCAGTCAGGATTTGGATATCAAGGTCACAGATAAAACCAATTGCAGTGCAGGACCTGCCAGGGAGAAACAGAGCTCTAGAATGGACTCCTAGTAGTTGTCAATGGGGTCCTTAAAGACAGGTGCATCCTCCACAGGGATGGTAGACAGGCTACTGCTAGATTCATAGGAGGGGCAGTCAAATTTTACAAAAAGTCCCCCTGAAACAGTACAGGACGCTTGAGAGGTACAAACATCTTGTCAGGACTTTTAAAGTCTTTATTAAATATGACTTAACAGCAGGTTAATTAGAAAGATTTTAGCAGTCTTATGAGCTGTAAAGAATCATAGCCTGGTGACTGCACTATTAGTGGCTACAGGCTAATCCTCAAGTGTTAACGTTGTGTGTATTATACATAATCTGAGTATAGAGTGTTGGCAGTATATTGCAATTTCTCAAAAGGCAGGTTCATCCCATCAAGGACTGGAGAGATTCAGCATAAAATAAAACTGAGGGCTTGTTCTTAGTTGGCCTATATTTTTTTTTCCCAGTGTCCAATTCTCCAGTAGGCAGCAGTGTAACTAGAGAGTATATGACTTCCTGTGTCCCAAAATGGATAAGAAAAGAAACCCAAAAATGTCTAAGTTATTATGAAGCACCATAATACCTCACAAAAAGGCCTGCAGTATAAAATACTAAGTGATTTTCACACTATTAACAGAGCTGTTTTAATGCAGACATCTGATGGCTTTGTTAGGATTTATCCTCTCTGAACATTTCTGAAAATCTTTTGACAAATGTTTTACTCCTTGAAAATGTGCTTAACGTTATTATGGCTCTGTAAAAGTAGCAGAAAAGGGAGAATGGCACAATTACAATAAAAACAATCTGACTAATGAATAAAACAAACCAATGTTTAAAGTGGACCTAGCATGAGGTTAATTTTTTCATGCTAAAATGATACAGAACACTTACAGTTACTAATTAGCTCTTGCTGAGATCACAGTACTCCTCTTTACAAGACCTTCAGATGCCAGTACTTTTATCAGGACAGACTTTTTCTAGGCATCATCCAGTGTCAGCATCTGCTTCCTGGACTGAGATGCTGGCTCAGAGATAAAGCCATATATATTATGGTGATTGTGCAGTTCTTGGCCAAGTTCACAATTGTCTGACATTGTTCACCCCCATGCTGCAGCTGCTCACCTTGCTACAAAGTTACAATGTAGAAGTCTGATCATTAAGGGAGTAGAGACTGAGGATGTTTTCTCTTGTCAGAAAGTTGGCATCTCAGCCTAGGCAAAGCGACTTGGCTGGCGCTCAACTACTGCTTTTTAATGCTATAATGCAACTTTATAGGAAAACTGTAATGTTGCTGTATATTGTGACATGTCAGGAATTGATTCATGCAGAATTGTAAACTAGCTTCAAGGTCCACTTTAAGATGGAATATGCCATTTTATCATGTGATGTAGCATTCACAAGATATATCTGAAAGCTACCATCAAATGACATGATCCGACTACTCACAAACACACAGTAACCATGTGCATATTATACAGAACCAGTGCGCCAGGCAAGAAGAAGATTAATATATTAATTAAATGGGGGCATGATGGACAGATGGCACAAGTTTACAGACACCACATTAATGGCGGCTGGCATGGTTGAAAGAAGACAAAACATGCTAAGCTTCAGCGCCAGGAACACGGGCAAAGTTGGGAAAATGGCAAACTAGCGCCACAAGCGAGCAAGTTCAACTACCTCTTTCGGAGAATTTCGAAGTTTGCTTTAGTTTGTAACTGTCTGAAATGAAGAAAGAAAGAAAGAAAGAAATAAATAGAGACAGAAGTGAGTAGACTACCTAAACAAAGAGAGCAGTGAGAGCAAGTGCAGCAAAAAGATGTTTGACTGTAGAAAGTCCACCAAGAAGTTTTAAAGGGAAGCTGCATTCCAAAACTAATGAAGACGAGGGAGCACCAAGGATACAAAGGTGCAACAAGTGCAGGAGCTCAAACCACCTTCCAAGAACTCGTTTAGGTATATTAGAATTATCCAAATGATCGTGAAACAATAACACATATGCAAGCACATTTTTATAAAACCAAACACTCTGCACTTACACATTTTGTGAACACTAGTTTTTACAATTAGGTATACAGGGATACAAAAGATAGGTAGAGTAAATTGTCTAAATAAAATACAAAAAAGGAAGTACCGTAGATAAGGTGAAGTGGTAAAGCAATATGGAAATACCATGCACACTATACAATGAAGAATTTTAGAAATGTATAGCTAGACAGCAGCACAACCGTTAACAGCTCACAAGACTGCCAGGAAAACAAGTACTTTTGGCACTTGGCAGATAACACAACAGTCTTTCATTGGTATATTAAACAGATAGAGGGGAGCCAAATTAAATTAATTGTTAGTGTTTTCATATACACTTAAGTATATCTAAAGCCAAAACTTTGGGGTTTTTTTTGTATTTTTATTTTCAAAAGAATAGAGAATGATAAAAAATGCCATCTTTATCCCAATGGGGGAGATTAATATAGTAATATGCCCACTTAGTCTTCACTGAACAAATGAGATTTCCTCTCTATTCCCATTGTTATGACAACTCAAAATCTTAAAGAGGAACTCCAGGATCCTGCTGCCTTTGCATTTCCAGATCCTTCTCCCTAGGCACGATTAATCGCTAAAAAAGTGTTAATAAAAATCACTCACTTTTCATGCAACAGCCAATTTTCTGTCATCATTATCTGTTATGTCATCATGTCCCTCAGAACTCTTTGCCACTTCTGGGCCCCCGGGAGGAGGACTTTATGATGTCTGAACGTCACATCCATGCAGGGAAACTGCACTACATTTCCCGCAATGCCTATGGAAATGGAGGTTGCGCGTGTGCGCGTGTGTGTGTGTGTGTGTCCTGTCATTGGAAGATGCATCAGCAGTAGGCAGTTCAGATTACTTCAGCGAGCAGGGATGTAGTCACATACCTGCTTGCTAAAACAGAACTACAGAGGGGAAGTTACAAGATCGGTGGCTGGGGCAATAAAGGACATAGCAGTCACCGGTCTTACAAAGCGGAAAACAGAGGGAATGACACCTGCGATTAAAAAAAAAATGCACATTCATTTTCTCTTCGCTTAAAGACTCAGGAAAGAAATGAAGTATCATATCTGCTCAAATTAAAATTAAATTTCCCTAGCTGGGACACAGACAACAATAAAAACCTGACGGGGATCCCCTCACCACACTGTGCAAACCAAAAAAAATGTATTGGCTTTAGATACATTAATTCCTAAATGCTAATTCTTAAGCGCAGTAACCAATAACATTAAGAGTTTGTCTTGCACTGATCCGACTAACAAAGTACATTTTATTTCTGCTCTTTAGAATTAGCACTTAAAAACCCAAATTACTAAGACCATACGTTTACCTTTAATAAATTAGCAGTACAGAACAGTACACAAAAATATATATATATATATATATATTTATAATGTTATGTATTATTACATTTGTTCTTTACATTTAGCCCTCCTAATCAAAACATGCTCCTCGTAGTCTTTACAATAAGGGTACCACCGCAGATACTTGGACATTAAACTCTTGAAACATTTCCAATACCTTCACTAGCAATTGCTATGCTCTCTACTATTTTTTGAATGCAAAACATGATCAAGAGAGCATCAATGCCGAAAACAAAAAATACCACAAACTGGTAGAAAAACACATGTTTATCTTTATCTATAGTTTGCAAGATTGTTATGCCACTTCAAGGTGATCATGCAACTTGTTCCTTATAAAGAAACTGTAAAGTGAATAAGCTTATCCAACTTCCTAATGTGACACATTTGTGACAGTTTGCCCCACAGCCAACAGGCTGGAAAATTAGGAAACCATGGAAATGGCTTTGGACAGATAAGCAGTCCTAAATAGTTGAAAAACCTAAAAAAGTTTATAAAAACTGGTTACACTGGCACAAAATCTATATGGAGGAAGAAGCTTGTATTATGAATAGCCATGTCTGCCACCATAAGGTCTTCTTCAAAAGAATGTACTACAATTTACACCCATGCAAGTGGCGTGCTTGCCCACACGAGAATGCACAGATGTTTGTGCATCTCCGTGCAGGCAGGCCAATGCATGTCAAATGGCACGCAGCAGCTGCAGAGACACAGCTGCGGCTCCCAATTTGACAGCCGTGCGCATGCACCCAGTCTGTATTTAGGGCCATGCACCCACATGGCTGTCAAACTGAAAGCAGTGGCTGTGTCTGTGCAGCCGCTATATCCCAATTGACGTGAATGGATCTGCCTGCATGGGGTGCATAAACATCTGTGCTTCCCTATGTGAGCAAACATGGCACTTGCATGGGTGTTACACTGTAGTATGTCCTTTTTAAACAAGGCCATATGGTGCCATCCTGCACCCCCCCATATCTCTACTTTTGCAAGGGAAATTTGAATAAAATACAGAAAAAAACTGCGTTTAAAAAAAAAAAAAAAAAAAAAAAGGGAAAAATAAGCAAATAAGTAGGTGAACAAAACACACCTTTTCTAAATAAACATTGCACTCCACTCTAGAAGGGCCATCAAGGATAAAAGTCATACCCATCTATAAATTGATGTGGGTTGAGAAACAAAGATTTCAATTTTATATTGCCTGCATTCTCATTTTACAAATTCCAATATTCAGCAGGAGACTATTTAGTAACTTAAAAATTCCAAAAAAACAAATGGTTATGAGAAAATTACATATAAATGCTTATTTATGTTTGGCAATTTGCAGCCTCCTTACGGTTCAATGTGACAGATTTTCATACAGCTGCATTCTATAGCACAGATGGTGCCCTGAGTTTCGCAGCTGTTATATGTATCTCATTGGTTTCTGGATGTTTGGGCACAGATAGGAGTTCCTATTTCACACTGTAAGCCTCTGCCACACAGCAGAGGTGTGCATATAATACAAAGCAATTCTAGAAGCAAAGTATTAAACTAAAATCTCCAAAATTCCATGTACAATACAATTTACCAAATATCTTAGAGCAGCAATATAAAATGGATAGAACAATATCATGTCATCTTGTTAGCTTTTGCATCCACAATAACTAATCGCAAAATGAGTAAAACATTTCCCTAGTAACAAGGCCATTTTTAGATTCATTCAGAGGTAAAAAAAAATACCACACACACACACAGCGGTAATTTGGGCAGCTACATTCATAAATTTCCCATCAGCACTGCTATAGAATAACTTGCCCCTGACCTTTTTCTAATTGTGAGTATGTTTTCAGTGAAATGTTCATCTTGAGAAAAATCTAGTGGCAATTTTCTTGCAGACCTGTGCAGAGCTGCCCCAGTTTGCTGTCATGATTACAGGCCTAGTGGTTGCAACTAAACACAACTACCAAATAGTATGTTAACTGACAGCCTGTTTATGCGTGTTCCTAATTTGCTTGATAAATGTCCCCCATTGTATGCTTAAGTGCAGCAAAATACTGCCAGCATCACAAATCTACAGGGGGCATTGGGTGGCAATGGCAATCCAACTGATGAGATCATTGCCCCATAGTGGCTAGATCAAGTGACTCATCTCGTGTCTATGTTCCACTTAAATTGATAGTATAATGGTCCGAATTATTTTTACAACTTTTGTCCACTAAATATTACATGCACGAGGCTGTATTCACTTACTGCATTGCAGAGCAGCTAGAGCGATTCACCGCTCTGTGTTACTGGCTTCTGTAGGAGAAGCGTGATTTGCGATTCAGCGCATCACACAGCTCCCTTAAAAAAAAAAAAAAAAAAAACTTTATGTGAAGTGTACAACACGTACACTTTATTCACTGCCATGTAGGGCAGTGGGATGCGCTGCACTGCCTTATTTTGCAGTGCGGTTCAGCATGATGCACTGCAATAAAATGTATATGTCTGCACTAGGCTGGGTTGAAGTGTGAATGGGACACATAGAAAACAAATTGTAAAAC
Organism: Lithobates sylvaticus; assembly: GCA_028564925.1. Taxonomy (NCBI): domain Eukaryota; kingdom Metazoa; phylum Chordata; class Amphibia; order Anura; family Ranidae; genus Lithobates; species Lithobates sylvaticus. Next base: position 104,419,430 of record CM053034.1, on the reverse strand, counting down.
ATCTGTCACCACATGTAGTGTGAATTAGCCATAAGGAAAAATAATTAGCACTGTACTTCTTGAAAAACAAACATTTGAATGGCAGACATAAGATACCCATATATCAGTAGATGATTGCGTTAAGCAGCTAAATCATAATATATTGGCCATCAACACAGTCAAGCCTGAAAAAAACAGCTGGTGGATACCGGAGCCAAACATATGAACCATTAAACAACTAGCAAGCTGTACAAGAATACTGGTTGGCAGTGGGTTGCAGTTTTTGGCATATTTATTGCCAAATTAGGCCTAAAACAATTTAATAGGTTTACAGTGACAGTACAGTGTAGAAACACTTTTTTGGGTAAACAGCAAGATTGAACATTAGAGCACGACAACAATCACTGAGATTAAATGTTTTCCATTAATTTTGAGGTTGATCTGTCTTTAAACTAAATTGACATAAAAAGCACAGTGCATTGTCAATTTTCATTTAATTTAACAAAATCAATTAAGGAACTTGAGCACAAAGGCATTAGTCATTTGATTGCTTCCTAAGATAAATGATTCATAGAACATACAACATTAACAGATCCCCAGGGAGCCCATTTCATTGTTACAAAATAGGCCACTGGCATTTATAGGACAGGAAGCATGCTGGAAAACACAGCTATCAACTAGTGCTTACATAAAACAAGTTCCTTTACTACAAAGAAAACATGCATGGCACAGGGCTGCAAATAATAATATTTCCCTAGGTAATAGTATCACATCAGATATTAACATGTCAATAAAAAAAAAAAAAAAAAGTTAATAATTTTTTTTAAAGCCTCCAAAAAACTCATCGCAGGAATAGAAAAATTAATCAGAAAGGAAATAATTTCACTCTAACAATTTGGCTGCTCTCCTGTATTCAATAATCACAATGACTATTGCTAGGAAATCGCATCATGATTTAACCCATTTTATAAGTTATGCTATGCTAAAAGTGCCAAGGCCCCTTTTACACTTGTGCGTCAAATTCTCACGATTTTGCCGCCATTCCCGGCCGCGATTTCAAGGAATACCTGTGTAAGTGGCATCAAAATCGGACCAAAGTAGTGCAGGGACTACTTTGAAGTCGGAACGACTTGAAGTCGTACTAATATGAATGGCTGTCATTGGAAATCATGGGGAACGACTTGTCATGCTACTTTGCAGTCCCAAATTGTGGAACAAGTCGTATAAGTGTGAAAGGAACCTAAAGGCAAAATAGGATTTTTTAATACAGCTTACCTGTAAAATCCCTTTCTTGGGAGTACATCGCGGGACACAGAGCAGCCATAGTAATTACTATGTGGGTTATACGCCACCTATGGGTGAATGGACACTGGCACACCCAAAGACAGGAAGTCCCTCTCTATACAACCCCTCCCATACAGGGAGTACCTCAGTTTTGTAGCAAAACAATGTATATCCCAGCAAGAGGGGAGGGACCACTGTGTCCCATGATGTACTTCAAGAAAAGGATTTTACAGGTAAGCTGTATTAAAAATCCTATTTTCTTCATTATCAATCATGGGACACAGAGCAGCCATAGTACCGCATTTATCAGCGTATAACACGCGCTGGCGTATAACACGCACCCCAAGTTTAGGATAGAAGTTTAAGAAAAAAAAAAAAAAAAAAAACTTCCATTTAAATGCCCATCAATGCAGCCTTATCAGTGTCCATTGCAGCCTTGTCAGTGCCTTGCCAGTGCAGCCTTTGCCCTTAGTGTCATCGCCATTTAAAATTGGTGCTGCCGAGGACAGTATCCGACAGGACACGGGAGCAGAGCGAACGCCGCTGAGATAGCAGGGACTGGGCGGAGCCAAGATACACATGTACTCGGCTCTGCTCACAGTCACGCCCAGTCCCGCCCTATGATGGACATAACACAGGTCCAATGGCGGGACTGTGAGCGGGGCAGAGAAGAGCCGAGTACACTCGCTATGTGTAGCTCGGCGGCGATCGCTCCGCTCACAGCTAGCGGAGATCGGCAGGGGATCGGTGGGGGATCGGCGTATAACAAGCACCCATGATTTTCCCCTGATTTTAAGGGGGAAAGAAGTGTGTGTTATACGTTGATAAATACGGTAATTACTATGTGGGATGTCCCAAAGCAATGCCCTTGACGGGAGGGACACACATATTAAAGCAGGCCACCATCGGACCTGAGGACACTGCGCCCAAAAGTGGCATCCTCCTGCCGCCTTAAATGTTGTAAATGTATGTACTGACGACCAAATGGCGGCCTTGCAAATCTGAGCCATAGAGACCTGGTGACGCACTGTCCATGATGCACTCACTGCCCTGGTATAGAGTGCCCTAATTTGAAAAGGTGGAACCCTTCTTTTCAATCCATAAGTCTGAATTATAACCTGAAAAATCCACTGAGAAATAGTCGATTTTGATGCTGCTTGCCCTTTCCTGGGCCTTTCTGGCAGCACAAACAAAGCATTAGTCTTCCGTATGTGATCTGTCACCTTCAGATAGATCCTGACAGCTCTCACCACATTGAGAGAATGAAACAAATTTTTCTTCGGCAGAGCGAGGTTCTGGGAAAAAAGAAGGCAGGGAGACATCTTGGTTCTAGTGAAAACTGGACACTACCTTAGGCAAAAAGGTTGGGCGAGGACGCAACACCACCTTGTCTTTATGAATAATTAAGTATGGCTCTTTACAGGAAAAAGCTGCCAATACTGACACTATCCTTGCCAAAGTTACTGCCACCAAGAAAACCAACTTTCTTGTCAAACTTACTTACTTACCAATTCTCTACTCCTGGAATGAAGACTGCTGACAGAAAAGGCACATGCTTCGCTACCCATGTCAGAATATGGTCCCCCTACCTTTGGGCCGCCTGACTCCTGGTGCCCCCCTTGGTGGTTGATGTAAGCCACAGCTGTGGCATTGTCGGAGTGTATCCTGATAGGACAACCCTGAAACCTGAAAGTCCAGGATATTAGAGCTAGACGCGCTGCCCGAATCTCTAGAATGTTGATGGGCAAGGTTCTTTCGGTCTCTGACCACTTCCCCTGGACAGTGGCCTCCTCCAGAACCATTCCAAACCAAGAGGCTTGCATCCGTTGTTACTACCTTCCAGGCTACTGGCAAGAAGGATTTCCCCTTCTGCAAAATTTCTGGCCATCAACCACCAATTGAAACCCTGGCACACCTTTGGGGACAGATACATTGGATAGTTCAAGCCTTGGATCCTCTTGTTCCAAGCCAACAGAATACTGTTTTGCAACAGTCTCGAATGAAATTGGGCATAGGGAATAGCTTCTAACGAAGTCACCATTTTCCCTAGCAAACTCAAGCAAAGGTGAATGGAGGGATCCATCTTTCCCTTGACCACACAGGGACCAGGTCTCTTATAGCTCTGACCTTCGTCTGCGGCAAAAATACCTTTTCTTGAACTGTGTCTATGACCAGACCCAAGTATTCTAGCCTTCTTACTGGCCGTAAGGCTGACTTCTCTAGGTTGAGAACCTAACCCAGGTGCCCCAAATACTTGACCGTGCTAGACACACTGTAGTCTAGCCATGTACCCAACTGACCTATAAGCAGCAGGTCGTCTAGGTATGCCATTACTGATATACCCTGGACCCTTAATCTTGCTAATACCAGGGCCAAAATCTTTGTCAACACCTTGGGGCGGTGGCTAACCTGAAGGGCAAGGCCATGAAACTGAAAATGGCGCTGTTCCACCTGGAATCGCAGAAATTTCTGGTGAGCGGGGTAGATTGGCACATGCAGATATGCATCTTTGTCTATTGATGCTAGAAAATTTCCTCCCCTCAGAGGATGCGACTGACCGGATTGACTCCATGCGAAAGGAGTGGATGGTTAGGAATTTATTTAGATCTTTGAGATCTAGAATGGGTCTGACATCTCCATTCGGTTTTGGCACCGTGAAGAGATTTGAATAAAAACCCATGCCCTGCTCCTCTGTTGGATTTTCTGTAATAACACCTTGTGATGTCAACCGGTCCAGTGCCTGGAATAACTATTTTTTTTTTTTTTTTTTTTAACGGGTCTCTAGGAACATTCGATCTTAGAAACGGAAATGGTGAAAACTCACAAAGCGCTAGCGCGTAGCCTAGAGATACTGTGACAATGACCTATCTGTCCTGGATCTCTTCCCGCCAAGCTCCTGAAAACTGCAGAAGTCTTCCCCCTCCACTTGAGCAAGTCGGGGCGCCCCTTCATAAGGAGGCCTTAGGACTCTATTTTGTATGCTTCTGCCCCCAGGGCTTCTTCTGGCCTTGAGGCTTACCTCTCGAACACAACGGCGAAGGCCGTCGAAACTGCATGGAGGCTGCAGCAACTGGTGCTGGGGAAGAAGAACATTTAAATGAAGGACGTCTAGTCCTCCTTTTAACCGCTAAAAGGGCACTCTTACCACCTGAAATTTTTTGGATATACTTATCCAAGTCGTCTCCAAACAACCGTTCACTGTGAAAAGGAAAAGTTGCCAATAGCTTTTTACCAATGATTCAATCAGAGAATTCTGCGCATATGCACAGATAAGAGGGACACCTGTTGAATAGAATCTTTATGGGTGTCCACCGCAAAACATAAGGCCCTTGGCAGCTCCAACTCGCGGGCTGCTTCCCCTTGGGCAGGGACACTTAATGACTTGCTTGAGCTGGTCTTTTAAAGGATTGGCAAACCCCTATCACTGCTCCAGCAGGCTGTACTGCTGACTCAGCTATAAATAAAGAGGCTTTAAGTAAAGACTCCAGCTTCTTGTTGGCTGGATCTTTAAAAACCTGGACAAGTTAGACTCCTATTTGCAGAGGAAATGGCAGCATCCACTGCTGACAAACTCCACTTTTTAGTGAATTTTTCCTCCATTGGGTAAAGAAGAGAAAATCTCCCAGGAGGGAGAAAATGCTTTCTAGGTGATCCAATTCTGCATATATTAGTTGCTTCAGCAGTGGTGTAAAGGGAAGGCATGTGGGCCCTGTGAAGGCCTCAAAGACACCAAAGAAGAAAAGGGGGCCTCAGCCACCTCCGCCAGGGTCAACTTATATGACGAACGGACCAATTCCGTAAGGGATTGGACCAGCAGTTCTTTGGGATTGCAGGGCTGAGAAGGGCTTCTCTGAGATTGAGCCCTTTAGAAGAGGTGTCATCTGTCTGCCCTTATTCCCGGTCACCCAATGGCACCTCAATGTTATCTGCCCATTCCTGTTCCAAAACTGGAAGGTCAGGAGGGGGAGAAAGGGACCTTTCGCATTTTTTTCCCGGATTGGGAGACAGAAGTGATCACGTTGGCTATCTTTCCCTCCAACCCAGCTAATGCTGAAGCCAAATCATCTTGGAGACATATGCAGAGGCTGAAATATTGGACTATGCCCGACAGCTTCAATGGCTTAGACTGGCCAGTTGCCCCTGGCCTTTCAGGGGAGGATAGTACTGTGGAAGCATGACTAGGATCCTCAGACCCTGACAGCGGTGACCTTTGCGCTCCTTCCTGCTGTATTTCCCCCACTTTTCTTTCGGGAAGACACAATCCTAAGCACAAAATGCAGAGGTACTCACAATATGCATCCACTGCTGAGCTGTAGTCCAGCAAAACAATGCCGCTAGCCTAATGCCCAGTAGGCATGCCTTTAAATGCCTATATCCATACCTATACAGTGCTTGCATGCCCCAGTACACTCTGTGTCCCTCAGACACCAGACTCATTACAGAGTCACAAACGTTAAAGCCAACTGAGTCTGCGCCGTGCTATGTGCACGCTCGTCCTCCACGTGCACGCTAGCCACGCCACAGCGTCCTACGGTGGCCTTAGAGCTGACCTCCGCGCGCTTGTGGACGAGGTGGTCCTCTTATCAGGACAGCTCGGGGGGAGAGGGACTGCATTCCCATGGGGGGATACCGGTCGCCCCCGGCCATCGGAACCAGCCTCTGGGCAGAGAGCTGCGTGCCATGGGCAGGCGGGCGGACCCAGGGCCTCGGCAGACCAGGATGAGCGGTAATGCTGTGTCCAAAAGAGCACTTCTAAAACACAGAAAACATGACACGTAAACACCAGGTATGTTACAATAAACCGTCTAGTGGTGACCAGGCAAGGCAATTTGCTACTCAAACCCTTGAAGTGAACCAAATGTGTTCCTTTTCCAGGTTCTTTTTTTTTTTTATAAAAAAAAACAAAAACACATACTGCTGGAATCACAGCCAGACCCAATCATAACCCATCACAGTGGGCCAGGTCTTTGAACAGACCTTCAAGGACCGGGTCCCCCTTGCATATTGGGGTCCAAACCCTTGAACCTGTACAGCACCCTGCCAGGACAACCTTTGGTTTAGTCATGTAAACCAAGGGGCTGGATCCCAGGGACTAGCCCTCTAAAGAGGAGCATTATAGGCAAAACCTTGCTTTTTCTTCCTCGAGGCATGGGTACCATCCATTTTGGTCTTGCAATTTTGCATGGATCAGACTGCATAGCACCTTGATCCTGGCAAGGATTTCTCCAACTGAGCAATCCATATTATAGCACTTCAATCCACCATGACCATCACCTCGGGACACTGGCGAAAAAAACTGAGGTACTTCATGTATGGTAGGGGTTATATAGAGGGGGACTTTCTGTCTTTGGGTGTACCAGTGTCCTTTCACCTATATGTGGCATATAACCCACATAGTAATTACCACGGCTGCTTTTTTTTAGCTTTGGATAGAGTGGACAAGGATTAGAACACTTATCAGGCTTTATTGCGGTCTGTGTCTCCGTTTGGGAGATTCACCCTATTTGTCCTGTTTACTGTTATTGAAAGTGAATGTAAGAAAATTCCAAATTTTGGCTTAACATTAGAACAGTAATAGAGGGGAACCTAGTTCTGGTGACATCCCAGGATTAACTCACTTTCCATTTTGGCTATGGGACAGGAAGTGAAGGGAAATCTCCTCGATGGGATACAGATGGCAAAAAACTGGCAGGAGTTATAACCCTCTCTTACTGTTTTTCCTTTAGCGACACTAAGAGTAATGATACTTCTTTAAGACACTTTTACGCCTGGTTCACACCTATGAAATTTTTAGTGCATTTTCAGTTTTGAACAAACACACTACAGTCCATTTAACATGGTTTCCGATGGGTCATGTTCACATCTGTGCATTTTATGGAAAGGACCAAGGACTTTTTTCTGGTTCCATAGGCTTCAATGGATCAAAAATGTGTACTGAAAAATGCAAAATGCACCTGGAATATGCAAACTGCAACCTGCATAGGTGTAAACCAGGCCTTAAAGGGCAAAACCACCAAATATTAGGTCAAGTCAAATTAACGAGAAAGAAAAGTCCAGAACAAGACCTATCGAGAACTCATACAACTTGTATAGAAAGATGAATTTGCATAGGTTTGATAGTTTGTGCCTTACAATATCATTTTATAATGGCATAATACTTGTACAAGTGACAAGATAAAACCTTCCCTGTAAAGCACAAGCTATTACCAAGATAGATCTCTTTAAAGTGAACCTGAAATTTGCCCATGTAACGCAGAGCAACCGGACCGCTAAAACTGCTGTCGTCCCCACCCCCTCCCCCAATGATTATGTTTCCCTTTGTGATTTTCCCCTTCTAGAAGAAGGGACTTACCCTTTACTTCCAGACAAGAGCAGCACTAGAAGCCTGAATGACCACTCAAAAGGCACCACTCTTGCCAAGTCAGGGCTATGAGAACCGGAGCTCTCACAAAGCTGCTTCTCTGCACTCCTATAGGCAAACCGAGCGAAAGGCAAAGGAAAGGAAGTATATATTACCAGGGAAAGTGTCTGCTAAGTGAACCTATTGATTTGCCCTGCATGAATACAACACAGGTTCACTTTAAAGTCAGTTTTAAACAGTGTAGCAATACTATATTTAATGGGTTAATAAAAGACAACTATTGTACAAGATGCATTATTTCAGTACTGATCTTCATATTGACAAAGACAAAAAAAAAAAAAAAAGGGTGGGGAGAAAGAAAGGTATACCAAATAGTACTATCACTGATACAACCCCCTTAAGAAAGAAAAAAAGCCAGATAAAGAAAAGATTTACATGCCCAGTAAAAAAAAAAAAAAAAAAAAATAAGTATCCAGTAAAGGAAGAAGATGAATCTGAAAACACAGATCAACAGTGAACTATACCACAGGGCAAGTGAACGTAAAAAATTAAATAGAATCATCAGGAAATTGACTCACTGTCACAGGCGTATGGCTTGTCCCTGTCGTCCAGTGCAGCTGCATCCAGCTTCTTCCTGGCACCACCCAAACCTTTTCCCTGGAAAAAAAAAAAAAAGAAAAAAAAAGGAAAGAATAGCTAAACGATGGAGCATATCAATGTAAAAAATAGTGCCAAGGGAAAACATATGTATTGATAAGGATTTTATAAGTGAACAAAATGTTGTACAAACTCCATATTAATATTTTGTCTTAACTGTTCAGATGTAATCTCAATGTGCAGTTTTCTTTGTAAACCATCAGAATTAGACTTTAGGCCCAAAAACAAACGAAAAATAGAGTTTCCCTAAACATCTCTGACCTCCAAGCTATCCCTAAAGCAAACCAGATCATGGAAGTTTTGAAGGCCAGTTTCCTTGATGTGTTTGGTTATTTTTGGGATTGCAAGTGATTTGTCTTGAATTTGCCATGTATTTGGCCATCATAGTAATTGATTGACTTTCTCCAAATACATAACCCTGAAGCCTCAGCTGAGTCCTTACACTTGCATTTTTTTGGAAAAGTTTAACCATTTCCGGACCGCCCACCACTGTTATATGTCGGCTGTTTGAAGAGGAATATCGTTATGGCAGCAGCTAGCTGCCATAATCCCGGTATCCTCCTCTTCAGTGAGCAGTCCGGTTTAAGATAAAAGTGGTCTCTGCGGCGGAGTCGCAGAGAGATCACTTATCGGCGGCAGGAGAGGAAACCCAGCCCCCCATGCTCCGGTGCCCTCCGCCGCCTACCGGAGCCTTCGGCACCAGCGGAGGCGATCGGATCTTCACCCTTGCTGGGCATGGAGACAAGTGAGGGGAAGATGGCCCCAACCCATCTCCATAACAATGCAGGGCGGAAGCGACGTCAAATGTCACTTCCACCCACAGCTCTTAAAGGGCCATTTTTTTAATTGCATTTTAGTCTAAATATGAGATCTGGGGTCTTTTTGACCCCAGATCTCATATTTAAGAGGTCCTGTCATTCTTTTTTTCTATTACAAGGGATGTTTACATTCCTTGTAATAGGAATAAAAGTGATCAGCTTGCATGCAGAAGCGCATATGCGAGTAGCGCCCGCATATGAAAACGGTGTTCAAACCACACGTGAGGTATCGCCGCGATCAGTAGAGCGAGAGCAATTATTCTAGCCCTAGACCTCCTCTGTAACTCAAAACATGCAACTTGTAGAATTTTTAAAACATCGCCTTAGGAGATTTTTAAGGGTAAAAGTTTGTCACCATTCCACGACCTTTTTTTTTTTTTTTGAAGCATGACATGTTGGGTATCAATTTACTCAGCGTAACATTATCTTTCATAATATAAAAAAAAAAAAAAATTCCAAAAAAAAGTGCGCTTGTAAGACCACTGCGCAAATACGGTGCGACAAAGTATTGCAACGACCACCATTTTATTCTCTAGAGTGCTAGGAAAAAAAATGTATAATGTTTGGGGGTTCTACGTAATTTTCTAGCAAAAACTGTTTTTAACTTGTAAACAACAAATCTCAGAAAGGGGCTCGGTCCTTAAGTGGTTAATGATGTTTACAGTTAACAATAAAGCATTACAAACTGGTTCCCATTCAGCGCTCTCAACCAATGGCTGATAGCGATGACCGGAGTGTTCTGGCAGGGGCGCCGTCCCCCTGTCAGAACACAATAGCACAGCAGCTCCAACCGGAGCTTTCAGTTTTTTTCCGTTCAACGAAAAAAAAAAAAAACTTGTGTTGTGTACTAGGCTTAACACTAGATGACTATCAGCAATCATAACAGAAGAGGAAGGAGCAGCATTGCAAGTCTTTATCAGTTCAGGCTCAAACTGCTGCCGTTTTACTATCCAATCACAGGCTTGATTTATCTGTATTGCTTTGACATCCATGAAAGTAAACCCTCAAAACCTGGCTATGGTGTACTGCAAGCGTGTCTGGATTCAAAAACAAGGTCAAGAAAAAAATAAATCAAAAAGAAAAATGTACTTTAAAGCAGAGTTCCACCCAACAATGGAACTTCCCCTTTAAGCACTTCTCACCCCCTTACATGCCACATTTGGCATGTCATTTTTTTTGGGGGGGGGGGGGGAGGAGGAGTGGGGGCTTCGTTAGGAGGGGGGGGGGCGACTTCCTGTCCCACTTCCTCCTTCCACCCAGGGACCGCCAAGGCGACTTCTCCTTTCGCCTTAAGCGGCCCCTCCCTCGATCTACGTGACAGGTCCCAGGAGATCGCCTGTCCACTCCGGGAGCGCAGCACGACTCGCGCATGCGCTGTGTGTGCCCGGCCGTGAAGCCGAAAGCGTGCCCAGAGTGGCAATGGAGGCGCCGGCGGAGGGGGGGGGGGAAGAGCGACACCCTGTTCGGCCGCATCGCTGGACCGTGGAACAGGTAAATCAGCAACTACACTTTGTAGCTGCTGACTTTTAATAAATATAAAAAGCCTGGAACTCTGCGTTAATAACAGTGTTGAAATTAGAATATGCATTCAATGTTTACTAGATTTTCCAGAGAAGCTATACTTATTTTATAGCAAAACTCACCTCCGAACTCTGCCCTGGTTTTTCATACTAGAATAAATCAAATTATGGTTAAAATAAGGAATAATGCTGGCGACTCTTACTTTGGCTTTACCCTTCCCACGCCTTTTTGGAGTATCTTCTTCATAATCTTCATCATCCAAATCATCCAAAAAATCCTCCGGCTCCAGAATTCGCTGAAAAAAAAAACAAACACACAAATAATGTAACGCCAACAGCCAAATCACCAAGATTCCATCTGCTACATAAGAAAACAGTATTAAACCCAGAAAAATGTAACATATTGCAGCCAACCAATCTTTAAATGTGGCAGCTGCATTTGCTTTGTTTTTTTTCTTTATTTGTACCTTGGTGAGCAGGCCAATAACACATTTCCACCTTGGGCTGTCTCTATTCCATTGCAGGATCAATGGAGATACCTTTAGACAGCAGTATTGCAAGCCTTTGGAGAGGGTTAAGTTGGGTGCACTAACAGATTTAGATGGATTTTAATAACTAAAGGAGAACGAATGCCTAAAAAAAAAAAAAAAAAAAAAAAAAAAAAAACAACTCTTCACTGGATCACAGACATGCAATATCACTTTTGCGATAACAAAGAAACCTTACATGCCTGCTTGCAGTCTTCTGTAGGATGTACACTGTGCAGCTCAGTTTATGTTATTAGCATGGCGTCTGTGCCAGGATTAACGAACTACCATGCATGCATGAGAGTTAGGTCATCCCACACGGGCCAATCCAGATGGCAGAAGACAACACCTGGATGAAGTAAGGAAGCTGCTGATGTTGCACCAGATATAAGTATTGTAGACTTAGTTACACTTTAACCAGTTCGCGCCAGCGCTATAGCCGAAAGACGGCTGCAGCGCGGACGCTCCCTGCAGGGAGGACGTCCCTGGACGTCCTCCTGTTTACATCCTCCCCGCGCGCCCTCGAGGGCGTGCAGCAGGGAAAATCTGTGTTGGCCATGTCCGTAGGACACGGCCAATCACAGATCACTGTAAACGGCCAATCACAGCGGCCGTTACAGCGCAATCTCAGCAGCCAATGAGAGATGATCTCAAATGTAAACATATGAGATCATCTCATTGCCGGCTTTCTCTCTCCTCACACAGAGACAGCGTGTGAGGAGAGAGAGAGCGCGATCTGTGTCAGCAGTGTTACAGTGAGTGTAAAACACATTTTACAGAGCCATCAGTACACATACAGTGCCACGTGTCAGTGCCACCAGTCAGTGCCACCAGTCAGTGCCACCAGTCAGTGCCACCAGTCAGTGCCACCAGTCAGTGCCATTTGTGATCAGCATGTCACAAAGGTTATTTTCAGCCGAGGAGGCTTACAACATTCTTGCGGCCGACGAGAGCAACGGGGAGCTCTCCGCTTCGGATTCTTCCTCCTATTCAGGTTCTGAGTCTGACATGGACTACGAGCCTGTCCTAAGGAGTGGGACAATGACAGCCTCAGGAGGAGGAAGATGAGAGTCCGCCCGCCAGATGAAGGCGTACGGATGAGGCAGTGGCATCCACCAGCACCGCAGTGCCACCCACAGAACATTTTTCCCCGATTGATTTCTTCAATTTAATTTTTACCGAGGACATGTTTGCATCGATTGTGGCCCAGTGCAACCTATATGCACAACAATTTATCGCAAGTAACCCAACGTCCTCTTATGCCCGTCCCTACCAGTGGAGAGCCCTGACAGTGGAGGAGTTTAGAATTTTTTTGGGCCTCACGTTCTGTATGGGACTAAACAATAAAAATGAAATACGTGCTTATTGGTCAACCCTCGCCATCTACCACATGCCCATCTTTTCTTCAGTAATGCCCAGGGCCAGATATCTCATGATTTTGAGATTCCTACACTTCAACGATAACACCCAGTGCCCTCCCCGAAATGACCCAAATTTTGATAAGCTCTATAAAATTCAGCCGCTAATAAAATTATTTTTATGAGATCTTCCCCCAGTTGTTTACCCCAGACCAACACATATGTGTGGATGAGTCCCTAATCAAATTTTCTGGCAGGCTGGGCTTAAAACAATTTATTCCCACCAAAAGGGCCCGCTATGGGGTGAAAATGTATAAGTTGTGCGACCGAGCCACATGGTATACATATTCCTTCATGGTATACGAAGGGAAGGACACCCAGCTACATCCCCCTAATTGCCCAGAATATATTGGATCGAGTGGGAACTCATAAACCCACTCCTGGAGAAAGGTTACCATCTCTATGTGGATAACTTTTACACAAGTTTGCCCCTGTTCCGAAACCTTCACAGGAAGAACACGCCAGCATGCGGCACCATAAGGGCTTTCCTCAAAGCCTCGTCAACAAGAAGCTGAGAAGAGGGGAGACGGCGAGCTTACTCAATTAGGAAATTCTGGCTGTGAAGTGGAGGGACAGAAGGGATGTGTACATGCTTTCTTCGATCCACAACACATTCGTTGAGATCACCAGGAGGACTGGCCCAATACAAAAGCCACTATGTATCCATGAATACAACATGTTCATGGGGGGTTTCAACTTCAACGACCAGATGCTCGAACCTTACCTTGCCACAAGAAGAACATACCAGTGGTATAAAAAAGTTGCAATTTATTTCTTTAATTTGGCCACATACAACACCTATATAATCTACCGCAACTCCACTGTAAGACCCAAACCCTTCCTTGCCTACCAGGAGGAAATCACCACTGTCCTTATATTCCCGAACGGCCCACCACAAAACATTCGATCCGATGTCATAAGCAGACTCTCTGAACGCCACTTTCCAGATAAAATCCCTCGCAGACCAACAGGCCAAAAACGTCAGAAAAGATGCCGAGTGTGCTCCAAACGAGGATTGAGAAGAGACACCACTTATTGTGCAGAATGTCCTTCCCAACCAGGCCTCTGCATAGTTAACTGTTTCCGCCGCTACCATACTTCACTGAACTATTAGTGAAGTATGGTAAACATAACCCTCACTTCCTGCAATTTACCTTCACACCCCTTATGCCTCTGCTTGCTCTTTAACTGACCCTGGCTTGTTGTTCGACCATGCTTCTGCCTACTGATTCTGTTTATACCTCTGCCTGATCTGGAACTGACCCTGCCTCTTGGACTGATCTTGTACACTGCCAGTGGACTAGTGGGGTTCATAACACAGGGGTCTCACATATGTGAGGGGCTCCAGAATTGTTTTTCTGGATGAAGAAAACTATTTAATTTGTTTACTCATTCCTAGATTAGGGTCTGGAGGCTCAGAGGCTTCAAAGAGATTTGGGTGGGAGAAGCCTCTACCCCTGTCCCCATTCTGTCCTGAACGAGGCCCTACTTCTGCCTGTAGGACCTATGCCATCATGCCTCTGCTTGTCACATGAACTGACCACACCACGTGGATGAACCATGTTCCTGCCTACTACCAGGACTGATATTTTGGCACTGCTGACAATCTCTGCCTGCACTGACCCTGAACTGTATATGGACAGTATCCCTGCCTGCTGCCTGTATCGACTATGGACAGTATTCCTGCCGGTTGCCTGTAAAATTGTGTTCGCTTTTGCTGACCAAGTTCCTGCCTGCTGCCTGGACCAGTGCTATCCTCCTGTGGACAACTGCACTACTAAAACCACAGGTAATCTTTTGTTTACTCTTTGCTAAGCAGAATGTATTTTGGGGTGTAATTCTTGGTATGTGCATGCTATGTGTCCCTGGTACACCTGATGGTGTTCCTTGCATGTTGGTCCTCTGTATGTGGCCAAGCTGTGTAAAAGTCTCACACATTTGGTATCGCCATACTCAGGAGGAGTAGCAGCATGTATTTTGGGGTGTCATTTTTGCTATGTACATACTATGTGTTGGAAACATCTTATAAATGAACAACTTAGCGTTAAAAAAAAATGCGTTTTCATTTTTTTTTTTCCCCACATTTTCCCAAAACTTCTGGAAAAAAATGAACTGTTAAAAAGACTCATTATGCCTCATAGATTATACATTGGGGTGTTAGCTTTCCAAAATGGAGTCACTTTGTGGGCGTTTCCATTGTCCTGGTGCTCCAGGGCCTTCAAAAAGTGTAATAGGTGGTTGAGAGATGAGATGTGTCATTTATGCTTGTAGAATGCCTGATGGTGCTATTTCAATATTGGGCCTCTGTATGTGGCCAGGCTGTGTAAAAGTCTCACACATTTGGTATCGTAATACTCAGGAGTAGCAGAATGTATTTTGGGGTGTCATTTGTGGTATACACATGCCATGTGAGAGAAATAACCTATTACAATGAACTTTCACAAAATCTTAATTTTGCAAAGAATTGTGGGAAAAAAATGACAACATCAAAAACCTCACCATGCCTCTTACTAAATACATTGGAATGTCTACTTTCAAAAAATGGGTCATTTGGGGGGGGGGGGGGGGGGGGATTTGTACTTTCCTGGCTTCTTTGGGTCGCAAGAAATGAGATGAGAAAAACCCAGGAGGTGATCAAATACCACCAAAAAAAGGACAAAAAATTATTTTGGGTACAGTGTTGCATGACTGAGTAATTTTCATTCAAAGTGTGAGAGCACTGAAAGCTGAAAATTGGTCTGGGCAGGAAGGGTGTTTAAGTGCCCAGTAAGCAAGTGGTTAAAGCCTAACTTCTGGAAAAACTTTTTAAGCAGTTATACCAACAGTTTATTTTTCCTCTTCCTCAACAGACAGCTGCCAGGGCACTTTACCACTCCAGCAGCTGTCTGTTGCTGGCTGCAGTAGGGGGCAGTGTGGTAAGCGATTTAGCACATCACACTGCTCTCTTTTTTTTTGTACAAACTTTATTTGAAGTGTACAAACCATACACTTTATTCATGGAACTGTACATAGTGCCATGCAGTTTTGTACAGAGCACTACGATAAAATGTAGCATGTCTGCATTTTATTGCAGCACGCTGCAGCACGCTGCAGCGTGGCCCTAGGCTGCGTTGCAGTGTGAATGGGAAACAATTGGTTCCTGAGTGTCCTTACGGTGCCAGACATTGTACAATGCAGTAAAATGTCTGTCACGCACGCAGTGTGAATAAGCCCTTGCATAAATAAATAAAATTTGACCATTGCAAGCACCCTTGCCAGAGTTAAAGCAGCAGGGCTACAGCCGCAAATACTAACCTTCTCTCCAACGATCAGATATCCTCAAGGTCCCTCACCCATGCCGACAACTTCTCCTTGGCTTCTTTAAGGGGCTGGAATTCAGCCTTCTTGATTTGCAGGCATGAGATGATGCAACTCAGGCACAGGAGTTGGTCATCATACAACGCTAGTACTGTGCTGGAAATGTAAGCTAAGCTGCACATGTGCAGCTCAGTGTTCCTTGTACGGAGGGATGTGAGCAGGCATGCAAGTATTTTCTAATGTAGAAAATGGTGTGGCAACGGTGTCCCAAAGAAAATATGGCACCTCATCCCAAAAAATGTTTGTATAAAAAGATGAATTGGACAAAAGGGATTATCCCAGTGCCGATTATAGATCACAAAAAATGTCTAATATGAAACATACTATAATTTTTAGAAAAGTTTATTATTCATAGCAAAATAGAAAAAAAAGGGATAAAAAGATATACAACAACAGTGACAATGTACAAGATTTTAATCTTGTACATTATCACTGTTGTTCTATATCTTTTTATCCCTTTTTTTCTATATACCATAGTTTGTGGACTAACTTTCCTGCAGACTAAAATTATTTACACTGATTTGGGGTATTTTCACTAAAGAATTGCGGCAGAATATATTTTGACCTACATTTTTGAAGATAGATTATTTGCAAAACGTTATAACAAAGAAAACACATTTTTTTTTTGGTCATGTTTACTAAAGCAGATCTTCAGTAATTTTTTTCAACTTTCCATCTATTAAATCTTCTGCCCTTGTTTTAACCTTGGCTAGTAAAACTTTTTTTTCTGCCAGTAAACACTTTATACAGCTCACTTCCTGTTTGTCTGGTAAAAAGCCTATGCTTATGACATCATGCACAGCTCTCTCTCTCTTGTGGAAGGGAAGGGGGATGAGTCATAAGAGGCCCAATCATGGCTGCAGGGCTGGAAGTGTGCTGCTGTATCTGTGTAAATCCAGGAAGTGAACAGGCAGCAGATACAGCTGCCCACAGTCAAGATGGTTGCAGCCAGACTTAGTGGAGGGAGCTTTTTGAAGAATATTTGGCAAGTACAGAATCACGGTATTTATATAAAATATGCAAAGTGGTTGGAGGGAAACTGCAGAATGGCAACGATGTTTTTATTACAAATTATGTCAGCAGACTGCAGTTCCTCTTTAAGCAAAAAAATTTAATAAAAAAAAAAACCCCCAGTGGTGATTAAATACCACCAAAAGAAAGCTCTATTTGTGTGAAATAAAATTATAATTTCTTATGGGTACAGTGTTGCATGACCGCACAATTGTCATTCAAAGTGTGACAGTGGTTATTAGCCTGGGCAGGAAGGGGGTAAATGTGCCATGTATTGAAGTGGTTAAAGTCTACTGAAACCTGCTAGCAACTTGTTTAAAGGGATAATCAGTACTCCCATTAAGATCTGCATTTCCAAACAGAAGCTAATAATAGAGAAATGTCAGAATTGGCCTGGATGGGAAGTGGTTAAAGGCTTTAAGAAAGCTGCTCAAAGCATACCAAAACCTTTTCAAAAGCTTGGTAAAAGCTCCATAAAAGCTTGCAGTTTTCACTGCTGTTCTACAAGCTAAGCCCAAGTGAACCAAGTCTAAAAGGCAAAAAAAAAAAATTAAAAAAAAATAAAATAAAAATAAAATAAAAAAAAACACCACATTTTTCCTTTTTGAACATGGAGAGTAAACATAATAATATAATTCCTATACAGTATAGTGTAAACTAGCGCATTATCCCATTTAAATTACCATTCACGGTATTTTCTAAAACGTACATGTTGGCACTGGAAAGTATTTGCTATTACATACTTGTTCCTGGCCAACATAGTACAGCATTCATTTCAGCCCAGACTCCTATCTGAAGCAGAGAGAAGAAAAAAAAATGTTCAAACAGATGCTATGCTTACTGGAAAGCGACTAGAGTCTCAAATGAGCATGCGATTCCCCATAGGGCTTCAACAAGATTAACTCATCAGTGGGTAGTCATGAAAATAACAAGCTGTATGTTATGACTGATGCACTTATTATAAATGTTACTTCACTTTACAAAAGGAAATATACTTTTGTAAATGCTGGTATCAATAACTTACATTAAAAACACACTTAATCTGATTACTACAAATAAAATTCTACAGAAATGCCTCAATTCTCTTTCTAAACAGAAAACTTTACTGCCAATGATTAAGTTTGTCTTGTGAGAAATAGGAAGAAAAATGTATAATGAAAATCATTATAAATACATGAGCAGAGTAAAGCATGCATGTCATTCTAGTGCAAATGGGATATACTCCCTGACATTGGGGACATTCACAGGTTTAAACTAAACGAATTCAGCCATTATTTTAACGTGCCTCCCAGAAAGCAGCAAAGGAATTCTTATACTGTATCTTCTATTGGGAAATCAGGCCACCACAAAAACACACACACACACACAAACAATATTATATATATATATATATATATATATATATATATATATATATATATATATATATATATATATATATATATATATATACACATACACACACATACATACATACATCCATACACACATATTTAGTTTAAGGGTCTGCACATGCCCCCCAGCTTCTCTACCATCTGCATAACTCCCTGATGGTTATCCCGCTAAAAATTTTCTGTGTGGTCAACACTATTTTCCAGTCCCTGTTGTGCAAAGGTAATTCTAGAATTAAACTAGAACAACTGCAGAGGCCAAAATATAGGGAAGGGCTGGCTCTCTCGAACCCCTGGCTCTATTACATTGCGTCTCAACTTCAACACTTGGGAGGCCTAGCAAGGAGGACAGCCTCCGAGGATGGAACTCATGACTCCACACTATCTGTAATGTTGCAGTTTAGTGGGACCAATACCTTAGCCGAATACGCCAAGTTACAGCATGCGGCTAGGTGGCAAGCTTATGGGGTGACGCATATCAAGCATATCATGACTAATGGTCATTTAATCTCCTTTGCACAATTGCAGTCTAGATATGGCATTCCCTTGAATATTTTGTTCTAGTATTTGCAAATGAAACACGCAATGAATGCTCAGCAGTCTCTGGGGACCTCTGAGAAATCACCGACCCGATCTTTGGAATTATGCAGCAGTCCCAGTCCCATATGCTCCTGGGGGTATATCTGGAGAAATTCCCTAGCTCTGCATGTGAAAGGTGGGAGAGGGACTTGGGCAATATCCAAGGAGACCAATTGGAGGAGGCTCAGGAGGCAGTGCAGGGGTGCTCTCTTAACATCTCACAGAGACTGTCACAATTATACAGTCTATTGAGGGTCCATCGTACCCCACTCAGGCTACATTCCATGGGCATACGCCCTGACCCCATATGCGCTAGATGTAACAGGAACGTAGGGGACTTAATACACTTGCTATGGAGGTGCCGACGCTTCATCGCTACTGGAATGCTGTGGATACTACGGTGAACTCCGCATTTCAGATCTCCATAGACATGGATCCTAAACACTGTATACCAAGTTTGCTTGATGCTATAATAGCAGATAGGTATGTTAAAGAGGCCGCATCCACAGCATTGTTTCAGGCTTGTAGGCTCATTTGACTTCATTGGACTTCCAGTACTCCCCTTTCGCCTCAAATGTGGCTTGCACAGATGGGCACAACATTGAGGTTAGAAAAGCTGATACATCAGCATAGGGGCAGCTTTTCCAAATTTTAGAAGGTATGGGGTAGGTGGTTGGCTTCTCCTGGTTTTGGCCCCAGCTGATTTGGTAATCGACAGGTTAATGATGTGAAATTTAATCACAAAAATGGATAGGTTTAATTTAGCCGATAATGTTATAGCTGTGATTTACATGCCCAAGCTTAATGCTCGTCTACCTGCTTTTATATGGTGGCCCTAGTGTCCCGGGTTATGCACAACCCTAGATACGGCTCTAAAGGGCGCTTAACGCATTCCCATGACGTGAACTCGTATGCCGATTTGATATCTGATGTGAACTACATGTACTTTTAATGTCTGGTTGTACAAATTTGTGACATCTCAAACCCTTACCCGATTTAAAAAAAAAAAAAAAAAAAAAAAGAAGGAGCTTCCTTTCTCCCTGTTGGAGATTTATAATTTATATTAAAACAGGAGATGGCAGGATATACTGTACACAAAAGCTGGTGGGGGCACTCAAGATAAAAGTTAGGAAATATGGCAAAGAGGTCTCGCTTTTAGAGTATGCAGGACTTTTCAGCAACTTTACACGTCTGCAAGTATAACATTTCTGACAGGTCACAGAAAAAAAAGCAGGATTTAAAAAAAAAAAATAAAGAAGAAGAGCTCTACATTTCATTATTAAAATTACATTAAGCCCCTGTTCACACCGGTGTGACTTGTCATGCAATTTGAGAGATCATAGTGGCAAGTCAAGTTGCACCCTATTTCTGGCAATGGAACTGTTCAAATAGGTGCGACTCTGACTTGGAAAAGGTTTCTGCACAACTATTGCTGATTCTAATGTGCTACTTGACATCTGTGCCACACATGAAAATCTTACTGGCCGACGGCTTTAAAACCGTGTGGAAGTATTGCGATTTCAAAGCTACATTCAGTGTGAACAAGGGCTACTGGTTCATAGAATGCATGAAGGTAAAAAAAACCTTGAGCCTTTAAGACCACATTAACCACTTCCCACCCAGCCTATAGCAGATTGACAGGCAGGAAGTTGTTCAGTTATCCTGACTGGGCGTTATATGACATCCAGCAGGACAAGATGACACAGCGTGGCGATTGGTGGTATGGTGTGTCAGTCTGACACACCGCAACTCCGATCTAGGTAAAGTGCCTCTGACGGAGGTGCTGTACCACTTGATCAGCTGTGTCCAATCACAGCGAATCACAGTGTAAACAGGAAAAGCTGTGCATCTGACAGGCGTGAGTAAAGGAGAGCCAAATCGGCTGCTCTCCTGATAGGGGAGGTCTGCACTTAGTGATTAACAGTGCAGCCCCTCCAAGGATGCCCACCCAGGACCACCAATGATGCCCACTCATGACAAGGTATGCCAATCAGTGCCCATAAATGCCAATCATTGCCCATCATAAATGCCTGCCAGTGTCTCCCCATCACTGCCACCCATCAGTGTCACCCATCCCTAGCACCCAGTGTTCATCAGTGCCACCACCAGTGCCCGTCAGTGAAGGAGAAAATGTACTTTACAAAATTTTATAACAGAAACATAAAAAAAAAATTTCTTTTTTTTCAAACACCAAAAGAAAGCTCTATTTGTTGGAACAAAATGATAAAAATGTTGTTTGGGTACAGTGTTGCATGACCGCGCAGTTGTCATTTAAAAAGCTACAGCGCTGAAAGCTAAAAATTGGCTTGGGCAGGAAGGGGGGGGGGGGGGGGGGGGGTGCCTGATATTGAAGTGGTTAACCACTTCCCGCCCTATAGCAAAATGACGGCCGGGCGATGGTTCAGTTATCCTGACTGGGCGTCATATGATGTCCTTTGTGATAACAGTCGGCGCGCCCGTGGGGGCTCGTATCGCAATCGATCAGTGATGCAGTGTGTCAATCTGATCTCGGTAAAGAGCCTCCAACGATGTAAACAGGAAAAGCCTTTGATCGGCTTTTCCTCACTCGCGTCTAACAGATCGATCAGCGGCTCTCCTGACAGGGGGAGGGGTCTGCGCTGATTGTTTATCAGCGCAGCCCCTCCTCGGATGCCCACACTGGACCACCAGGGAAGGGGGCAACATGTGGATGGCCAGGTATGTACCCCATGGTCATACACATGTGCAAATGAATGCCCAATCTGTGCCAGTGCCCACAAATTGGCACTGACTGGCACCATTATGTAACAAATTACATCAGTGATACCCAGCAATGCCACCTATGAGTGTCATCAGTGCCACCCATGCTCATCAGTGCCCGTCAGTGCAGCCATATGAGTGCCCGTCAGTGAAGAAGAAAACATACTTAATTACAAATAATTTTAACAGAAACAAAAGAAAAACTTGCACAAAAAATAAAAATCGCAGAGGTGATCAAATACCACCAAAACAAAGCTCTATTTGTGGAACAAAATGATAAAAAATGTGTTTGGGTACAGCGTTGTATGACCGCGCAATTGTCATTCAAATTGCTACAGCGCTGAAAGCTGAAAATTGGCATGGGCAAGAAGGTGTCCAAGTGCCTGGTATTGAAGTGGTTAAAGAACGGTCCTTCAGTTCTAGTCTAGTGACTTTGGCCTAGGCTGAAATTATGTCATCAGTCTGCTGCAGGGAGTTAGAAGCATTTAACAGAGAAAGAACAGACCTTCTCAATATGAAGTGGCATGTTTGGGGAGCGAACCCAGAAACTGTTGGTAGGCATAAATGCTAACCCATTAGCCACTGTTCTGCCACTTTTATCCCTCTGGTCATGGAGTGATAACAGCTTCTAGTCCTGGATTCCAAGGGTGGCAGGACCAAGAACACCTTTTTAAAACCGCATACTGATTCCACCTATGGTTTGAGTGCTGCTAGTCCGGAGTGCCAGCCACTAAGCCACTGTCGATATGATGTTGAGGATTTTTTTCAGGGAGGGTAGTAAGGCCGACGCTTTTTCTGTGGAGCTTGGCAAACTGGTGATGAGCGGCCAGGGGGGGTGGTGGGCTTGCAAATTTAAGCCGGTGACCCCTCCTTACAATCCCCAAAAGAAAATGATTGGAGGAGACCACTACCTGCTATGGGAGGAAAGCCCCCAATCTTCCTTCGGAACGTTTGGAAGGACGAACCACCTATTATGCCCCGCCTTTCTGACCCCAAGACCTCTTTGGAACGTCGGCCTTTGGGACCCTGAATTCTCTCTGAGGGCGAGACTTTTTTTATTATTATTAATAATAATATTACACATTACATACGAATAACCGCATTTAAATAATTATAGGGATAAGTTATTCTCCCACCCCCCAAACAAATAAGAAAAAAATACATTCAAATTACAGAAATTATATCAAATTAATCCATACAGTATCAAAATAGAAAAACAAACAAACCTTGCACCTCCCGGACCAAAATAGCTTAACCATTTAAAGACCAGGCCTCTTTTTCAGACTCAGCGTTTACAAGTTAAAAACAATTTTTTTGCTAGAAAATTACTTAGAACCCCCAACATTATACATTTATTCCCAACACTCTAGAGAATAAAATGGCGGTCATTGCAATACTTTTTTTTACAGCGTATTTGCGCAGCGGTCTTACAAGCGCACTTTTTTTGGAAAAAAAAAAACACTTTTTTTTTAATAAAAAAAAAAAAAAATACGACAACAGTTAACCACTTGCCGACCGGCGCACACAGATGTACGTCGACAGAATGGCACGTACAGGCAGGAGGGCGTGTATATATAAGTCCCTCCTTTCTGCCTGTCCGTGCCATCGGGAGTGCGCCGGGAGCAGCGCGCTCCCGCGCCAGTCGGGACCCACGTGAGTCCGATCGCGGTCCCCGCGGACTCGATCGCCGCGGGGACATCCGCGATCGTCTCACGGGACGGCTGAATGGGGAGATGCCAAGATAAACAGCATCTCCCCGTTCTGCCTAGCAACTAGTGACGCCGATCTCTGCTCCCTGTGATTGGAGCAGAGATCAGCATTCACTAGCTGACAGCCACGCCCCCCACAGTAAGAAACACACCTCTAGGCCTACTTAACCCCTACACTGCCCCCTTGTGGTTAACACCTTCACTGCCAGTGTCATTTTTACAGGAATCAATGCATTTAAATAGCATTAATTGCTGTAAAAATGACAATGGTCCCAAAAATGTGTCAAAAATGTCCGATGTGTCCGCCATAATGTCGCAGTCACAAAAAAAAAAAAAAAAAAAAAAAAAAAATCGCACATCTCCGCCATTACTAATAAAAAAAAAATTATTAATAAAAATGCTATAAAACTATCCCCTATCTTGTAAACGCTATAACTTCTGCGCAAACCGATCAATAATCGCTTATTACGATTTTTTTAACCAAAAATATGTAGAAGAATACGTATCGGCCTAAACTGAGGAAAAAAAAATTATTTTTAATATATTTTTTGGGATATTTATTATAGCAAAAAGTAAAAAATAATGAATTTTTTTCAAAATTGTCGCTCTATTTTTGTTTATAGCGCAAAAAATAAAAACCGCAGGGGCGATCAAATACCACCAAAAGAAAGCTCTATTTGTGGGGAAAAAAAAAGGACGTCAATTTTGTTTGGGAGCCACGTCGCACGACCACGCAATTGTCAGTTAAAGCGACGCAGTGCCGAATCGCAAAAAGGGGCCTGGTCCTTTGGCTGCAAATTGGTCCGGTCTGAAAGTGGTTAAGTTAACCCAATTTTTTTTTTTTTATATTGTGAAAGATAATGTTACGGCGAGTAAATTGATACCCAACATGTCACGCTTCAAAATTGTGCCCGCTCATGGAATGGCGTCAAACTTTTACCCTTAAAAATCTCCATAGGCGACGTTTAAAAAAAATTCTACAGGTTGCATGTTTTGAGTTACAGAGGAGGTCTAGGGCAAGAAATATTGCTCTAACGATCGCGGCGATACCTCACATGTTGGTTTGACCACAGTTTTCATATGCGGGCGGTACTCACATATGCGTTTGCTTCTACGCGCAAGCTCGTCGGGACGGGGCGCTTTAAAAAAGAAAAAAAAAAAATGTTATTATTTGTTTTACTTGATTTTTATATTTTTTTCACTGTTTAAAAAAAATAAATAAAATAAATTGGGTCACTTATTTCTATTACAAGGAATGTAAACATCCCTTGTATTAGAAAAAAAAGCACGATAGGTCCTTTTAAATATGAGATCTGGGGTCAAAAAGACCTCAGATCTCATATTTGGACTTAAAAACAATAAAAAAAAAAATATGTTTTGTCATTTGTAAAAATGACAACAGAAAAATGGCCCATTAAGACGTAAGGGCAGAACTGACGTTTTGACGCCACTTTTGCCCTGCGGGTCCCGATTGCCTCTGGTAAGCGGCGGAGGGCGCGGGAGAGCGCGCGGCCCCTGTCCCGCCGCCGATAAATGGTGACCTTGTGGCGAATCCGCTGCAGAGACCACCATTATCATAAACAGGACCGCCAGCTCTAAAGATGGATACCTTGGTTGTGGCAGCAGCTGAGATATCCATCTTTAAACTGCCGACGTATATGTACAGGAGCCGGTCGGCAAGTGGTTAACATATAATAAACAAAACATAATATTACATAGAGACATGGATACATTTTACATGTCAAATTGTTCACCCCTGATATCAAGCATCAGACTATGGCAACCTCCTCTATGCAGCATCAAATTATCTCTTTTAAGTACTCATTTCTTCTCTTCTACTCCCCCCCCCCACCCCCACCTCTGCTCTTTGCTCCAATCTATCACCTCTGCCTTCACTCCTCTCCACTGGGTAGACCATCATATAGTTGATTACTAGGTTCTATCCAACATGACCATATTTTTTAAAACCTTTGGGGTGTACCTCTATGCCTGTATGTAAATGTTTCTGTTTTGAGTATATAGTTAAGTTTCTCACACCATTGTTTATGGGTTGGAGGATCAACAGATGACCATTTTAGTAAAATAACTTACGTGCTAAATATAAGGATCTTATCCACATAGTTTGCATCTCTACTGGTAACGCTCCATCAGGGATTATTCCCAATAATGCAAGTTTGGGTGTCCCCCGTTATCTCAGTGGAGCATAATAAATTTAGGTTTATAAATATTTTTTCCCAGTAACGATGAAGCTTTGGACAACGCCAAAGCATGTGGATAAGAGTTCCATTAAATCGGGAGCATCGAGGACATAGCGGTTGTAACCTGGGGGACAGGTAGCAGGTACAAAGCTCCCTGGGATGAGCAGTTGTTTAGGCACAGATACCAAATCCAGTGAGGTAGTGACAAACAGTGCTGTTTATTTGTGTTATATACAAGTCTATACACAGGTGCTGCACAGTGTTCCAGAAAACAAATAAGAACAGAAATAGCAAAACAAAAATCCTAGCCGTGTCTCGGCTCTAACTATACAATATGAAGGCCCTAACTACCAGGCTGAGCAAGCCTACCACTTGTCAGTTTCTGCATAAACTTCTTAACAGTTTTTACCAATCTTTTGCTCTTCACAAACCAGCAGTGTCTGTGTGTCCCAGGCAGAGAGCAAAGGCTGTCTGCTCAGGTGAGCTTAAATTAGCCTGGGCAAGAGGACTAAGACCAGAACTGGATCATGGATCAGAGATTTCTGAATGCGTATGAGAGGAGCCTGGGAGACGTATAAACCCCGAACAGGACTTTTCCTGGCTCTCTCTGGGACGCTCTGCTACGCGGTGTTATATA
Organism: Lithobates sylvaticus; assembly: GCA_028564925.1. Taxonomy (NCBI): domain Eukaryota; kingdom Metazoa; phylum Chordata; class Amphibia; order Anura; family Ranidae; genus Lithobates; species Lithobates sylvaticus. The sequence continues at coordinate 104,393,245 of CM053034.1, read as the reverse complement.
TTTTCCCCAAGCATAGAGTTTGTTTGCGGTATAATGAGCCCTATGTAAAATAAAGAGCTGAGATAGCCTTTGGGAGGGCGAGAGGGATGTCTTGGGTAGTGGTACCAGGGCCCGTGTCCAGTTCTCATCTAGATCCTCTATGTCTCTTTGCCAACAAACAAAACTATTTGTTTTCCAGTATTCTCTATTGGTTTGTAAGTTAGAATAAAGGTCTCTTATTAATCCTTGTTTCGTGCAGGTTACCAAAAATTCACTTATAATATTTTAGCATATTTATACTGTAATTGGAGTTTTGAGGTTTGGATTTGTAATGCATGGCGTAATTGGAGGTATTGATAGAAGTTATTGCTCGTTAACTGATAGCGGTCTTTTAATGTATTAAAAGTAAAACATTCCCTTCTTATAACTGATACAAAAATGTATACCCGTTTTTTTCCATTTCTAAAAATTCTGGAAGTCTAGTCAATTCATAAATGTAGTAGTTAACCCATATAGTCATATGTTTCGTATAGCCCTTATGCTGAGTAATAGTTTGCACTGCTTCCCATACCCTATGAATTAAATAGTGGGGAATTTTCTTTTATTAAAAAAGTGGTGATCTACTATTAATTGAACTAAAGGGTACTTTTTTGAATTGGGATATTATCTTCTGATTCTAGGTTTTCCACCCAAAATCCCTAAAAACCGAGTCGATAGTCCTGAATAATCGTAACGTCAACAATATGAGACTTATTCCTTGCTTGCTTCCCAGTACTACACCAGATGGGAAAGGACAATCACCCATCCGATCAAAACAGTTTCCAGATCAGGACCTAACCAAAACAAGCCTTCTGTGAGAATCCCACAGAGCTTAGCCTTGGACGCACTGTCCTACTGCCAAGCTTTAACTGAGATGGCTAGGGCTGAGGATCTGGCAGACATATGCAGTGAATCAGTCAAGGCATCCGCAGTATATGCCACCCTCCGCAAGAGCATGGGAAAGGACGACAAGATTGTCTCCAACCCTGCCCCTATGTGCACCCCAAGGTAGAGTCCCAGGTGTCCTTCAAGAGCTGATCCATCCTCTTGTACATGGGATCTCTCCCAGGTAAGGTCTGTATGCTTGGAAACCTGATAGAAGGCTGCGTCCAGTCTGGGTACCCTACCGACGGATGGACCGTCCTCTGAAAAAGAAAACCTAGGCTTCAAGGCCCTTGAAAGAAAGGGTTTCCTCCCCAGATCTTGCCAATATTTTATGGCTTCCACCAGACCTTCCCGAGCCAGGAACAACGTCTTCTGTTCCCCCAGGCCCTGATACATCTGGTCATGGAGCGATAGCCGTTTCTTCTCCTGCCCAAGAGATCCTCCAAACCCAAGGGAAAGATTGTAGCGAGAGGGTCTAAAGGGCTCACCACCCAACCCCTCTCCCTATAACTCCACCTAGGAGCCTGTAGAAGTGCTAACTGGCTCCTCCTCAGCTTGTCACTAGTGCCCCCCCCCCCAGGCCCCTCCATTAGCAGAGGATAAGACCAGCAGGCAGGTGCAATGCTCTGCTGAGCTGGTTGGGGGTGCCAGCCTGGTGCTGAACCCAACTGAAAAAAAAGGGGCATGCTGGAGATTGCAGTTCCTCAGGCTCACTGCACAGAGGGCATGCTGGGCACTGCAGTTCCTCAGGCTCACTGCACAGAGGGCATGCTGGGCACTGCAGTCCTCCAGCTTACTTTTAAAACCAAACGAAAGGCCATACTCCTAAGCAGAGTGTCACCCGGATTGTCCCTAGGACCAAACACCACCAAGGTCCCAGTACCACCTCACAACCACTCGACCACCCGTGGAGCCATCGGGTAAAAGGGAAAGGGAATACCCACCCCAGGGTTCCCCTCACCTTAGCGGCTGGTGCTGGCATTACCAGTAGTCTGGGCCGCCTCTGCCTCGAACATCTCCCACTGAGGATGGCGGTGGTCCCGCCTTCCTGAGCCGCTCGCTGACATCTAAAGCGTTTACAGGCTCGCACCAGCCAGAGCTTGGCCCTCACTCAAACCGTGGCTGAAACCGAATGCCGCGGCCTGGCAGAAGTGCACGCCCCCACGGAAGTGACATCACTACGCCCTTCAGTCCAGCCTCGAGCTCCCTCACTGGTCACACAGAACGCGGGGAGGAACGGTGCACCACCGACCATACCCCCCTGGACAGAATGAGAACGGGGCCCCCCGAAGCTTCTTCCCCACCCTCAGGAGAAAATGGGGTGGCTAAGCGGTGGACCCAACGGTAACTTCCCCAAGGCTCCGTCAACCCAAAAAAAAAAAAAAAAAATAGAGAAGATAGGGAGAGCCCACAGTAAAAACTGGCTTCAACCTCCCCAGTTGATCAGCCCTGGTTCCCAGCGATGTCTTTCCGCCAGAGGAAACACAAAAACTGAGGGTCCAGTGGGGCAGGAGGGGCTTAAATCTTGAAGCCAAGGCGGTGTTACCTGTGAAGGGAGGAGCTGAGGTCTCAAAGGTGGCTGTCCTGAAAGACGTTTAGAAAAAAATCTCACTGATGAAGTCTCTAGGGGCTATGAAACACTAATTTGACTGAATGCTTTTCACCCAAAAATAAAATAAAATTGGTTTTGGTGGCATTGATCCTTTTGACCCAAAACCATTTGATATGCAAGTTTGCCATCCTTTTTGTTTATCAAATATGTATGTGTATGGACAGAAGTAAAGAGTACTATGCCAAGTTACCTATAGCGTGAAAAGGTTTGCATATACAGAAAATACGCATGTATGTCCAATATTTAAACAGGAGTTATGTTATCTGAATTCAGACCATATATCTGAAACCAGTAAACCAAAAAATTCTAATATTAAGGATGACCTCATTGTTTCCTCCCCACAGGCAACGTGTCAGCTCCCTGACTTTATCGTAATAATGACGCTAGCTACATAACGCTGCTTCATGCCTGTACCTTCCGTGGTCGGCCAACAGCAGACGGGAACTCTGAAAGACTGTCATCATCACGAGGGTCAGGCACAATTCTCTTCTCAATGGGCTCTGCTCGCAGGAGAGCTTCTAAGCTGCTGCCATCTTGTGGAATCAGTCCTTCTTTCTTCAGAATCTGTTCTGAGTCAGCTGAAATAAAAAAAAAAAAAAAAAAAAAAACACACAAATGTAGACAGTCTTTTCTGTACTCCAATCAGTCTAATTCAGCTCTCATTTTTTACTTGAGGTTAAAATGGCATGCTGCAAACCTGAAGCTATAGAAGTTAAAAGGTTTCATTGTAATGTAAAACAGTTGGCAAGATGTTTTAAGGTGCAAAGATTTCTGACTTTATAAACACCTTTTCCAGGCAGCATAACAGTCTCAGTGTACACCTTGAAGAATTCAGACACAGCAAGACACCCTGCCAGGGAGATTTGGCCACTGAATACTCACAGATGACAAAACTTGTGAGCAATTTCTCATTCCAGTATTGTAAAAAATAAAATCAGTTTTATGTGACCTAATCCATTAAGGCTGGGTTCACACCTATGCGAATTGGATGCAGGTTTCACCACATCCAATTCGCATAGCAGGAGAATATGACCGGCACTCTATGGAGCTGGTTCACATATCTGCCGTTTGGCTCCGTTTCAGGACCAAATTCAGGCAGAGTATGCCCAGATTCATCTCTGAAAAGGAGAATGGGAATGCCCAGCGTTCCTGTTTGATCGGCAGCCGGTTCCAGTGTGAACCGAGTCTAAAACACCAAACATAAAAGACCCCCTAATATGACATAACAAGTTTAAGCAGAATTTTCCTTTTAGAATAGACAGCTTTCTTTTTGTCCAAACTCTACATTATTGCCCTGCAGGAATTTTGGCCCACTCATCTTTGCAGAATTGTCCTAATTCAGTTACATTAGAGGGTTTTCGAGCATGAACGGCCTTTTTAAGGTCATACCACAACATCTCAATAGGATTCAGGTCAGGACTTTGGCTAGGCCACTCCAAAGTCTTCATTTTGTTTTTCTTCAGCCATTCGGTGGTGGACTTGCTGGTGTGTTTAGGATCATTGTCCTGCTGCAGAACCCAAGTTCGTTTCAGCTTGAGTACACGAACAGATGGTCGGACATTCTCCTTCAGGATCTCTTTGTAGACAGCAGAATTCATAGTTTCCTTTTATCACGGCAAGTCTTCCAGGTCCTGAAGCAGCAAAACAGCCCCAGACCATCACACTACCACCACCATATTTTACTGTTGGTATAATGTTCTTTTTCTGAAATGCAGTGTTCCTTCTACGCCAGATATACTTGGACACACACACTTCCAAAGAGTTCCACTTTTGTCTCCTGTATATGTGTGTCAGGATTTCTCATCTCTATGCTTATTGCAGGTTAGTGACTGGTGGAGGAACTAGCCAATGCATCACTGTGGGGAACTAACAATTATAAGAAATGGTAAGTAACATCAGCCACCATGATTCTCCCATGGCAGTGTATTTCAAAACTGTGCATTAAAAAGCACATGTATGAGACATTCTTTGAGTCAAAAGCACCAAGAGGTTACTTAAAGTGGAATCAGCTGAAAAAGGCCCATCAGTTGATGAGCAGGATTCTTATTGAGCATACGATGGTGCGCAAGAAATCTTAGAAGCCAAATGGCCAATATAGCTAAAGAAATTATAGCTGGGCCTAATTATTTTTGACCATTTCTAATATCAATGGAAGCTCACTGCTTGCTTGAGATTAGAATGATTGCCTCCTGAATAGTACAATAATTTATCCATCACTGGTGTATGGGTACAAGAACAGAAGGATTCTACTTTCCTCCAAAGAGTAGAAATCTACATTAAAGCCAAAGTTCAACCTTTGGGAAAAAATAATGAGTGCACATATATTTGCAGGGGAAAAAAAAAAAAGAACATTTTTTTCTTCAGTACAAGCCTGCAAAGCATTGCACCTGTGATCAGTGGAATTATGGTGCAATGTCAGGCTCCTGCAGACAAACCTTACAGTTTTCAACCCACACCCCTGTGCAAGCTATCAGTCTGAAAGCTGTAGGGTTTGTAAATGAACTACAAGGATGCTTATATGTGCCATTGCAGTCCATTGAGAAGTACAAGCCATCTAATGCTTTGGCACATGGTACTGTGAATGAATGACACAGCTGTGCAAGTGGACCTCCGCACAGCCATGCTGTTTTTAAAATGCGACAAAAGCTTTGACAAGAAAAACTTAGCCACATATACAGTATATTTCATCTATGTAATAGCCTGTGTGCTTGGAGCTCTGCTTTAGAACATCTACATGTAACTTAGCTATACAACTTCTGATAGCCATACAAACTAAATCTACAAATTTACAAGTATATATGGGAATGCCAAACCTGCTTGAAGCAGGCCAAAGGAAGGTAACCTGCAGGTCAAATGGAACAGAATTTTGAATGACCTTAGAAGTGTCAGACTGATGCTACTGACATATCCCAAAGTATGAAAACAGACATTACCTGGTTTCAGAGAAGGGAATGTAAGCCTTGGGTCCTCAGGAGGGTGTGCCCTCCGCCTCTTGCGCCACCGACGAGATGGATACGTATAAAGCTGCCCAGGAGCTGTACCTTTATTACAATAGAGCACGATAAAATAAAAAATTACCCATTTCATGATTGGACACACACACAACCTTTTTTATTTTGGCAATTCTGCTGGTTTTATACAAACTAACTTATTATAGCCCCTCCTATTAAATGAAGCATTCAATTCAAGAGACAGATACACATTTTTTATTTACAGCAAACCTTTTTATTTTTCTGGCATTAGTTTGGAACATTTAGGAAAAAAGGAGAATGACTAATTCCTGTGACAGGTTTGGAAATCGGCTGAATCAGATCATAGAGGAACTTATTCAGCCCTCCAATGCATCATCAGGATTTCTATACCAACCATATATAGAAATCCTATTCCCATCTTATGGCTGCAAAGTAATATAGAGTGTACAATTTGAATGCTGTATATCAAGTTCTAAGACCCAAAAGCAGAATCCACTAATGAAGTTAGCATGTACCCAGAAGAGCCCTTATAAGAAAAAAACATTGATTGGCAGGTAATTGTGACCCATGTTCAGTGCAGCGTTTTCAAAGAATGCTTCACTGAGCCCTGCTGTGTAAGGAGCCATGCTGTCCAATACAATTCCCCTAGGCAAGTCCCAGGAATAGTGGTAAATGTACCTTTGACAATCAAGTGCTGTGAGACACAAGCCTCTGCACAAATTACACATCAAATACTGGGTGCGATGTGCTCATTAGGAGGTAATCAGATTGGCTCTAAGCTGGTTAATTTACCTCAAATTTTTAAATTTTTTTTTTTAATTTTTTTTGCAATATCATACCTGGACCTCTGTGCCTTTTCTCCATCCATATATAACAGTTGCTCTGAGCCACCCCAGTTTGGGAATCCAAGAAAGGCATTCGAACGCTGCGTTCGGCACACAAACGTGCATTGTAATTGTGGCATTGCTCCATGGCGTCTCTGTAATACTGTTCACCAATGCTGCATTTAAAACAATAATTTATATATAGATATATTAGTATACAATGGTATAACTTACAATAACAGTGGGAGGCTGCTCTGTGCAGAAATAAACTGACAAGTTATCTTTCTCTCTTAGCCCTATGGAGTATAGTGTGTCTTGCACTGCAATACAACAGATTGTCACCTTCTATGGATTGTCTCTCCTTCCGTCCGAGCTCTGCTATACTGGGTCTGCAAGAGGCTGCTACCAAGTCAAATTCAGGTACTTATACTGCTTGCAATAAAAAATACATAATGATTACAGAACGGCATTAGTCTGTGTAGTTTAGATTGAGGCTGGGTTCACACTGGTACGAGACGACTACTTTGCCCTGCAACATCGGTCCTACTTTGGTCCTACTTCCATTCGACTTGAATGAACAAGATAAGGTTTTTCTGCAACTTTGAGATAGTACGACTTGTCTTTTGATCAATCAAAGCAATCCCAGTGTGACAAATTCCTTTTAATGCTGCTGTAATCACCATGTCGGATGTCACAAGTCGGATGGTTAGGACAAGGATCCTACTTTGATGCGACTTCAATGATATTCAATGGGCTGAAGTACGATCAAAGTCGGACCAAAGTGGTGCAGGGAGCATTTTTAAAGTCGGACCAGTTAAGACGGCTCTTATAGGGAAACATTGATTTTCACATGTCATGCGACATGAGCTCCCAATGTCAGTGCGTTTGTCTTACCAGTGTGAACCCGGCCTCACCCAGAGTTCAGATTGAGCCCAGGTTCACACATGTGCGGTTGCTGGTTCTTGCCTGGGGTCCGATGTATTCCTGTACAACGGTTCAGGCGCCATTCAGGTCTGAATTTTAGCCTGAATTTGCACATAAATCAGACCCAAAGACGCACCGGACCCTTTTTTAAATACGGACCGCTGCCACACCGGACATGTGTGAACCGGGTCCATTTACAGCAAGTCAGACTTGCCTGTCATGCGAATTGGATGTGTAAACCCAGCCTTAAAGCATACCAAAAACAAAAATGTAGTACATTGCAGCTTACCAGTCCTAAAACATGAGTTCTGAATTAGTTCTCAATTTTCAAGTTAACGGTATTTTCAGCAGGTACAAAAAATACCTGTTGATCTGGGGAAAAAAAAATGCAGTGTAACTGGCAAACTCTCCTATGTTTCTTGTGTAAACTACTAGCATCAATCTACCATGTCATGGGGATAAACAAAGCCAGCAAGGTTTTAAGCCTGGCCTGAGTGACAAATGAGTCATAAATACAGTGGAGAAATAAGCATAGCCTTAAAGGGACAGGAACTGTATTGTTTGTAGTATTACCAGGTGAAATTTAGAAAAAGCCTGAAAAAAAGAAAATGATTGCAGCCACAACATCTAATGCCCCATACACACATTCCGATAATCGGACGACAAAAGTCGCTTTCGGACAGATCGTTCCATAATATGATCGTTAGTACACAGCCCATCGTACGACAATCGTGTAATCAGTACAGTATGCGTCCGATAAAAGTCGTTCAACAAACACCACGCATGCTCGGAAACACGAAAATAAACCAGAAGGACACAGGGGTCACATGTATTTGACATCATTGAAAATACGTAGCTACGCACAGCGGAAGATTTTTCCAGAATCGTACGACAAAAATCTTACACACATTTTGCACTGTTGTATTCGATCTTAGTTGTATGCAACAAAATGCGAACGATCTGTCGTACGATAATCAGAACGCGTGTACGGGGCATTAGGACTGTTAAGTTTCAAACTGCAATATATCATGTTTTTTGTTTATATAAGCTCCTGAACAACCCTCAGATAGAATCTAAACATGAATAAACTGCCCCCTTCTGTAGATAAGTGGAAAGCATTTAACTGTATTTTTGGAGAACCTGCTGAAACACTTAACATTAGTTAAATAAGCTTTAAGTCCCTGTTCACATAGGTGCCATGCAGGAAAACTGCAAATCCACTGCGGGTTCCAGCATCGCACCTGACTCGCAAGGCAGTTCACACTGCACTATGCGAACTGCTGGGAGTGTCAATAGAAAGGTAATGACACCCCAAAATCAGTTTGCATATCGCAGTGCAAACTGTCAGTTCAGAAATGAATCGGATCGCATGGGTGTGAACAACCATGCGATCATATTCTGCTGCGGACCAAAAAAAGGGTCCTGTGCGAGTTTGGTCTGAATGTGATGCAAATTCAGCCATACTATCTGTATGGCTGAAATCGCATCGCACAGACATCGCGCATGTGATTTGCACTGTAGTGCGGCAAAAATCACATGCAATATCGCACAGCGCACTGGTGTGAACCGGGACTAAGTGCTCTTTCCCACTGAGCCCCTCTGCTCTATTCAGCGGGGAATCCGAGTAGAAAAGGATGGATGGCAGGTTTTTTTTTTTTACATCCGTGCCTATTCAGTTTGTGCCTGGTAGACCCGTGATAGCTTTGTGGATGGATGGATACAGACTTGTGACTATTTACATCAGTCTACCCACAGAGCTGGGATGGGATAGGTACTGGAAATGCATTCTATGCATTAAGATAAAAAACCTTCTGTGTGCAGCAGCCTCCCCAGCACCCTCTAATACGCACCTGAGCCCCATCTCTCTCCAAAGATGTCCACGGGTGCCTCAGCCATCCGGGACTCCCCTCCTGATTGGCTGAGTCCCGGCAGAAGCGCCATTGGCTCCCACTGCTGTCAAAGTCAGTCATCCAATCAGGAGAGAGAGGGGGCGGGACAAGCTGCTTGCTGTAAGGGGACTAAACAGGAGGGAGGGTCCAGGAGAGTCAAAGAGGGACCCAAGGAGAGAGCAGGATCTGGGCTGCATTGTGCAAATCCACTGCTCAGAGCAGGTAACGTTTGTTGTTTTTAGAGAAAAAATGATTTTACAATCACTTTTAAGTGATAAAGTCTTGGGTTTTCTTTTCGTGAAAAATAACAATCATGTCATACTTACCTGCCCTGTGTAGTGGTTTTGCACACAGCAGCCCACATCCTCCTCTTATCGGGTCCCTCTTCGGTGCTCCTGGCTCCTCCCTTCCATTAAGTGCCCCCACAGCAAGCGGCTTGCAGTGGTGGCACCCAAGCTGAGTCACAGCTCCCTGTGTCCATTCAGACACAGAGCCGTGGCCCGGCCCCACCCCCTTTCTCTCCTCATTGGCTGACTGACTTTGATTGACAGCAGCTCTCTCAGCCAAAGAGGAGGGGAGTCCTGGACAGCCGAGTCTCTGGTGCAACATTGCTGAATCTAAATGGACCTCAGGTAAGTATTAGAGGGGCTGCTGTACACAGAATGCATTTTATCCTAATGCATTAAGATTAACCACTTGCCTACTGTGCACTTAAACACCCTTCCTGCCCAGACCAATTTTCAGCTTTCAGCGCTCTCGCACTTTCAGTGACAATTGCGCGGTCATGCAATGCTGTAACCAAATGAATTTTTTATCATTTTGTTCGCACAAATAGAGCTTTAGTTTGGTGGTATTTATTCGCGACTCCGTTTTTTATTTTTTGCGATATAAGCGAAAACATAGCGGAAATTTTGAAAAAAAAAAAAAATATTTTCTCCTTTCTTTTTTTAAAAGAAATCCAATAAAATCAAATTTTGTCATAAATTTAAGCCAAAATGTATTCTGCTACATGTTTTTTGTAAAAAAAATTCCGTTAAGTGTATAATAATTGGTTCGCGTGATCACGGACATATGTACGCAAATGATCATGTAAAAGGGGTGTGCAGGTGATCACGGACATATGTGTGCAGATAATCATTGGCACATGTGATTTTAGTGGGACATATGTGAGGGACATGTGTTTTTATTATTTAGGGACATGTGTGTTTTGGGGACATGTGTGTTTTACTGTGGGGACATGTGTGTCTTAGTGTGGGGACATGTGTGTTTTTACTATGGGGACATGTGTGTTTTACTATGGGGGACCCTAGACTGGTGATCAGTGAGTAAAAAAACATCTCATACTCACTGATCACCAGCCGGCTGCAGCGATCCGCTCTCCTCTCCTCACCGACGACTTCCGTGTGAGGAGAGGAGGGCCGATTGCCTAGCAACCGGCTGTTTGTTTACATCACATGACAGCCGTGATTCGTCACGGCCGTCATGTGATCAGGAGGGCCGATCACCGTGCCCTCCTGCCGATTCGAGATGCGCCGTGTCCGGGTGACACGGCCGCATCGGGATCGCGCCGCTGCGCGGGCACGCGCGCGCGCGATCCCTCTACTTCTGAAGGACGTTCCTGAACGTCCTATCAGAAGTAGACGGCTCCCACCCGGCCGTATATCTACATTGGCCGGGTGGGAAGTGGTTAAAAACCTTCTGCCTTCAAAACCACTTTAATGCACAGTATGTCATTAAGGTAAAAAACCTTCAGGACTGATGCATTGCGGTTTGACCACACTGTGGGGAGAAGCTCAGTGTACCCGTGGGTTTGTATCATGTTAACTGTGTTTACCTAAAGGTCCCTTTCACACTGGGGTGGTGGATGCTTCGGTGGTAAAGCGCTGCTATTTTTAGGGCTATTTGGCCACTGGTGGGGAGCTTTTACCCCCGCTAGTGGCCGAGAAAGGGGTTAAAACCACCGGCAAAGCGCCGCTGCAGCAGCGATTTGCCAGCGGTATAGCCACGCTGCCCATTGATTTCAATGGGCAGGATCGGTGGAGGAGCGGTATACACAACACTCCTTCACCACTCCAAAGATGTTGCTAGCAGGACATTTTTTAGCGTCCTGCCAGCACACTGCTCCAGTGTGAAAGCCCTCAGGCTTTCACATTGGAGACACAGGAGCGGCTCTTTCAGGGCGCTTTGCAGGCGCTATTTTTAGCGCTCTATCGCCTGCAGTGTGAAAGGGGTCATAGACTTCTATTAGGCCCTGCGGTTTTGGTGCACTTTCTGAAAGCGCAACCAAAACTCCTGCATGCTGCATCTTTGGTACGCTTTCAGAAAGCGCACCAAAACAGCAGGACCTAATAGAAGTCAATGGAAAAGCAAAGCTAACAGAGCCAACTCATCAAAATCTCCAATTATGTCACTTCCGGCGATTCTCCAGCAAGCAGTATTTGCAGATTTCGAAGACTTGGCTGTTTTCACAGAACACTGGCATCGTATACACTACGGTACACGACGAGCTGGCTGTTTTGACAGAACACCAGCTAAGGAGTAAAAAAAGTTGTCGCTGCCTTGGAGACGGCCATGTTGTTGGTTACTAGCGGGCAGACTAACAATGTTCACTCATTATATTGCGTACTATAATGCAATGTTCCTCCCAACAGGTCATGTTTGCAGACTTTCCATTATTTTGTACAGGTGGTTTGATCAGTTTCACTGCCTTAGTAATTACGACATCCGTTTCATCTGAGGGAAATCCTGAACACATGACCTGTTGGGGGTACTTGAGGACTGGAGTTGAGAAACATTGTCATAGTATATAAGCTGCCAGTGTTCTGTGAAAACAGAAACAAAATCTACAATTACTGCTGCTGGAGAGTCACCGGAAGTGACGTAATTGGAGATTTTGACGAGTTGGCTCTTTTTACAGAACACCAGCACCAGGTAACGTGCGCTGCTCCCCTAATGTGGGCAAACTGCACCAAATCAGCCTTTGCATCCACTTTAAAGTAAAACAAAATTGTGACACTATGTAGGGTTATTGTTATGTACTTTTAGCAATAGAAAATCAGTGTGTAGAGTTAAAAGTAAATTCTTTTGAAAAATCTAATGAATGGCCTATGAGCAGTCTGTGGGTGTAATACTATAATAAACATATGGCAGGGCTGCTGCTGGTATATAACAGGAGTGAGTGGAGTTGTGGTTATCTGGATGTGGCAGCACAGACCGGCCATTGATAGGAAGGTAAACAATGGGAAGCCGGGGGATCAGGCAGCTTCCTCTCCCCGGAGAGTCTCAGACACAAGTGATCGCTGCCTGTGAACAGTAAACATTGTTATCTTTAGGTTTGATGCTTTGCTACATAACAATCACAATGCACCAATCACAGCCCCGGGAGAGGTGTGTATGGAGAGCCCATAGTGCCGGTGTCTTGCCGAGTTGGTTCCCCTGGCGGCTTGGTTCCTCTCTGTACTGCGCATGCGCAGTACGAATGGCTAGGCATCTTCCGGAAATTGCCGAACTGAAACAGATGCGAGTGAAGTGGACACCGCACAGCTGATTTTGTTTGTTAAAAAAAAAAAAAAAAAAGTTTAAAAAAATACACTCCTAATTGAAAGGGAAAACCCCACAGATAGCACTCTAAAAACACGTTTTCTATTACTCTTTTCTATATCCAGAGCTAAACTATTTATTTTTATTTTGCCTTTCCCTTGCTTACACTAATAGACCCGCCCCTTAGACTGACACCCCCCTTGCAGAGTAGCGCCAGCATCGGTAGCGTGCGGCATCGTCTTCTACACCGACTGCGCGTGCGCGGTGTACACTTTACTTCAAGCTGTTTAGCTTCGGCAATGTTCGGAAATTACGCTGCGCATGCGCAGTACAGATCTGCACTCATCCGCCGAGGGGAACCATCTCGGCAGAACACCGGTCACATGACTGCTGTGTCAGGGCTAACAATGCTCGGGCTACACGAGGAGACGCCGCCATTCTCTGCCTACGGATAACAAGCTGGGCCTTGTAGTTCTACAAGGAAGTACAACATGTCCCAGCCTGCCTCACAACTACACACTCTCTCCACTCCCTCTATGTCAGCCGCCTCTCTGAGGAGAACCCTGCCTTCCCGCCCGAGAACAACCGCCTCTCTCGTCCCTTAACTCCGCCACCTTCCCACTTCACTTTCTCCCATTTCCTTCACTTACATCTTTTCTACAGCCGCCGCCATCTTCTCAGTCTCTCCCGCGACATAAGCACTCTAACAAGGCGCCTGCGCACATGGAGCATGACCTCACTCGTACACATGCGCGGTGCCGCTGAGTCGCACGCGCTACGTGAGGGCTGAGGAGATTCTTTCTCATGGCGCATGCGCCGCAAGAGGCTTAGCGTATTGTGGAAGCTTACTGCGAGCTCCTGGGTTTTTCCTGATACGAGCCTTCTTCCCCTAGTTGGCTTTTGTTATTATAATATTAATAAATGATCTTTGATTTTATATATTGTCACAGCAGCAGCCTCATTGAAGTGTATAAAGATTTACTTTACATAAAACATGTGAACTAACACCAAATACTCATCTTTCCTCCTCCTGGTCCTCACTGTGCCTACCTCCAGGGATGCCCAACTTTCAGATCCCACCATGCAGCAGCATCAACGGTACAAGACAAGAATTGGAAATCTCTGCTCTTTTTTTTTTTTTTTCTCTCAGCATTTTCAGGGCAAACCAGATTGATTCTGATTGGTCAGCACCATCAATGTAACCAGCAGTGGCAGCCTGTAATGCAGGGCGCCACCCCCTATACATGCACCCAGCCACTAATCTACATGCAGGGTGCCGGACAGAGCCGATCGGCCCTATAGGCACACTATGCAAGCTGCTTAGGGCCCCGCCACTGTGGGGGGGCCCCCAAGACCCGGCATCCCCCCTGCACCTCTGGCTGGCCGTTTAGAGTGCAATGAGGAGAGGTGGGAGGAGGTGGAAGGCGGCAATCGTCAGCTCTATGGTGCCTGAGTGGGCAGCGGGATCTCCCTGGGGTTTGTAGTACTCTCAGTGTATACAGTGGAGAGGAGAAGGGAGGGGCCTCTGACCCAGGCAGGTATCAGTTTCACTTTCACTCTGCTTGAACACTGTTGCTGATGCCCGGGTCAGAGGCCCCTCCCCTCTCTGCTGGAGCAAAAAGTTCATTCTTTTCTCAGATCGCTCTTTTTTTTTTTCTCAGATCGCTCTTCCCTCGGATCGTTCTTACATTAGATATGACACCAGAGCCCCCCCCCCCCCTTACATCAGATATGACACCAGAGCCCCCCTTACATCAGATATGACATCAGAGCCCCCCTTCCCCTGTACTCACTGATCACTAACTGCAAAGAAGTTCCTCATTGCTCTTTCCAGGCTCCACACACTCTGTGTTCGTTCCTCAGCAGTGCTGCTGAGACTGTTCAGTCAGTACCGCTCTCTATTGCCACCTGCAGGCTGGAGGGAGGAGAACACCTAATCCTCTCTCTGAGCCACGATCCTATCTGAATGTGTCCGGTTTTCAGGGGTGCTCAAAACCGGGCACATGATTCAAATCCCGACTGTACGGGTGAATCCCATACAGGTGGCAACCCTAGGTGGTACCCAAAAGGATCTAGATGGGGGGGGGGATACCAAAGGGGGGTAGGTTTGAGGGGGGTACCCATGGTAGTAACTAGGGGTGCAGGCGTGAGGAATACCTGTAGATGGTAGGGGTAGCAAAAGAGCAGGGGGAGCCCACCCCCTTACACAGAGCAACCCCACTTTTAACCAGCAACCCTCAAGACAGCTTCTAGTTTGAACAAACCTATTCCAGCGCACACATGCAAAACTGACATTTACCTCCAGCAAGGCTGTTTAAAAGCACCTAGACAGACATTTTCAAAAAACATGGGGATTTGGTCACACCATATTGCTATATGGTGCTTAAGCCCACTTACTGTGACAAAGTACCCCATGATTAGTGGGTCCTACACTATCCATAGATCGGGAGATCCTGCTTCTGCTTCTTTTGAAAATGTCTGTCTAGGTGCTTTTAAACAGCCTTGCTGGAGGTAAATGTCAGTTGTGCGTGTACATCTACATTCGGAGATAGAACTACTAGCCCCAGGGAGATCCCCCTGCCTGTGGACACCATATAGCTGCCGATTGCTGCCTCCCACCTCCACCAGCCAGGTACAGGGGAACCATTGCAAGGGGGGGAGTCAGCTGTTTGGGGGCCCAAATGTAAGAGGGGGGGGGCTTTCTGGGGACACTAATGTAAGGAAGGGGGCCTCTGGGGACACTAATGTAAGGAAGGGGGCCTCTGGGGACACTAATGTAAGAGGGGGGCCCCTGGGGACACTAATGTAAGGACGGGGCCCTCTGGGGGCACTGATGTAAGGACGGGGCCCTCTGGGGACACTGATGTAAGAGGGGGCCCCCTGGGGACACTAATGTCAGAGGGGGGGCTCTCTGGGGACCCTGTGTAAGGAGGGGCTCTCTGGGGACCCTGTGTAAGGAGGGGCTCTCTGGGGACCCTGTGTAAGGAGGGGCTCTCTGGGGACACTAATGTAAGAGGGAAGGCTCTCTTGGGACCCTGATGTAAGGGGGGGCTCTCTGAGGACCCTGGTGTAATGGGAGACTCTCTGGGGACCCTGATGTAGGGGGATACCCTCTGAGGACCCTGATGTAAGGGGGGGCTCTCTGGGGACCCTGGTGTAATGGGAGACTCTCTGGGGACCCTGATGTAGGGGGATACCCTCTGGGGACCCTGATGTAAGTAGGGAGGCTCACTGGGGACCCTGATGTAAGGAGGGGCTCTCTGAGGACACTGATGTAAGGGGGGGCTTTCTGGGACCCTGATGTAAGGGGATGCTCTCTGGGGACCTCATTCTGTTCTATATTGTTGTACTTATTCTTTGACTGTTTTGTTTAAAGGAGGGAGGATTGTTTTGGGAGCACTGAAGTGTTGGGTGTGACTGTGTGGCAATGGCAAATGGTTTACATAGCTCACGGGTCAAGTAGAGGGCCCCTTAGCAGAATTTTGCTTAGGGCCCCAGGGAGGTCAGAATCGGCACTGGTGCCGGACATATGGATTCCAATGGGGTTTTTTTTTTTTTTTTTTTTAAAGCACAAGTTTTGAGCCCGAGGCTCTTATAGGCTTCACAAATGGGTGGGCTTGGGGCACAGAGCACTGGGCGCTCGCAGGTCACTCAGCTGTGTTAGAAAAGCAAATGAATATTTGCTTTCCTAACATTAAACCGCCTCTCCGCCAGACAGCAGGTTAGGGGGCACACTGGCAGCATTTGATATGGCACAGTGGCCGTGTTTGATGGGGCACAGTGAGGCTGCATTTGATGGGGCACAGTGAGGCTGCATTTGATGGGCACAGTGAGGCTGCATTTGATGGGCAAAGTGAGGCTGCATTTGATGGGCAAAGTGAGGCTGCATTTGGCAGTGGCTGCCCAAGACATCTAGAGGAAATTAATTTGGTGAATTGTGGGGGGTGACAAAATTGCACTAATATTGGGAAGTGCCTAAAACTTTAGCCTACTCACTGTGTAGAAGGCAACATATGCACAGTCATTGTACCCAAAAAGAGTCTAACAGGGGTCAGGAGTGCGTAACATACAGAGCACAGGGGTCAGGAGTGCGTAACATACAGAGCACAGGGGTCAGGAGTGCGTAACATACAGAGCACAGGGGTCAGGAGTGCGTAACATACAGAGCACAGGGGTCAGGAGTGCGTAACATACAGAGCACAGGGGTCAGGAGTGCGTAACATACAGAGCACAGGGGTCAGGAGTGCGTAACATACAGAGCACAGGGGTCAGGAGTGCGTAACATATAGAGCACAGGGGTCAGGAGTGCGTAACATACAGAGCACAGGGGTCAGGAGTGTGTAACATATAGAGCACAGGGGTCAGGAGTGTGTAACATACAGAGCACAGGGGTCAGGAGTGTGTAACATACAGAGCACAGGGGTCAGGAGTGTGTAACATACAGAGCACAGGGGTCAGGAGTGTGTAACATACAGAGCACAGGGGTCAGGAGTGTGTAACATACAGAGCACAGGGGTCAGGAGTGTGTAACATATAGAGCACGGGGGTCAGGAGTGTGTAACATACAGAGCACAGGGGTCAGGAGTGTGTAACATACAGAGCACAGGGGTCAGGAGTGCGTAGCGTGGAATTCAAGAGACTACAACAAAAAATATACCTCCCCCAAGCCAAACCCCCCCCCCCCCACCACCATACAGATCTCCCCTCCCACAATTGAAATCCTACCCAGTACAGATCTCCCCCAAGTACAGATCTATCTCTTAATACAGATCTATGCCCCTATTACAGCTCTCCCCTCTCCTTAAAATCCACTCACCAGACCAGGCATTTCAGAGAGAACTGAGTCCTCATTCAGCTGTCATTCATGTAACTTGAGATGAGCCTGTCTGTGAGTTCTGACAAGTAGCAGGATTGGCAGTTGTAGTGTTTTGGGTGCACAACTATCTGAGCTGAGTGTGGATGCTCTGAGGGGGTTTGGACCCCCTAATCCCCCCCCCCCCCTTATCTATGCCCCTGCTACAGAGACAGTCTCATACTGACACACTAGAAACATATCCGCAGAGATGAAATCAGTCTCAAGGATTTAAAGTGGTTGTAAAGGCAGAGGGTTTTATATCTTCATGCCGAACCAGGGCTCCGTGTCTGAATGAACACACAGAGCTGCAGATCGGCTTGGGTGCCCCCCATAGCAAGCTGCTTGCTGTGGGGGCACTTGCCAGGAGGGAGGGGCCAAGAGAGCCAGTGAGGGACCCGAGAAGAGGAGGATCTTGGCTGCTCTGTGCAAATCCACTTTACAGAGCAGGTAAGTATGACATGTTTGTTATTTTTATAGAAAAAAAAAAGGAGACATTACAATCACTTTAACCACTACGCGCCCGCGCTATAGCCGAAAGACGGCTGCAGCGCGGACGCTCCCTGCCGGGAGGACGTCCCTGGACGTCCTCCTGTTTACTTCCCTAATGCGCGCTCCTGAGAGCGCGCATCGGGGAAGTTCTGTGCTGGCCGTGTCCGTAGGACACGGCCGGTCACATCTCGCTGTAAACGGCCAATCACAGCGGCCGTTTACAGCGAGATCGGCGTGTCCAATGAGAGATGATCTCATATGGAAACATATGAGATCATCTGTCAGCGCCGCTCTCTCTCCTCACACTGACAGCGTGTGAGAAGAGAGAGGATGAACGGCCAAGCGGCCGTAAGTAAAAAAAAAAAAAAAATGTGCGATCTGTGCCCGCTGCCTGCTGCCCCCATCTGTCCCCATCTGTCCCCCCCCTGCCCGCTGCCTGCTGCCCCCATCTGTCCCCCCGCTGCCATCTGTCCCCATCTGTCACCCCGCTGCCATCTGTCCCCATCTGACACCCTGCTGCCATCTGACACCCTGCTGCCATCTGACACCCTGCTGCCATCTGTCACCCTGCTGCCATCTGTCACCCCCCTGCCCGCTGCCATCTGTCCCCTCCCTGCCTGCTGCCCCCATCTGTCCCCCCGCTGCCATCTGTCCCCCCCCTACCCGCTGCCATCTGTCCCCCCCTACCCGCTGCCATCTGTCCCCCCCGCCCGCTGCCATCTGTCTGCCCGCTGCCATCTGTCCCCCCCCTGCCATCTGTCACCATCTGTCCCCCCGCTGCCATCTGTCCCCCCCCTGCCCGCTGCCATCTGTCCCCCCCCCCCCGCTGCCATCTGTCCCCATCTGTCCCCCCGCTGCCATCTGTCCCCCCGCTGCCATCTGCCCCCCCCCTGCCCGCTGCCATCTGTCCCATCTGTCCCCCCGCTGCCATCTGTCCCCCCTGCTGCCATCTGCCCCCCCCCCTGCCCGCTGCCATCTGTCCCCCCGCTGCCATCTGTCCCCCCGCTGCCATCTGCCCCCCCCCCTGCCCGCTGCCATCTGTCCCCATCTGTCCCCCGCTGCCATCTGTCCCCCCCTGCCCGCTGCCATCTGTCTTCATCTGTCCCCCCCTGCCCGCTGCCATCTGTCCTCATCTGTCCCCCCTGCCCGCTGCCATCTGTCCTCATCTGTCCCCCCTGCCCGCTGCCATCTGTCCCCCCTGCCATCTGTCCCCAGTGCACCTGTCCCCAGTGCCATGTATAAGTGCCACGTGTCATCAGTGTCACGTGTCATCAATGCCATGTATCAGTGCCATCTGTCATCAGTGTCACGTGTCATCGGTGCCACGTATCAGTGCCATCTGTCATCAGTGTCACATATTAGTGCCATCTCTCATCAGTGCCACGTATTAGTGCCACATGATATCAGTGCCACATATAAGTGCCATTTGTCACCAGTGCCACATATTAGTGCCATCTGTCAGTGTCACGTGTCATCAGTGCCCCGTACTAGTGCCATCTGTCATCAGTGCCACATCAGTGTCGCGTGTCATCAGTGCCACGTATCAGTGCCATCTGTCATCAGTGCCACGTCAGTGTCACTTGTCATTGTCCTGGTGCTCCAGGGCCTTCAAAAGTGTAATAGGTAGTCAACAAGTTAGATGTGTAATTTAGAACACGTGATGGCGCTCCCTGCATTTTGGGCCTCTCTATGTGGCCAGGCTGTGGAAAAGTCCCACACATGTGGTATCGTAATACTCAGGAGGAGTAGCAAAATTTATTTTGGGGTGTCATTTGTGGTATACACATGCCATGTGAGAGAAATAACCTATTACAATGACAATTTTGTGGAAAAAAATAAAAAATAAAAAATAAATTCATTTTACAAAGAATTGTGGGAAAAAAATGACAACATCAAAAACCTCACCATGCCTCTTACTAAATACCTTGGAATGTCTACTTTCAAAAAAGGGGTCATTTGGGGGGTATTTGTACTTTCCTGGCTTGTTCGGGTCACAAGAAATGAGATCGGCCACCAGTACATCAGGTGTGATCAATTTTGTATAATTCGCACCACAGTTTGTAGAGTCTGTAACTTTCACAAAGACCAAATAATATCCACTAATTTGGGTTATTTTTACCAAAGATATGTGGCAGTATAAATTGTGGCCAAAATTTATGAAGAAAAATTAATAATTTGCAAAATTTTATCACAGAAACAAAGAAAAATGCTTTTTTTTTTCAAAATTTTCGGTCTATTTTCATTTATAGCGCAAAAAATAAAAAACCCAGAGGTGATCAAATACCACCAAAAGAAAGCTCTATTTGTGGGAAAAAAAGGACAAAAAATTCATTTGGGTTCAGTGTTGCATGACTGAGTAATTGTCATTCAAAGTGTGAGAGCACCGAAAGCTGAAAATTGGTCTGGGCAGGAAGGGTGTTTAAGTGCCCAGTAAGCAAGTGGTTAAGTGATGACTAATGTGTTTCAGGGGATAAACACACATACTGTAGTATTTCCTGCATTCACTAATGCTGACCTAACCTTCCCTTCTTAAACAATTTCAAGCAGTAAATGGCAGTGCAGATCTCTTTGGTATCTGCTTACCTGAGTTCAATTAAGCATGGTCAAAAAGCCCTGATGAAGGTGGAGTGTGTTTGGCCCCTGAAACGCATTGGTTTTATCTTCTAGAAATCAACTCTATCATAAAAACCTTGGACTCTTGGACGTTTTTTTGCACTCTCTTTTGGATTGTATGTATGTGGATTCTCAACTCTGGGTCTTTTCCCTGTTGCTGAGGGGAGTCCTGTTATATGGAGTCGGAGCAGGGACACTTTCAGTGACTCTAAAGGCCCATACACACGATCAGACTTTTAGACAACAACGGTCCGACGGACGTGTTTTATCGGACAATTCGACCGTGTGTATTTTTCATCAGACAAATGTTCGCTGTGAATGCTCTCAAACTTTCCGGCAACAAATGTCCGATGGAGAATAATCCGATCGTGTGTACACAAGTCCATCGGACTAAAGTCCAAAGTACAAACACGCATGCTCAGAACCAATGCTAAAGATAACAATAGCAGAAGTTGCCCAAAGGGTGGCGGTAAAGAGCTGAAAAAACACGTGATTTGGGGAATGTTGGCTGAAAAGGTTCACGGCCTTCGGACAAAAATCCACGGAAAAGTCAGATGGAAGTCCGATCATGTGTACGAGGCTTTAGAAAGTCTTAATCCGCACCCCATTTGTTCTTGTGTTTGCAATCCTAAATATGTATGCAGAGACACAATCCCTGGAATTCATAAAGAGTGTTGTAGATACTCTTTCGAAATCTGCCTCACAGTAGTGCAACAAATGCCGGCAATTGTGATTGATAGATACATGTACGTGTCAATAAGATATTAATGAATCTGTCATGACAACTGTCGCATGCATCTCTCCTGTGAGGTGGCAGGGTTTTATAGGCAGGGATTCTATTTAGAGAAGTTGGGAGAGTAATGGAAACCAGTTCCAGAGGAATTAAAGAAAAATAGAAACGTCTCAAATTTGCGGCACAATAATTGCATCTGCAGCATAATCAGCAATATACCCCAACATGGAAGAGTTATTAATTACCTCCACTTTCCTTATCTCCAATACTTCCTTATGACTTTGTTGCAACAATAGAGTCATACCGTAAAAATATTGCAAAAAAGAACTACTTGAATTTTCCATAGGCATCATTACTAACTATGAAAATGTCCCAGTGTTTTCATGAATTTGGTGCTAGGCTTCCAATTACATCTACATTTACATCTTGCTAGAAATGTGTTATAAGTGTCTTATTGAATTGTCCCCTGTGAGTACTGTAATGAGTACTGTAGTGTGTGTGAAATAGGGATAGCTGAGGACATTACTCACTTTTATTTATTTGAAAACTGCAATAAATATCTATTTTTGTACCTGCTAACTCATTTTATGTTTTGGGAAATAAATGTTTCTCCACTCTCCTCCACCAACTTCTCCTGCCAACATAATTTGATTGCAAGATAGAAATGTCCAGTTTACCAACAGCTTGATATCAATGCATTTTATTACTGCCAATGGACGGTCCTCATAATGTTCTGCTGCTCTTCCACTCTCAGAACTTTCTGTTGTCCTGACCAAAAGAAAAGGAGACAACCTGAGGAAGCACAGCAAGCAGAAGTGGACTAAGGGCTCTTTCACACGGGGCGGATCAGTGCAGATCCGCCCCGTGGATAGCCGCTTGCTCAGCGGGGATCGCCGGAGCGATCTCCGCTGAGCAGGAAGATGACAGGTCCGTCTCTGCACTCCGTGCAGGGACGGACCTGTCAGAGCACCGCTCTCCCCTATGGGGGATCGGGTGACGACGGACCGTAGAGTCCGTCGTCACCCGATCCGCTCTGCAGACGGATGAAAAAATTGGGTTTTCCTCCGTCTGCAGAAACGGAGCATAGCGGGCACGGACGAGAACGGGTGTCAGCGGATGCTCATCCGCTGACACCCGCTATCCCATAGGGATACCTGTATGTCCGTTTTTCATCCGAAAACGGAAGGATGAAAAACGGATATACGGTCCGTAAGTGTGAAAGAGCCCTTACACTGTCATCCCAACAATCACAGCTCGTCCCAGCTGCACAGGATGCTTACTGCCACTGCATGCTTGGGGTGGAAGAGGATAGTGCTGGAAAGGCTGGGCCCCTGCAGAAACACTTGTGTAGGATATTAGGGAGCTGCACGCGGAGAATCGTCAAGCCATTAGGGTCAACTTATGGACCTGGTCTTTTTCTGAAACTTGTTGTTTACAAGTTTTAAATTAGTATTTTTTGCTAGAAAATTACTTAGAACCCCCAAACGATATATATATTTTTTAGCAGAGACCCTGGAGAATAAAATGGCGGTTGTTGCAATATTTTATGTCACATTGTACTTACGCCGCAGTCTTTCAAATGCATTTTTTTTGGACTTAAAAAACAAGTTAACCCAATTGTTTTGTCACGCCGAGTAAACCTAATGCCGCGTACACGGACAAACCGCGGGACTTTCCGAGGGGGGACTTGCCCACACACGCCCGGACTTCCGAGCGGGTTACTTGCCCACACACGCCCGGACTTCTCCGGCGGACAATCCGCGGGAAAAAAGTCTGCGGGACTTTTGAAAATGAACGGACTTGCCCGGATAATTTTAAAACAAAACTTAAAACCTAGTCCGCCGGACTTTTGGCGCCAAAAAGTCCGCCGGCGCCCACACACAGGGGATTGTCCGGCGGACTCGAGTCCAGCGTACAATCCCGCGGGAATGTCCCTTCGTGTGTACGAGGCATAACATGACATGCTTCAAAATTGCGCATGCTCATGGAATGGGTACAAACTACAGTACTTAAAAGACTGCTTTTTTAAATTATTTATCCCATAATCATACTTACCTAGGTGGATGCAGCATCTGTCCCCGATGCCTCTTAACTGAGAACCGAGCCACCAAACACTGCCGATGGCTAAGTTCTCTCACCTTCCCATCGGAGAGCTGCTGCCTGTCAATCAGCAGCTCTCCTACTCTGCTCCTTCATGCTCCACTGGAGCGCTGAGCTGTGGAGGGTGGGGAGCAGCCGTCCCAGCGGCTCGCTGAGACGCCTATCAGTCCAGGCACCTGGCGGATCCAGACTTCCAGAGTCGGGATGACTGATCTTGGTGACGTCAGCAGAGAGCGGACTTCAGACCGCTCTCTGCTTGAAACGGGTCACAGGAGTGCAAAACTAATTGCACTCCTGTGACCCAAAGGAGAAGTCCACCCAAATTAGCTCAGGCTGGACTTCTCCTTTAAAAATCTCCATAGGCGACGCTTTACATTTTTTTTTTATAGGTTACCTGTTAAGAGTTACATTGGAGGTCTAAGACTGTAATTATTGCTCTCACTCCAACGATTATGACGATACCTCACATGTGTGGTTTGAACACCGTTTACATTTGTGGGTGCGACTTACGTATGCGTTCGCTTCTGCGCGAGAGCTCGGGGCATTTAAGAAAAAAAAAATTATTTTTTTCTTATTTATTTTACATTTAATTTTAAAAACTGTCTCTTTAAAATACTTTTTGACCACTTTTATTCCTATTACCAGGAATGTAAACATCCCTTGTAATAGAAATAAGCATGACAGGTCCTCTTTATTGTGAGATCTGGGGTCAAAAAGAACCCAGATCTCTCATTTACACTTAAAAGCAATAAAAAATAATAATTATTTTTTACATTTACCAAAAAAAATTGTCCCTTTTGAGGCCGTTAGCCAGAAGTGATGTCAGACGTCGCACTGATCCTCCAGGGGCATAGAGTCGAGTGGGGGCCATCTTGCCCTCACTCACTTCCTGCCCATAGCTCCAGGGGATCGGATCATTTCCGACTTTACGGCTCTCTCCATTAAGTGGGGGAACTACTGGGAAGGGCACCTTTCCCGCTGTCTATAAAAGTGATCCTGTGGCGAATCCGCCACCGATACCACTTTTATTGGACGCCGAATCGCTCACAGTTTAAACAGATACTGGGGTTATGGCAGCTAGCTGCTGCTATAACAACAGTATCTAATGTCAAAGGAATGACGTATATATAGGTCATTACTTTGACATTAGATACTGGACCGGAAGTGGTTAATAGCAATGGCAGACAGGCAGGGCTGGGAGAAGGGGTGGGCAGGAGGGGAGGCTGCCTGGGGTGGGGGGGTTCTTTGCTGACACAATACTCATACATCAGAGGGGGGGGGGCGGTTTGGCATGTTCGCCCCGGTCTCTAGATTACCCTGTCCCGGCACTGTAGACCATGCAGCTTGGGTGGCAAGGCACCACCCTTAGTGGTCATGGTTCTCTAGGTCTTGGCCTAGATGGCTTAGTGTAAAATTCAGCCATTGTCCCGTGGTAACATAGGGGATGGCTGGGGGGGCAGTGGGGGACCAGGCAAGTGTTGGATGTTAAAGATTCTTAAGCTGCCAGCACTCTTGAAGACAGTGCAGATTAAATTAATTCACTGTGTCTCCTCTTTCATCGGCTTCACAGCCGTGTGGCTTCCCCTGCGTCTCCTCCCTCTTCCATCTTGGCGGCCAATAGGATCACTTCTCCTCCAGGCCAATCGGGTCTCAGGACCTGCTTCCTGCGCCGGGATTAGCCGGGAGGCGAATCAGGAAGACAATAGTGAATATTAATTCGCTATTGTCACACAACTGGGTGGGCTTACCCTTATTTGAAGCCAATTGGAGCCAACAAAAAACAACTCCATTGGAATTTATGCGTCTGATGCCCTGCATGTATATTAGGGGCTGGACGCATGGATTAGGGGGCGCCACCCCTGCACCCCGTATTGACGGGCAGTCGCTGGTTAAAAGCAACAGTGCCAAGGATCAAAATTTTAAAATGGTATGTCATCGATTTTTGGTTGCCTATGGACAGTCTATTGGATACAAAGTAATGTACAAAAGGACAGAGAGGATCCACTAAGTAATACAGCACCTCATCCCTTGATATTGAAGTATAAACAAAGGGGGTAGTGGACTAGGGATTATAGCGGTGCAATAATGATGTAGGAGAGTCGGGGTTAACTCACAGTTCGATGCTCAAATCACTTGTTTGTTAATACAAAATAGTTATAGCATCTATACCGATTTGGGTAAGTTTTTTGATTGAGTTTAAGGGGGACACCCCCGTTCTTCCATCACCAGGGAATATGGGGTGGGGGCATCCCTTTAGGATCATAATCGGTGGACTCTCTCCTTGGCTATCTCCATCAAAAATCCCCATTTTTTGTATAAACTGGCACTGGACTATTCCCGGTCTCATTTATCAGTAATTTATACTAATTATGACAATCTTTCCCATTAGATACACTTATCTTGTACAGTAGACCCACCCTGAGGAAGCCATTGCTATGGCGAAACATGTCGGAACTGTCTACTAAGATGCACCCAGTTCATCTCAGGTCATCTTATCTACAGTAACTTTGAATTATTTTTTAAACTCTACGTGTATTTCTGAATCAATTGGTAATTTTGGATTGTTCTCTGCATAAATGATCATGTATCCTTTAGAACGAATTTAATTATTTTTTGCTATGACCCCTCATGATGAAGCATTGTTAAATGTATATCATTAATTCTTCTCCCCTTTTTTTCTTTTGATATGTAACTATTTATATGATTGTACTTATATGTAATAAAACTATTTTGTATTAACAAACAAGTGATTTGAGCATCGAACTGTGAGTTAACCCCGACTCTCCTACATCATTATTGCACCGCTATAATCCCTAGTCCACTACCCCCTTTGTTTATACTTCAATATCAAGGGATGAGGTGCTGTATTACTTATGCCCCGTACACACGTACGGACTTTTGCCGGCGGACCTAAGTCCAGCGGACAATCCGCTGGACTTTCCGGCTAGGTCCGCTGGACTTTCCGAGGGTGTGGACTTGCCCACACACGCACGGACTTGTCCAGCGGATAATCCGCCGGCCAAAAGTCCGCGGGACTTTTGAAAATGAACGGACTTGCCCACACACGGAGCAGTCCGTTCATTTCGAACGTAACTTCAGGTTACGTAGCTAGCGTAGGCAGTTACTGCCGCCGCGCTAGCTCCGTGACCTGGCATGGATTTAAAGGGAATCCCCACGCCGAAAAAACGGCGTGGGGGACCCCCCCAAATCCATGTCAGACCCTCATCCGAGCACGCAGCCTGGCAGGCCAGGAAAGGGGTGGGGACGAACGAGCGCCCCCCCCCCTCCTGAGCCGTACCAGGCCGCGTGCCCTCAACATGGGGGGTGCCCTGGGGAAAGGGGGGCCGTGCGGCCCCCCCACCCCAAAGCACCTTGTCCCCATGTTGATGAGGACAAGGGCCTCTTCCCGACAACCCTGGCCGTTGGTTGTCGGGGTCTGCGGGCGGGGGCTTATCGGAATCTGGGAGCCCCCTTTAATAAGGGGGCCCCCAGATACCGGCCCCCCACCCTATGTGAATGAGTATGGGGTACGATGTACCCCTACCCATTCACCTAAGGTGTAAAATGTAAAGTACAAAAACACACACACTTTTGAAAAAATATTTTATTGCACTGCTCCGGGCGTCTTCTTCCGTCTTGGGGGTCTTCTCGCCGGACTCCCCCGCCATTTACCTAGCTCTTTTACCGAGCGAGGGGAGTCCGGCTACCTTCTTCGTCGTCGCCGCCGTCTGGGGGTCTCGATCCGCCTTCGGGGGTCTTCTTCCGTCTTGGGGGTCTTCTCGCCGGACTCCTCCCCTCTCTTCTGCTCTTTTACCTAGCTCTTTCACGAGGGGAGGTGTCCGGCTACCTTCTTCGTCGTCGCCGCCGTCGTCTGGGGGTCTCGATCCGCCTTCGGGGTCTTCCGGGGGTCTCTTCTGTTCTTGCGGCGGTCGTCGTCTTCCGCGCCGCCGGCGCCTTGTCCTTCTTCTTGTCCTTCTTGTTCTTCTTCTTCCGATGTTGACCCGACGCTCTCTCTGCCCGGAATGCCTGTGCCGCTCTGAGCTCGGACTTATATAGGGACATGGGCGACAGGGTCACATGCACATGTCACATGGTGACCCCGCCCCCTTGTGTTGTCACAGTCCCGGAGGATGCTGGGACTGTGACATCGCAAGGGGGCGGGGTCACCATGTGACATGAACATGTGACCCTGTCGCCCATGTCCCTATATAAGTCCGAGCTCAGAGCGGCACAGGCATTCCGGGCAGAGAGAGCGTCGGGTCAACATCGGAAGAAGAAGAAGAACAAGAAGAACAAGAAGGACAAGAAGAAGGACAAGGCGCCGGCGGCGCGGAAGACGACGACCGCCGCAAGAACAGAAGAGACCCCCGGAAGACCCCCGAAGGCGGATCGAGACCCCCAGACGACGGCGGCGACGACGAAGAAGGTAGCCGGACACCTCCCCTCGTGAAAGAGCTAGGTAAAAGAGCAGAAGAGAGGGGAGGAGTCCGGCGAGAAGACCCCCAAGACGGAAGAAGACCCCCGAAGGCGGATCGAGACCCCCAGACGGCGGCGACGACGAAGAAGGTAGCCGGACTCCCCTCGCTCGGTAAAAGAGCTTGGTAAATGGCGGGGGAGTCCGGCGAGAAGACCCCCAAGACGGAAGAAGACCCCCGGAGCAGTGCAATAAAATATTTTTTCAAAAGTGTGTGTGTTTTTTGTACTTTACATTTTACACCTTAGGTGAATGGGTAGGGTTACATCGTACCCCATACTCATTCACATAGGGTGGGGGGCCGGTATCTGGGGGCCCCCTTATTAAAGGGGGCTCCCAGATTCCGATAAGCCCCCGCCCGCAGACCCCGACAACCAACGGCCAGGGTTGTCGGGAAGAGGCCCTTGTCCTCATCAACATGGGGACAAGGTGCTTTGGGGTGGGGGGGCCGCACGGCCCCCCTTTCCCCAGGGCACCCCCCATGTTGAGGGCACGCGGCCTGGTACGGCTCAGGAGGGGGGGGGGGGCGCTCGTTCGTCCCCACCCCTTTCCTGGCCTGCCAGGCTGCGTGCTCGGATGAGGGTCTGACATGGATTTGGGGGAACCCCCACGCCGTTTTTTCGGCGTGGGGATTCCCTTTAAATCCATGCCAGGTCACGGAGCTAGCGCGGCGGCAGTAACTGCCTACGCTAGCTACGTAACCTGAAGTCACGTGCTAAATGAACGGACTTGCCGATGAGCGGCAAGTCCGTTCATTTCAAAAGTCCCGCGGACTTGCCCACTAACGGCGGGATTGTCCGCTGGACTTCCAAGTCCAGCGGATAATTTGAGAACAAAACCTGAAACTTTAGTCCGCCGTACTTTGGCGCCAAAAAGTCCGCCGGCGCCTACACACGAGGGGATTATCCTCTGGACTTCAGTCCAGAGGATAATCCCGCGGGATTGTCCCTTCGTGTGTACGCGGCCTTAGTGGATCCTCTCTGTCCTTTTGTACATTACTTTCTGTCCCAGGTGTTTCAATACACCATTCCTTGACAGATGATCCTATAACAATTTGTTTTTTCAGACTTTTTTTGGGGATACACACAGTTCAATGCTCCTTTAAAAAAACTTCCTTTTTTTAAAAAAATACTTCAAAAAAAACTTTAAATGAACTGCTAATTTAAAAAAAAAAATTTTTATTTTTTTTTTATATAAGCTTTGTAACAAATACCTATTTA
The DNA here is from genome assembly GCA_028564925.1 of Lithobates sylvaticus. Lineage (NCBI taxonomy): Eukaryota > Metazoa > Chordata > Amphibia > Anura > Ranidae > Lithobates > Lithobates sylvaticus. The sequence continues at coordinate 104,364,097 of CM053034.1, read as the reverse complement.
CAATTGAGAGCTTACAAACGCTTTGGCGCATGATGGTTGACCTCACCGGGGAGGCATGGAAGGGACTGATGACCAAAATACAACAGTCTCAAAATGCAACCAATATCTCAGATGCTGACCTTGATCGCGATTTTATGCGACTTCAACGTCTCTTGGAAAAGAAGGTACGAATATACTGGCATAAGACTTATTTTGAAAAATATGTTGAACATCAAATTGTCCCTTGGGGACTACGAATTCAAATATTTCCTAATGTCAAAAAAGTTAATGATCTTCTCAAGACTTCTTGGGAATTTAATCTTCAAGCATGTTCATTTGGTATGATATCCATATTGTGTAAACAATATGATCATGAACTTGACCAACTTGATATTTCCATCTCTGAGTGGTATGAAAACCATATTTCCTGTATCTCGTCCCCCCGTTTTGCCTTAAAAGACAAGAACCTACGGGCATATCTTGAGGAATACACCCTAAATATCATAAGTAATAAAGAAAATAAATTTGCTAGAGATAAATCGGCACATCAAAATGGCTATGCCTATAAATGGGATAATCCCTCTTTTACTAGAGCATCGACAAAACCACCCAATTCTCAACCACCTAAAAATAACTCTGACCCACCAAGTACGTCATCTAACTCCTTTAGCTCCAGTACAACCTATCATGAACTTTCACAGGACCCCATTACTAAAAAGCGAAAAAATGATCAACCTACTTCGTCCACAGAGCTAATAAAACGAGCTTTGAGCACCAGTACCCTAACCAGACCCTTGAGCACTCGCTCTAAAATCTCCAGTATTTCTACTCCAAATATACCCCCCTCAACCACCCATATGTGTGCTTTGGATTCTTCCAACTTCTCAACCCCTGCACTCTCATCCCCTATTAGAAGAGCAAGAGAACCCTCCTTATCTACTATGTTTCCCATACCCTCTCAGGAACTGAAACTTGCACCTATTTTTTTAGGCCAAAATCAGGACCCACCATTAACACCCACCTAACCCCACAATACAATACAGAATATACTGGAACAGCCAACCTAGATGTCATTAATCTTTCCTCTTCCCCACTCACACTATCCCAAATCCAGGTTCTACAATTAGGCCTTACCTTCTGTCCCTCCACAGACTTTGACTGCTTCCAACTAGTAAAAGATCTTCACCTCTTTGCGAGGAAATTACTCTATAAAACAATCTATCACCCCAAAACAATATCCACCCAGATTTCTAATACAGACAACACCATTCCTACTTTAGCAGAAATTCAAGCCCTAGAGGACCTAATGACCCTTCTAGATGAAGCAGACCCTACTGATGATGACCTCTTGGATAATATACAAAATGAAACTACCACTCTCGCTACTGCACCCCCATGTCCTATTCCCTTCAAGCCCAAATCCAAAAACTTCCCCTCGTTAACCACCAATCCCTCCATTTGGGCATTTGTGGAACAAACCACAAAGGAACTAAAAAAACTTAATTTGGATGAATCAGGTATGACAAATCTAACTAAGGCCCAACAAAAAGCTCTCAAATCTCTTCAATCTAACCAAGATATAGTTATCAAACCCTCCGATAAAGGAGGAAACGTGGTTGTCATGGATGTCCCGGCTTACATGAATATGTGCCACGACATCCTTGACAACCACGATTGGTACAGACCTATTAGCCCTACCCGAATTAAGTCTTATATTTTAGAATATCAAAATTTAATTTTTCATGCAACAAGGAAGGGAACTATAGATACCAACACTTGGAAATTTCTACATGTAACTCAACCTAAAACTCTGACTTTTTATGCACTTCCCAAACTTCACAAATCCATGACAACACCCCCAGGCAGGCCTATTGTTTCAGGCTGCGAGGGACTTACAGAAAAAGCAAGTGAGCTCGTAGATAAACATCTCGCCCCCCTTGTTTTTGCACTTCCATCCCATATTAAGGATACTATCCATTTGCTACGCATTCTTGAAAACAAACAGTTACCCAAAGATTCATACCTTGTTGCGCTGGTTGCCTATGGACAGTCTATTGGATACACTCTATTGGGGTAAATAGCAATGAGACACATTTGAAATACACTGTTTTTCTATAATTGGGCATTAATGGAATTGTCTGCAGCATGATTTCCTCACATAATAAGTCTAAATTTGAATAGTCAGCATAATATTTAGAAACAAAACAGATCATTGGGAGGCACAATGGTCACCTGTCAACTTTATTGACAGGTACAGGTTGGGACAGAGCCCACTCATGCTCCTGTAGCAGATAATGCAAGTCTGAAAAGGAGGGTCGCACACCCCTGGTATTATCCACAAAAAGCTTTGACACTTCTCAGACTGAACATGGTTCTTCCATGGTGTTCTGTGACTTCTGTCTGAGCAGCCCCCAATAAAGATTCTTAGGGATGATACCAGTGGTGTGCGACCCTCCTCAACTTGCATAGGATTGTAGTATTCTTATAATATTTATAAGCAGATGTCCAGAGTCCCCCACCTCACATCACAGTGCACCCCGCATCTATGGACGGCCTTAGTTAATTTTCTACTGCTGCATTCAGGGTCTGCAATTCAATTCTAGCTTGCTTACCATTATATATATATACAGGGCCGGACTGGGAATAAAATTCAGCCCTGGAAAAAATTTCATACCAGCCCCACAGCATTATTATACCAGCGCAACAGCATAACGTCATTATTTTCTGGTTCGAGAAAGGGAAAACCATATATTTTAAAGCACATTCGAAGAGTGTATTATATAAAAAAAAGACAGATATTAAATCACATAGGGATAGATAGATTTTATATATATATTCCAGTTAAAAGTCCAGTTAAATTCCAGTTAAAAGTGGTCAATCATCAAGGGGGACCCAGGAACTCAGAACGTGGGGGGGGGACCACATTCCGCAGAAAGAATACACTAAGGTAAGGGGGGGGGTTACTGATATAAGGGGGAAACCCTTTATATCAGTGCCCCCTTACATTATTGTACTCACTCCCCCCTTACATCAGTGACTCCCCTTCAGACTGGCCTGGCGGTGCTGTCACTGACCTCCTCTCAGGTGCACCAAGCAGGGCTCAGTCAGTCCGCTCCAGCTTGGTGGCTCTGGTTTTATCCTATAGTCTCCTCTCCACAGTCCACACACGTCTGACTTCTCCCATGATCCCCATCCTGGCGGCGCTCCCACTCTTGACTCCTCTTCAGACTCCCTCAGAGACTGCAGACATGATACAAGAGCTCAATGCAGCCTCACCAGTGCCCATCAAATGCAGCCTCACTGTGCCCATCAAATGCAGCCTCGCCAGTGCCCATCAAATGCAGCCTCGCCAGTGCCCATCAAATGCAGCCTCACTGTGCCCATCAAATGCAGCCTCACTGTGCTCATCAAATGCAGCTTTACTCTGCCTGTGAATGTGGCCTCACTGTGCACACCATTGTGGCCTCACTGTGCCCACCATTGCGGCCTCACCGTGCCCACCATTGCGGCCTCACCGTGCCCACCATTGCGGCCTCACCGTGCCCATCAATGCAGCCTCACTGTGCCCATCAAATGCAGCTTTACTGTGCCGTGAAAGCAGTCTCACTGTGCCCATGAATGTAGCCTCACTGTGCCCATGAATGCAGCCTCTCCTGTGCCCCATGTCTCCGTCTGCAGTCCCTGTCTGTGGGAAGGTGTGTTGTTGATGCTCGGTACAGTACCTTGCATGCCAGCAGGATATCCATGATGGCCAGCAGCAGGCAGGGGCTGTTCTCGTTTTGGATGGGGACAGTGTTCCTTCCAGAGGATCTGTTTGCTGTGAGATGGAGTGGTCCCGGGCCACCTGCACCTTCAGCCGTCCTCAGTTTCCGGCCCCAGTCAGCCCGTCCCCTGGTCCTGGGGAAGTGGAGAGCACTGGGTGGGAGCTGGAGAGAAGGGGGAGCAGAGAGTACTGGCGGGTTGGAGAGCACATGGGTGGGGGCAAAGAGCAGGGGGGAGTGGAGATTACAGGGGGTGGGGAGTGCAGAGCACTGGAGGGGGGGCAAAAATAACAGGGTGGAGAGCACGGGAGGCTGAGAGCACTGGGGGGGGGGTAAGAGTGTGGGGTGGCGAAGAGCACTAGACGGGAGCTTGAGAGCACTAGGGGGGGGGGCAGAAAAACAGGGCTGGAGAGCACTGGGGGGTACAAAGAGCAGGGGGGAGTGGAGAGCAATGGGGGGGAGCTTGAGAGCACCCATGGGGGCCAGAAAGTACAGGGGTGGAAAGCACGGGGGACTGGAGAGCACTGGTGGGGTTGGAGAGCACATGGGTGGGGGCAAAATGCAGGGGGGAGTGGAGAGTGCTGGGGGGAGCTTGTGAGAGCACTGGTGGGGGAGAAAAAAAAAAAAGAACAAGGGTGGAGAGCACGGGGGCTGGAGAGCACTGTGGGGGGTAGAGAGCACGGTGGGGGCTGGAGAGCACGGAGGGGGCTGGAGAGCACAGAGGGGGCTGGAGAGCACTGGGATGGGTGCTGGAGAGCACTGGGATGGGGGCTGGAGAGCACTGGGATGGGGGCCGGAGAGCACTGGGATGGGGGCTGGAGAGCACGGTCGGGGCTGGAGAGAACTGTGGGGGTGGGGAGCACGGGGGGCTGGAGAGCACTGTGGGGGGTGGGGAGCACAGAGGGGGCTGGAGAGCACTGTGGGGGCTGGAGAGCACTGTGGGGGCTGGAGAGCACTGTGGGGGGTGGAGAGCACGGTGGGGGCTGGAGAGCACGGTGGGGCTGGAGAGCACTGTGGGGGGTGGGGAGCACTGGGATGGGGCTGGAGAGCACTGGGATGGGGGCTGGAGAGCACTGTGGGGGGTGGAGAGCACTGTGGGGGTGGGGAGCACTGCGGGGGTGGAGAGCACTGCGGGGGTGGAGAGCACTGTGGGGGGGAGCACAGGGCGATGGAGAGTACTGTGGGGGTTGGGGAGCACTGCGGGGGTCTGGAGAGCACTGTGGGGGGTGGGGAGCACTGTGGGGGGCTGGAGAGTACTGTGGGGGGTGGGGAGCACTGCGGGGGGCTGGAGAGCACTGTGGGGGGTGGGGAGCACTGTGGGGGGCTGGAGAGCACTGTGGGGGGGGGCTAGAGAAGGATGGGGAGAGGGGGGGCAGAAAGAACAGGGGTTGAGGGAACTGTGGGGGGGCTGGAGAGTGTGGTGGGGGAGGAGAGCACTGGAGGGGAGCACAAGGAGAAGGGGGGGGGGGGCAGTAAAAGAAGTTGGATGGGGGATCAGCAGGGGGGGCGGCATATAAAGGAAATAAGCTGTCTCTCCCTCCTCCAAGCATTCAGCGGCTGCATGGAGGAATATAGACAGCTTATTTCCTTTATATGCCGCCCCCCCTGCTGATCCCCCATCCAGGCACACTGTTTACTCACAGGCATCTCTCCTGTGTTTCACGGAGCTGGCCGGGTCTGTGTTCGGCGGCCGCTCCCGCTCTGTAACACGGTCCCACCCCCCTAGACCGGCTGTGTGATAGGTGGATTCTTCTATCTACTATCACATGAGCCGGTCTAGGGGGGCGGGACCGTGTTACGGAGCGGCCGCCGAACACAGACCCGGCCAGCTCCGTGTTCACAGGAGCATGAGAGGGGAGCACAGAAGCCGCAAAGTGGCCCCAGGGCAGGCAGCCTACCGGGAAATATCCCGGTAGGCCAGTCCGGCCCTGTGTGTATATATATATATATATATATATATAATATATATATATATATATATATATATATATATATATATATATATATATATATATATATATATATATATATATATATATATATATATATATATATATATATATATATATATATATATATATATATATATATATATATATATATATATATATATATATATATATTAGGGGTGTGGAAATTACTGATTAATTGTTCGATTAATCGTTAATTTCTTTGATCGATCAAAACAATTTTGATCAAGGACGATCCGTGGTGTGAGCTCCGCGGTCTCGCCCATAGGAAAGGCCGCGGCTTCGGCCTATCTCCGGAGTGGCGGCCATCTTAGAAGCGGGGCGCAGACGTCATCATCGCCCGCCTGCTTGTGCCGTCTACTTTGAGGACGGACGGGTCTGCCTGCTGTCTATTCCGTACAGAGCAAACAATCGTATATGTGAATACTACGGCATGGGGGAGATGTGGGGAGTTGTAGACATTACAGTACGGGGGAGATGTGGATATTACAGTATGGGGGACATGTGGGGAGTTGTAGACATTACAGTATGGGGGAGATGTGGACATTACAGTATGGGGGGAGATGTGGGGAGTTGTAGACATTACAGTATGGGGGAGATGTGGACATTACAGTATGGGGGGAGATGTGGATATTACAGTATGGGGGAGATGTGGATATTACAGTATGGGGGAGATGTGGGACATTACAGTATGGGGGGAGATGTGGATATTAAAGTGGGGACTATATATGGTGGTGATCCGAAAAATGATCCAATCCGTGACTCTGATCTGAGGAACGATCCAAACCATGAGTTTTTTGATCTGTTGCACCCCTAATGTCCGTGACGTCACCTGACAGCCTGGACATTGTATATGTTGTCCTATTGGCTGATAAGCTGTGGATTTGTGCCGTCTGGAGTGGCGTCTGCTGAGTAATAAGGAGACGTGAAGGAAGTCTTTGGTCCGTGCTAATCGACTGTTTTTCTGCTTGCATGACCTCCTGTTTGCTCAGCGGTCCATGCTGGGAGGTGAGAGTATTTAGTTAAGCCAGAGGTGGAGGGATTGTCACCGATTTGGACATTCTATTTATCATCACTCTCTGATTATGTATTTATATGTGGGACTTTTTTTTTGTGAAAATTGAAATTCCTTAGTGTTCTTGCATACGGCGGGGGGGGTTAACTTATTAATTTTTGCACTGATTGCCTCTTTCTTTCTGCTTTTATAGCCTGGACAGTGGGACTTACCCTGCTGAATGCGAGCAAACTGCACCCACTGGATTGAGGTACCTTTGCATCTGTGGAGCAGGAGGATGCATCAGGCTCCATCAGGGAAAGGAGGCAACAAGGGAAACGTTCTTTGAGAACTTGAAAATCTCCACTGTTAACAGTGTGATGGAAAGAGATCCTTGGCGTTCTATAAAAAATTTAAATTAACTTAGACGTTTAGACAGTAAACAATGGCGATCAATGAAAGCAATGTTGCAGTTAAGCATATAAGCGGAAAGTTGAGCAAGCATTTCATTTTTAAACTAACTGCTGATGGCAAAGTAGACGATGGCAACAAAGTTTACTGCATTCACTGCAATAAACAGTTTGCTTTCCGTGGTTGAAATACATCGCTGACGTACCACCTACAGCACAAACATCCACTCAAGTATCAACACGTTGTTGACAGTGACCGGCAGAAGAGTTCTTCAGTACAATCAATATCTAATTTCTTGTCGTCTCAGTCAAACAAGCCTATAAGTGACAACGTTTCTGCGGACTTGAAAATTGCTATTGCTCGGTGGATTGCCAGTTCAGGACGTCCGCCGGCAATTGTGGAAGATGATGGACCACAAACAGTACTACGTATAGCTCTTCAAAACCAGACTTATAATTTACCTACTCGCCGTACAATCGACGTTGTGATTGGTCAGATGTACAACGAGAAGCTAACACAGCATAAGAAAGCTATAGAAAGTATTCACAGTATTGCTCTCGCTACTGACTTTTGGACCTCAAACAACAATGAATCATACTGTGGCATAACGGGACACTGGATTGATTCCGACTGGAAACTGAGATCAGTAGCTTTAGGTTGCTTACTTGTGGATGAACGACACACTGCTGAAAACGTTGCCAGTTTCTATAAAGAGCTGCAACATGGAACATCACCGATAAAATATGCTGTATCATAACGGACAATGCACAAAACATGGTTGCTGCTATCGGACAAACGGATTACAGTCACATACCATGTATCGCACATTGTCTTCAACTTAGCATATTAGCAGGTTTGAAGGCAGCTGACTCATCACCTCTTGTGGCAAAATGTCGACAATTAGTTGGACATTTCAAGCACAGCTCGGCCAACACATCTGAACTGAAGAGCAGCCATTCCAGTGTCTCTTCGCCAAAAAATGCCATGTTCCACAAATTGCAACAGGAAGTGGCAACTCGTTGGAACAGTACCTACATGATGTTAGCCAGATTGTTGGAAGTCAAAGATGCGATAATGCAGTATTACATCGATCATCCAAAAAACTACAGTGGACCAAAACTGACAGAGTCAGATTGGGACAAAATGGCCAAATATATGTCAGTCTTATGCCGCGTACACACGATCGGACTATCCCGCAGGATTTTTCTCCTCAAAAGTCCGGCGGACTTAGTAAGAAGTTTTGACTCAAAATTGTCCGGCGGACAATCTGGCCGTCTGTGTGCTAGTCCGCGGGACTTTTGAAATTAACGGACTTGCCCCACACACGGAGTAAAGTCCGTTCATTTAGAACGTGACTCCAGGTAGACGGGACTAGCGAAGGAAGTCAATGCTGCCGCGCTAGCCCCATCACCTGGTATGGATTTAAAGGGGAATCCTATGCCAAAAACCGGCGTGGGGGTCCCCCCAAATCCATATCAGACCCTTATCCGAGCATGCAGCCCGGCCGGTCAGGAAAGGGATGGGGACGAGCGAGCGCCCCCCTCCCTGAGCCGTACCAGGCCGCGTGCCCTCAACATCGGGGGGTTCCCTGGGGAAAGGGGGCCCCGCGGCCCCCCCACCCAAAGCACCTTGTCCCCATGTTGATGAGGACAAGGGCCTCTTCCCGACAACCCTGGCCGTTGGTTTCGGGGTCTGTGGGCGGGGGGCTTATTGGAATCCGGGAGCCCCCTTTAATAAGGGGGCTACCGGATACCGGCCCCCCACCCTATGTGAATGAGTATGGGGTACGGCTTATCGAAATCCGGGAGCCCCCATCTTCTGTTAGCTCTTTTACTAGCGGAGGAGCCCGGCTTTCTCCTTCGTCGCCGCCGCCGTCTGGGGGTCTTGTTCCAACTTCGGGGGTCTTGGATTCTGATAAGCCCCCGCCCGCAGACCCCGACAACCAATGGCCAGGGTTGTTGGGAAGAGGCCCTTGTCCTCATCAACATGGGGACAAGGTGCTTTGGGGTGATGCTGGGACTGTGACATCATAAGGGGGGGACATCATAAGTAAAAGAGCTAGCAGAAGATAGCGGAGGCCCGGCAAGAAGAACAGAAGAGCGAGACAAGACCCCCAAAGTCGGAACAAGACCCCCAGACGGCGGCAGTGATGACAAAGGAGAAAGCCGGGCTCCTCCGCTAGTAAAAGAGCTAGCAGAAGATAGGGGGCTCCTGGATTCCGATAAGCCCCCCGCCCGCAGACGCCGACCAATGGCTAGGGTTGTCGGGAAGAGGCCCTTTTCCTCATCAACATGGGGACAAGGTTTTTTGGGGTGGGGGGGCCGCAGGGCCCCCCTTTCCCCAGGGCACTCCCCATGTTGAGGGCACGCGGCCTGGTACGGCTCAGGAGGGGGGGGGGCGCTCGCTCGTCCCCACCCCCTTTCCTGACCGGCCGGGCTGCGTGCTCGGGTAAGGGTCTGATATGGATCTGCGGGGGACCCCCACTGCGTTTTTTCGGCGTAGGGATTCCCCTTTAAATCCATACCAGGTTACGGGGCTAGCGAGGTGTCAATCTCGCTGATCGAGGCGGCAACATTGACTTCTTTCGCTAGTCCTGTCTACCTGGAGTTACATTATAAATGAACGGACTTTACTCCGTGTGTCGGCAAGTCCGTTCATTTCAAAAGTCCCGCAGACGTATGCCAAAACTGCGGCGGATTGTCTGCCGGAAAAGTCTCGGCATGTGCGGGCAAGTCCACACTTTCGGAAAGCCCGGCGGACCTCCGCTGAAAAGTCCGGCGGACTAAGTCCACCGTATAGTCCGGCCGAAAAGTCTGATCATGTGTACGTGGCATTAGGTTCACTTGCAGATGCTACGGAATATGTTGGGGGTGAACAATATGCGACATGTTCTGCCGTTCTTCCATTACAGGCCTTTATGCATAGACTGTTAATATTTTTTTTTTTTTTTTTTAACAAATGGGACTGTTAATAGTTAATGATGACATTCCAGGTTATATTGGACGATTCAAAACTGCAACATTGAACGACTTCACAAACAGAATTGAAGGCATTGATGCTTTGACAACTTTGCAAATGGCTGTGATCCACGTTACAAGAAACTCACCTGTTTAAGAAGAGAGAAATGCGAAGCAGTGTGGACAACATTGTCGAATGCATTTAGGGCCTTCCACGATAGAACACAGCCAGCGGTCGGAATTTCCGATGGGAGCTTTTCATCTGATTTTCCGACCGTGTGTATGCCCATCTGTCTTTTTCTGTCGGAATTTCCGACGGACTTTGGATTGAGAACCTGTTCTTAATTTTTCCGACGGAAAACCTTTCTATTGGATTTTCCGATCGTGTGTATGCAATTCCGACACGCAAAATTCCGGCGCATGCTCGGAAACAATTCGACGCATGCTCAGAAGCATTAAACTTCCCTTTTATAGTGCAGTCAAACGTTTTTTAAGGCGTGGTGTTATTGACTGTCGGAATTTGGTGTGACCGTGTGTAGGCAAGACAGTTTGAGCGAAATTCCGTCGGAATTCCGACGGGAAAACCATCAGAGCTTTTTCCGACGAGAATTCCGACCGTGTGTACGCGGCATTATAAGAAAAAGCAATGGTGAGCCAAAAGTACCTGTGCCAAAGAAACAAAAACTTACTCTGTTGCTGAGCGACTCTGAATCGCAGTCCTCAGCTGACGAATCAGATGCAATACACAGTGTACAGGCCGAGCTGACGCAGTACCAAGTAAAAGCTCCCATTCCAGAAACAGAGAATCCGCTCATGTGGTGGAAACTTGATAACCATCGTTTTCCTGTCCTAAGCAGTTTTGTGCAGACAATTCTTTGTGTACCGGCAACATCTGTTCCGTGCGAAAGACTGTTCAGTTCTTCAGGGTATATCGTCAATAAAATGTGATCATGTCTGCTTCCAGAAAATTTAAACACTCTGGTATGTCTGCGTGACTGGCTAAAGTGATGCCTATATATACTAGATATGTTTTATAAGTTAAACTAACTTTCTATGTTTTTCTTAAAGTTTAATAAAAATGTTTTTTTAAAAACTGTATGTGCGTTTATAATTAATCGAAATTAGTTGATTAATTGATTTTAAAAAAATCGATTAATCGAACACAAAAATTGTAATCAGTAACAGCCCTACTATATATATATATATATATATATCTATCTATCTTAGGGCTGTTACTGATTACAATTTTTGTGTTCGATTAATCAATTTTTTTAATCGATTAATCAACTAATTTCGATTAATTATAACGCACATACAGTTTTTAAAAAAAAATTTTTTATTAAACTTTGTTATAATTCTCCTATGCCTACATACTTCTGCTAAAAGGTGTCCCTCATTCCCATCTCAAAAAGTTGTGAGATAAGTACACAAGCAGGACACCCTGGCGGATGACATGGGCTCACCCAAGGTGCAGGGTCCAACCACTATTTGGACTTCACCAGAGCTCCTGATGATGGATTTGAGTTTACCTGCAGGAGGTGAGCAATCAGGGGTCCAGTAGCAGGTAGGGATCAAGCAGAAGCACAGTCAGTAAACAAGCCAAAGTTTGGTAACGAGTGGTTTCAGGTTGGGATCACACAAAAGTCAAGGAACAGGCAGTAAATCCTGATGTGGAGCTGGGAGACTAGTTCTCCATCAGGTCTGCTTTTATTTTGATTGACAGTGCACCACAGGGGGCAGATTAAAAGGCCGCTATTCGACTGAATATCGGCTATGGATCCGCCCACTCCTGTTTGTTGTCAACCTAAAGTGAAGCAAACCTGATGGGACACTCATCTCTCAGTTCCCTGTCAAGGTCAGCCATGCCATGCGCCTGTGTGTGTGATGGGAGCAGTGGCTGGGGAGGGAGGGCAGGAGTGCACTGAGGAAGGAGTGTACAGTGTGGGCACTTAATTCCCCAGTGCAACATATAACAAACAGATTCATGTACCTTTCTCTTACAGGTACATGAATGGGACATAAGCACCAACACTTTCGGTCTATGACACCCTTTATGAGTTCCTCCAAGTATTTATATTGGTTTAGCACAATGCAGTGCAACTAAATACTTTGCAGATTTTACATAATAAGAAACCACATTGAATCTAAAACCAATATGTATAATACACATTTCAGACAATTTAATCTGAAAAGGGAGAAAAAAATCTTCCTGACTCCAAATATCCATGTACACCTTTGATCCTAGCTATTCTTTTGCATGATGCTCCAGTCCATTCTCTTACTTTATTCTCTTTCTTTTGTCTTCAACCCCAGTGATTGTCTTTTTTTTATAGGCAGATAAATGGGCAGGTATAAACAGAAAGACTAAGCCAAATTGTGCATTGTGACAAAGATAGACTGCCCATATTCATGTTGCAGAAAGATATTTTGGACAGATTCTTCTGTAGAGAGGATTCTGTGTCTGTTCAGCAACAAGATTGATATTATAGAACTGTGTACAGCCAGTGTTAAGCCCACTCTCTGCCCAATCGGATAATAACGTATAGGAAGGGAATGTGGACTGCCTGAAAAGTAGTTCCAAATGGCCTAAGTTGCTTTATGGACTGAGCAAAAGGAAACTACAGATCCCACAATGCATTGGGGCTCAGAGGAGAGGTGGTTTTCTGTTACCTTTCCCCGGCTGAGGACACAGAGAATGTGGAGGATTTTCAGAGGGACTGAGTATGCTTAAGGCTGCCAGCAGACCATACCGCACCTTAGAGGGAGAGAGGAGCAGTGCCAGACTTCCTAGAACACCAGAGAGTGCCATGGATGTTAATAGAGCCTGCTGCTTGATCAAGGGGAAGGACATTGTGGGAACTGACTGGTTGTGCTGACAACAGAAAACAGAGGTTTATCACCTGTTACCACAGAAGTTGGTGAGAGGCCACTGGCCAGACCCCACTACATTTTCACAAAAGAGGAACAGTGTTGCCTGCAGGTATCAAAGTGCTGGGGCCTTTAAAGGGACCATATGCTAAGCACTCTGACATAAGAGTCAGGCCCCAATGAGGTGGCCAGCAGTAAAGAGAGGGTAAGTTACAGACTGCTGAACTATATGGTGGCGTAACTCCTTAGTTAGGATTGCCCCAGTATAAGGCTTAGGAGGGGTTGCTCTCTACACCAAATGTTTGTTTTCGTGGTATACTTATTGCTATTGTTCACCTATTTGCAGCATATTTCTTGCCATTGTTTAACTGTTTGCTGTGTCATTACTGTTGTTCATGTCTCGTTTGCCACCAGGGTACTGTATATACAGTACATCTGCAGTAAATATCCCCCACCCAGCCAGTTGTGTCACAGTGCATGGTGCTATTTTCAAAGTTGTGAGAACAGGAACAAGGGACCCAAAAAAACTGCAGCTCCTTCAGGGTTAAGTGCTACAAAAACAGACATACATACAGACGCAGAAAGATATGCTGATTTCCTTTGGAAGATTAACAGGTAATTGATGGAAATTCTGGCATTGGTTGACAGACATATTGGCTTTAACACAGATGTAGACTGATTTGGCAATGGTGCCTGGATTTGCATTATTAGACAGACTGGCACTGTCACCGAGGAACATAAATATTGGTAGAATGATTTACACCAATAATGAGCTTGGCATTGGCACAAACATAGCAACATAAATGGACACAAATGGACCTAGGTAGATAGATACCAATAGACAAATAGATCTGAAATAACATACAAGATATTTAGCAAGCAGAGATGGATATTGATGGGCAGACATAATTGTGCTGATGTCCATAATAATTTGCATTAAGGATCAAGGTCAGAAGTAGGTAAGGTAGGAGCCAGTGGCGTAACTAGAACCCTCAGGGCCCCGATGCAAGAAACCACGGAGGGCCCCCCGACCTCCGGACAAAGCTCTTTACTCCGAGCCCGATGTTGGAACACCAGGGCCCAGTCACAAATGGGTGGCTGCATATAAAGGAACCGATTTTTTAATTTTTATATAAAAAACACACACACACACTATATCTATATATATATATATATATATATATATATATATATATATATATATATATATATATATATATATGCACATATAAACCAGTGACAGCTGGTGCTCTAAATTTTTAGGGGGGCGCAAGCAAACTGAAAAATTCAGAAATAAAAACATCAATTGCAGCCACTGTGCCATCAAATGCTGCCACTGTGCCCATCAAATGCTGCCACTGTGCCCATCAAATGCAGCCACTGTGCCATCAAATGTCGCCACTGTGCCCATCAAATGCTGCCACTGTACCATCAAATGCCACCACTGTACCATCAAATGTCGCCACTGTGCCCATCAAATGCCGCCAGTGTGCCCATCAAATGCTGCCGGTGTGCCCATTAAATGCCGCCAGTGTGCCCATCAAATGCTGCCGGTGTGCCAATTAAATGCTGCCGGTGTGCCAAATGCTGCCACTGTGAATCCCCACTGCCCGCTCGCACACCCACACACATATGCATGCACACCCCCCACACACACACACACATGCACCCCCCCACAACACATGCATGCACACCCACACATGCATGCACACCCCCCCCCACACATGCACACCCCCACACACATGCATGCACACACATATAAACACACATACAGTAGATAGTCATAAAAAAAAAAAAGTCAGACATTTACCTTCTTCCTGCCGGGTACTGCACTGTAGGGGGAGACAAAGAGCATAGCACAGAACACAGTGCTTTCACTTTAGGTATATGAGAAGCTCCCTGCACAGTCCGATTACAGTTCGGCTGATGATCGGGGAGCTACTCTCAGCCTCCCCTCCTATCAAAGAGTACAGGGTGCCCTCAAGGGCCCCCTGCAGCAAGGGGCCCGGTCGCCATGGCGATCTCGGCGACCCCTATAATTCTGCCACTGGTAGAAGCTCCTGGTAAAGACCAATATGTAACCCAACCAGAAAAAGCCTAATTAGAGCTATGCAAAGCCACCAACATTCTATTCATAATAAACGAGAGGATGGCTTTTGTGAAAATTGAAATATAACAAATATATTTATTAATACACAAACTCTTAAAAAAAACATCATGGTGAAATTAAAAGCCCCCCAACTATATCGACAAGATATGCAAATATCATAATCTTTATATATATATATATATATATATATATATATATATATATACACAGTATATACACACACACACACACACACACACACACACAGAGTCATGGCCGAAATTGTTGGCACCCCAGAAATTTTTCCAGAAAATCAAGTATTTCTCACACAAAAGTATTGCAGTAACACATGTGTTGCTATACATATGTTTATTCCCTTTGTGTGTATTGGAACAAAACAAAAAAAGGGAGGAAAAAAAGCAAATTGGACATAATGTCACACAAAATTCCAAAAATGAGCTGGTCAAAATTCTTGACACCCTTTCAAAATTGTGGATAAATAAGAGTGTTTCAAGCATGTGATGCTCCTTTAAACTCACCCGGGGCAAGTAACAGGTGTGGGCAATATAAAAATCACACCTGAAAGCAGATAAAAAGGAGAGAAGTTCACTTAGTCTTTGCATTGTGTGTCTGTGTGTGCCACACTAAGCATGGACAACAGAAAGAGGAGAAGAGACCTGTCTGTCTGAGGACTTGAGAACCAAAATTGTGGAAAAATATCAACAATCTCAAGGTTACAAGTCCATCTCCAGAGATCTAGATTTGCCTTTGTCCACATTGCGCAACATTATCAAGAAGTTTGCAACCCATGGCACTGTAGCTAATCTCTCTGGGCGTGGATGGAAGAGAAAAATTGATGAAAGGTTGCAATGCAGGATAGTCCGGATGGTGGATGAGCAGCCCCAAACAAGTTCCAAAGAAATTCAAGCTGTCCTGCAGGCTCAGGGAGCATCAGTGTCAGCACAAACTATCCGTTGACATTTAAATGAAATTAAATGCTATGGCAGGAGACCCAGGAGGACCCCACTGCTGACACAGAGACATAAAAAAAGCAAGACTACAGTTTGCCAAAATGTACTTGAGTAAGCCAAAATCCTTCTGGGAAAACGTCTTGTAGACAGATGAGACCAAGATAGAGCTTTTTGGTAAAGCACATCATTCTACTGTTTACCGAAAATGGAATGAGGCCTACAAAAAAAAGAACACAGTACCTACAGTGAAATATGGTGGCGATTCAATGATGTTTTGGGGTTGTTTTGCTGCCTCCGGCACTGGGTGCCTTGAATGTGTGCAAGGCATCATTAAAAGTCAGAAAGCTGGGTTTGCGTCCGAGATCTTGGACAATGACCCCAAACATACGTCAAAAAGCACCCAGAAATGGATGGCAACAAAGCGCTGGAGAGTTCTAAAGTGGCCAGCAATGAGTCCCGATCTAAATCCCATTGAACACCTGTGGAGAGTTCTTAAAATGGCTGTTGGAAAAAGGCGCCCTTCCAATAAGAGAGAACTGGAGCAGTTTGCAAAGGAAGAGTGGTCCAAAATTCCTGGTGAGAGGTGTAAGAAGTTTATTGATGTTTATAAGAAGCGACTGATTTCAGTTATTTTTTACAAAGTGTGTGCAGCCAAATATTAAGTTAAGGGTGCCAAGAATTTTGACCAGCCCATTTTTTGAGTTTTGTGTGACATTATGTCCAATTAGCTTTTTTTCCTCCCTTTTTTTGTTTTGTTCCAATACACACAAAGGGAATAAACATGTGTATAGCAAAACATGTGTTACTGCAATACTTTTCTGTGAGAAATACTTGATTTTCTCGAAAAATTTCTGCCATGACTGTATATATACATACAAATTAGGAAGCAATATACAGTATACATGCAATATATTTTTAAGAGTTTGTGTATTACGACAGCGTATATGCTGTATTTCATTGGTCACAGCCGCCTCATCCTCCCCTTCTTTATATTTCATGTATTATGAGTAGAATGTTGGGGGGTTTATTGAGCTCTAATCAGGCTTTTTGTAGTTGGGTTACATAACTGTTAACCCCACACCTGCTGGAGAAGGTGCCCAGTGGGAGCTAAACCCCACAGCTGCCGGCTGCATCTATATACTATGTAACCAGCGGGAGCTACTGGATCTTTTAATGGGGGACACTAGTTCTAGTTAACCAGGTGACATCCAGGAATTCCCTCACTTTGAAGGGATTACCTCTCACTTACTCTTTTTGCTAGGGGGCAGAAAGTGAAGGGAAATCTCCCCAAAAAATAATTAAATAAATATTATAGGGTTAAAAACCCTCCTTTGCTCTATCTAAAATGGAAAAAAAACTTGCCTTTAGTTCTACTTTAGACATAGAATTTGTGTTTACTACCACCTGTTGTACTCTGAATTATTTACTTTAGCTATGCACTGATATATAATGCATTAGAAAATGTGGAACCAATTACCTGTATCATTTAGCGTATTATCATGCCTACCTGTATTTAAAGGTACTCTACCCTGATTTTGTCTCTGCTCTCTCTTAGGCTAAAATAAAAGCTGACAACTGATTGTCCAATCATCATCAGGAGATTTTAGCAGTGGGAGCTCCTCAACCTGATTGTACACTATCTTCTGCAGCTTAGTATGTTCAATAAGGTATGCTTTATAGTGTAACCATATATCCGGTTTACTTCATTCACAAGGACCACATCCTTCCTGCAAAACATTTCAATTATCTACATCATCAGTGACATCTGCAGTCCAGCACACACAGCACACTCCCCAGTATCCAGTTTACAATAAAATATTGGTTATTTGAAATGTATGTAAATGTTTTTGTATTGAGGATGGAGTTCACTGGGCTGTACTTTCATTTGTCCAACATCATCCATAGTCCACCGTTGAGTTCCCTATTCAATCAATGGTGAGCCATATTCCATTTTAGACAGGGAGTTCCCTTTTAAGTTTACCACTGTTTATTCACAGTGGTCATTTGTTGGGCTGCTCTCCTGCCTCGTAATGCTCTGGAGTTTCCGGAGATGAGGTGGGCGGCTTCTGGAGCAGGACATAAGGTCATTAGGTTTCACGTTGTTATGCCATGATGTATGTAAACATACAGATATATATATATATATATATATACATATCTCTACTGAGTGTGTGTGTGTGTGTGTGTGTATATAATATATATATATGTATGTGTGTGTGTGTATATATATATATATATATATATATATATATATATATATATATACACAGACACACCCACACAGTATCTCACAAAAGTGAGTACACCCCTCACATTTTTGTAAATATTTTATTATTTATTTTAATGTGACAACACTGAAGAAGTGACACTTTGCTAAAATGTAAAGTAATGAGTGTATAGCTTGTATAACAATGTAAATTTGCTGTCCCCTCAAAATAACTCAACACACAGCCATTAATGTCTAAACCGCTGGCAACAAAGTGAGTACACCACTAAGTGAAAATGTCCAAATTGGGCCCAATTAGCAATTTTCCCCCCGATGTCATGTGACTCGTTAGTGTTACAAGATCTCAGGTGTGAATGGGGGGCAGGTATGTAAAATTTGACGTTATCGCTCCTAAAATATTTCACAAAACTGAGGGGTGTACTCACTTTTATGAGATACTGTATGTATTGTATATAATATATATATATATATATATATACAGTATCTCACAAAAGTGAGTACACCCCTCACATTTTTGTAAATATTTTATTTTCTTATATCTTTTCATGGGTCAACACTGAAGAAATTACACTCTGCTACAATTTGAAGTAGTGAGTGTACAGCTTGTATAACAGTGTAAATTTGCTGTCCCCTAAGTGAAAATGTCCAAATTGGGCCCAAAAAGTCAATATATTGTGTGGCCACCATTATTTTCCAGCACTGCCTTAACCCTCTTGGGCATGGAGTTCACCAGAGCTTCACAGGTTGCCACTGGAGTCCTCTTCCACTCCTCCATGACAACATCACGGAGCTGGTGGATGTTAGAGACCTTGCGCTCCTCCGCCTTCTGTTTGAGGGTGCCCCACAGATGCTCAATAGGGTTTAGGTCTGGAGACATGCTTGGCCAGTCCATCACCTTTACCCTTAGCTTTTTTAGCAAGGCAGTGGTAGTCTTGGGGATGTGTTTGGGGTTGTGGAGTTCACCAGAGCTTCACAGGTTGCCACTGGAGTCCTCTTCCACTCCTCAATGATGACATTACGGAGCTGGTGGATGTTAGAAACCTTCCATTTGAGGATGCCCCACAGATGCTCAATAGGGTTTAGGTCTGGAGACATGTTTGGCCAGTCCATCACCTTTACCCTCAGCTTCTTTAGTAAGGCATTTATAATTCCCTCAATGAACTGTAACTCCCCAGTGTCGGTAGCACTCATGCAGCCCCAAACCATGACACTCCCAACAACATGCTTGACTATAGGAAAGACACACTTGTCTTTGTACTCCTCACATGGTTGCCACCACACACGCTTAACACCATCTGAATCAAAAAAGTTTATCTTGGTCTTATCAGACCACAGGACATGGTTCCAGTAATCCATGTACTTAGTCTGCTTGTCTTCAACTGTTTGCAGGCTTTTTTGTGCATCATCTTTAGAAGAGGCTTTCTGGAATGACAGCAATGCAGACCAATTTGATGACAGGCTGACCCCCCACCCCTTCAACCTCTGCAGCAATGCCGGCAGCACTCATACATGTATTTCCCAAAGACAACCTCTGGACATGACTCTGAGCATGTGCACTCAATTTCTTTGGGCGACCATGGCAAGACCTGTTCTGAGTGGAACCTGTCCTGTTAAACCGCTGTATGGTCTTGGCCACTGTGCTGCAGCTCAGTTTCAGGGTCTTGGTAATCTTCTTATAGCCTAGACCATCTTTATGTAGAGCAACAATTACTTTTTTCAGATCCTCAGAGAGTTCTTTGCCATGAGGTGCCATGTTGAACTTCCAGTGACCAGTATGAGAATTTTAACACACGCTCCCTATTCACACCTGAGACCTTGTAACACTAAGGAGTCACATGACACCGGGAGGGAAAATGGCTAATTGGGCCCAATTTGGACATTTTCACTTAGAGGTGTACTCACTTCTGTTGCCAGCGGTTTAGACACCAATGACTGTATTTTTAGGGGACAGCAAATTTACAATGTTACACTATTGGGGTTCCACAGGGGACAGTTCTCTCTCCCCTTCTTTTTACTGTTTACACCACTGATTTAAGCTACCAGAGTCCTGCCATTGTCAGAAGTTTTCTGATGACTCTGCGGTAGTGGGATATATCAGGGATGGGGAAAAGACTGAGTATAGGACTGTGGTGGAGAACTTTGTCACAAGGTGTGAGGGTGATCCTCTGTATCTAAATGTGACAAAGACAAAGGAGCTGGTTGTGGATTTCAGAAGGAGGAAGCCACCAGTGACCCCAATCTATATTCGAGGAGTGGATGTGGAGGTAGTAGAGAGTTGCAAGTATCTGGGGGTACACATAGATAATAAGCTGGACTGGAGCAAGAACACTGAGGTGCTGTATAGGAAAGGCCAAAGCAACCTCTACTTTTTGAGGAGACTGAGGTCCTTTAACATATGCCGGATGATGCTGAAGATGTTTTATGAGTCTGTGGTGGCCAGCGCTCTCCTGTATGCAGTGGCATGCTGGGGAAGCAGGCTTAGGGTGTCCGACACCAACAGACTCAACAAACTGATTTGCAAGGCCAGTGATGTTGTTGGATTGGAATTGGAGTCTTTTACAGTGTTGCAGAGGAGAATGTTGTTCAAGTTACGTTCTATCTTGGACAACTACTTAATACGCTGGTCAGTCTGCGGCGTACCATCAGTGACAGATTGTTACACCCACAATGCACCACAGAGCAGGAAATCATTTTTGCCAATGGCGATCAAGATATATACCGTATTTATCGGCGTATAACACGCACTTTTTCCCCCTTAAAATCGGGGGAAAGTCGTGGGTGCGTGTTATACGCCGATACCCCAAAAAAAAGTGGCCAAAAAATTAAACCGGCGCCGAAAAACAGCGGCCGCCGCCGAAAAAAAATGAGCGCCGCCGGAAAAAAACGAGCGCCGCCGAAAAAGACCGATCTGTCTGTTCCGCTCTGCTCGCAGTCCCGCCTCCCTGCGCTTGCTTCCGAAACAGCAGGGAGGCATGACTGAAAGCAGGAGCCGAACAGACGGCTCGGGCTTTTCCGCCGACGCTCATTCTTTTCCGGCCGCGCGGTCTTTCTAGGCGGCAATTTTAAATGTGGAAAAGATGGAAATGACGCTGGCAAGCTGCAACTGACACTGACAAGCTGCAGATCACACTGGGCAAGCTGCAGATCACACTGGGCAAGCTGCAGATCACACTGGGCAAGCTGCAGATCACACTGGGCAAGCTGCAGATCACACTGGGCAAAGCTGCAAATGACACTGGGCAAGCTGCAAATGACGCTGACAAGCTGCAAATGACGCTGGGCAAGCTGCAAATCACACTGGGCAAAGCTGCAAATGACGCTTAAATGTAAGTGTTTTTTTCCCTAAACTTCCCTCCTAAACTTGGGGTGCGTGTTATACGCCGGTGCGTGTTATACACCGATAAATACGGTAATTCTTTTCCCGTGAGGGCTGGAGGTGAATTCTGGTTGTTTATGATCAGAGTTCTGTGTTGTTTTTATAGTATGTTGGTATTGTGTTGGTTATTATATGGGGTGGTGTTAGAGAAAGTGGTGTATTTGTATTTGGCAGTTTGCCTGTTATTTTAATCTGTGTTATTTATTCTATGTTGTATTTTAACTGTATAAATATTTTATTTGTAGTGAAGTTTTCATTTTTGTTATTTGGTGTTAATGGCTGTTATTGGTAATTTTGTTGTGTTTTTGCATCTTGTTCAGTCTTTTGTTGTGATCTTGTGTTGTCTTTGTTAAGTGTGTCTGTGTCGTAACAATTTTCCAATTTCCCTTTGGGATTACTAAAGTATTCTATATTCTGTATTATACAAACTGTACACTCACTACTTTGTAGAAAAGTGTCATTTCTTCAGTGTTGTCACATGAAAATATATAATAAAATATTTACAAAAAATGGGGGGGTTACTCACTTTTGTGAGATATAGACATGTGCAATTCGTTTCTTTTTTTTTTTCGTTTTTCATTTTTTTCGTACGATTTCGAATCGTACGAATCCGAATAACGAATCGTTCGAATCCGAAAAACAACGAAAATCCGAAAAAAACAAATTAGAAACAACAAATGTACTAATGAAGAAAATCCGAAAAACGAAAACGAACGAAAAAATTCGTACATTCGTAACTTTTTTTTTTTGTTGAATTGGTAATTTTCCGTGTCCCTTACAATGGTGCTGCTAAACGTGCTTCGAATGGATTGAACAAAAAAATTCGTACATTCGTAACTTTTTTTTTCGATTCGTAACTTTTTTTTTTTTTTTTTTTCGATTCGTAATTTTCCGTGTCTCTATTGAACAAAAAAATTCGTACATTCGTAACTTTTTTTTTCGATTCATAACTTTTTTCTTTCGATTCGTAACTTTTCTTTTCTATTTGTAAATTATTAAAATGTAATAATAGCATACACATTACATAAAATTATGAATTATGCTCCGATTACGAATCTACGAATGTTACGAATGTACGAATAAATACGAATGCGTCTGAAAATTAAACTAACGGAAAAACAAATCAACGAAAAAATAACTCTTACGAATGTACGAATCGTTACGAATACGAACACCGACGACTTACGAATGTACGAATCGTTACGAATCAATAGAAACGAAAAAAACTAAACGAAAAAATAAACAAATTTTTTTGTTGTGCACATGTCTAGTGAGATACTGTGTGTGTGTGTGACTGTATGTATATACACAGTATCTCACAAAAGTGAGTACACCCCTCACATTTTTGTAAATATTTTATTACAGCTCTAGCCAAAACAAACAATTTTTAAGCTTGTTGAGGTACCTTTTCCCCATAATAACTCCTGCAGGAGTGAATTTCCCTTCCTAGGGGTAGATTTTATCTCACTTCCTGTTGTCTCCCTCCGTTTGTAAGTAGAAGTCATTTGTAAGTCGGATGTTTGTAACTAGGGGATCGCCTGTATATCTTTTAATGTGACAACACTGAACAAATGACATGTTGCTACAATGTAAACTATTGAGTGTACAGCTTGTATAACAGTGTAAATTTGCTGTCCCCTCAAAATAACTCACACACAGCCATTAATGTCTAAGCCGCTGGCAACAAAAGTGAGTACACCCCTAAGTGAAAATGTCCAAATTGGGCTCAAAGTGTCAATATTTTGCATAGCCACTATTATTTTCCAGCACTGCCTTAACCCTCTTGGGCATGGAGTTCACCAGAGCATCACAGGTTGCCACTGGAGTCCTTTTCCACTCCTCCATGACAACATCACAGAGCTGGTGGATGTTGGAGACCTTGCGCTCCTCCACCTTCTGTTTGAGGATGCCCCACAGATGCGCAATAGGGTTTAGGTCTGGAGACATGCTTGGCCAGTCCATCACCTTTACCCTTAGCTTTTTTAGAAAGGCAGTGGTAGTCTTTTGGATGTGTTTGGGGTCGTTATGTTGGAATACTGCCCTGCGACCCAGTCCCCAAGGGAGGGGATCATGCTCTGCTTCAGTATGTCACAGTACATGTTGGCATTCATGGTTCCCTCAATGAGCTGTAGCTCCCCAGTGCCGGCAACAGTCATGCAGCCCCAGACCATGACACTCCCACCACCATGCTTGACTAAAGGCACGACACACTTGTCTTTGTACTCCTCACCTGGTTGCCGCCACACACAGTTGATACCATCTGAACCAAACAAGTTTATCTTGGTCTCATCAGACCACAGAACATGGTTCCAGTAATCCATGTCCTTAGTCTGCTTGTCTTCAGCAAACGATTTGCGGGCTTTCTTGTGCATCATCTTTAGAAGAGGCTTCCTTCTTGGACGACAGTCATGCAGACCAATTTGGGATGCAGTGTGGGGTGTATGGTCTGAGTACTGACAGGCTGACCCCCCACCCCTTCAACCTCTGCAGTAGGGATGGGCCCGGTGCTCGATTCGAACCCAGGTTCGAATCGAGCACCGGCCGTTCGCTCGCTCGGCGAGCCCAGAACTATTTGGGCCGTTCGCATCACATTCGTGTGATGCGAGTGGCCCCGCAATGCATTGCGGCCGGCGCAGTGCATTGCTGGCTGATGATTGGCCAAGCATGCACTGTGACCCAGCATGCTTGGCCAATCACAGCGCCGGAAACTAGGAGAGCAATAATTGGCTACAGGCAGGACACCTGTAGCCAATTAAAGCTCAGGGGCTTTAGTACACGCCCCACCATTTAAAAGGCCGCCACGCCGTCGGCCCCGGTCACATGTGTTCCGGCTTTAGGAGAGAGCAGTCTGCTGATTCTGTCTTTGCTTGATTGCTATTTCTTTGCTAAACCATTGCTACCTGAGTCATTCATCAATCATCATTAGTGATCATTCATTGCTGCTGATTGCACAGTTAGTGTGTTATTAGCTCCTGCTGGGGATTAGTCTGGTGTGTGCGTACTGTTAGTACAGTATTGCAGTAGCACCAACCGCAGTGCTGTTAGCACAGCATTGCACCCCAACTTCTGTCCCAACCTTCTGTCCCATCCATATAGTACCTACCTATAGTGTCTTAAGCCCCATACACACGCGCGGATTATCCGAGGACCAGGTCCGTCAGACCATGTCCGTCATACTTTGTCTGATGTTGGTTTTGCGTACACACGGTCGGACAAAGTTGTCGTAAAATCCGATCATTCTGAACGTGGTGACGTTTGTTGTCTACGACGGGACTACGTAGAGGCTAGTAGCCAATAGCTTTGGTCTTGTAATGTGATCTGAGCATGCGTAGCACTTTGTCCGGTCGGAATTCGCTACACACGATCGGATTTGGTGTGATCGGACTTTGTTGTCAAAAAATCTATCCAGCAGGAGATAGGACTTTGTCCGTCAGACAATCTGATGGAAACTGTCCGATGGTGCCTACACACGGTCTGCTTTTCCGACAACATTGTCCGATAGGACAGAATCCATCGGAAAATCCTACCGTGTGTATGGGGCTTTAGTGTCAGCAGCACCCATAGGACTTCTAGTGTGTTAGTGGCAGCACACAGAGCTCCTATATTTTCTTGTCAGCAGCACACATATACTACCTATAGTGTCTTTGGCACCCATAGAACTTCTAGTGTGTTAGTGGCAGCACACAGAGCTCCTATATTTTCTTGTCAGTAGCACACATATACTACCTATAGTGTCTTTGTGTCTTTGGCACCCATAGGACTTCTAGTGTGTTAGTGGCAGCACACAGAGCTCCTATATTTTCTTGTCAGTAGCACACATATACTACCTATAGTGTCTTTGTGTCTTTGGCACCCATAGGACTTCTAGTGTGTTAGTGGCAGCACACAGAGCTCCTATATTTTCTTGTCAGTAGCACACATATACTACCTATAGTGTCTTTGTGTCTTTGGCACCCATAGGACTTCTAGTGTGTTAGTGGCAGCACACAGAGCTCCTATATTTTCTTGTCAGTAGCACACATATACTACCTATAGTGTCTTTGGCACCCATAGGACTTCTAGTGTGTTAGTGGCAGCACACAGAGCTCCTATATTTTCTTGTCAGTAGCACACATATACTACCTATAGTGTCTTTGTGTCTTTGGCACCCATAGGACTTCTAGTGTGTTAGTGGCAGCACACAGAGCTCCTATATTTTCTTGTCAGTAGCACACATATACTACCTATAGTGTCTTTGTGTCTTTGGCACCCATAGGACTTCTAGTGTGTTAGTGGCAGCACACAGAGCTCCTATATTTTCTTGTCAGTAGCACACATATACTACCTATAGTGTCTTTGTGTCTTTGGCACCCATAGGACTTCTAGTGTGTTAGTGGCAGCACACAGAGCTCCTATATTTTCTTGTCAGCAGCACACATATACTACCTATAGTGTCTTTGTGTCTTTGGCACCCATAGGACTTCTAGTGTGTTAGTGGCAGCACACAGAGCTCCTATATTTTCTTGACAGCAGCACACATATAGTACCTATAGTGTCTTTGTGTCAGCAGCACCCATAGGACTTATAGTGTGTTTGTGGCAGCACACATAGCTCCTATATTTTCTTGTCAGCAGCACACATAGTACCTATAGTGTGTTAGTGTCAGCACCCATAGGACCTACAGTGTGTTGTGAGCACACATAGGAGCTCTATTTTTTATACTATATACACTACCGACTACAATGGCTGGAAGACCGCCAAGGAGAGGCAGACCGTGCCGAGGCAAGAACACATGGCAGGCAGGCTCTGTTTCTAGAGACAACAGTGCTGGCCGTGGACGTGGTCGTGCATCGTCATCAGCACGTGGCCATGGGACACGCTTGTCTTTGTTTTCGGCAGCTGGACATGTGGAGCCGCATCATGCCGAAGGCTTGGTAGAATGGATGACCAAGCCCTCCTCATCCTCCTCATCCTCTCTAACCCAGGCTGAGGGTACTGGCACAGCAGCTGCCAATGCGTACTCAATGGCATCATCAGCCACCCCTTCCCTAGACCCACCATGTCCTCCTGAGGAGTCCCCCGAACTGTTTGAGCACAGTGTTGGGTACATGCTCCAGGAGGATGCCCAACGATTCGAAGGCTCGGATGATGATACCCAGCTTGAGGAAGGCAGTAGTGTGCGCGCAGAGAGAGGGGATGCTGAAGGACAGCAATCTGGCAGTACTGTTCCACCAGCTGCAGCTTACTGCCAGGTTTGCTCTAGTGGTGAAGAGGGAGGGGATGATGAGGTCACTGACTCCACGTGGGTGCCTGAAGGGAGAGAGGAGGAGGAGGAAGAGGAGGATGCGGCGTCACATGTCCAACGAGGCAGGATGCCCCCTGGAGCACAGCAACTGTATCACACCGCAGAGCTCCGCCTGTGCAGGGCGCTGCCTCTGCACGTTATCACAAAAGTTCTTTGGTGTGGGCCTTTTTTGAGACGAGTCCATCAGATCGCACCACTGCTATTTGCAATATTTGTCTCAAGCGTATCTCGCGTGGCCAAAACATCAGCTGCTTGGGCACCACAAGCATGAGCAGACATATGTCGACCTGCCATGCAGCTCGTTGGCAAGCACACATAAAAGACCCACACCAAAGAACAAAGCGGACCTCTCCTTGCTCCTCATCAGCTGGGATCTCCATCCCCACTATATCTTCAGTCCTCTCTGAAAGCTGCTCTGAGAGGACTGAAGGTATAGAATTAGGTGTGTCACAACCAAGTACTTGCAGTACACCGACGTCCGATTGTAGCAGGCAAATTTCCCTGCCCCAGCTGTTGGACCGTCGAAAGAAGTATACTTCCAGCCATCCACATGCCCAGCGGTTGAATGCTAGCTTGGCTAAATTGCTAGCACTTCAACTGCTGCCTTTTCAGTTGGTAGACTCGGCCCCCTTCCGTGAGTTTGTTCAATGTGCGATTCCTCAGTGGCAGGTTCCCAAACGCCACTTTTTCTCACGGAAGGCGATTCCGTCTCTCTACCGGCATGTGGAAGGCAATGTCCATGCCTCGCTGGACAGGGCGGTCAGCGGTAAGGTGCATATTACCGCTGACTCATGGTCCAGCAGGCATGGACAGGGACGTTATCTTTCTTTCACGGCCCATTGGGTCACTCTATTGGCAGCTGGGAGGGATGCAGGACAAGGTGCAGTAGTGTTGGAGGTTGTTCCGCCACCACGCCTCCAAAATGCTACTACTGGTTGTGACACACCTCTCTCCTCCACCCCCTCCTCTTCTTCTTCCTCCAGTGCTCTGTCCTCGGAACCAGCGGTGCTCCGTAGGCGTACAAGGGGCTACGCGAGTACGCAGGCAAAAAGATGCCATGCCGTGCTTGCGCTGGTGTGTTTGGGGGACAGGAGCCACACTGGGGCAGAGGTTCTGGCAGCTCTGCAGGGGCAGGCCGAGAGGTGGTTGACGCCACGCCAGCTTAAGCCAGGAATGGTGGTTTCTGACAATGGCACCAACCTCCTCTCCGCCCTGCGACAGGGGCAGCTCACCCATGTGCCCTGTATGGCTCACGTCCTCAACCTGGTGGTTCAGCAGTTCTTGGGCAGGTACCCAGGCTTACAGGATGTCCTGAAGCAGGCCAGGAAAGTCTGTGTGCATTTCCGCCGATCTTATAATGCCAGTGCTCGGCTGACTGAGCTGCAAAAGGAGCTGAACCTGCCCAAGAACCGCCTAATATGTGACATGCCCACCAGGTGGAACTCAACGTTGGCCATGCTGCAGCGACTGCACACGCAGCAGAGGGCCATCAATGAGTACCTTTGCGACTACGGCACCAGGACAGGGTCAGGGGAGCTTGGCTTTTTTTCCCCACGCCAGTGGAGCATGATCAGGGATGCATGCACTGTCCTCTCACCATTTGAGGAGGCCACGAGGATGGTGAGCAGTGACAGTGCATGCATCAGTGACACTGTACCTCTTGTCCACCTGTTGGAGCATACGCTGCGTGGGATAATGGACAGGGCACTTGAGGCAGAACAGAGGCAGGAAGAGGAGGACTTCCTTGCCTCTCAAGGCCCCCTTTATCCAGACAGTGTTCCTTCTGTCCCACCCATCACACAGGAAGAGGATGAGGAGGAGGAGGAGGGGGAGGATTGTGTGAGCATGGAGGTGGAGCCTGGCACTCAGCATCAGCAGCAGCAGTCTTTTAGGGATGATGTACAGTCCCAACAAACCAGTGGACTTGTACGTGGCTGGGAGGAGGTGGCTGGCGATCATGTCATCCTCAGTGACCCAGAAGACTCCGGACCGAATGCCTCAGCTAACCTATGTAGCATGGCCTCCCTGATCCTGCAAAGCCTGCGGAAGGATCCTCGTGTTCTTCGGATCAAGGAGAGGGACCATTACTGGCTGGCCACTCTCCTTGATCCACGGTACAAGGGTAAGGTTGCGGACCTTATCTTGCCGTCGCAGAGGGAGCAGAGGATGAGACATCTCAGGGAGGCCTTGCAGAAAGGTCTGTGCAACGCGTTCCCAGAAACTGGGAGGTTACAAACTCCTGGTCCTGGACGACGAGTTGCTGAGGCTTCGGTCAGTAGCAGAAGGAGCGGTGGGGAAGGTGGACGTCTGACCGATGCGTTCAGACAATTTTTTAGTCCGCAGCCCCAAGGTATGATCGGTTCCAACAACCATCGCCAGCGTCTGATATACATGGTGCGGGAATACCTAGGGGCAAGGTCCGACTTGGACACCTTTCCCACCGAAAATCCTCTGGCTTACTGGGTCCTGAGGATGGATCACTGGCCAGAGCTTGCACAGTATGCAATTGAGCTACTGGCCTGTCCTGCATCCAGCGTTCTTTCCGAACGCACATTCAGTGCTACTGGAGGATTTGTCACCGATCACAGGGTGCGCCTGTCCACCGACTCGGTTGATCGACTGACCTTCATAAAAATGAATCAGTCTTGGATCACCACCAGCTACCAGGCACCTGAAGCGGATATAACTGAATAATTTATAATGCAACATCCCTTCAAGACTGCCTATGCTGATGCTGAGTGACTGTCCTGTTATGTTCACTGACTATCCTCTTCCTCCTCCTCAATGATCCATGCCACCACACCAGTGCCTAAGGCACAATTTTTCAGCCCCTGTATAACAGGGGCGTGTAATTACAATTTTTTTTAAAAATGCTTTGCAACAGGTGTGACTGCTGTGCTCCAAGTACAGTATCTGTGAGGGGTTGCAGTGTTGTGGCACCAGCACCAGTGCCTAAGGCATAATTTTTCAGCCCCTATTGGGGCGTGTAATTACAATTTTTAGGCAATGCTTCGCAACAGGTCTCATTGCTGTGCTCAGAGTACAGTATCTGTGAGGGGTTGCAGTGTTGTGGCACCAGCACCAATGCCTAAGGCACAATTTTTCAGCCCCTGTTTAACAGGGGCGTGTAATTACAAATCTTGATCTAATAGTTCACAGCAGGGCCCATTCCTGCGCCCACCAAGAGTAACTATGAGGGCCTACAGTCTTGTGGCAACACCGTCCACCACCACCACCACCACCACCAAAGGCCCAATTTTTCTGCCCTGTTCAACAGGTGCATGCAATTACAAATCTTGATCTAATAACTCACAGCAGGGCCCATTCCTGCACCCACCAAGAGTAACTGTGAGGGCTTACAGTCTTGTGGCAACACCGTCCACCACCACCACCACCACCAAAGGCCCAATTTTTCTGCCCGGTTCAACAGGTGCATGCAAGTACAAATCTTGATCCAATAACTCACAGCAGGGCCCATTCCTGTGCCCACCAAGAGTAACTGTGAGGGCTTACAGTGTTGTGGCTACACCAACATCTAATAGGGTAAATTTCTGCAGAGTATATACGGCAGGCCCCTACTTTCAAACATCCAACTTACAAACGACTCCTACTTGCAAACGGAAAGAGAAAACAGGAAGTGAGAGGAAATCTACCCCTAGGAAGGGAAATTCTATCCTGTTACATTTAATTTGGGAAAAAGGTATCTCCTCTCTACTGATGCTTTATCACCAATCCTTGTTTCAATTAAAACCCCACTTTTCCAAAAACATTTGTCATTGGGACGGAAAGTGAGGTGAAATGTTCTGAACAGATGTGCAAAGACAGCAAATGTTACAGGGGTGATAACCCCTCCCTATGTTCTCCAAAAAGCTTAAAAATAGATTTTTTTGGGATGGAGCTACACTTCATAATGTACCTGTTCAGATTCTACTTAAGAACAAACCTACAGTCCGTGTCTTGTTTGCACCACCTATATACTGATGTTCAGAGTATATAGGGTTGTAGGTATAGGGTTTTATTTTGGGTGCGGGGTCCCCCTTAATATCCATACAAGACCCAAAGGGGCTGGGGTGGGGGGGGGGGGGTGATGGGGTAGCCATGCCATTTTTCTCAAGGATTTTCAGCCATATGGCGGCCAGGACAAGACATGACATTAAAGCCGCAAGTGGTTTTAAATGGCTTCTTTTTTTCCTTTACAAATGTCATTTTGTGCAGGGACAGTTCTAAACATGGGAAACACATGCCACTTCACAGGCATACTTTAGACACCCCCAGGTACCATATTTAAAGGAAAATTTCACTTTTTTTTTCACTTTATGCATCATTAAAATGACTGCTCCCGAAAAAACGTTAGTTTTTAAAAGTTCTTTTTGCATTGATATATGTCCCCTGGGGCAGGACCCGGGTCCCAAAACCTGTTTTATGACATTAACATGCATATTGGCCGTTGTAATTAGCAATT
Source organism: Lithobates sylvaticus (assembly GCA_028564925.1). Classification (NCBI taxonomy): domain Eukaryota; kingdom Metazoa; phylum Chordata; class Amphibia; order Anura; family Ranidae; genus Lithobates; species Lithobates sylvaticus. Next base: position 104,332,748 of record CM053034.1, on the reverse strand, counting down.
TTGATTTCGAACGTTCACGTCCATTATAATGAATAGGGTTCGAAAATTTGCGCGAACTTTCGGTCCGTTCGAAGGTTCTGGTGCGAACCAAACCCGGGGGTGTTCGGCTCATCCCTACTCTGCAGTAATACTGGTGGCACTCATATGTCTATTTCCCAAAGACAACCTCTGGATATGACGCTGAGCATGTGCACTCAACTTCTTTGGTCGACCATGGTGAGGCCTGTTCTGAGTGGAATCGGTCCTATTAAACTTCTGTATGGTCTTGGCCACCGTGCTGCAGCTCAGTTTCAGGGTCTTGGCAATCTTCTCATAGCCTAGGCCATCTGTATGTAGCTCAACAATAATTTTTTTTCATATCCTCAGAGAGTTCTTTGCCATGAGGTGCCATGTTGAACTTCGAGTGTCTAGTATGAGAGAGTGAGAGCGATAACACTAAATTTAACACACCTGCTCCCCATTCACACCTGAGACCTTGTAACTCTAATGAGTCACATGATACCGGGGATGGAAAATGGCTAATTGGGCCCAATTTGGACATTTTCACTTAGGGGTGTACTCACTTTTGTTGCCAGCGGATTGGACATAAATGGCTGTGTGTTGAGTTATTTTTAGGGGACAGCTAATTTACACTGTTATACAAGCTGCACGCTCACTACTTTACATTCTAGTAAAGTGTAATTTCTTCAGTGTTGTCACATGAAAAGATATAAGAAAATAATTACAAAAATGTGAGGGGTGTACTTACTTTTGTGAGATACTGTATATTGTCATGTCATTCTTCTGCTTTTTTTGATGGTAAAAAGCCCCAGAAGCAGGAGGGGCCCAGGCCAATTAAGGGGGCTCCTATATTGATGTAACATTAACAAACAGACTTAATTTCATCATGGTGGTTATAGTGTTCTTTAAGGAGCCCTTGTTATCAGTATACAATGGGAGGTATGGTATGATGTTAATTAATTATTTAAATAGTGTTTTGTTGATCCCGATTTGATTTTAACATATGATTTTTACATTGGACCTTAAAGGAGAAGTATATTGTAAAGTGATTTTAAATGAATAAAAGCAGCAGCGCTAATAATCACAGTGTCTGTGAATAAACTAAATATTTAACCTGTGTAGACAATACTGAAAAATAATCACCCTGTATAAACAGTGCTAAAAAAACAACAACACAATTAATCACCTATATACATAAAGTGAAAAATTAAAGTGAAGTGTGATTGTATATTTCTTGCAGGTGTCCAAATAAGGAAAACAAATCCAAACAAAAGTCCATAAACTGTTATGCCGCGCACACACGATCGGAATTCTCGTCGGAAAAAACTATGACGGTTTTTCCGACGGAATTCCGCTCAAGCTGTGTTGCCTACACACGATCACACCAAATTCCGACGGTCAATAACACAGCGGCATAAAACACGTTCGACAGCACTATAAAAGGGAAGTTTAATGCTTCTGAGCATGCGTCGAATTGTTTCTGAGCATGCGTCGGAATTTTGCATGTCGGAATTGCATACACACGATCGGAAAATCCGATAGAAAGGTTTTCCGTCTGAAAAATTGAGAACAGGTTCTCAATTCAAAGTCCGTTGGAAATTCCGACAGAAAAAGACCGATGGGCATACACACGGTCGGAAAATCCGATGAAAAGCTCCCATCGGACTGTTTCCATCGGAAATTCCGACCGTGTGTACGCTGCATTACTTGTAGTGATAATGTTTCAAAAAGTGACAGAAAAGTGAATGGAAAATCTTGAAGCAAATAAAGTTTTGAAGTGTCTTTAACCACTTCAGCCCCGGACCATTTGGCAGCCAAAGGACCAGAGGTCTTTTTTCAATTTCGCACTGCACTACTTTAACTGGTAATTGCGCGGTCATGCAATTTTGTAACCAAACGAAATTTGCGTCCTTTTCTTCCCACAAATAGAGCTTTCTTTTGATGGTATTTGATTGCCTCTGTGATTTTTATTTTTTGCGATATAAACGGAAAAAAAAAAAATTTGAGCGAAAATTTTGAAAAAAAAAGAGATTTTCTACTTTTTGTTATAAAAAAAATCTAATAAACTCAATTTTAGTCAAACATTTGGGCCAAAATGTATTCAGCCACATGTCTTTAGTAAAAAAATGCCAATAAGCGTATATTTATTGGTTTGCGCAAAAGTTATAGCGTCTACAAACTAGAGTACATTTTCTGGAATTTACACCGCTTTTAATTTATGACTGCCTATTTCATTTCTTGAGGTGCTAAAATGGCAGAGAAGTACAAAACCCCCCAAATGACCCCATTTTGGAAAGTAGACACCCCAAGCTATTTGCTGAGAGGCATGTTGAGCCCATTGAATATTTTTTTTTTTTTAGTCCCAAGTGATTGAATAAAGACAAAAATAAAAAAGATTTTTTTTTTTTTTCAAAAAGTTGTCACTAAATGATATATTGCTCACACATGCCATAGTTATATGTGGAATTGCACCCCAAAATACATTTTGCTGCTTCTCCTGAGTATGGGGATACCACATGTGTGGGACTTTTTGGGAGCCTAGCCGCGTACGGGGCCCCGAAACCCAAGCACCGCCTTCAGGATTTCTAAGGGTGCAAATTTTTGATTTCACTCCTCACTACCTATCACCGTTTCGAAGGCCATAAAATGCCAAAATAGCACAAAACCCCCCAAATGACCCCATTTTGGAAAGTAGACACCCCAAGCTATTTGTTGAGAGGCATGGTGAGTATTTTACAGCTCTCATTTGTTTTTGAAAATGAAGAAAGTAAAGAAAAAAAATTTTTTTTTTCTTTTTTTCAATTTTCAAAACTTTGTGACAAAAAGCGAGATCTGCAAAATACTCACCATACCTCTCAGCAAATAGCTTGGGGTGTCTACTTTCCAAAATGGGGTCATTTTGGGGGGTTTTATGCCATCTGGGCATTCCATGGCCTCCGAAACTGTGATTGGCAGTGAGAAGTGAAATAAAAAAAAATTACACCCTTAGAAAGCCTGAAGGCGGTGATTGGTTTTTGGGGTTCCGTACGCAGCTAGGCTCCCAAAAAAGTCCCACACATGTGGTATCCCCGTACTCAGGAGAAGCAACAGAATGTATTTTGGGGTGTATTTCCACATATGCCCATGACATGTTTGAGCAATATATCATTTAGTGACAACTTTTTGTAAAAAAAATATATATATATTTTTTTTTTTCATTATTCAATCTCTTGGGACAAAAAAAAAAAAAATATTTAATGGGCTCAACATTGCTCTCATCAAATAGCTTGGGGTGTCTACTTTCCAAAATGGGGTCATTTGGGGGGGGTTTGAACTGTCCTGGCATTTTATGCACAACATTTAGAAGCCTATGTCACACGTCACCCACTCTTCTAACCACTTGTAGACAAAGCCCTTTCTAACACTTTTTGTTTACATGAAAACATATTTTTTTTTTGCAAGAAAATTACGTTGAACCCCCAAACACTATATATAATGTTAAAGCAAAGGCCCTACAGATTAAAATGGTGGGTGTTGCATTTTTTTTTTTCCACACAGTATTTGCGCAGCGATTTTTCAAACGCATTTTTTGTGGAAAAAATACACTTTTTTTTATTTTAATGCACTAAAACACACTATATTGCTCAAATTTTTGATGAAATAAAAAATATGATCTTAGGCCGAGTACATGGATACCAAACACGACATGCTTTAAAATTGCGCACAAACACGCAGTGGCGACAAACTACATACATTTTTAAAAAGCCTTTAAAAGCCTTTACATGATACCACATTAGATTCACGGAGGAGGTCTACTGCTAAAATTACTGCCCTCGATCTGACCTTCGCGGTGATACCTCACATGCATGGTGCAATTGCTGTTTACATATGACGCCAGACCAACGCTTGTGTACGCCTTTGCGCAAGAGAAGGGGGGGCAGGGGTGCTTTTTTTTTTTTTTTTTTGGTTTTTTTTTTATTTATTTAGCTTTTTTATTTTATTTTTAAACTGTTCCTTCCATTTTTTTTCTTTGTTATGATTTTTATTGTTATCTCAGGGAATGTAAATATCCCCTATGATAGCAATAGGCAGTGACAGGTACTCTTTTTTTGAAAAAATTGGGGTCTATTAGACCCTAGATCTTTCCTCTGCCCTCAAAGCATCTGACCACACCAAGATTGGTGTGATAAAATGCTTTCCCAATTTCCCAATGGCGCGGTTTATATCCGGGAGGGGGGACATTCCCTCCCACTGCTTGTAAAAGCAGTCTAGAGGCTAATTACCCGCTAGAATTGCTTTTACATGAAAGCCGATCACTGGCTGAAAAGAATGATACCAAGATGATACCTAAACCTGCAGGCATCATTCTGGTATAACCATTCAAAGTCCAGCAACATACTGGACATATATTGTAATCTTTTTTTTTTCATGCAGCCTCTTGGCTGAACGAAAAAAAGAGATTGATTGGTGGGTATGCCCACCATTAGAATACCTCCCTTCATCCACCCACTTCTAATGATGGGCATACATGCACCATTTATATATGCCGATGCATGGGGGCATCCTCCCGCAAAAGTTATGCCGTGTACACACGGTCGGAATTTCGACCGTATGTACGTGGCATTAGGAGCCAATCGCTCCTCCCCCCCCCCTGCTGCCCCCATGCTTCGGCATATATGCTCTTTTTTTTAACTGTGGTGGTGAAATCACCTCCTACAGCGTTGGAGTCGCGGCTTTATGTATCGTGGGAGCAAACGCTGTTGCTGTCAAGATAAATAAATCCGCGTTGCAACTGAATGGCGCACCTGAAAACAAAAAAATGCTTAACACTAAAACACAGTAAACAAAATTACATACCTGAAAAGCAAGCATGATAAAACATGATAAAACATAATAAAACATTGCAGAATAGAATGGAGTAAAAAAAGAGCAACAATAGAGAGAGAATAGAGTGAGAGAGAGAACAATAAAACGACAACTATTTTTATTTTTTTGAGATTCACAGGTAAAAAAGCTCCTGACTGAAGCGACTGAATCAAAACGCTACCACAAAAAAAATGTTAGCGATCGCAGGGATCAGGCCTGACTCTGCGAACGCTGCAGTTATGTGTGCTTAGTGTTTTGTAAGTGACAGTGATCGATCGATACTGCACTTGGGTGGGCTGGGCTGGGCGGAGGGGGAAAAACGCAGGTGCTAGCAGGTATCTGGGCTGATCCCGCTAACAATGCGTTTTTTTTTTTGGAACCCTAAACTGCTGGGACGCTAGTATAGATCTGATCAGATCAGATATTGATCTGTTCAGATACTGTACCACTAAGGGAGGTGTATGCTTTGCGCGTGGGTGTTTGCGGTACTGGCACTAACCTGGGGCGACGCAGACCTTATTTGACCCTAAAACCTAATTGATATCACCCGCCGGGCGATCAGGGGGTTAAACCGTTATTGGGTAATAAATGGCGGGTGCCCTGACAGTATAAAAAATAAAGCTAACTAACCAGCGTCACCCGTAACAGTAATACAAAAAAAAAAACTGGTTACCTAGCGACACTAATGCAGCGATCAGAAAAACGATCGCTTAGTGACACTGGCAAAAGGGGGTGAAAGGGTTAACTAGGGGCAATCAGGGGGTTAAAACCTTTATTAGGTAATATATGGGGGTACCTGACGCTATATAAAAACCTGACGGGGAACCTAAATAACGAAATAACTAACTGGCTAACCAGCGTCACCAGTGACAGTTATACAGTGATCACTGGTGAAAGGGTTAACTCTAGGGGCAATCAGGGGGTTAAAACCTTTATTTAGGTTGTAATATGGGGGTACCTGACCTATAAACCTATTTATGAACCTATATAAACATGGCGGTTACCTAAAAAAAAAAAAATGGTTACCTAGCGACACTAATGCAGCGATCAGAAAAACGATCGCTTAGTGACACTGGCAAAAGGGGGTGAAAGGGTTAACTAGGGGCAATCAGGGGGTTAAAACCTTTATTAGGTAATATATGGGGGTACCTGACGCTATATAAAAACCTGACGGGGAACCTAAATAACGAAATAACTAACTGGCTAACCAGCGTCACCAGTGACAGTTATACAGTGATCACTGGTGAAAGGGTTAACTCTAGGGGCAATCAAGGGGTTAAAACCTTTATTTAGGTTGTAATATGGGGGTACCTGACCTATAAACCTATTTATGAACCTATATAAACATGGCGGTTACCTAAAAAAAAAAAATGGTTACCTAGCGACAGCAGTGACACTAATACAGCGATCAGAAAAACGATCGCTTAGTGACACTGGCAAAAGGGGGTGAAAGGGTTACCTGGGGGGCAATCAAGGGGTTAAACCTTTATTAGGGGGGGGTAGGGGGCTACCTTGGACCTAAAACTAACTGCACTGACAGTTATTACAGTCACACTGACACTAAATGCAGTGATCAGTAAAAAAATGATCACTGCAATTAGTGACACTGTGACTGGGGGGGGAGGGGGTGATCTGGGGGGTGATCTGGGGGTGACAGGGGGGTGTTTTGTGTGCCTATGTGTACTGGTGTCAGTGTACTGTTGGTGCACTAACCTTTAGACGTTCACAGCTCGGCGTTCCGGTCACATAGACCGGCGCACCGAGCGTGACATCACTTCCTCTGCCTGTGTTTTGATTGACACAGACAGAGGAGGCATCTGATTCGCCAGGAGCGATCGCGAGGGGTGGCCAGAAACCACTGGCCGTCCCCTCATCCCGGATCGCTCCTGAAGCGATCCCGACCGTCCCCGCCGGCCGGGGGGGGTCCGATCGGACCCCCCACCCGCCGGAAGAATGGCACGTACAGGTACGTGGTTCTGCCTGTACGTGCCATTCTGCCGACGTATATATACAGGGGGCGGTCGGCAAGTGGTTAAACAAAGTTCTTGAAGTGACTTGAAAAACTATCTTCCACCACACCACCTGTGTTCAGTGCTACCCTAAGGAAACGCACTCACCAGCAGTATATGCCTTGCACTCTCATGCTCGGCCAACTCGCTTAATAGCTCCACATGGGTCACAGATGGATCCAGACAGAATGTTAGATAGTTGCACTCCACATATAAGAAAAAAAGAGATGCTTCCAATAGTGAAGTAGAGTAAACCATTTATTTCAACAGCACACAAAATTCCTCAACCATTGTACTCACATCCTTCATATAAAAATAAGGCACTTCAGCATAATCTTTTCAACAGGAAACAAGGACCCAGCAGTGGTGACCCGATATATTATGGTCTCGGCGGACCCGGCATTAATACCAATATGTCTCACCCTCCACGCTGTCTCCTTTCTCTTTCACTTCACTTCAAATGGCACAGCACACCCAGTAACTGGAACGTTGAATGTTAAATGCTCCTCACAGTTGCCATGTAACCATGCCCAGACATGTTTCATCAAAGTGACTTAATCATTGGTGAACCCCAGGTATAGGTACGTTAATATGCCTGCATGTGCCATTCTGCTGAGGTATATCGGCGTGAGCCGGTCGGCAAGTGCTTAAATCACCTTTGGCTTAACAAAAACTGCATTATTTTGAAATGGTACTCGAATAACACACACTGTTTTTGATTTCAGCATTATGTGTAGTTAGAATTCGACTGGAGTTCAATGTAAAATTTGATTTGAATTTCAGTCCAAGTTTCGTTACGTTATTTGGAGCATTCGGTAAAATTTGTTTATATTGTAATTCGGGTATTCGAACATATCTGAATCTCTGAATAACTAAAAATTCATCAGAACTTTTAATTCAGAATGAAACGAACCGCACATGTCTAACAAGCAGTGCCTATTGCTCAGACCATACGCCGCACACTGCATCAAACTGGTCAGCATGGCTGTCGTCCTAGAAGGAATCCTCTTCTAAAGATGATGCACAAGAAAACCCGCAAACAATTTACTGAAGACAAGCAGACTAAGGACATGGATTACTGGAACCATGTCCTGTGGTCTGATGAGACCAAGATAAACTTATTTGGTTCAGATGGTGTCAAGCTTGTATGGCGGCAACCGGGTGAAGAGTACAAAGACAAGTGTGTCTTGCCTACAGTCAAGCATGGTGATGGGAGTGTCATGGTCTGGGGCTACATGAGTGCTGCCAGCACTGGGGAGCTACAGTTCATTGAGGGAACCATGAATGCCAACATGTACTGTGACATACTGAAGCAGAGCATGATCCCCCTACCTTCGGAGACTGAGCCACAGGGCAGTATTCCAACATAATAACAAACACACCTCCAAGATGACCACTGCCATGCTAAAGAAGCTGAGGGTGAAGGTGATGGACTGGCCAAGCATGTCTCCAGACCTAAACCCTATTGAGTATCTGTGGGGCATCCTCAAACGGAAGGTGGAGGAGCGCAAGGTCTCTAACATTCACAAGCTCCGTGATGTCGTCATGGAGGAGTGGAAGAGGACTCCAGTGGCAACCTGTGAAGCTCTGGTGAACTCCATGCCCAAGAGGGTTAAGGCAGTGCTGTAAAATAATGGTGGCCACACAAAATATTGACACTTTGGGCCCAATTTGGACATTTTCACTTAGGGTGTACTCACTTTTGTTGCCAGCGGTTTAGACATTAATGGCTGTGCGTTGAGTTATTTTAAAGGGGAACGGAAAATATATACGGTTATACAAGCTGTACAATCACTACATTGTAGCAAAGTGTAATTTCTTCAGTGTTGTCACATTAAAAGATATAATAAAATATTTACAAAAATGTACTCACTTTTGTGAGATACTGGGGTTGATTTACTAAAGCAGTGTGCCATCAGTAGAGGTGCACAGCGAGGCACAATACACATTTTCGACATGGTGCGCCGGTAACAGAGCTCAAATCCACCATTTACTCTTGCGATCTCAGCGCACGGGAGAATGCAATCTGTGCGCCTCTATGGACATGGTGCACGGCATCTTCAATTCAATATTAACATAAGATGGAGGTGCCAATATTATGGGGTGATGTGAGGAAGTTTAGTAACAACTGCCCAAGTAACAAACATGCCCAAAACAGAATGAGAAAGTAACTTTTTCAGAGATTGCCTCCTGCGCCTGCAAGTACATTTAGAACTGTATGAGATCCATGTTAGCATTGTGCATGCGCTAGCTGCTCTTGCGCCCGTTCACAAGTTTTTTCATTGCGCGTCCAAAATCTTAGTAGATGTTAAGCAATGTATATGCAGTTGCATGCATTGTAAGGGCGCACCTCTAATCTAGACAATTTTTTATTTTTAAGCTGGTTCACCTTTATTTATTTTTTTAATGAGATTTGCACACAGGTCATATGAGCATGTACCTTGTTAAAATGATTTAATGATTTAAAAAGACTCTCGCTTCTCTAGTTTCTTTTTTAAAGCCTAATTCCCTGTATACACGGTCGGACTTTCCAACGGAAAATGTGCGATCGGAGCGTGTGGTCAGAAATTCTGATCGTGTGTAGGCTCCATCTGACTTTTTCCATCGGAATTTCCAACACACAAAGTTTGAGATCTAGATCTAAAATTTTCCGACAACAAAATCCATTGTGTAAATTCCGATCGTGTGTGTAGACAATTCCGACGCACAAAGTGCTACGCATGCTCAGAATAAATTACGAGACGGAAGCTATTGGCTATTGAACTTCCTCTTTATAGTCCCGTCGTACGTGTTGTACCTCACCGCGTTCTTGACAATCAGTATTTCCGACAACTTTGTGCGACCGTGTGTATGCAAGACAAGTTTGACCCAACATCCGTCGGACAAAATCAGATGGATTTTGTTGTCGGAATGTCATGTGTACAGGGCATTAAAGGGCCACCTCTAATGCGTATGATTTCCTTGGGCTAGCTTTTGCTTTTAAAGGGGAACTCTCCACTCCACTCCATTCTCAAAAGGCCGTAAACTGGCTTCACCAATCCAAACCACATCCTTTTCCAGAGCATACAACAGGGCAAGCTAGGAAAGCTTGAACCATACCAGGCCACATGCACTCAACATAGCTGTCTGCCTTTGGGGCATGTTGGGCTCAGCCCAATATCAACCACAAAGTACCTTGTACCCACTAGTTTAAAGGGGCTTTACACATTCTATAAAGCCCCCCGTCTGCAGCTCCCCACAAACCCAGCCTCGGGTTGTGTGGAAGGGGCCCTTGTCCCGATTTTTATTGTGACTGCGACATTATGGCGGACACATCGGACATTTTTGACACATTTTTGGGACCATTGTCATTTATACAGCAATTAGTGCTATACAAATGCACTGATTCCTGTGCAAATGACACTGGCAGTGAAGGGGTTAACCACTAGGGGGCCGTGTATGGGTTAAGTGTGCCCTGGGGAGTGTTTCTAACTGTGGGGGCGTGGCTACGTGTGACACGTCACTGATCTCTGCTCCCGATCACAGGGAGCAGAGATCAGTGACACTGTCACTAGGCAGAATGGGGAGATGCTTGTTTACATTAGCATCTCCCCGCTCTTCCTCCCCGTGAGACGATCGCGGGTATCCCCGTGGCGATAGAGTCCGCGGGACTCGGTATCCGACTCACGGAGCTTGCTGCGGGCGGCGCGTGCGCCCGCAGGCAGCCTCTTAAAGAGAAAGTAAACCCTGATGGGTTTACTTCCTCTTTGTTTCCCTGCAAAGGTAAAGCATAATGGGCTACTATGTATCGCATAGAAGCCCATTATGTGTCACTTACCTGACACAGGAGCCTACAATGTCACCGCTGTCCCCTCTTCCATGGAGCGTCCATCTTCTTTCCGGTTATCGTGGCTCCGGCCAATCACAGCGATGGAGCCACGATAACCGGATGTCACTCCAGCGCATGTGCACGGGAGCCGCCACTAATGGCATATCGCCATTAGCAGCGGCATGCTCAGTGTGCCTGTGCGCCATAGACATTGGTGCCTGTCTTTTTGCAAATATCTCCTAAACCGTGTAGGTTTAGGAGATATTTCTTGGACCTACAGGAAAGCCTTACCTGTAGGTCAAAGTGGGCTGTAAGGGTTTACAACCAATTTAAAGGGCAACATACAATTACGTTAGTTTGCCTGTACAAGCCCTTCTGCCAACGTATGTCGGCAAGCGGTTAATTTTGGACAGGAGGTTGGCTTATTTTGGGCTAGCTGCATTTGGGTTGGTCTGGGCATGCTCAGGGACTTTGTTTTTTGGTGTGGCTTTTGGTGTGTGAAATGCATTTGGGTTGGCCTGGGCATGCTCAGGGACTTTGTTTTTTTTTTTTTTTTTTTGTGTGTGAACAGCACTTGGATTTTTCTGGGCATGCTTAGAGAGTGTGTTTTTTGGGTTTGTAATTTAAAGACATACTTACCAGGTGTACCCACTTTGAAGTAATGTCTCAACACTGGGTGAACTTGCATTTTGTGGGTTTCATGGACTGTGCATACGCTTTCAATTGCCTTATTAGCACACAAACCTATGTTATATAAAACTTGCAGATAGCATTCTTTACCTTGCCCTGAAAAGAGCTCTCTTTCTTTCTCGTCCTTATATAGTTTGTAACACATTTTCTGTTAGTATTTTGTTTGTTATGTCTTTGCAAAACAGATGTTTTTTAGAGCAAGTATTTTTTACTTTTGTTTGTATTTTTTATTTTTTTTTGGGGGGAAGGGATATTTTTCCCTGAGATGTTATTGATCTTGTCAATGTGTGTCTTTTGTAGGTTGTTCGTTTCACTTTGATTTAATTGTCTGTGCTGCATTATTGTGCAAAATCTTCCTCAAGATGTTGCGACTGTTTAAATCCTTAATAGACTGTCTGTTTGTGGGCGCAGTCCTTTTAACTCCTGTTAATTTTCTCGGCAAAATGGTCAGACCTCAAAACCATATTCTGTTAGTGTCTTAAATTAACATACCTGTGTTTTTTTGCTTTCCTTGCTCTTTTCCAAATCTTGTTTTGTTGATCAATAAAATTTGTAGCATTTTTTAATGTTTTATGTGTTTTGTTAATAATTTGTTTTGCAGATGCATGCTTAAAGGGGTTGTAATAGTTTGCGCTTTTTCACCTTAATGCATCCAGTAGAGCAGGGGTCTTCAAACTATGGCCCTCCAGTTGTTCAGGAACTACAATTCCCATCATGCCTAGTCATGTCTGTGAATGTCAGAGTTTTGCAATGCCTCATGAGATGCGTAGTTCTGCAACAGCTGGAGGGCCGTAGTTTGAGGATCCCTGCAGTAGAGGATAGTCCCAAAAGGGAATGTCCAGTTGTTCTGCAACTTCTGCACACATACTGTATATCATTCCTTCTTATTGCTTTTGCCACTAAGATCTGAACTCCAGCTCACTCAGCTAGTTCACTAATACCAATGCCAGCAGTGTGATATATACCGTAGGCTGACACAGCTTAAAACCCAGTATCCACTCCTCCGTTGAGTCTGCACTCCAGCACACATAGTTTATTCCCTAGTATTGATGACAGCAGTGAGATCTGCACTCCAGTACCCACAGTTTACTCCCCGCTAATATCCATAGTATACGTTAGATGTGCACTCCAGCACAGAGAAGTAATTTCTCAAATTCCCCAATATATATGCTACCAGAGGAATGTGTCCCCCAGCACACACAGTTTAATTCTTAATATCCATGCCACCAGTAAGATCTGAACCTCAGCACACTCAGTTTACTCCTAAATATCCATGAATGAGTAAGATTTGCATTCCAGCACACACAACCCAGATATATATGGCACCAGTGAAGGGTAAACCTCAGCACACACCCTCCCCAGCATTTTGTACTAACCTTCCCTTCGCCAAAGCAACCAAAATATCAGTGAGCCAATGGAACAAAATCTCCTGCAGATCAAATACAATCAGGCCTATTTTATACACGGTACAAATAGTGGAAGGGAGCTACAGTATCTCACAAAAGTAAACCCCTCACACTTTTGTAAATATTTTATTATATCTTTTCATGTGACAACACTGAAGAAATTATGCTTTGATATAATGTAAAGTAGTGAGTGTACAGCTTGTATAACAGTGTAAATTTTCTGTCCCCTGAAAATAACACAACACACAGCCATTAACGTCTAAACCGCTGGCAACAAAAGTGAGTACACCCCTAAGTGAAAATGTCCAAATTGGGCCCAAAGTGTCAATATTTTGTGTGGCCACCATTATTTTCCAGCATTGTCTTAACCCTTTTGGGCATGGAGATCACCAGAGCTTCACAGGTTGGAAGTCCTCTGGAATCCTCTTCCACTCCTCAATGACACTCCCACCACCATGCTTCACACACGCTTGACACCATCTGAACCAAATAAGTTTATCTTGGTCTAAACATGGTTCCAGTAATCCATGTCATTAGTCTGCGTGTGTTTGCAGGCTTTCTTGTGCATCATCTTTAGAAGTGGCTTCCTTCTGGGATGACAGCCATGCAGGCCAATTAGATGCAGTTTGCAGCGTATGGTCTGAGCACTGACAGGCCGACCCCCCCACCCCTTCAACCTCTGCAGCAATGCTGACAGCACTCATACGTCTATTTCCCAAAGACAACCTCTGGATATGACACTGAGCATGTGCACTCAACACCTGAGTGCTTGTAACATTAGCGAGTTACATGACACAGAGGAGGGAAAATGGCTAAGTGGGCCCATTTTGGACATGTTTCTTTTGTTGCCAGCAGTTTAGACATTAAAGCCTTTCCGACCAGCCGCCACAGTTATAGTGTGGCAAGATGGCTCCCCTGCATGAGCCATTGTAGCTGTACGTCGGCTCTTTAAGACGCTATAGCAGGTGCACGCGCAGGATGTCCCCGGAGCCGACGCATGTGCCTGGCGAGCAGGATGACCGCCGGGCACCCGCAATTGCTCGTGACAGATCAAGAACCGGGATATGCTGTGTGTGAAACACACAAATCCCAGTTCTGTCAGGGGAGAGGAGAGAGATAGTGTGTTTCTACTAAGTCAGAACAATGATCTCTCGCCTCCTCTAGTCAGCCACATTCCCCCCACAGTTAGAACACATCTAAGGAACACATTTAACCTCTTGATCGCCCCTAGTGTTAACCCCTTCCCTGCCAGTGACATTTATACAGTAATCAGTGGCTATTTTTAGCTCTGATCGCTGTATAAATGTCACTGGTCCCAAAAAAGTGTCAAAAGTGTGCGATGTGTCCGTCGCAATCCCGATAAAAATTGCAGATCACTGCCATTAGTAAAAAAATTATAATAAAAATGCCATAAATCTATCCCCTATTTTGTAGATGCTATAACTTTTGGGCAAACCAATCAATATAAGCTTATTGCGATTTCCTTTACCAAAAATATGTAGAATATATATCGGCCTAAACCGATGAACAAATTATTTTATTTTTTATTTTTTGGATATTTATTATAGCAAAAAGTACAAAAGTGTTTTTTTTTTTTATTTATTTTTTTTATAAATCTTTTTATTTAGTTTTTTAAACATGACATACAACAGTGGATATGTCCATCCAGGACAGTATCCAAACCTAGGCCATGTGGCCTACCTATCTTACAATAATCTGCTATCTAATCCCCCCCCTCCCCTCCCACCCCTACCAGTCGCATCTCGATATTCCTGAAGGATCCATCGTTTCCTGTTACTAGTGTATGCGTGGTGCTGTTATGAACAGTCTACGGTACCATTCTTAACAGGAATTACCCCTTTGCATACCATATGTTAAGTATTATGTTACATATATGGTGAATCCATCTGGCCCAGTGCCCGTCAGCCTCCTGTCCCCCCCCCCTCACCCTACAGTGGTGCTGGAATTAAACCATGAGTGCCATATGTTTTCGAATTTGTTCCTACAGCCCCTGGCTTCATATGTGGCTTATTATAGTAAGGTAGCATTGAGTTTACCAGACCGTTCCAAGCGGAGGTGCTCGGAGCCTCTGATTTTTTCCAGGCCAGCAAAATAGCTTTTCTTCCATAGAAAAAGAGGGCAAAAATTTGAACTGAATCAACCTATCCCTAGCGGACACTAAGTGCTTGAACGGTTGGGTCCACAGGTCATCCCAGTCCTCGCCTAGTACATCCGGGACTTCACTCACCCATCTTTCCCTACATCTAGTGACTGCCTTTGGGGTTAACTTGAAGAATTCTTTATACGTTTCTGAAAGAGGTTTTGTTAGTTCGTCGTTTGTCAGCATTGCTTCCAGAGCCAAGGGTAAGGATTCCACTCTCCGCTCGTGAAACTGCACCTGAAAGGCGTGTCGAACCTGTAAAAATCTAAATAGATAGGAGTTGGGAAGGTCATGTCTTGATGTAATTGGGGGAAAGATTGTAACTCGCCATAGGATGTTATATCTTTCAATGTCTTGATTCCCTTTACTGCCCATATCATGGGATCTGGTAAATTGTAGAACTGGGGTAACGTTGGGTTCATCAAAATGGGGGTTGAGGGCGACATTCCCCCATAGCTGGGGCATGCCACCTTCACCGCCATCACCCATGCCTTAATGGTGGCCTTCATTGTTAATGTCAGTGGAAGTTCAGATCTAAGTCCTCTAAACAATGCAAATCGGAGACTGTCATATGACCCCAGATGGGCAGCCTCCAAAACCGTAGCTGCGTCTCCGTCATCAGCAGTTAACCGGCCAAGTAGTATTTTTGCCAGTCCGGCAACGCTAAGCCCCCCTGATCCCTTGGTTCCTGTAGTACCTTGAGTCCTATCCTTGGGGGTTTGGGCGCCCATAGAAAAGTGGAGACCACGCTATCCAGCCTCCGAAAGAAGGATTTCGGAATCCAGACAGGCGCGTGTCGCAGGAAATATAGTACAACAGGGAGGAACTTCATTTTCAATAGACTGATTCTACCTATTGAGGACAGTGGGAGTTTAGACCACGTCTGTGCTTTTTGCTTCAGTAGTGTTATTAAGGGGAGTAAGTTAAGGGATACGTAATCTTGCACATTTGCTGTTACCTGGACACCCAGGTATTTAAAGGATGTGACCCATAGGAGTGGTAAATTTGGATCAGCCTTCGACTGAGCTTTGGGATCTATCGGCATAATGGAGGACTTGCCCCAGTTTACCTTTAAACCGGAAAAGGTGACAAAGTGGTCAATGATCCCTAGGGCCTTTTTCAGGGACTCCCCCGGATCATCAAGGAACAGCAGCATATCGTCTGCGTACAGTGCCAGAGTTTCATCTATTGTACCCACCCGGATGGATTTTATGTCCTTGTCCGACCTAAGGGCAACCGCTAGAGCTTCCAGGGCGAGAGAGAACAAAAAGGGGGATAGCGGGCATCCCTGACGAGTCCCTCTACCCACCTCAAAAAAATTTGAGGTGGATGTCCCCAACCGGATTGCTGCTCTTGGACTCTTATAAAGCAGAGACACCCATTTCCTAAACTGCGGCCCGAAACCCATTACCATGTACTGCCAGTCGACCGAATCAAAGGCCTTTTCAAAGTCTATAGATACAATTCTGGTACTGTCGGTTCTCTGTCTGATTTGCAGGTGCGTGAATAATCTCCTTAGATTGGTACCAGTCGACTTCCCTGGCATGAAGCCCGTCTGGTCCATGTTGACGATAGAGGGGAGTACAGTAGCAAGTCTGAGAGCTAGGATCTTCGTCAAAATTTTCAGGTCCATATTTAGTAAGGCTATAGGCCGGTATGATGCACAGTCCTTTGGGTCTTTTCCTGGTTTTAATAGTAGAACCATATAGGCTTCCAACATAGAATCAGGCAGGGTGTCATGTTTGTGACAATGTTCTAGGAGTAAATTTAATCTAGGGTCCAATATTTCCACGTTAGCCTTATAGAAGTCGGCTGGAAGGCCATCAGGACCCAGGGCTTTGTTGGGAGGAAAGGTAAATATTGCCTTTTCTATTTCTTTTTTAGTAATTTTGGCATCTAAAGTAGACATGTCGGTTTCAGAAAGTCTTGGTATAGGTAGGTTATTCAGAAGTGACTCCAGGGCTGAACGGTCGTAAGGGGGGATAGGGGAGTAGAGGGATGTGTAGTATTGGACAAATGCATGCATAATTCGTCCAGGTTTGTCAACTAAGTTCCCCCCCTGGTCCCTAATTACTGGTATACAGGTGGGTGAGTGGTAATCAGCCACCAACATGGCCAGGAGTTTCCCGTTTTTGTCCCCTTCAGCAAAGGTCGTTTGTGCCCTTTTTACCATCTCTGCGTGGGCCTGTTCTGTAAAGTAAATGTACAAGGTGTGCCCCGCCTCTAGCAGAGCGTCATACGAGGCCCCCGTAGGGGCATCTGCATGAGCCCTGGCACTCTCCCGTTCCTTTTGTTGCAAAAACTCTGTTTCCTCCTTATTCTGCGTCTTTACCGTTTTGATGGCAGAGATAAACTCTCCCCGTGTCACAGCCTTAAAGGCGTCCCATACAATTTTGAGGGTCTGCAGTATTGTCGTTAGAGGACCAGTATGATTGCATGGCCTCCGTCAGTCTGGTCGAAATTTGTTCGTTTTGTAACCAACCTGGTTGGAGCCGCCAACTTCCCCCCCTTGCTCCTGACTCAAATGACAGGGTGACTGCAAGTGGGTTATGGTCAGTCAGGCCCCCAGCCAGATACGTAAAGTCCTTTACATAAGGTAGCAGTAGGTTATTTCCAAAGGCTAGGTCAATTCTGGCTGAGGATTTGTGTGCCATCGAGACATGTGAATAACATCTCTCCGTCGGATGTTTCCAACGCCACAATTCCGAGAGATCTGCTACCAATCCCCAGCTATTTAGCTCCGTGGAGCTCCCTCTGTTCGGATTGGAGGTGTCCAACGCCGCGTCCAAGACCGCGTTGAAATCCCCCATCAGAACCATTGGAAGGTGAGCATGTGGTGCAAGTTTAACCAATAAATCAAACAACATCTTAGCCTGAAAAGGGGGGGGGGCACATAAATATTTACCATCACAATACTCCTTTGATATATATCAGCGACTACCGCCACATATCTGCCTCCTGGATCAGAAAACACCTGTTGGATCGAGCAGGGTATGGTTCTACTTATTAGGATAGAAACTCCTCTAGCAAAAGTGGAGTACGTGGAGTGGAAGGCTTTTTGTATCCAAGGTTTGCATAATGAAAGGACTGCTGCCGTCCAAGTGTGTTTTCTGTAGGAAGATGACATGAGGACGGGTCTGTTTAAGATATTGGAAAGTAGAGGCTCTTTTAAATTTATGATTTAGGCCTCTGACATTCCAAGATACAATCCTAACATCGTTCGCCATCATTGTTGATACACATATACTTTGTAAGGAATTGGAGTAATGAGGGCCATGTTGCAGACCGACTCAGGACCCCCTTTCTCTCAACCACAAATCCTATATTATTTATCAAAAGTGCTCCAGGGCACCGTTTGCCCGGCAGCTTGCCCGCAGACCAAACATAGATCACGTTTGCGAGGAAATTCAAGAAATAACATGCCCATGAAACCCTATATCGAGATGTGACTGAAGATAAACCCACCCCTGCTTTTATACCAGAAACAAACAAACCCAGTCCGGCATATAGCTTTATCCCTGAACCAACAACCAAAAACAAAAAAATTGCAGTGAAATCCCGCCGCATCAATCGAAAGTTCGGCAGCATCGTTTATAATTCCAGTTCACCTCCGTCAGCTCCCACCAGGAGTGATGGCGTAGCATGTAAAAATAAAGGTTGCACATATGATGACCTCAGGGGAGGTGCAAAGCAATAGCTAATTAAAAACAAAAAAACAAAATAACAAAATGGGGGGCAATAAAAGCAAGAAAAAATAAAACATTTTGGGAATGGCATATTCCAAGACTCGCATCTCAAGAGCTGGGGATCATCCCCGCATAAATCAGTAACCCTCCTCAACCAGGTATATGATCTCGGGGATCATCAATGCGGTAAGGCAAACTCTTTCAGTCCGCTGTTCAGGAGAACCAGTCCCACCAGCTGGTGCTCTCCAGTAAAGACTGACAGGAGGGGTGAGAACTGCAGCTTAGAGAGCAGGGCCATGCTAAGCAAGCCATGTGTGGGAAATAATCAGGAAAAAAAAAAGAAAAAACATACCAGCTTCAGTTGTGAGTCTGTAAGTCGGATGCAGTGTGTTTAGAATTCTTTGTCCATCCATTCACAGGCGTCCTCAGGGTGCTCGAAAAATTTCACCGACCCTTTATGCTGAACTCTGAGCTTGCTAGGGTAGCATGCTGTACTTGACTTCCTTCTCCCTCAGGTGTCTGCGGACCTCATTGAATGACTGTCGTTTCTGCTGACAAGTCGAGAAGTCTGGGAATAGCATTACCCGCGTGTTGTCATGGCTTAGCTCTTGAAGTTTCCTGGCCTGGGTCAGAATCGTGTCTCGGTCGCGGTAATTCAAGAAGCGAACCAGGAAGGGCCTAGGGAAAGCACCCGGGGGTCTTCTGCCAGTAGGTACCCTGTGCGCTCTTTCAACTACATACGTGGGGGGCACATCTTTCATGGCGAGTAGTTGTATGAAGAATTGCTCAGCAAATTGAGCAGGCCTGTCTCCTTCAGCCCCTTCTGGGAGCCCCACCACCCGAATGTTGTTCCGTCTTTGTCGGTCCTCCGCGTCAATGGCTCTAGTTTGTAAAGCTCGCACTTGATCTCGGAGTACAGCTAATTGGGCACCATGATCATGAGACACATCCTCCACCTCTGAAACCCGCGTCTCCACCCTGGTCAGGCGGCCCCGGGTCTTATCAAGATCATGCCTTATCAGATTGCATTCAGATGAGAGGTGATCAATGCGTCCTACCAATTCAGCTCTACTTGCACTGATTGCCTCCAGAATCGGGCGGGTAATTGCCTCTGTGTCCACTGTAGGAGCCAGCTCTATCACAGGGTCTGATCCCTCTATCTCTCTCACCTGTGCCATCTTTGTATCAGCAGCTTTGGCGCGCTGTTCCTTCGGTGAGGAGGACAAGATGGCGGGGGCGGAGCCATGCGCCGTGTCCCGGACGGATCGAGAGTTCCACTGTTTCTGGAGCCCCTTAGCGGGCTTCTTTGCTGCCGAGGAAGGCATCGTTTTGCCCAGCGCACACTCCCCTGTGCAGCGGTAAGGGCTGGATGTCTGTAACTACTCCGGTTTTGCGGAGGGTGTTCAGGAGTAACGGAGCTATGGAGGGAGGTGTGCTGCCTCGATCACATCCGGCCGGAAGTCCGTGTTTTTTTTTTTTTTTTTAGCGCAAAAAAAATAAAAACCACAGAGGTGATCAAATACCACCTAAATAAATCTCTATTTGTGGGGAAAGAAGGACATCAATTTTGTTTGGGTACAATGTCGCACGACCGGGCAATTGTCAGTTAAAGCGACACAGTGCCATATCACAAAAACTTCTTGCCGACCGCCCACTGTCAAAAGACGGCTGAGCGGTCCGCCGTCATACGACGGCGCTACCATTTTGGCCACTAGGGGGAGCGCGTGCCCGCCACGTCGCTGAGGACCCGATTCGCGTGCCCGGCGGCCGTGATGTCCGCCGGGCACCCGCGATTGCCCAGTAACTGAGCAGGACGTGGATCTGTGTATGTAAACACACAGATCCACGTCCTGTCACTGGAGAGGAGACCGATGGTGTGTCCCTTGTACATAGGGACACCGATCGGTCCCCTCCCCCAGTCAGTCCCCTCCCCCCACAGTTAGAATCACTAACATAGGGAACATATTAACCCCTGCAGCGCCCCCTAGTGTTAACACGGATCGCTGTATAAATGTGAATGGTCCCAAAAATGTGTCAAAAGTGTCCGATATGTCCGCCGCAATGTCGCAGTCACAATAAAAATCGCAGATCGCCGCCATTACTAGTAAAAAAAAAAATAATAATAAAAAAAATGGCAAAAATCTATCCCCTATTTTGTAGACGCTATAACTTTTTCGCAAACCAATCAATATACGCTTATTGCGATTTTTTTTTTTTTACCAAAAATATGCAGAAGAATACGTATTGGCCTAAACCGAGGAAAAAAGTAGTTAAAAAAAAAAAATAAAAAAATTGGATATTTATTATAATAAAAAGTAAAAAATATTATGTTTTTTCAAACTTGTCCCTCTTCTTTTGTTTTTAGCGCAAGAAATAAAAACCGCAGAGGTGATCAAATACCACCAAAATAAAGCTATATCTGTGGGGGAAAAATTATAAAAATTTTATTCGGGTACAGCGTTGCATGACCGTGCAATTGTCATTCAAAATGCGACAGCGCTGAAAGCTGAAAAATGGCTTGGTCAGGAAGGAGGTGTTTGTGCCTGGTAGGCAAGTGGTTAAGGGAGTAAATTCTTCTGGGGTTGAAGTGGTTAATGGCTGTGTGAGTTATTTTGAGGGGACAGCAAATTTACATTGTTATACAAGCTGTACACTCACTACTTTACATTGTATAATATGCTAGACGAAGTAGTTGAACTAAAGATACCAAGATCCCAATTAATTTTAATAATGATAAACAAGGGGAAAATGAGGCCACAAGCCTCTGGGACTTTTTAAAGCGGTATCAAGTTCTGGATAGTAACAATAAACAGTGGCGATGTGAATAAAATAGAGATTTTTATTTCCACATAGGAACAGGTAAAGACAAAAGGACACAGATAATATATCCATAAACTACAGACATATGGGTTAAATCAGACAAATTATGTGTAGAGCGCTACCATACTCGACATGTTTCACTCTTTGGAGTTTCTTCAGGAGATTCAAAGGTATGGCTCATAAATATGCTGAAATAACAAAATAGCATGAAAATGCATCCATTTTAAAAGTACAGTATAGGTGTACATGATTGAGTAATTAGTCAAGTTGGCTCAGTATACACATCAAAAAACGAAGCAGATACATATTAACTGCTTCCCGACCGGCCACTGCATATATACGTCAGCAGAATGGCTCGGGCAGGCAGAATCACGTACCTGTACGTGATCGTGCATGTGCCTGCCCGTGGGTCGCGCGCGCGCCGCTAGCGGCGCGCTCGCGACCCGGTCGGGAGCTCCGTGACCCCGGCCGCGGGACCAGCGGACCCGATCGCCGCTGGTATCCCGCGATCGGGTTACGGAGCGGAAGAACGGGGAGAGGTCTATGTAAACAAACCTCTCCCCGCGCTTCCTACACTGACTGTCAGTGATCGGCGGTTCCCTGTCATCGGGAACGCCGATCAATGACGTCACACGTACAGCCACGCCCCCCTACTGTAAAAAAAAACACAACACGTCACACTGACTCCTCCCCGCCCCCTAGTGGTTAACCCCCTAACTACAACTGTCATTTACATAGGAATCAGTGCTATTTAAATAGCACTGATTGCTGTATAAATGACAAATGTCCCAAAAATGTGTCAAAAATGTCCGATGTGTCCGCCAAAATGTCGCAGTCACAATAAAAATCGCTGATCGCCGCCATTACTAATAAAAAAAAAAATATTAATAAAAATGCTATAAAACTATCCCCTATTTTGTAAACGCTATAACTTTTGCGCAAACTAATCAATAATCGCTAATTGCGATTTTTTTTTACCAAAAATATGTAGAAGAATACGTATCGGCCTAAACTGAGGAAAAAAAATGTTTTTTTATATATTTTTTGGGGATATTTATTATAGCAAAAAGTAAAAAATATTTTTTTCAAAATTGTCGCTCTATTTTTTTATAGCGCAAAAAATAAAAACCGCAGGGGCGATCAAATACCACCAAAAGAAAGCTTATTTGTGGGAAAAAAAGGACGCCAATTTTGTTTTGGAGCCACGTCGCATGACCGCGCAATTGTTAGTTAAAGCGACGCAGTGCCGAATTGCAAAAAGGGGCCTGGTCCTTTAGCTGCAAATTGGTCCGGGGCTGAAGTGGTTAAAGTAATTTTACATATAGGTAATGACATAGGGCATAGAAAACAGACGAAGGGATAGAGCTGGACAGGCTGGTCTTACCACATATACTTGGATGGTATGTATAAAGTTGAACACATAAGTGTCGATTTCTTAATTAAAAGCAAATTTAGACATGAGGCCATTCGATCCCAGGAGACCAAAAACGCATGAAGTCGCTTGCAGAGAGGAACACTATAGAATATAATGAAATAGTTTAGGCGAGGTAATGAAATATAGGGCCAATAAATTGGTGCTCACGGAGCTAGACATAGTAATCAGAGGATGCATTAGCATTAAATTAATTACCTGAACAGGTTAATGATATAAGAAATTAGGAAAGTTGAAAAGAGTGTGCAATGCACTCTGATTGCTGAACTTCAAGGTTCCGAAGTGCAAGGAAAAGTGTACACTAGTAATTAGTGCTACATGGGGTCCAAAAATTGAGATATGATTTATCTAAAGGCAACATATGAAGATAAGTTTGAGTATAAAGCCACCTAAAAAGTGACTAAAATAGAGCAATATTTGCTGAAGAAAGTTTATGAAGAGAAGTGAACAATGAAAAATCTTACCGCTTTGCAGTGTGATAGTAGCGGGCTCAGTGCTGGAGGATGGGCAGTTTAACCGCCGGCTTCCTCCTTCTTGGGGCTTCTGACAGGGAATGATGGCAGGGGGAAGCTGCCTTTAATAGTGGCTCTCCGACCCGGCGGCGTCTGACATCACCGCCGGGTCGCGGGCGCTTAAACGACGCCGTTCAATGGAGGATACCCTATGAGGTGTACTGTGCATGTGCGGGCGACGAGCCACGTCGCCGGCGCATGACGTCATAGACGCGCCGCAATAGAGGCGCGATGGCGGACATTTTGGAAGGTCCTTTGCCCTTGCTCTATTGAAAGAGAAAGAGATAGACAGTTACCCACAACGGGGAGCAAACGGATAAAAATTATTATCGTTGCTAAATGGTGTCTATGGGGGCGCCTGTACAAAGGCCGAGGATGTCCTAACCAGAAGGAGCCAAAAATAGGGGGAAGTTCAAGGGTCAAGGATGATAGGTCTGTAGTCCTTACACCCCCCGATCAACCCCATGGCGCCCGTACAAACGACTGTGTCTGCATCTAGGTCCCAAAGGATAAAAACCTCGGATTGAATAGAGACTTTGCATCAATAGATGCCTTACAATGAAAGTTATTTAATGTCATTACAAGTTAATTCTGTTAGCAGGTCAGCCTGACCATCTAGCACATCGACATCATATAAAATGACAGACAAATTATACATTAAAATGATTGGACATGAAACGAGAGCAGAGAAAGAGATATGGAAAAAGAGAAAGAGAAGGAAAGGGATCATATAGGGTCCCTTTGAAATTGATCTATAAAAATGATTTAAAGCTAAGAGCATCATTTAACCCTGGAGGGGTCGTGGCTTTGAGGTCAAAGATCCAACGAGCCTCTCGCTGAAGTAAAGTGCGGTCATAGTTACCCCCCCTTTCTCCTGGGGGTACATGTTCAAGTGCATAGAAATGCATTTTATGATCATCATAATTATGAAAAAGCCCCATGTGGCGGCTGATGGGGGTCTCCATCTTCTTTCCACGCACCAGGGATACATGGTCCCTGATGCGGTTAAAGAATGGGCGTTTAGTTTTTCCTATGTAAAAGGCTGTGCATTCGCATGTCATAATATATACCACGCCAACAGATTGGCAATTAACCGAAAATTTGGGCTTATAAATGTGTCCATTGGGTAGTGCAATTTGTTTTGATGCGTATAAGTAGCGACAAAAGTTGCATTTGTGGCAGGGTTTGGTTCCAACATTTTTTTTGGTATTTAGATAGCCTGCTCCAGTAGGAGCATAGTGGCTACGTACTAGAGTATCTCTAAGGGATTGAGATCTCCTAAATGTGATTTTAGGGTGGTCTCCCAAGTGTTTGGAAACCAGAGGATCAGCCTTTAGAATGTACCAATATTTGCCAAAAATCTTTCGCACCTGGACGTGATGGCCTGAAAAACGAGTAATTATTCTGATTCCTGGATCAGTGGTAAGGGGCTTGTTTCCATGGATAAGACTAGAGCGGTTTTGTCTTTTGGCCTTGAGGTATGACCTTTTTAGGCATTTTTGACTGTAGCCACGGTGTTGCAAATGTGATTGTAGTTTTTTGGCCTCCACCTCAAACTGTGAGTCTTGACTACAGTTACGTTTGATGCGAAGGTACTGCCCATACGGTACACTAGCCACCAAAGGGCTTGGATGAGTGCTAGTTGCATGCAGCAACGTGTTTGCTGCTGATGATTTGCGGTAAAGGGTGGTTCCAACATTTCCATCCTCATCCGCAAAAATTTGAATATCAAGAAAAGTTAGGTGTGACTGACTCCTTTCCATTGTGAATTTGAGGTTAAACGTGTTGATCTTCAATTTTTCAAAGAAGGTCAGCAGGTCTGTCTCAGTTCCCATCCAGATAAAAAAACACATCATCGATGTATCTTCTCCAAATAGGAATCTGATCTAAGAAGGTTTGTATATCATCTCTATGGAATAGGTGTCGCTCCCACCCCCCCCCCCCCCAGATACAGGTTGGCGTAAGAGGGGGCACATTTGGTCCCCATAGCCACACCCTGTATCTGGAGGTAGTGGGAGCGTCCAAAGAGAAAAATATTGTTGTTCAGAATAAATTCGAGCAACTTTAAAATAAATTTGTTGTATTTCCTAGATGACTCGATGCTCTCGGAAATGAAGCCCTCCACAACTCTGACACCCTGTTCATGGGGAATGGAGTTGTAGAGGGCTTCAACATCGAGAGCAACGAGCCAAGAGTCATGTTCTCTATGCCCTATGTCATTACCTATATGTAAAATTACTTTAATATGTATCTGCTAAGTTTTTTGATGTGTATACTGAGCCAACTTCACTAATTACTCAATCATGTACACCTATACTGTACTTTTAAAATGGATGCATTTTCATGCTATTTTGTTATTTCAGCATATTTATGAGCCATACCTTTGAATCTCCTGAAAAAACTCCAAAGAGTGAAACATGTCGAGTATGGTAGCGCTCTACACATAATTTGTCTGATTTAACCCATATGTCTGTAGTTTATGGATATATTATTTGTGTCCTTTTGTCTTTACCTGTTCCTATGTGGAAATAAAAATCTCTATTTTATTCACATCGCCACTGTTTATTATTACTATCCAGATCTTGATACCGCTTTAAAAAGTCCCAGAGGCTTGTGGCCTCATTTTCCCCTTGTTTATCATTACTTTACATTGTAGCAAAGTGTCATTTCTTCAGTGTTGTCATGAAAAGATATAATAAAATATTTACAAAAATGTGAGGGGTGTACTAATTTTTTTGAGATACTGTTTGGATTACTGCATTCACACATCATCATTGCTATGATCTACCTTTATGGATTATTTTCTCTTTATATTCTTCTGAAAAAGAAGCAGAAGTATGAGAAGAGCATAATACATTTGCTAGTGTATTGCAATCCCTTACTTTGTGCTGATTACAGCTTAATACATTTTTTTAATTCCTGCAGTTTCAAATAGTAGACTTGTCTATTTTGGGATTGGCACCAAGAATTATGTTTAAAATAAAAATGTCAAATCTAGACCGCATTCATCTTTTGTAGCTTGTCATTCAGAAGACTCGTTCCAGATGTTCTAGGTATGTGTACTTAAGCGCTAGAGTGGGTATTCAAAGACAGAACGGCAACAATGTTTTAAGATAGCCAAATGATGATGCTGCAACCCAAATATTAGTGTTCTCACACGTGGAAGAAATGATTTTAAAATACACACAAAATGTTAATATTTATGTGCAATGGGTGCGCTATCAACCTTAAAAAGCGTGTAGATATGGTTAAAAATTGCTTGTGCAATGATACTGGTCAAGTGGTGTGTAAAACCTCCTTAAAATCCGTGCACTATGTATGTATAAATAAATACATAAAACCATATATAAATATATAAATATATAAATAAGTGGATACTCTTCCTAGTTGTGATACCAGTGATTTAGTGATATTTGTGAAATGGTGCTGTGAATAAAAAACAGTAAAAAAAGGGGGTGAAACCACGTTTAAATTCAAGCCCTTAAAAAATCCATGCGTTTAAAACTGAAAAAAACGCATTTGGTTGTGCGATTTATTCATGGAAAAAGCACACAATTGGTTATGCGATTATATTGGGAGAAACACCATAAGTGTTTTTTAGGATGCTTTAGGAGTCCATGCATCTGACAGGTGTCTCCTTAGGGGTTTTAATTGCGGTTGCTTAGACAGGTGTTGTTCCTGATTAGTTAGTGCTGAGGCGTTTTTCTAACTAATTGCCCTTTGGTATTGAGCATAGATTAAAACTTGAAGGATAAAAGATGTACACCATCAATAGGAAAGATAAGCACCATTTAGTAAATGTATATTTGAACAAGTGTATACATAATACTTTCACTTATCTTTAGTTGTGGTGTCCTCCTTCCTGCTGGTCCTTACTATTACTATAGTAAGGACCAGCAGGAAGGAGGACACCACAACTAAAGATAAGTGAAAGTATTATGTATACACTTGTTCAAATATACATTTACTAAATGGTGCTTATCTTTCCTATTGATGGTGTACATCTTTTATCCTTCAAGTTTTAATCTATGCTCAATACCAAAGGGCAATTAGTTAGAAAAACGCCTCAGCACTAACTAATCAGGAACAACACCTGTCTAAGCAACCGCAATTAAACCCCTAAGGAGACACCTGTCAGATGCATGGACTCCTAAAGCATCCTAAAAAACACTTATGGTGTTTCTCCCAATATAATCGCATAACCAATTGTGTGCTTTTTCCATGAATAAATCGCACAACCAAATGCGTTTTTTTCAGTTTTAAACGCATGGATTTTTTAAGGGCTTGAATTTAAACGTGGTTTCACCCCCTTTTTTTACTGTTTTTTATTCACAGCACCATTTCACAAATATCACTAAATCACTGGTATCACAACTAGGAAGAGTATCCACTTATTTATATATTTATATATTTATATATGGTTTTATGTATTTATTTATACATACATAGTGCACGGATTTTAAGGAGGTTTTACACACCACTTGACCAGTATCATTGCACAAGCAATTTTTAACCATATCTACACGCTTTTTAAGGTTGATAGCGCACCCATTGCACATAAATATTAACATTTTGTGTTCCAGATGTTCTACTTTCTGAAAGTCTATTTCCAGAGATTTTTTATTATACCCTTTCTCTATGAATTTCTAAATAAGCAATCCTAACCCGTTTCTAAAGTGCCCTGTTTAGTTAGTTTATTAAAATCATAGGAACATTGAGCCTGGGTTCACACTGATGCGAATTTACAGCGGGTTTGATGCGTTTAGGAACACAGATTCGCAGGTCATGTAAAAAGCATAGTATTCCATGGCTTTGGTTCACATCTGTGCGTTGCAAATTTGGTGCAAGAAAAAAAAAAAGGGTCCTATGTGTGTTGACTGCGAATGCGATGCAAATTCCTATGGTGCAGTGCAAATTTTATCTTCATAGGCTTCATTTGTATTTGCAGTAAACTCGCAGCACGCAGTTCACATCTCTGTAAATTGTTCATTGTCTGCCTCCTGAAATTTGCAGTAAATTCGCACCTGTCCACCTCAAAACGCAAGGCAAATTCGTACCTCACACAGGACAAAAAAATTGATCAAATTTGCAGTACATCTCATCGCAGTAGTGTGAACCTAAGCTGAAGTGTATGTAAAGGTTTATTTTTATTTTGGACAGAGTAGCGGAAGATTATCATTAGGCCTTCTGTCAAGTTTTTATTACCGTCTGTGTCCCTGCTGAGAAGTTTCATCCTTATATTTGTCCTGCTGGCAACTGTCACTGAGACAGAAAGTATGGGGGAAATCAAAAATGTTAAAGATGTCACCAGAGCAAGTGATGAAGGAAAATTATCTAATTGGGCAAATGTTTCATTCACAACATAGATGAGTGATGGCACAAAAATTACTTTTAGTGCCGGTTCACAATGGGGTGGCTTCAAAGTCGTCCGGCTCTGAAGCCGCCCTGCACAGCGGTTCTTAGCATGGCTTGCAAACAACTTCTTTAATAGAAGTTTATGCCGCTCTGAAGTCGTCCCCAAGTAGTACAGGAACCTTTTTCTAAGTCAAGGCGACTTGAGTCGCTCCCATTAGAACGGTTCCATTGCACTGCATGGAGCGTGACTTTTCAGGCAGCTAAGTCGCCTGACAGGTCGCCCAATGTGAACCGGCACTTAATTTTTTTTTTAAATGTTTGTTTTATAAATGTTTTTTGCCTGAGTTTAAATTAGATTTATGTTTGTCCCAAACATATTTAAAGCTGAACTCCAGATATGTTATTAATTGCCTAGTAACATTAGTCCAATCTGCAATATGCATAATTCATACCTGATGGTCTGGTCCACTGTGGAAGATGACAATCATTTAAAAATTACAAGGCATTTTGTAAATGACAATGGTGCCAAGCATGCAACCCCCTGTAGTCAGTATGCAGTGGGGGGGGGGGGGGGGCAGAGGACGCTGCTTTAAGGGGGTACAGGACACTACTGTGGGGGGAGGGGGCAGAGGACACTACAGTGGGGGGGTGATGGGAAGAGGAAGAGGACACAGCATTGGTGGGTACAGAACACTACTGTGGGGGGAGGGGTAGAGGACACTACAGAGGGGGGGGTGATGTGAAGGGGGTAGAGGACACTGCATGGGGGGGTACAGAACACTACTGTGGGGCGAGGGAGGCAGAGGACACTGCTTGTGGGGCAAAATGGAAGTGCTGGAGACCCGCAGCAGTAAGAAGAACTGGCTGCGAGAAGACAGCCCTGGACTCCAAACACTGGAAAGTGCTTGAGTTTGAAAAGTCACAATAAAATCTAATACTTGTGATTACATAATTTGAGTGAAAACAGACTATCCAAATGTTTTCTTGTCAGTAATACCTTTGCTTTCTTATTGAACTCTCCAGGCAGATATAAAAGGCACACATTAATGCAACACTTTATTCATTATAATACAGTTAGGTCCATATACAGTCATATACAGTCAGGTCCATAAATATTGGGATGCAATGTTATGCAATGGCCAGGTCAATCACCCGACCTGAATTCGATTGAGCATGCATTTCACTTGCTGAAGACAAAACTGAAGGGAAAATGCCCCAAAAACAAGCAGGAACTGAAGACAGTTGCAGTAGAGGCCTGGCAGAGCATAACCAGGGATAAACCCCAGCTTCTGGTGATGTCTATGCGTTCCAGACTTCAGGCTGTAATTGACTGCAAAGGATTTGTAACCAAGTATTAAAAAGTGAAAGTTTGATGGATGATTGTTAATCTGTCCCATTACTTTTGGTCCCTTAAAAAGTGGGAGGCACATATACAAACTGCCTTCACCGTTCACCTGATTTGGATGTAAATACCCTCAAATTAAAGCTAAAAGTCTGCAGTTAAAGCACATCTTGTTTGTTTCAAATCCATTGTGGTGGTGTATAGAGACAAAAATATTAGAATTGTGTCAATGTCCCAATATTTATGGATCTGACTGTATATTTGGACACAGGCACAATCTTCATACTTTTGGCATTGTATGCCACCAGAAGAAAAATAAAACAAAACAATCCAAATGTATTCGAAGTGCCGACTTTCAGCTTTAATTCAAGGGGTTGAACATAAATATCAAGTACAAATTTTAGGAACTCCAACCATTTCTATACACAGCCCAGGTGCTTAAATGTAATTGGACAAATTAATTTAATCATAAATAAAATGTTCATTTTTAATATTTTGTTGAGAATCCTTTACTGGCAATGACCGTCTAAAGTCTGGAACCCGTGGACATTACCAAAGACTGGGTTTCCTCCTTCCTGATGCTTTACCAGGCTCTAACTGCAGCTGTCTTTAGTTGTTCTTTGTTTTTATGGGTCTTTCTTCCTATAGTTTTACTTTCAGCAAGTGAAATGCATGCTCAATTGGGTTGAGATCAGGTGATTGACCTGGTTATTGGAGAATATTCCACTTCCTTTCCTGCAAAAGCTCCTGGGTTGCTTTTGCACTGTGTTTTGGATCATTGTCCATCTTTACTGTGAAACGCCGTTGTCAGGGACATGGCTGTCGCAGGACTGGCAATGTGGCCCAAATCCAACATGAACGTACACAGAGTTCAGATACCTGCTGTTCACTCCGGGTGCCAGGATATCAGGCACTCATACATGTAAGTTGAATATCTTTACATTTTTTTTGAATAAAAGTTATTTTTAAATGGTACTGCGCAATGAGGTCTTTTCTATTGTAGCCATCTATATGAGGAACATTCATCATTAACCAAAGGTCCAGAGGACATCTACAGGGGTCGCCCCACACACGCATTTGACCTAACTAGCAATAGTTGGTCCAATCCCAAGGGAGTGCACATCTACTAGGGGGGCACCCTATTTAAGCACATAAGGAGTACGGAACTACTTATCAAATCATAGCACTGTATATGAGTTTTCCATCATTGTTCCACAAGCACCAGCACTTTTCACTGGGGACTGTTTTATTTATTGATTGTCTTCTTATTCAAGATGGCCTCAGCCAAAAATGTTAGGGGGTGTTTTTCAAAATGATTTCTCAGCAAAATAAAACATGGATAGATAGAGGAGTTTGCTCTGAATATTAAAAATGAATTAAACCGCATTTTTGGTTTGTGGTCCTAAGATGCAGTGTAGTTCCGCT
Organism: Lithobates sylvaticus; assembly: GCA_028564925.1. Taxonomy (NCBI): domain Eukaryota; kingdom Metazoa; phylum Chordata; class Amphibia; order Anura; family Ranidae; genus Lithobates; species Lithobates sylvaticus. The sequence goes on along the minus strand of CM053034.1, from coordinate 104,301,257 downwards.
TAAATTTAATTTTTTGTTTTTACCTTAAGCGGCGTAAGTACCTGAATTGTATTTGGTTTTAGGCTCTTGTCATCTACTGGACAGCAAAGCTCAGAGACAGGAGGGAGAAGTGGCACAAGGAGCCAATAAGGTGTGCTGCAATACAAAGAGCATACTGATAGGAGGAGAACGCAGAGATTAGCTCAATAGTGTGCCGCTTCTCCTTTCACTGTCCAGTCACAGGGTGGCAGGAGAGACCTGTAAATGATAGTGATACTGCAGCAGACAAATAATGCTCCTACCCTGTTAGGCAGAGCTGTGTTAATCTGAGAATTAGAATAGGCAGAAAAACAAATCCTTTAGCTCCAGTATATATGCATTTGAATGAATGAATGAATAACTTGTATAGCGCTACAATGCGAACTGAATCGCCTCAAGGCGCTGTATTGACATTTGGTTGTCGAGCTTCTAGAAGAGGTGGGTCTTGAGTTTCTTCCTGAAGGCCTGATGGTTTTCTTCCATGCGAATGTCGGTTGGTAGAGCGTTCCATAGCCGTGGACCTTGGACAGCGAATCTCCGTTCCCCCTTTGATTTGTAGCGGGATTTGGGAATGAGGAGAAGATTTTGATTAGCCGATCGAAGACTGCGATTCGGTATGTAGTGTTTTATTTTCTCGCGAAGGTATTGCGGGGCGTTTCCATGTGCGCATTTGTGGGTGAGGCAGAGGGTCTTGAATGCGACCCGACTCCTTACATTTAGCCAATGTAGGTTCCTCAGGGAAGGGGAGATGGATTCCCAGGGTTTTTTTCCTGTTATCAGCCTTGCCGCTGTGTTTTGGATAAGTTGTAAGCGCGCAAGTTGATATTGGGGTAACCCTATGTAGAGGGAGTTAGCATAGTCGAGTCGAGAATTGATGATCGTTCCAACTACCACTGCTTTGTCCTCTTTTGGAATGAAGGGGAGGAGTCTGCGTAGCAGGCGGAGCAGATGGTGAGAACCACTGACCACTGCTCCTATTTGGGCATCCATTGACATTTCTGAGTCAAAAATGACTCCGAGACTCTTAGCCTTGGTCCTTGGGGCGATGGTCTGTCCAAAGATGGTAGGAGGTGTCCAAGGGATCTTGGTTCGGGGGTTATGATTTGCATGTAGAATAAGAAGTTCTGTTTTTGATTCATTAAGTTTGAGGGAGCTGGCAGTCATCCAGTCGTCTATCATAGTGAGGCATTTTCCTAATTGCTGATGATGGTCTTTTTGTCCGGTGATACGAAAATATAATTGAGTGTCGTCGGCGTATGAGTGGAAGCAGAGGTCTGATCTTCTGATGATTTTGAGGAGTGGGCGAATGTATATATTGAAGAGGACTGGCGACAAGGGTGATCCTTGAGGGACTCCACAGGAGATTGCCCGGGTTTCAGAGGTGAAACCTCCTAGTTTCACTGTCTGAGAGCGATTTCCTAGGAAGGATGCAAACCATTGCAGATCTGAGCCAGTGACTCCTGCTACTTCTGTGAGGCGGATGAGTAGAGTATTGTGGTCCACAGTATCAAACGCTGCACTGAGATCCAATAGTACCAGGAGACATGAATCTCCGTCATCCGCTGCTTCGAGGGCATCGTCCCATATCTTCAGGAGTGCGGTTTCTGTCCCATGGCCTGGGCGGAATCCTGATTGTAACGGGTCCAGGAGTGTGTGTGTGTCCAGGTGGCGTTGTATCTGTTGTACTACCGCTTTCTCCATAATCTTGGAGATGTTGTTCAAGCTTGTAATTGGTCTGCGATGGTTGGGGTCCCGTGGGTCGAGGTTGGGTTTCTTTAGCAGGGGTTTGATGATGCCTTGTTTGAGGGCGCCTGGAACAATCCCTTCTTTGAACGATTGATTTATGAGGTGCGTTATGGTGGGAGCCAGGATGTCGGAGCATTCTTTCAGGAGTTTTGTGGGGATGATGTCAATGGAGGATGTGCTGTCTCCGAGATTTTTGATGATGTTTTTAGTAGTATCCGTGGTAATTGGGATCAGAGAAAACTTTGGTGGTTGTGGGATGTTTGTGTCGATATCGACTTTTTGCTCTGACTGCCTGCCGTCGGATGTCTTTTTCTGACCAATTGTTTTCCTGATGTTGTCGATTTTATTGATGAAAAAATCTGATAATTCATTGCAGAAATCTTGGGTTTCATTAGCGGGGGGCTCTAAGCATGCCGGGTTCATCGACTGAGCGACTATTTTAAAAAGTTCCCGGGGGCGATTTAAGGCCGCTGAGATGGTATTTGAGAAATGGTCTTTTTTTGCTTTGAAGATTGCCTTCTGATAATTCTGTGTGAGTCCTTTGTATTTTGTGTGATTTCCATTGGTGGGATTTATTCTCCATGCTCTTTCGGCTCTTCTGCGTTCTTGCTTGAGTAGCGTGAGCGAGCTATTGAACCATCCTGCGTTTTTCCTCTTGATGAGAGTTCTGCGTTTTGGAGCCACTGAGTCTGCTGATTGTAGTAATGCATTGTTTAGGGAGCTGAGAGTTTGCTCCGATGAGTGGGTTAAATTCAGAGTTGCTATTTTGTTTGATAAGATGGTTTTGAAGGAGTCGGAGTGCAGTTTTTTCTGCGATCTGGTCCAATGAGTTGTTGTTGCAGGTTTCTGTTTTTGGCGGGTGGTGTTGGTGAAGATTTTGAATTTGATGGCGTGGTGGTCCGTCCATGGTAGTGGTATGTTGTCTACTGTGTTGATGTCCAGATTTTGGTTGAAGATGAGGTCCAGAGTATGTCCTGACCCGTGTGTGGGGGTCTTTATCAGTTGCTGGAGACCCATCTGGAGACCCATCTGTGTAATTAGCTATTCACCTGAAGTTCAGCCTTAAATTAAAACAAGAGTATTGGAAGTATCGTGAAAGTTCTGTTTGGCACTGAACTGTTGTCAGATAAGATTGTTATCCACTGCTAAGTGTAACGGCACATACTGTACATAAATGGTCATGCTATTCCATGTTGGGCTAGGAGACCAAGGATGGGACAAGAAAAAAAGCTAAAATTGTTTTGCTGTTTCAGAGCTGAGACTAATGTTAATTTCAAAACGTACTACCCGCCTGCAAAAGGCTGCATAGACAAGCCCAGACTGGCCAAATGTCACAGAATTCTTTCAGCAGGTGATGATTCAATCATATTTATGGTTCCAGGTAAAAGCCACGTGACTATACCACACAAGACATTCTCACCACATTCCTCCATCAACATTCAGGGTTTACACTGCAAAATAAAATATAAATAATTTAGAACGGTTAACCATTTCAATAATGCCATACAACAAGGAAAGAGAGGTGAAAGGAGAAACAGAAAGATAAAGGAAGAGAGAAGAATAGGAGCAGGTATTTTTAATTTAAGCAGCGTGGTTTTATCCAAAGCTGAATTAAAGGTTTTGGAATTGGGGCTGAAATTTATACCTCATGCAAATTTGAATAAATGTAATGCATATATTGATGTCAATACATTTGTGAACAAATTAAATATTAAAATATTTTTTGACTTGAATAATGAGAATGTGAAGAATAGAGAACAAACAGAGACAGTGCATCAACATAGTAATCTCAAAAATGAAAAATAAAATAAATGAATACATACATGTTTTTAAAACAATGATTGAAAATGACATAAGAAAAATAAACACCAGACAGTGCAAAAAGATCGTATTGTAGTATTGGACAAAAACGATTATGAAGAAAAAAAATTAATAATTTATAATTGATAGAAGATACTTTTAAGAATTTACCAGGGAATCCGACTAAAAAAATGTAAGCATAAATTGAAAAGGATTATAAAAAAGGACAAAAACTAGGGATACTAACTGATAGGGAAGCAAGATATTTATTTCCCAAAGCACCGCAAATCCCCCACAATATACTACTTTCCAAAAATCCATAAGAATAAGGATAAGCCACCTGGAAGGCCAATAGTAAGGGGAGTTGACTATAGTAGGAGAATATATTGACTATACTGAAATTTGGCATTTCTAAAAGACAGTGGGGAATTAAAGGGATTGTAGTCAGAAGGTTTTTTAGCTTAATGCATTCTATGCATTAAGCTAAAAAGCCTTCTGTGTGCAGCAGTCCTCCTCAGCCCCCCTAATACTTACCTGAGGTCCCTCTCTGTCCAGCGTTGTCCACCAGTGCTGTCCTAGATTCTCCATCCTGATTGGCTGAGACGCAGCAGCGGCATCATTGGCGACATTAGCCAATCAGGAGAGAGGGAGGACGGTGGCAGGTTGGGGCTCCGTGTCTGAATGGACACAGGAAGCTGTGACTCGGCTCGGGTCCCCCCCATAGCAAGCTGCTTGCTGTGGGGGCACGGAACAGGAGGGAGGGCCCAGGAGCACAGAAGAGGGACCTGAGCAGAGGAGGATCCGGGCTGCTCTGTGCAAATCCACTGCAACCCAGCAGGTAAGTATAACATGTTTGTTATTTTTATAGGGAAAAAAAACAAGCCTTTACAATCACTTTAATAAAAATTCTAAGATCCAGATCTTTTCCTGGAAACAGTCTCCTAAGTACAATAGATCTTAATTCTTTGTACACTAGTATAAATCAAAAAGATGGGTGGAAGCTATAAAATGGACTCTAGAAGAGAAATCTAACCTGAAGAAAAAACAAATGTGAGTTAATTTTAAACTATATTAGAGTTTGTTATGGAAAATATTTTTTTTGGTACAATAAAGAATTCCTTCAACAACAAAAGGCAATAGCCATGGGAGCAAAATATGCTCCGAGCGTGGCGAATCTTGTAATGGCGAAATGGGAAGAGGAAAGTATTTATAGGAAGTGAACTCCCACTATATAAAAGATACTATCAGGAAAGGAGAAATATGCCCAGGCACATAGTTATGGGCAGAAGTAGAATTCCTGTTAGCCAAATCCATAGACAGAGAAATCCTATTAGCCAAATCCATAGACGGAGAAACCCTATTAGTCAAACCCATGGACACAGAATCTGCATTAGTCATACGCACACGCAAACGCGAGTGCGCGCTCGTCACTAGAGTGGCACCAAATGAACTATATAAACACCTCTGCTGCACTAGGACTTTGCCTTATGGTCTACAGCGTTCTGCTACCTGCTCCTTGTGTTTGATCTCCTGTTGCCTTTCTGATCCGTCTGACCACCCTTATACTCTACCTGAACCGACCCCTGCTTGCCTGACCCTGCTCTGTGTCCAGCCCTCCTTATATTTGCTGTATGCTACCTGCCAGCCTATCAAGCTGTCCTGCGTCACGATTCAGCCTGCATCCGTGTGCACACAGACCTCTCATCTACAGCCTTCACTATCTGAACTACTAGGCACTCATGCCACTCCAGGCTTCCGTGCCTTCTGTTTACTTTAGCAGGGGTAACAGGCCGGAGGTGTAAGAGGTCGCCTTCCTCTCCGTGTCAGGCTCCATCTCCAGGTACGTGACAGATACATTGAAGATATTGTGTCAGTTTGGGAGGGGCCAATAAATAGCTTAAAATTTTTTTAGATAACATCAATATCAACAGGTACGGTCTAAAATTCACAGCAGATATAAATAGGTCCCAGGTGAACTATCTAGATGTGAATCTCTATAAGGTGGGGGACAAGATTAGCACTAAAACCTATTTTAAAGATACAGACTGTAACAGTTATATTCCCACTATTAGCTGTTACCATCCTAGATGGATATACAATACACCTAGAAGTCACTTTACCAGGATCAAAAGGAATTGCTCAGTACAGTTGGATTTTAGGGATCAAAAAGATATGTTAATTGACAGATTTTTGAAGACGGGATATGAGAGAGCTTTTCTAGAGAAGGAGAGAAAAAAGGTTCTCAGTATAGATAGAGATACACTGCAAGATAATGGTAGTAAAAAGGCAGAAAGAGAGATGTCTTGCAGTTTTATCACAGAATTGAATGCAGAATGTAAATAAATAGAGAAGATTTTGAAACAATATTGGCCAATCCTATTGAAGGATGAGGTATTGAAAAAGATCTTGCCTGCCTAACCTATTTTCTAATATAGAAAAAAAAAAGAACCTTAAGAAATAAGATAGTACATAACGTTACTGAGCCCCCTAACCCGAAAAAGTTTTTTTCTTAAAGAAAGAAAATTAAATTCATGTGTAGCGCTGGTATTTTTAATAACCAACGTTATAAATAGAAATTTAGTATGGCTGAAGCTGTAGTATAGCTCAGACTGATATTGTTGTAAATTCTGGTTCTGTTTCAGCTTGACTGGTTGTGTGGTTTTCCCCTTGGCCTAGGGATGGTGCCCTATTATTCAGCCAAGGTTGGAAATTGCAACAAGCTGGGTGTATTGAGTGCCTCTTTACCCAGTCAGTGGGTGTGGTCTGCCTGCTATGAATTCTGGGAGAGGGTACTTAAGGGACAGACTCCATGCCCGTGTGTGGTTCCGACCTGATGGCCCTCCTGGCCTAAGGTGTATTGCTGCCCGCTAAGTTGTCTCGGGGCCGGCTGGCCAGAGGCGTCGTTAATGAAGAGGTAGGCCCAAAAGTCTTGGGGCCTACCAATCCAGGGGTGGTTCTGTGCTGTCTTGCCTGCGGGAAGAAGCCAAGCGACTGGAGAATCCAGGGGAGGACTTTTTGGAGAGAGGATCGAGCAACAAGGCTGGTGCCTCTAGAAGAGCATGAAGACTCAGTTGGAGGATGCATCCCGGGTCACCTACTGCACAGTACCAGTGGTTCGTAACAAAGGAAACTGGTACTATGTGATTAAGCCTTGATATTTAAAAAAAGTCACCAATTACCCAATCCTGTGGCAGAGGATTGTGTAACAGTTTTATTGAATCTTAAAGTCTGTGGCAGAGACTATGACCGCGCATCGCATCGGGTGCTAGGTCAGTGAGAGAGGCCTATCCGGTGGTTGCTGAATCCAGTTGTGGATCTGTTATCCTCCGGATCAAAGAAAGTATCCCTGACTTGCAATTGAGAAGGTACCTGAATTCCCCTAAACCCTCCATCCCTCTATTGGAATGTCTTTCCTAAATAAAGCATTGGAAAAAGAGACGGATGTGTCAGAGCTGAAATCCATAAAATAAATCTTTAATAGGACCCCTATGACAGACAGGGTGGAACAGTGAAGGAACGGTAAGCCCAATCCAATATCAGCAGCTCCTTCGAGGGTTTGTGCTACACACGTCCACACAAACAGGTAAAGATTATGACATAAAACAATGCATTGCATGCGATTCCACTGGTGTTGTGTATATTTTGGAATGTCCTTGCTCCAAACAATACATTGGGAAAACCACAAGAAAATTGATCACAAGAATAGGGAAGCATATACCATATTTATTGGCATATAACACGCACCCCAAGTTTAGGAGGGAATTTTAAGGAAAAAAACTTACATTTAAATGCCCATCAATGCAGCCTCATCAGTGTCCATCTGCAGCCTTGCCCATCATTGCAGAATGATCAGTGTCCATCTGCAGCCTTGCCCAGTGTCATTTTCAGCTTTGCCCGGTGTCATTTTCAGCCTTGCTCAGTGTCATTTGCGGCATGATCGTTTAGTAGAAACTGTTTAACTGCTGTACTCGGCTCCTCTCACAGTCCCGCCCCTTGGCCCAGCTCATATGATGGACATAACACAGGTCCAATGGCATAACTGGGCGTAACTGCGAGCCAAGCCTAGCCGAGTACACAGTACACTCGGATCACTCTTTTTCAGCAGCGCTCACTCTTCTCTTCCCCTCAGAGACAACAGGGAGTCAGGACGGCGTGACTGCAAGGGTAGCCAAGCCGAGTACACAGTTCACTCGGCTTGGTCTTTTTCGGCAGCGCTCGCTCCTCTTCCCCTCACATAATACAAATACAGTAAACACAGTAAATAACATTAAAAAAGGTCTGGAAAACCATAGTGTATCAAGGCATTTTAACCTGTTCCCATCCGTGCTATAGCCGAATGATGGCTACAGCACAGACCTACATTGCCGGGAGGCCGTCAATAGACACCATCCCCTTTGCACGCTCCCCGCGCACGCTGTGATCACCGAGGCAATGAGACTCGGGTGATAACAGATCGGAGTAAGGGGCCAATCCCAGACCCCTTACTACCTGACAGCTGATCACGTGATGTAAACAGAAGATTGGTAAACGTTTTTGTTTTTTTTCTCCTCACGCTTACAACGTGAGGAGAAAAAAAAGCTGATCCCTGGCTTCTGTGTAAGGGAAATCGGTCCCGAAGAGGAAGAGGCACAGCCGCTTCATCTGTGCCAACCAGTACCGCCTGCCAGTGCCCACACAGTGAGTATCAGTGCCCACCAGTGTAAATCAGGGCCACCAATCAGTGCCAACTATCAATGCCCAGGAGTGTCACCTATCAATGCCCACCAGTGGTGCCAATCAATGCCTCATCAGTGCCACCTAGCAGTGCTGCCTATCAGTGTCACCTACCAGTGCCCATCACTGCCACCTATCAGTACCCATCAGTGCAGCCTCATCAGCATACATCAATGAAGGAGAAAAATTACCTATTTGCAAAATTTTATAACAAAAAATAAAACGGTTTTGTATTTTTTTTCAAAATTTTCAGTCTTTTTCTTTCGTTTTTTTTTTCCAACAAAAAATAAAAAACCCAGAGGTGATCAAATACCACCAAAAGAAAGCTATATTTGTGGGGGGAAAAATATAAAAATTTTATTTGGGTACAGTGTAGCATGACCGTGCAATTGTCATTTAAAGTGTGACAGCACTGAAAGCTGAAAATTGGTCTGGGCAGGAGGGGGGTTAAGTGCCCAGTAAGCAAGTGGTTAAGTTAAAACATAATAAGGATCCAAAAGTTTTAAAATTTTATCGGATTGAAAGAATAATCACCCATTGGAGAGGAATGTTGATAATAAAAAAGTTCCTTAGGATTAGAGTTGGTTTTTAATATTCATAGGTTTACCGTGTGTCTCAGTAACCTTAAACAGTGCTTGATGTCTTAAATATTTAATCGAGATGCCTTCCAATATTCCGGGAGGTAGTATTTTATTGTTTCAATATACACTTAATTGAGATACACCAAATCTAATCCTAAGGAACTTTTTTTTTATTATCAACATATATCCTATGTGTTGACACAGTAATTGGGCTTAAGCACCATATAGCCATATGGTGTGACCAAATCCCCATATTTTCTGAAAATGTTCAGGTGTTTTAAGGCTGGATTCACACCTATGCAGTTTTAGTGCTTTTTGCATTTTGCAGATTTGCACTAGAGTCCATTTAACATTGTTTCCTATGGAACACGATCTGTAGTGAAAATCTGCAAAATGCAAAAAGCACAAAAAATGCATAGGTGTGAATCCAGCCTTGCAGGAGTTAGTTAGTTAATAATGTAATTTTTGTATGTGTGCGCTGTAATATTTTGTTATATCTTTATATTTCAGGCACGGTCCTATCTCACTTGCATTCTCATTTGCCATACAACATTCTTAATAATATTTTAGCGCATTTTTTTTTTTTTTTTAAGTTTAATGACTGCTTTAAAATTATCCAGGAGGTTGAAAGTCCAAGAAAGACCCAACACAAATATGCCACAGTGGAAGTAAAGGCTAAGATAAGTCTGCTTAAAAATGTTGCCTCCCCCCTATCATATATTTTCAGGAAGAAATACACTAAAATGTATTTTATTGCACACAATATAATACCCAACTTTATGGTAAAATATAAAAGATGTGGTTGCGTTGAGTAAATAGTTATCAGACATGTCAAGACTCAAAATTGTGTGCGGCCGTGAATTAGCAAAAAACGAATTACCCAAAAATTTTCATAGGTGACACTTAAAAGTTGTTACAAGTTAACATTTTAGAGTTCACCATGAATTACAGCCCTAGAATTATTGCTCTTACACCAACATTCCTGGCAGTACCGTGTGTGGTGTAACCCCCTGTTTATATATTTGTGTGGGACCTATACGTGTGTTTGCATTTGCGTGCATGCACAGAGGAGAAGGGGGTGCTTTTAATCTTTTTTATTGTTATTTATTTGATTAACCGCTTCAATACCCGGCCATAGTCATATGACGCCCACAAGGTGGATCTACCATCCTGGGTGGGCGTCATATGACGTCCTCGGATTCCCGGCCGCCTGGGGGGCGCGCCCGCGCCGCCGGCGGCGCGCGCGCGCGCGCCGCGGCATCGCTCGGGACCGGTGCGAGTGCCCGGCGGCCGCGATGTCCGCCGGGCACCCGCGATTGCCCGTTAAAACAACGGGACCGGGCGGGACCGTGGAGCTGTGTGTGTAAACACACTGCTCCACGTCCTGTCAGCGGAGAGGAGACCGATCATGTGATCCCAGTACGGAGGATCACATGATCGGTCTCCTCCCCTTAAGTCCCCTCCCCCTACAGTTAGAATCACTCCTATTAGGGACACACATTAACCCCTCCAGCGCCCTCTAGTGTTAACCCCTTCCCTGACAGTCACATTTACACAGTAGTCATTGCAATTTTATAGCAACGATCGCTGTGTAAATGTGAATGGTTCCAAAAATGTGTCAAAAGTGTCCGAAGTGTCCGCCACAATGTCGCAGTCACGAAAAAAAAAATCGCAGATCCCCGCCATTACTAGTAAAAAAAAAAAAAAAAAAAAAAATTCAATAAATCTATCCCCTATTTTGTAGACGCTATAACTTTTGCGCAAACCGATCAATATACGCTTATTGCGATTTTTTTTACCAAAAATATGTAGAAGAATACGTATCGGCCTAAACTGAGGAAAAAAATAGTTTTTTTAAAAAAAAATGGGATATTTATTATAGCAAAAAGTAAAAAATATTGTGTTTTTTTTCAAAATCGTCGCTCTTCTTTTGTTTATAGCGCAAAAAATAAAAACCGCAGGGGCGATCAAATACCACCAAAAGAAAGCTCTATTTGTGGGAAAAAAAGGACGTCAATTTTGTTTGGGTGTAATGTCGTACGACCGCGCAATTGTTAGTTAAAGCGACGCAGTGCCGAATCGCAAAAAGTGCTCTGGTAAGGAAGGGTGTTTAAAAGCCCTGTATTGAAGTGGTTAAAGCTTATTTTTTCTCACTTAACATTGCTATCACAAGGGGCGAACAAGGGGTGGTTCGGATGGGCCGGCCTTCTCACTACCGCAAAAGTGATCGGGTGGCCGTGTGAGCCATGAGCTTGTTTTAACCACTTCAAGTGTTAAAGTAGATGTAAACCCACAAAAATCTCATAAGCTTTTAACATGCTAGTGCACATTCAAAAGTAATTTTCAATATTTATAAAACTGTAGCTTTTATCAAAATAATATCTGCTGATTATGCCAAGAAGGTCCTTGTAAAGCCACTTCCTGTTATATTGTAATAACTATCTGTCCCTCTCTCTTTTAGTTGTGCTCTTGTGTTGTTACTTTATCATATTGTTTTTCACTGGAGACTACATAGGACCTTTGCAATAAAGGTACATGGCATTGTGCAATCAACAAAGGTCAATGCTTCAGAAAGTGTTAAAAGACTGCAGGAGATCAGCAGTGCTGAGGATTAAAAAAAAAAAAAAATTGAAAAAATAAAGACTTATTTGAAAAAAAAAAAAAAAACTTTCAGCCTACATCCATCAACTTTGGGAGATCATAAACCTAATTGTGACCATTTACAAGCTTGTTGTGGTACACTTTACAGTGTTTTCCAGACTGGTACTCATAGGGGCAATCTCATATCTTTATTAGTAAAAAAGGCAATTGTTCATGATACACAGTGCTTTCTCTATCTAAACAAACACTTTAAACATGAACTCAACCATAAGCGGCTGCAGGCCCTTCCGAGTGACCCCCCCTATCCCTGCTGATGCAGGCTGTAAGAGGCAAAAGGAAGGGGCGTGTCCAGGACGGCGCTGGGAGCAGACGCGTGTTAGCAGAGCTTCCGTCTCTGGCTTCTAATCCTGCCTTAATCCTGGTGTTTGAGGATCCCAACACACCCACCTTTCAGCGGATTCTCTGCGGGAGGACTGGGCGATGCCGGGGGGCAGACGTTTCAGCCAGAAGAGAAATGCAGCGAATCCTGTGAGTACCCGTCCCGTACTGCAGCCTAGCAAACATGTAAACAATTTTTACATGTATGTGAGAAATGTCAGAATTGCCCGGTTTTGAAGTGGTTAAGAAAAGTAAATTTCTTACCTTTTTAGATGTTTCTCAGGAGAAGGTGTCATGGCTAAATGCAAGTTTTTGTGAACAATGTCAGAATGAGTCTGTCCCAAGTCTGTCTTCATTAGCACACAGTGGAATAAACCCAGCCTCTACACCTCTAACCCTTTGTTAGGATAGAAGGTGTTCAAATCTAGTTACAACTGATATTGGTTGCTATGGTGCGATCAGCGCATGCAGCCAATCAGATACAGCACTGCTCACACTGAGCAGCAGTGGAGTCCTGCTGTCAGAATACATTAGCACAGCGGGGACGGTGCCCCCATCCACCTTGTTTGTGTGGATTGAGTAATACGTTAAGCTTTTTTTCGATCATCGCGCTGGCAGAAAAAAATGATCAATGTATGATCAACTTTACTCTACATGGGATACTAGTGGGGTCCTTTTATTGAATCTTCACATGGGAGACCATTTGTGGGACAAACATCTCAAATAATTAAAATAAATCTAGTTATATGCACGCATATAAACCACCAACACCGTGTGAACGTAATACCAATGAGTCCAACAATAAAACATAAAAATATATTTGTTTAGCTAAACATTTCTATGGTTATAGCATAACACATTTTGTGGGCAGGTTTTGAAACAAGCACAGTTTTCTGAAGGTATGAATCCAAACAAAAGATTGTTACAGACATATAACAGATCTGGAATCTTAATGCAAAACAGCTGCAAGGGATAAATGGAGAATTTGGGTTTAATGTTATTACAGTATTTGATTCTGATGCTTGTTTTGGTTTTGATGTTTTGCACCTTTATTGCATAATATTTTTTGTTTTACTGACTACATTTTTGTTACCTTAATTCAGTAAAGAAAGAGTTAAAGTGATTGTAAACTATCACCTTGTAAAAAAAAATGTATTCCGTTTAACCCCTTCAGCCCCGGAAGATTTGGCTGCTCAATGACCAGGCCATTTTTTGTGATACGGCACTGCGTTGCTTTAACTGACAATTGCGTGGTCGTGCAGCACTGTACCCAAACAAAATTGACGTCCTTTTTTCCCCACAAATAGTGCTTTCTTTTGGTGGTATTTGATCACCTCTGCGTTTTTTATTTTTTCCGCTATAAACAAAAGAAGAGGGATAATTTAAAAAAAAAAACACAACCTTTCACTTTTTGCTATAATAAATATCCCACATTTTTTTATTTTTTTTAAATACATTTTTTTCCTCAGTTTAGGCCGATCTGTATTCTTCTACATATTTTTGAAAAAAAGCAATAAGCGTATATTGATTGGTTTGCGCAAAAAAAGTTATAGCGTCTACAAAATAGGTGATAGATTTGTGGCATTTAAATTTTTTTTTTTTTTACTAGTAATGGCAGTGATTTTATCAGGACTGCAATATTGTGGCAGACACTTTTGACACATTTTTGAGACCATTGACAATTATACAGCGATCAGTGCTACAAAAATGCACTGATTACTGTATAAATGTAACTGGCAGGGAAGGGGTTAACACTAGGGGGCGATCAAGGGGTTAACTGTGTTCCCTAGGTGTGTTCTAACTGTACAGGGGATGGGACTGACTAGGGGAGGAGAGAGATCAGTGTTCATACTTAGTATGAACACACAATCTCTCTCCTCTCCACTGAGAGAACCGGGATTTGAGTGTTTACATGATATGCAAGAGAAACACAAGGTGAACAGAGGCTCACATGGTAAATCATGAATTTCAAGGTGACTGTCTACATAAGTGCAATAAACTGGAAGATATCTCAAGAGATTTAGTAAATCCTATATAAAGATCATAATTAAAACTTGGTCCTGCATCAATATATCATCACAGTAAAGAGTCCCAACAGTTCATCAGTTCACCAGCAAGTGACGACCAGTCTTTGAATGCTTAGCCATCCTCTAGTATGGTAATAATGAAAAGCAAGCAGTGCCGTAAATCAACTACTTGTTGATTTAAGCTGTAACTAAATACAGTGCTGAGGATAAATAATAAACATAAATAAACAGTTCTAATGTAAAATCTTTCTTCTGCTGAAAAAAATGCCTCTCTGACAGCAGCATGTATTCTTATCAACGAATCCCGCTCCCTATGAAATCAACACTTAGCAGATGTCAGTAAGTGTAAAGCCCGATAGAGAGATCTCCTCAATCCTTCTCGATTGTTAACGCTGAAGGATGATTCTAGGCAGGCTGTGCTTGGATCTCAGGGAATAGATCACTCGTCCTGCTTGATCTTTCAGTCTGTTACATCCACTGCCAAATAATCTTCAATCAGAGCTCTCAGAAGCAGTGCTATGGTCTCAAAGACAAATTTCAGTCCAATAGTGTAACTCCGTTTTAAAAATAAATGTATTTGGTCAAATAGCATAAAAAAAAAACATACACTACAAAACATACAAAAGGCAAATCCACTTTGCACTACAAGTGCAAACTACAAATGCAAAGTGCACTTGGAAGTAAAGTCGCTGTAGATCCGAGGGGGACATGCAAGGAATATAAAAAACAGCATTTTAGCTTGCACATGATTGGATGATAAAATCAGCAGAGCTTCCCCTAATTTCAAATCTACCCCTCAGATTTACAGCGACTGCACTTCCAAGTGCAATTTCAGTGCAATTTCACTTGTGGTGCAAAGTGGATTTGCCTTTCGTAAATAACCCCCTATGCGTTAAAAGCGTGATGGTTACAGATAAGTCAGTTCAAGCACCGGATAATGGGGTAACAGCTGTACGTTCTCTCATTCAAGATTGCAGCTACCATACACCCCCTCTCTTCTCTCTGGAAGGCTTTCTGACACTAATTGAACGCCGTGTGCTCTTTTCCTCATATGTTTCGTAGTACTAACTTCGTCTGAGGGTGATCAGGGAATGCGCACACGGCATTCAATTAGTATCAGAAAGCCTTACGGCCAGCATCTATTGCAAGGATCTTCCAGAAATTCCATATTCCAAAACCTCTAGGCCAGGAACAACCTGGTTCTTTGTGCCAAAAGAATAATTCTGTCTAAAGACTTGATTGATTTGTATCACAATGACTTAAATTGTATTGTAGAGGTCTAGATTGGTATCACAAGGATCGATTTACAAAATGGGACTGCTCCAAAGGAGACTACTACCAGACCCAAGTCTCTTATGCATTAAAGTGGAAAATCGGATGACTCACTGACACTGACACTGATGAGCTTGAATCTTTAATTAGAGTGACCAAATTTTTTTTTGTGGAAGAAACTGTCTAAACTGTGTTCAGGACTGGACCCATATACTCCAAATGATGAGTGGGTTCCAGTGATGGTTTCTAAATGTAATGTCTGACAGAGCCCATCCTGAACAGAAAGTCCTCTCCTCTTAGTATTTCAGAATGAGGAGCACTACAGGGCTAAAATTGGCCTCAGCACCTTAGTGAGTTTTCAAAGAATAGAAGAAAGACCGAACAACAGCTCATGAACTTGCAGTGCTCTCACAGCAAAGGTTAAGACACGTTGATATGTGGGGATATATGAGTAAACATCCCTAATGTCCACAAAAGCCAAAACATCTGCATGGTGCAGAGAGGCATAGGCAGACCTGGTTTATTCCCTGCAGAATTTACAGACTAAAATGAAGATGTTCAGACTTTCGAGATCCAAGATGGAATGTATAGTCTCATTGGGTATGAGAAGAACCCAGTACTTGCCACAGTACTGGGGCAATAACAACTAGGTAACTAAAAACCAAGAGGATTGAGAACTGCTAATTTGAGCGGTGGCGCTGGGAGGATAGAGGTGAGAGATCAGATAAGGCATTAAGTGAAAACTTCAGTTTGTGGCTCTCAGAAACCATTTCTTGAACCCAAGCATTGAAAATGCAATTTGTGCAACAACATGTTCATATACCCTTAAAGGGGGGGTGCACCATTACAGAGGAAGACTAGTCTGCCAAGCTCTGTGAGAGGACACAAAACTAGGCTAAGAGGTCTCAATACGGAAGTCAAGGGAATTAAGAACAAAAGGAACTTTTACTAACAAAAAAAAAAAAACAGAATACAGTAGGAAGGCTATGCAGACTGCACAATTTTCCCATGAGGAAAAAAAAAAAGGGTTGTGTTGGTGTTACTGTAATTAGTTCAACTTCAAAGCTTGGCCTTTTGTTTTCCCTGATAACATCTCACCTGGGTAGTAAACAACAGCCTTCTTTGATTCATCCAATCAGGCTCAATATACATGTACAAGGTACAGTGACCAATTAGGGAGAATTATATTAGCCACACTACAGGAAGTAGGGGGGGGGGGGATATAATGCTTTGTGAGCAAGCTAATGTTGGCTTTCTGGTGGGGAAACACACGGCAATCGCCATGGGCTGAACTGAAGTTAACAGGTAATATAACTCTATACTTGCACCTTATATTGTATTGTAAATATGGTTCTGTGAGTAATTTGTAAATATCATGTAAGCCAGGGGACCTACACTGTACATTGTGTTGTAAATTCTATCTGGTGTGTAATTTGTAGTCTAGTATTGCGGATTGAACTACCTCTTTTGTACAAAATCTCTCAGATCTGGATATGTATATGTCCATACTACTACAATGATTGAGGTGTATGAAGATATACAAATACTAGACTACAAATGGCTACCGACGAAGGGACAGAAAAATTTGGTGGTCTCTTTCAGCAATATCTCAAGGGATTGCAAATATCTACAAAAAGCACACTATGAAAGGGTTTCTCATTTGAATGCTAAAAATGAACATTGGTGCTCTATGTGCTCAATATAGAAATGGGCTATAAGAAATAGCTGTGTTGTACAGTGTGTAATCATTAGGGAGCCTACTGTTAGTATACTAAGGAACACATAACTTAGGTTAAAAGCTAAATATAATATAGAATTTGTACATGAAGAGTCCAGATGCATTAGAAGGAGATAAAAGAGCTGTTGCCCAATGTTATGCATGGAGATTCAGTCTATTTTAAAATGTTTGAAAGATGTTTTCCTGCAGGGGATGAAGTGCATGTATGCCCATCAACAGGAATTGGAAACACAGCACAAAAGATTGATAGGGAGAACAGACAGTCTTTAGAAAATGTGCTACTTGTAGCTAACAATATTGGCAAACTATTGCCAGGAGTGCACATAACATTTCATGCAGATAATGTCTTGCAACGATGTAAATTGCTGGGAGTTGCCAACTCCAGAGATCAGGTTAAAGTTTTACTATTAACAGTTAACTTAGACACATGGTCTTCCCTACCAGACCATGTTAAAGAAGGAAGAGCAGATTACAATGAAACTGTAGATGAATTGCTAAAAATATTACATCCCTTTGACCTAGGCTTAATAGCAGCATTTAGAACAAAACAGGAAAATAATGAGAATCCACTTCTTTATGCAAACAGGCTATGGTCAGCTTACTATGTAGGCAAACGGAGAAACGTACACAGAGAAGACCCAGAGTACAAAACCATCCTAATATCTAATGCCCATCCAAAATTTAAAAGTCAATGTGGATTTTTAATAAATCCTCTTAAAGATTCATATCAATGTATCATGGAATGTATGCATAATTTTTTTCATGTAGCAAGAAAGTCTAAAGCCCCATACACACGCTCGGATTATCCGAGGACCAGGTCCGTCGGATCAAAAAAAAAAAACTGCACAATTTTCCCCTGAGGAAAAAAAAAAAGTTTCTTTTTGCTGCTGGTAATGTCTTACTGTAGATAAATAATACCTAGAATCAGTCTGAGGTGATGTCCCTTGAAGACCATATGGAACAAATGCTTTTTACACAAGAATTCCATAGTCTGGCACCTTAACCAAGGCACCCACGCATGAGTACAGTTACAAAAACCATGCAATAACAAAATTGGGAAGATGACCGACACCTGAAATTTAAAATTACAACCATTATTACACAAATACTATAATAAAGGGATCATTAGCAGTATTGGAGGGATCTCTTTAAAGGGAATTTGACCGCTGAGCCATGGTTTTACAAGGCACACAAACTCGAAGTGGTGTTCTCTTATGACATAGGATAATCGTTTTATATGAATTTAGGTCATTATATCTATTTATCATGACACTAGTAATATTAGGGTTTAACAACAGTCATGTGACTATTTTCTGGGTAAATGTGACATACAATCCTCTCTACAGTTCTAATAGTGGGCAGTCATCAGATGTGGTCATTGATCATTGTTTTTTTTTGTTGGTCAGGTTTTCCTTTTTGTGCCATAATAAGACAAAGAGCATTGCGTGAATATAATATAGATATACTGGGACTGGTGAGACTCATAGTGATTGGCAAATAGCAGGGAGTATAGTACAATTGTACTTAAAAGTATTTTAGTTTGATTGTTCCTGAAGCCACTAGTGACTGGTGACATCACACTTATCCATATTCTGAAATCAAATTATTTTTGTCTGCATAGATGACACTGCCTAATCTGCACATAGAACTCTCAAAGTGGTGACCTCTTCTGTAGCCTGCTAAAGGCAGGACGGTACAGTAGCTACCCATGATAGCCAAAGACGGAGCTATATGCCCAAATGTTTGGCACCAGCACTGAACATAGCTGCAGTAAAAGGAGCTAGTGGTGAGTTGCGATGGCAACAATATCCCCCTGGACACTTAAAGTGTCACACACACACACACACAGTGGTATTCAGCAGAAGGTGGAGCAGGGTTACTTGCAGGCATATGACAATGGAGGAAGAAAGAGGAGGGGTGAAATCAGAAACCTGGCATAAGGACGTAAACTTTCAAATTGTTACACATGTCACTGGGAAAAGGGTCTCACTTTATGTTGCAGTATATCTAGGGCAATTAAAAGGTCCTTACTGCTCAGACTTACCAGACAAGCATTCAGTTATATACATATGTCCCAAATGTACTTGTGTATCTCTTTCTTTACCTCTGTCCACATTAATAAAGTACAATCTTAGAAAGCCCGGATAGCTGTTCCAAAGGCCATTACTGTATGCTGTATCCAACTGGAATCACCATGGAAGGCTGTCCCAGAAGCAAGGGCAACATGACCAGATTGACAATATGGACTTTCACACTATTATTATTGGACAGTTGAGAACAAGGATCCGCATGTTTTTATTTTATTTTTATTTTTTTTCCCCATTCGTTTTTTTGGGGTGTGTTTTTTTTATTTATCATAAGATTTTTCTTTTGTTATTATGGACTTATTACATCCAGAACAAGTGATGACTGCCAATACTGGGATCCAGAAATGTGAACTGTAGAGATGGAGAGTTTAAAAGTATTTTTTTTTTCTTCTCAAAGAGTTTTATTTCATTTCAGAGGGCAAAGCCGAAAGTTCCAAATATTAAAGAAGATTGCACATAAACCATTATTCTATGTGTGGCCGAGTCTCATATTCTCAACTGGCCACAAGGGGCCATCTGTTGCCTATGCGTTTTTGTGAAATCTACATTAATATCTGTACAATATTGTAATTAGAAATATATTTCAGTTAGAGGGAAATATATATTTAAAGTATTGAGGGTTGTGTTGGTGTTACTGTAATTAGTTCAACTTCAAAGCTTGGCCTTTTGTTTTCCCTGATAACATCTCACCTGGCAGTAAACAACAGCCTTCTTTGATTCATCCAATCAGGCTCAATATACATGTACAAGGTACAGTGACCAATTAGGGAGAATTATATTAGCCACACTACAGGAAGTAGGGGGGGGGGGGGGGTATAATGCTTTGTGAGCAAGCTAATGTTGGCTTTCTGGTGGGGAAACACACGGCAGTCGCCATGGGCTGAACTGAAGTTAACAGGTAATATAACTCTATACTTGCACCTTATATTGTATTGTAAATATGGTTCTGTGAGTAATTTGTAAATATCATGTAAGCCAGGGGACATGCCAGTACTGCAGCCCAATGATGACACAGCAGTAGGGAAAGGCTCTCCTGACAGTTCCAAACTGCCAGGAGACACCTGCTGGCGGACCGCAGTACTGCATGCCAAAAGGCAGATATTACCAGCGGATGGAACATTTCCTGACAGTACCCCCCCTCAAAGGAGCGGCCTCCGGACAAACTCGAAGACTGGGAGGCTGGCACAGAGACAGCAGACTGGAAGGCCGGCACAGAGACAGCAGACTGGAAGGCCGGCACAGAGACAGCAGGCTGGAAAGCTGGCAGCGGGTCATCAGGCTGGAAAGCTGGCAGCGGGTCATCAGGCTGGAAAGCTGGCAGCGGGTCATCAGGCTGAAAGCTGGCAGCGGGTCATCATGCTGGAAGGCCGGCAGCGGGTCATCAAACTGTCAAGCTGGAAGGCTGGCACCAGGACATCAGACTGGAAGGTTGAGATGTCAAGCTGGGTGGCAGGAACTGGTGTTCTCATATAATAGACAATTGCAAGTGAAATAATAAGTGTTTATTTAAATAAATGACAAGAAGTGAAAACAAACAGTACACTAACAACCACAAACTACAAACAAATAATATATACAATAAATGGGCAATACCAGAATCATAAACGAAAAGCCAGGCGATCATAAGATGAAGTCACTGATATTACCAGCGGATGGAACATTTCCTGACACACACAAACTCGAAGTGGTGTTCTCATATTTCATAATGAAATCACTGAATAACGGAAGACTTTGTAATATGCATAATATTGAACAGAAACTTTGTGATTGAATGCGAGGCAATCGCTGTAAATTTCACTAATCTAATCTTCCAATAAAAATAACAAACATGTTATACTTACCTGCTCTTACCAGTGGATTTGCACAGAACAGCACAGATCTTCTTGTTCTGGGGTTCCTCTTCTGTGATCCTGGCCCCTCCCTCCTGTTCAGTGCCCCCACAGCAAGCAGCTTCCCTTGGGGGCACCCGAGCCAAGTTACAGCTCCCTGTGTCCATTCAGACACGGAAACCCCACCTGCCCCGCCCTCTCCCAATTGGCTAGCTGACTTTCATTGACAGCAGCGGCAGCCAATGGTGCCGCTGCTGTGGCTCAGCCAATCAGGGAGGGAGATTCTCAAACGGCTGAGACTCGTGGACTTCGTTGGACAGAGAGGGTCCTCAGGTAAATATTAGGGGGGCTGCTGCTCACAGAAGGCTTTTTATCTTAATGCATAGAATGCTTTTTTAGGCCAAAAGGTAAAATTTTGGTCTCATCTGACCAGAGCACCTTCTTCCACATGTTTGCTGTGTCCCCCACATGGCTTCTCACAAACTGCAAACTGGACTTCTTATGGCTTTTTTTTAACAATGGTTTTCTTCTTGCCATTCTTCCATAAAGGCCAGATTTGTGGAGTGCATGGCTATAAGTTGTCCTGTGGACAAATTCTTCCACCTGAGCTGTGGATCTCTGCAGCTCCTCCAGAGTTTCCATGGGCCTCTTGGCTGCTTCTCTGATTAATGCTCTCCTTGGCCGGCCTGTCAGTTTAGGTGGACAGCCATGTCTTGGCAGGTTTGTAGTTGTGCCATACTCTTTCCATTTTTGGATGATGGATTGAACAGTGCTCTGTGAGATGTTCAAAGCTTGGGATATTTTGTTTCTAACCTAGCCCTGCTTTAAACTTTTCCACAACATTATCCCTGACCAGTCTGCTGTGTTCCTTGGCCTTCGTGGCCATGCTGTTTGTTCACTAAGGTTCTCTAACAAACCTCTGAGGGCTTTACAGTTGTATTTATACTGAGATTAAATTATATACAGTTGGACCCTATTTACTAATTAGGTGACTTCTGGAGGCAATTGGTTCCACTAGATTTTAGTTAGGGATATCAGAGTAAAGGGGGCTGAATAGAAATGCACGCCACAATTTTCAGATATTTATTTGTACAAAATGTTGAAAACCATTTATAATTTTCCTTCCACTTCACAATTATGTGTCATTTTGTGTTGGTCTCTCACATAAAATCCCAATAAAATACATTTGCGTTTATGGTTGTAAGCTAACAAAATGTGGTGTGAATACTTTTTCAAGGCACTGTATACCATAGTTTGTAGACGCTATAACTTTGACACAAGCAATCAATATACACTTATTGGGATTTTTTTTTTTTTACCAAAGACATGTAGCAGAATACATTTTGACCTACATGAAGAAATTAGATTTTTCACTTTTTTTTTTTTTTGGATATATTTTATAGCAAAATGTAAAAAAATAATTTCCGTCTTCATTTATGTAGCGCCCACCCCATTTAGGTGGGTGCTTAATGTGTTTCTGTAGGTAGTGATAGGTAAATTTGGCCAGGGGCCTCTCACTTTTTCAAGACCTGTTTTTTTATTTGGGAGGGGAGAGTCCTAGAATAGAGGGGGGGTGTGGCCACCTACACTCTGGCCCAGAGAGGTCCCCTCAGCCCTCCAGTGTAAATGTTCTGGAAGGGAGGCAGGATTTGGGACTGGAGTGGCAGGCAGCTTATGTGGAGAGCTCTAGACCCATCATTAAATTGTATTGGCAGGGGCAGGACTCGCATATAAGCTGGGGGTCACATGCTTCCGGGGAGGAGAAGGAGAAAGGAAGAGATTACAAGATGTAGAGCATGGAGCAGGCTTGAAGGCCTGGGGGTTCATAGACCCCAGTGCTGGATAGCAGAAGCAGGCTTGAAGGCCTGGGAGTTCAGAAACCCCAGCGCTGGATAGCCTGAGCAGACGTCGCCATGTAGAGCAGAGGAGAAACCGGGTGTCCCAGCTGGGGATGCACGGGACCATGCGGAGGAGTTAGTAGGAGAAAAGCAGACGGAGGAAACTGGGAATTGACCTTCTGTGGGAAACATGGACTGTAAATTGGGAGTGAGCAAAGGGAGTGCAACCCAGTGGTTCTTATCCGTAAACTTGCAATGTGTCCACGTACCTAGTGAGAGACACTTTCCTGAACTGATATGGGCGGATTGCAAGAGTCAAGGAATTAGGCGGTGAGGCCTGGGACTTTGGAATCTACAGCCCACAGTATTATTCAGAGTGATGCTGGTCAGTTCCCAAAAGGAAAGTACACAGGATCAGAGTCAGGAACCAGAATTAATAGAGGCAACTGATATCCTCTAACCAGCTGTAACATCAACGCAAGTTTCAAGACTAAAAGCTTTACAGAATATGAAGACTGTCTGGTGTTTGTGAAACTTTGCATGGGAAGGAAGAACTGGAGCTATTAACATAAAGGTAAGGAAAGGTAAGCGCTATATTTATATAATAAAAAAATAAAAACCCAGTGGTGATTAAATATCACCAAAAGAAACCTCTATTTCTGTGCAAAAAAATATATAAATTTAGTTTGCATACAGTGATGCATGACCATGCAATTACCAGTTAAAATAGCTCAGTGCTAATTTAAAGCAATCCATTCAACCCACACACACATATAAACTCTGTGACTCTAATGGTAATATCACCTCTTACCCCAAGGATGTTTTAAAGCTGTTCTCCTCCTATTATCAAAATCTGCTGGCAGACCCTCAGGCCTGCATCCACCCCCCAATCCTGGCTAGATACACTCTCACTGCTCAAGATCCATGAGGAACAATTACAATCCCTGAACACACCCTGTACAGAAGAGGAGATTGCTACAATTATTTCCTCTTTGAAACCCTCCAAGGCCCTGGGCCCCGATGGCTTCACGGCCCTCTATTACAAAAAATTTGCAGGACTGTTAATCCCTAAAATGGCCAAACTATTTAAACGTATCCTTAGGGGTGAGCCATTCCCAACAGATATGCTTATGGCAAATATGTCACTGATTCCAAAGCCAGGGAAGGACCACACCTCCCCCAAAACTACCGCCCCATATCGGTTATTAACAACAACTTAACCACTTTCAGACCGGACCATTTTGCTGGCTTAAGACCAGACCATTTTTTGCGATTCGGCACTGCATCGCTTTAACTGACAATTGCGCGGTCGTGCGACATGGCTCCCAAACAAAATTGACGTCCTTTTTTTCCCACAAACAGAGCTTTCTTTCTGTGGTATTTGATCGCCCCTTTGGTTTTTATTGTTTGCGCTATAAACAAAATAAGAGCGACAATTTTTCAAAAAAACATTATTTTTTACTTTTTGCTATAAAAAATATCCCCAAAAATATATAAAAAAAACATTTTTTCCTCAGTTTAGGCAGATATGTATTCTTCTACATATTTTTTGGTAAAAAAAAAAAAAAAGAACGCAATAAGCGATTATTGATTGGTTCGCAAAATAGGGGATAGTTTTATGGCATTTTTTATTAATAATTTTTTTTTTTTTTACTAGTAATGGCGGCGATCATCGATTTTTATTGTGACTGCGACATTATGGCGGACACATCGGACATTTTTGACACATTTTTGGGACAATTGTCATTTATACAGCAATCAGTGCTATTTAAATGCACTGATTCCTGTGTAAATGACACTGGCAGTGAAGGGGTTAACCACTGGGTGGCAGTGTAGGGGTAAAGTGTTCCTAGGGGCGTGTTACTAACTGTGGGGGGCGTGGCTGTGATTTAGTGAACATTGATCTCTGCTCCAATCACAGGGAGCAGAGATCAGTGTCACTAGTTGCTAGGCAGAACAGGGAGATGCGGAAGTAAACAGCATCTCCCCCTTCAGCCTTCCCGTGAGACGATCGCGGGTATCCCCACGCCGATCAAGTCCGCGGGACCCGTGACCGGACTCACGGGGGTCCCAACCCCGTGCATGCGAAGGCATGGCGGCAATCTTAAAGGGGACGTACCCGTGCGCGCTTTTGTCTGCCCGTGCCATTCTGCCGATGTACATCGTCGTGCGCTGGTTGGGAAGTGGTTAAAGATATTCAGCTCTATATTAGCAGATCGCCTAGCGTCCATTATCACAACATTAATCTCCCCAGATTAAACTGGCTTTATACCAACCAAATTACAGATAACATATGCCTAACCTCAAACATTATTCAAGACACAGAGGTAAATTCACGCAAGGTCTTGCTTTTGAGCCTAGACATAAACAAGTCTTATCTAATCTTGGTTTTTCAGGCAAATTTGTGAACGTTTTTTGGGCTCTGTATTGTCAACCCCGTACTCGTATTAAGCTTCCAGGCTGCACCTCAGACTATTTTTCCCAGGGGAGAGGCACAAGACAGGGTTGTCCCCTATCCCCTCTCCTTTTTGCCCTTGTAATAGAACCTTTGGCCCGATATATCACCAGCAACCCCAATATTAGAGGATATGTTAAGAACAACCAGGAATTTAAACTGAGCCTATATGCAGATGACGTCCTTCTCTTCCAAACCTACCCCTTAATCTTCCTGCCAATTTACTCACCACCTTAGACACTTTCTATCACCTATCAGGCTCAGGAGTGAACCCCTCTAAATCCATCGCAATGCCAATTAACATACCATACCCACTGCTGGCTTCCATCAAGGACAGGTTTGAATTTTCCTGGAGCTCGGATTCCCTACAATATTTCGGAATTTGTCTGACCCCATCTCTACGACAGATGTACACCTACAAAACACCCTCAGGCATTCTCCAACGTCAAACGATTGGCACCTATGGCAAGCACTGAAACTGCGCCCCTGTCAAAACAAAAAAAAAAAAGCTAACAAAACTGCAAGTCAAGCTCTTTAATCTTTTAATTAACAAATTATGGATTGGCACTACATAAAGTGCCCGATGGGTCAGTTCGCCCCTGCTCATTAAACATTCTACATTCAGTGAAAGTTCATGTACTACAAAGTTTGCAGTACATGAACTTTCACTGAATGTAGAATGTTTAAGGAGCTTGTTGCACAAATCACTTTATTAAACTTTAT
This sequence comes from Lithobates sylvaticus, assembly GCA_028564925.1. Classification (NCBI taxonomy): domain Eukaryota; kingdom Metazoa; phylum Chordata; class Amphibia; order Anura; family Ranidae; genus Lithobates; species Lithobates sylvaticus. Next base: position 104,275,451 of record CM053034.1, on the reverse strand, counting down.
GATATCTATTTATTTAATCCTTATTGAGCACTATTTGATTGTGCATGTGTGCCAAGCAGAAGCAGCCAATCAAATATAGTGCTCGATATGGATTAAATAAATATGCATAGCCATAAATATCAGAAATAAAAGTGTAATAAAGTGATTTGTGCAACAGCAGGTACTACTTTTAAATAGACTGTAGATGCGACTACAGAAGATGACCAGACTGCGAATGAGACATACTACAGGAGATGACCAGAGACTGCGAGTGCGACTACAGTAGATGACCAGACTGCGAATGCGACATACTACAGGCGATGACCAGAGATTGCGAATGCGACTACAGGAGATGACCAGAGACTGCTAATGCGACTACAGGAGATGACCAGACTGCGAATGCTACATACTACAGGAGATGACCAGACTGCGAATGCTACATACTACAGGAGATGACCAGACTGCAAATGCGACATACTACAGGAGATGACCAGACTGCAAATGCGACTACCAATAGCACATGCTATAACTAAGCACTACATTGAAGTGTGAAACACGTTAGCTCCTGTCTGTTCTTGCTGTGGTCTGCATTTTTGTTCACAAGAATTTTTGAATAAAAGGCAAGGAGAGGAGATTTCCGTGCTCCGAGGCACACACAGACTACATTGGGCGGGGCAGGGTCAGAGCGTCAGTGGAACTCCCTGCCCGCCCCTCCCTGCTGACAGAGCCTCCCTCAGCCTAAGCTGAGCCCAACAGCCTACTATCTGCTAGAACACCGGCGCCGCAATCCACCAGGCTGGCCGGCGCCGGGGCTATATTAGTCCGGGAGGAGGGGTGGGTTTTTTTTTTATGCAGAGAGAGGCTTTTTGTGGTCCCTTCCCCTCATGGCGCCCATGACACTTGCCATGGCTGCCATACTTTAGATACGCCACTGCCCAATGGTCCCTATACCGTATCTCATGCCTGGGCCACATACAGGCGGTGAAAGTGTTGATCCTCCCAAAACTGTTATTTTACTTCAGAGCCCTACCATTATATGTATCCAGGTCAACCATAGAGGCAACACAAACCGAACTGCTAAAGTTTATTTGGCAAGGCAGAAAGCCTCGCCTGAGCAGATTACTGATGTTTAGAACCCAGAATAGGGGGGGCCTGGGCTGCCCAGCACTGTGGAAATACTATCTGGCGGCTCGGCTAGTACAATTAGCACAAAGGCACGCATTACCGACTTATATACCATGGCTCCAATTTGAAAGGGCTTTTGATCAAGCCATTTTACCTACCAGGCCTTTTGTGGTCAAACTCAGCCAAAGAGATATTGCCCCGCTTAACAAAATCGTGGGCCAATCCCTCTGTCTCTGGATCCTCTACCAGGAAAAGTTTGGCTTTCTTTCTAAACCATCCCAATTGACCTCCTTTTTGGGCGACCCTAACTTCCCTGCGGCTTTTAATGCGGAATTGGAATTTGTTAACTGGTCCTCACAAGGCCTGGTGACTTTGCACCACCTTTTGTTCTTTTGAACACCTACATCACAATTATCCCTTATCGAACTCTGAATTTTATAAATAACTTCATATTCGCCACTTTTTCCAAAATTTCCTCACCCTAGTAAGAGATGAAGCCAGAACACCCTTTGAAAATCTGTGTCATGAGGGATCGAGAGATAGAGGGACAATTTCTACCCTATACCAATACCTTAATGACCACCATACTGCTGCAAAATCCTCGGCAATGCTAGGATGGGAGGCTGAAATGGGTCAGGAATATCCTGCAGAGGATTGGCATGATATGGTCGCCAATATGCATAAGTGTACCCACTCAGTTGCCATTAAGGAAACTGTGGTAAAACTCCACACCAGATGGTACTACACCCCTGTTAGAATACATAGGATTTTTCCAACTATTCCAGACACATGTTTCAGGGGATGTGGTGAAAGGGGTACACTCCCCCATACCTTCTGGAGCTGTAAGCTCTACAATCTCTTTGGCAGCAGACCACAACGACGGTGATTCAAATAACTGGCACACCTATTACTTTGACCTATCAAATGTGTATTCTGTTTGGAGATCTCCCAGAGGTATGCAGGTTTTTCTTTGTGAAAAAAAGACATTGCTATGCTTTGGTCAGACTAGGTGGAGTCACTGATTAGATTAGAAATTGGATGAAGGGTTGGGGCAAAGAAGTGGAGGCATTCCTCCTTGTCTAAGCCACCTAAAAACTAGAGTTTTTTATGGCATTGCATCAGTGAGTATATATGCTGTATGAACTATCCAAAGTAATTACGACATTTTAAACCAATTTCTTTAGTATTTTTTATGGTTTACCATCATATTTCTGATTTTTCTGGTCCAAAAAATAGGGTTCCTTTAAAAACGCTTATAAACGCAAACGTGGCTAAAGCGGGTGCAGCTTTTAGTCACGTTTAGCCGCGTTTTGCGTCTGAAGTGTGGAAAAGCAAAGTGTCTGAACCCATTTTTTTTGCTTCTGAAAAAACTAGGTTAAACGCAACTGCATAAAAACGGGAAAAAAACGAGACTGTGTACATGGACACATAGGATAACATTGTATGCGTTCAGGGGCAGTTAAAAAAAGTGTCCAACTGCCTCTGAACGCGCGTTTAACAGCGTCTCGTGTGCATGGGGCCTAAGCTACACAGTCTCCAAAGCCTGGACAAGACACCCCACACTCTTCAGTCCACCTCTAATGAACCCAAGCTCGTCGGTATATGACAATTGCATAGAAGAGATAAGAGGCTCCAATAGTGTAAAACCCACGATTTATTAGAATAATTAAAAGACAATTGCACTTACAACAGATGAAGAAATTGCGGGCCTTAAATCTGGTGCGCTGGCCGGGTGCACTCAAACAAACCCGTCCATCCTGGATCTCCAACCACAGACACGAGGTGACGTCAGCGCGTCGCTCCGCCCTCGGTTAGTGTTCTATTCTGCTATTCAAAAAAATAATAATTTAGGGCAAAAAAACATTTTTTTGAATACCATTTTCTGCATATCTGTACGTGTGACATACACCCTTTAGATTCTGTTGGTCTATTCTGCTATTCCAAAAACACCAATTTAGGGCAAAAAATATATTTTGCTGTGTTTTCTGCATATCTGTAGGTGTGAGATACACAATTTAGATAGTGTTCTTCTATTCTGCTATTCCGGGAAAAAAAATTATTTAGGGCAAAAAATTTTTTGGGGAATAACATTTTCTGCATATCTGTAGGTGTGAGGTACACCCTTTAGATACTGTTGCTCTATTCTGCTATTCTAAAAACACCCATTTAGGGCAAGATCCTAAATTTGAGGAGAATGTCAAAGAAGGGACATGGCTCCGGTCGTGGTGCTGCTGGTGGAGCTCCTGTTGCAGGGAGAGGACGGGGTCGATCTGTGCCAGCTACACACACAAGTGAAACACCTTCCTCAGGTGCGAGTAGGCGACAGAGCCTGCAGCGTTATTTGATTAGGCCTAACGCGACTGTACGAATGTTGAGGCCAGGACAAGTACAGGCGATAGTAGATTGGGTTGCTGACAGTCCCTCCGGTTCCTTCACATTGTCTCCCACCCAGTCTCCTGCTGAAAGATCAGAGTTGGCACCTGCAGCCGATGTCCATCAGTCTTTCACCTGACCCCCTTGCAAATCAGCCAAGCAGTCTGAGCCCAAAATCATGCAGCAGTCTCTTCTGCTTTTTGATGACTCTGTTAACAGGGTTTCCCAGGGCCATCCACCTAGCCCTGCCCCAGAAGTGGAAGAGATTGTGTGCACCGATGCCCAACCACTTATGTTTCAAGATGAGTACATGGGAGGACCATCGCAGCATGTCTCGGATAATGACGAAACACTGGTGCCAACTGCTGCTGCTTTCGCAACTGTGCAGACCGACAAGGAGGGCAGGGGTGAAGACTGGGTGGAAGATGATGTGGAGGACGATGAGGTCCTCGACCCCACATGGAATCAACGTCATGCAGGTAACCAGTGTGGTTCGGAGGAAGAGGCGGTGGTCGTAGTTCGGAGGAAGAGGCGGCGGTCGCACAGAGCCACCAGCACAGCAGAAGAGGGAGCAGGGTGCAAAAGCGGAGCGTCCGTCCCCTAGACAGTACGCCTGCTACTGCCCAACGCAGCAAGGGACCGAGCACACCAAAGCCAGGTCCAAGGAGTTCCCTAGCGTGGCAGTTCTTCAGACAATGTGCTGATGACAAGACACGAGTGGTTTGCACGCTGTGCAATCAGAGCCTGAAGTGAGGCATAAATGTTCTCAACCTGAGCACAACCTGCATGACCAGGCATCTAAGCGCAAAGCACAAGCTGCAGTGGAGTAGACACCTCAAAAACCAAGAAAGGTCTCTGGCTCCTCCTGCTTCCTCTTCTGCTGCAGTTTCGGCCTCTTTATCCACCTCTGTAGTGACAGTGGCACCTGACAACCCGCAAACAGAGGATCTGCCAGCAACACTACCACCTGGGTCACCAACCATCTCCACAATGTCCCATGGAAGCGTTCAGCTCTCTATCTCCCAAACACTGCAGCGGAAGAGGAAGTACCCCCCTACCCACCCGCGATCCCTGGCCCTGAATGCCAGCATTTCAAAATTCCTCACCTTTAAAAGCATTCACCATCGCATAGTGTCCGGCCCGTACTGCGCAGGTGCAGCGCTTGCGCAGTACGGCGGACGAGAGAGATTCCAAAAGTCTCTGAAGATGAACGGCACCTGCGCCGTGAGTGCAGGTTCAAGCCCCACCATCCAAGTGGACATACGGTAGCACATAGTAACAGGGCCGCTGGGCTTGAACCTCGGATGGTGGGGCTTGAACCTGGACTTTTTTCCAGAAAGGGTGTATTCTGGGGCATTCCCACCATATGTGTGGCATCATGCCATTGAGTTTCTGAGGTTCTTAATGACTTCCTGTACTGCTTCTGAGAAGGGGGCCTCCAGCATATTATTTTTATTTATTTTTATGTTATTTTAAGTTATTCCCCTATCCACATTTGTTTGCAGAGCACTTGCCATGCTCTTGACAACATTTTGCTGCCATTTTCAGCCCTCTAGCCCTTTCCATTACTTTTTTAGAGCCATTTTAGTCCTCAAAAGTTTGGGTCCCCATTGACTTCAATGGGGTCGGGGTCAAGTTCGGTCACAAACTTCGAACTTTTTTGCGAAGTTCGGCTGAACCCATCGAACCCGAACATCAGGGCCGTCTTTAATATTGATTGGACCCTGGGCAAACATTTTCTTGGGCCCCTTCTTCCACGCAATTTCGCTCTCCACGTGCTCTGAGACATACAATAAATAGCAGCTAGAATCAAAATCAGTTTACTGAATCAGATCAGGCAGCGATTACGATTGGTTGCCAGAGGTTACAGTGTATCATTACCACTCACTGACTGGCTGCTAGAGGTTACAGCACACATTGTGGCTCACTGTTATTTTCTAGAGGTTACAGCACATGACTTCTGCTTCTTGATTGGTTGCTAAAGATTACTGTACATCAATACTGCTCACTGATTGATTGTTAGAGGTTAGTGCAGAGCAGTACTGCTCACTGATTGGTTGCTAAAGGTTACAGCACATCATCTCCTCACTGCCTGCCTGCGTATTCACATGCACCAAAATTTAGGGTGCTGTGGCACCATGTTATTTTGAAGGGTCCCACCTCCAATTTGCTTACTTTTGCAGAACATGATGTTAGGCTTAATGACCACAGTTGTAGGAAGGACTTTTAAGCATGCCCCTTTACCTCCCAAGTGGGCAGCATTCAGCAGAAGTGATGGTGGATATGACCTCAGGGTGGCATGATATACATATGAATGCCACCTTTATTTACATATCAATGCCGCAGTTCATGACTATTTACATAAAGCTGGGCAGCAGCTGCAGAAGTTTACACTGACATATCGGGACACTGCACAAGACTAAAACTTCAAGGGATAAGGGAATTTAAACTGGGATAGTTGGCAAGTATGAGGCAGCTGCTTTGGGCCCCACTAGAATGATGGGGCCCAGGGCAGCTGCCCCTTTTGCCCTGCCTTAAAAACGGTCCTGCCGAACATCCAGGTGTCCGCTCAACTCTACTCCAAAGACATGCTGGCAGGTTAATTGGCTCCTGTCTAAATTGGTCCTAGTATGTGTATGTATGAATGTGATTGTAAGCTTCATGAGGGCAGGGACTGATGAGAATGTAAAGCACTGCTTAACTACTTTCAGACCGGACCATTTCCTGGCCAAAGACCAGACCACTTTTTGCGATTCGGCACTGCGTTGCTTTAACTGACAATTGCACGTGCGACATGGCTCCCAAACAAAATTGACGTCCTTGCGCTATAAACAAAAAAAGAGCGACAATTTGGAAAAAAATGCATTATTTTTTTACTTTTTGCTATAATAAATATCACCCAAAAATGTATAAAAAAATATTTTTTTCCTCAGTTTAGGCCAATACGTATTCTTCTACATATTTTTGGTAAAAAAAAAAAATCACAATAAGCTATTGATTGGTTTGCGCAAAAGTTATAGTTTTTACAAAATAGGGGATAGTTTTATGGCATTTTTATGGCGGCGATCAACGATTTTTAGTGTGACTGCGACATTATGGCAGACACATCGGACATTTTTGACACATTTTTGGGACCATTGTCATTTATACAGCAATCAGTGCTATACAAATGCACTGATTCCTGTGTAAATTACACTGGCAGTGAAGGGGTTAACCACTAGGTGGCAGTGTAGGGGTTAAGTGTGTCCTAGGGGCGTGTTGCTAACTGTGGGGGGCGTGGCTGTGTTTTACACATCACTGATCTCTGCTCCAATCACAGAGAGCAGAGATCAGTGACACTGTTGCTAGGCAGAACGCGGAGATGCTTGTTTACTTTAGCATCTCACCGTTCTTCCTCCCCGTGAAACGATCGCAGGTATCCCCGCGGCAATCAAGTACGCGGGACCCGCGATCTGACTCACGGAGGCCCCGACCAGGCTGTCAAATAGATGACACTATGGTAAGTACCTGTAATAAATATTTTTCACGCCTTTTCAATCTCAGTACTGCTGACTTCCCACAGCCACCTCCTGTCTCCATGCACTCAGGGCCGATCCGTCCTAGGGTGCACGGGGTGCAGTGCACCCAGGCGCCACAGAGGTGGGGGCGCTGGAGCGCCAGAGTGCTCCGCTCCCTCCTCCTCTCCTTGTCCGTAGGCGGCGCGGCTCTCTCCGCCTGTCACAGCCGTGGCCGCGCAGTGACGCCGCGGGGGGGGGGGGGGGGGGTGTTGCACTCCGTGGCCGAGCCCGACTTCTTTAGAACAGAGCGTGTGTGATGCTGGTGCTGGTGGGTAGGAGGCGGAAGTTAAACACAGGAGGAGTCCTGTGTTTAACTTCCGCCTTCTGCCCACCAGCACAAGCATCACACACGCTCTGTTCTCCACCCGGGCGGCGCGGCTTCACACTGTCCTCTCCAGCTGCCGCCCGGGTGGTTTTAATTAGCCTAGTGGTGGGGGGTGGTTTGACTAGGGGGGGGGTCTATACCAATGTGGGGGGGGGGGTGGTTTGTCCTGGGGGGTCTATGCTAATGTGGGGGGGTGGTTTGTCTAGGGGGGTCTATACTAATGTGGGGGGGGGTTTGTCCTGGGGGGTCTATACTAATGTGGGGGGGGGGGGGTTGTCCTGGGGGTGTATACTAATGTGGGGGGGGTTTGTCCTGGGGGGTCTATACTAATGTGGGGGGGTGGTTTGTCCTGGGGGGGTCTATACCAATGTGGGGGGGTGGTTTGTCCTGGGGGGTCTATACTAATGTGGGGGGGTTGTCCTGGGGGGTCTATACTAATGTGGGGGGGTTGTCCTGGGGGGTCTATACTAATGTGGGGGGGTGGTTTGTCCTGGGGGGGGTCTATACTAATGTGGGGGGGGTTCGTCCTAGGGGGTCTACTAATGTGGGGGGTTTGTCCTGGGGGGGTCTATACTAATGTGGGGGGGTGGTTTGTCCTGGGGGGTGGTTTGTCCTGGGGGGTCTATATTAATGTAGGGGTGGTTTGCCTTGGGGGGTCTATATTAATGTAGGGGGGTTGTCCTGGGGGGTCTGTACTAATGTATGGGGGCTGGTTTGTCCTGGGGGGTGTATACTAATGTGGGGAGTGGTTCGTCCTGGGGGGTCTATACTAATGTGGGGGGGTGGTTTGTCCTGGGGGGTCTATACTAATGTGGGGGGGTGGTTTGTCCTGGGGGGTCTATACTGTGGGGGGGTGGTTTGTCCTGGGGGGGTCTATACTAATGTGGGGGGTTCGTCCTGGGGGGGTCTATACTAATGTGGGGGGGTGGTTTGTCCTGAGGGGGTCTATACTAATGTGGGGGGGGTGGTTTGTCCTGGGGGTCTATACTAATGTGGGTGGCGGGCTGGTTTCTCCTGGGGGGTTTATACTAATGTAGGGGGGGGTTTGTCCTGGGGGGTCTATACTAATGGGGGGGTTTGTCCTGGGGGGCTATACTAATGTGGGGGGGTGGTTTGTCCTGGGGGGTCTGTACTAATGGAGGGGGTGGTTTGTTCTGGGGCGTCTGTACTAATGGAGGGGGTGGTTTGTTCTGGGGCGTCTGTACTAATGGAGGGGGTGGTTTGTTCTGGGGCGTCTGTACTAATGGAGGGGGGTGGTTTGTTCTGGGGGGTTTGTACTAATGTAGGGGGGAAAGGTTTGTCCTGAGGGGGGTCTATACTGATAAAGGGGGGTGTTTTGTCCTGGGGGTCTATACTGATGGGGGGGTCTGTCCTGAGGGAGGTATTTATTCTTAGTGAAGGGTCTGCACTGACGGAGGGGGGGTCTATACTTAATGGAGTGGGGTCTGTACTGAGGGACGACTATAGTTGGTGGAGGGGGTGATACCATGTTTTACTGCACCAGGTGACACCAACCCTAGTGATGCCACTGCAGCTGCGGGCTCTTATTTCCCTTCTCCCTCACCTCCTCGTGCGCTGCTGTACTAATGAGCGGCGCACTATGTTTCTTCCCCTGCCTTCATAACGGCCAGGGAAGAAAAAACAAAGGAGCAAAGAAAAGGATTGTGGGACATGTGGTCCCAAGGACTGGCAGCCCCACTGTAACACGGAAACTGCAGCCCAAACAGCATGCTCAGCTGAATGGGAGGAGAAAGCTTTCAGGGAAGGGCACCCAGGACTCCAGAGGGAGAGGGCAGTGCTGAGAGAACACCATCAGAGAGAGAAAGCCACACAGCCTGGCACCATCCCTGGTGGAGGAAGGAATTGAGTCATTGCAGGAATACAGATCTGGGCTCTACCCAGCGGAGTCGCCACGGGCAATTCAGAGTGAGCAGACTCCTGATCAGAGGAACCGTTGTTGCTGTATCGCTGGGTCAGGTGAGAGGGCCGATCGGCCATTATTTACTACCATCTCTTGTAACATGTCTGCAGTCTCTGACCATCTCCTGTATTGTGTGTAGCCTGACCGTCTCCTGTACTATGATTGCAGTCTCTGACCGTCTCTAGTATCATGTCTACAGTTTCTGACCATCTCCTGTACTATGTCTGGGGGCTCTTTCTAATAGACTCTCTAATAGAAGCCCCCTCTGTGTGCATCAGAGAGACTCCCCTCCAGGTCTCATTAGTGTACGCTCTTCCTGTATTTTATTTATTGGTAAAAGATCATGGGAGGATCCCAGGGTAACGAAGACTTCTTACGGGAACATCTCTGTGTTGAAGTCGTTGTCATAGAAACATTTGTAAAGGGGAGGAGTTGGTAAGATGACCACGCCCACGTGGGGGCGCCAGAAATATTTCTGCACCCAGGCGTCTGTGACCCTAGGATCGGCCCTGCATGCACTTCAGCGATGTCTGCATGGTATTTCTCAGGGTGGGTTTACTGATGGTGACAACAGTGGACCATGCCTACATAATGTATGCTGAAACAGCCACTTGTAGTGTACATGTAAGATGGTGGCACCACAGTGGAACAATTGGGAAGCAGTGACAATGCATTGTATGTAACAGGAGTTGCCGGAACAAGGACTGCATTGTTTACATTGCACATTCCAGTGTCATATGATGCAAGGCTTCTACAGCAATTGCCTAGGGGTGATGAGCTATTATCACAGAAAGTCTGAAACTCACACAAGTTTCAGAGATGGCTAAAAAATTAACAGCTTTATCCCAGAATAAAACAGGGAAGGGGGAGGGGACAAACCTAATAGCAGAAATGCTGCTTCAGACATGGTCTCTAACATGTTAAGTGGTTATGCGAGATTTAATAATTTGGGTTTAAGTATACTATAAGGGCCTTTTATTTTTTATTTTTTTTTGTTCAAATTAAATTAAAGAAAAAAAGAATTAAACTCTCCCTAAGGCTGGGTTCACACTTAGGTGTCCTTTTATGAAAGTGCAGTAAAATACCGCTATTTAGTTCTCAGACATTCTCAGAGGAGATCGCTCTCCCCTGAGTGCCTGTTTATGACGGTCTGTAGATCGCTTCTCATGTTGAGTTGAGAAGCGATCTACTAACGCCGGGAACTCCTCAGAAATTCTCCTCACACTGTAATCTCGCGAGATGTAGCGGGATTACAGTCTGAGGCGATTTAAAATACAAAAGTTAAACACTAATTAACACATTATTCCCCTACATATTAATAAAATAATAAAGTTAAATTCCCCCTACACAATATACATTAACCTAATTATTAAAAAACATTGTTTTTATCAATATTTAAAGATCATACATGTGCCTATTTAAATGTGAATGGTGTATAGTAAATTAATGTAATCCACATATGTAATGCAGCTATACACCATTCATATAAATGTAAAATACATTTATAATCATTAAAAAATAATTTTAATAAAGTATACAAGTATAAATATTTATTAATAAATTAAAATAAAATATATTTCATAATTGATAAACCCCTGTATAAGACACCTTTCACACTGGGGTGGGAGCGTCCTCGGCGGTAAAGCAGCGCTTTATTTAGCGCTGCTTTACTGTCGTTTTAGCGCTGGTTTTCGGCCGCTAGCAGTGCAGTTTTAACCCCCCCTAACGGCAGAAAAAGGGGTAAAACCGCCCGCAAAACGCTGCTGCAGCGGCGCTTTGCCGGCAGTATTGCCGCGCTGTCCCATTGATTTCAATTTGAATTTGAATTATGAATACACCGCTCCTTCACCGCTCCAAAGATGCTGCTAGCAGGACTTTTTTGACCGTCCTGCTAGCGCACCGCTCCAGTGTGAAAGCCCGCCGGCTTTCACACTGGAGTGAATGGGGCCGGTTTTTTTAAGGCGGTGTACCGCCTGAAAACTGCCCCAGTGTGAAAGGGGCCTAAAGTTCTAAAAATAGCGCCTGCAAACAGCCGCGGGCTTTCACACTGGAGCGGTGCGCTTGAATGATGCTGAAAAATGTCCTGCAAGCCGCATCTTTGAAGCGCTGTAGGAGCTGTGTATTTACCGATCCTAAAGCGCCCCTTCCCATTGAAAACAATGGGGCAGCGCTCCAAACCCCCCTGCAAAGCGCCGCTGCAGTGGCGCTTTGCGGGTGGTTTTAACCCTTTTTCAGTCATTAGGGGGGGGTAAAACTGCCCCGCTAGCGTTCGAAAAGCGCCGCTATAATGACAGTAAAGTGCCGCTAAATATAGCGCTGCTTTACCGCCAGCACGCCCAGCGCCTCAGTGTGAAAGTTGCCTAATGGAACATGCCATGGGTAAAACCATATTTCAGGGTTTACAAAATTTTATTTACTAATAAATTAAAAATTATATAAAAATGACATTAATAATAGCATTTAAATGCAGGTAGAATAATATATATATACATATATATATATATAAATATATATATCTATATAGATATATATATATATATATATATCATAGCATATAGCATATATATATGTGTGTGTGTGTTTATTTCAATGTGTATGTGTATATCTATCTATCTATCTATCTATATATATATATATATATATATATACACACACACTTTAGATTGCTAACCTGCTCGTTTTGGGATGTGTAATGGTGGGGAAGATGTTCTCTCACTGTATGGCTGCTCGTGAGTGAAAGAAGGAAGTCAAAAGACTTCCTGCTTTCTCCAGAATACTGAGGCAGCTTGGCGCTTCTCTCTCTGATTCTCCACCTCAGAGATGGTGAATCAGAAAGTGAGAATCCTGTCACAGATCGCCAGTGAGGTGCTGAGATCGCACCTTCATACACTGGCCGTTTCTGTGACAGTCAGTTACAGATTCTCACTGTGCTGAGATAATCAGTGGAGAACATGTTCTCATCTGATTACCTCAGTTTCATAAACTGGTAAAGACCTGAGATCAGCTGTGAGACTTGGGATCGCAGCCGATCTCAGTTTCATAAAAGGACACCTTAGTGTGAAACTGCTCTCCATTTCAGGGACGAATCAGTGCAATCCACACCGTAGCCGCCATTGAGAGCCAGGCACTCTCTTCTGTCATGCGATTGGATGCAGGGAAACCCACATCCAATTCGCACTAGTGTGAAACCAGCCTAAAAAGCTGCTTTTCTGGCCAAAGACTACGATGGGCAGAAATATGAGAAAACATTTTGAGTCAAGGCCTGGCTGTAACAAGTATAACTGTTATTTAGGGTAAAATCTTGCATACCTTGATGAGTTTCAGGAAGCCACTGCAATGACAAAATAAAAAACCTTAGACTTACCGGTGACTATTTCAAAGTGCCTTTCAGGACAGCACCTTCGGAGAGAGCGTAGCTCCACCTCTGAATGGGAAACACTGCGTGACAACACCCCTTTAAAATCAGCTGCTTCCACCATGCCATCAGTATTTACAGAGAATTCCTCTGACATGCTGGAAGATATAAAACAGACAATTACCGAGCCCAATGATTATAAACTATACATAATAACCTAGGGAGGGAAGTAGGCTGCAGTCCTGAAAGGCTCGTAGAAATACCGTCACCGTTAAGTCTAACTAAGGTTTTCTCCCGTAGCCTTTCAGGACAGCACCTTGGAGATGATAACCAAGAACTTCCTGCCAAAGGACTGGTCTGAGGCTGACAGTAGATCCAACCTGTAGTGACTTATGAAGGTAGAAAAACTGGACCATGTGGCAGCCTTGCATATCTGCTCTGGTGATGCCCCGGTCCTCTCTGCCCACAAAGCCGCCACTGCCCGTGTAGAGGCAATATACCCTCCAGAGGTTCTAAAGCCAAGGACAGGTACGCTTCTTTAGTAGCCTGTTTTAAACACCTTCCTAGGATACTTTTGGAAGCTTTATCCCCTTCGTGACATCCTTCCATTAGGACAAAAAGATGACTTTCTGAGATTCTTTGTTACTAACAAAAACTTTAGGAGACACCTTCTGACGCCCAGAGTATGGTAGGCTTCTTCTCCTGGCCCAGAGAGCATAGGACGAAAAGTAGGGAGTATGAGCTCCTGCGTGCGGTGAAAAACCGAAAACACCTTAAGTAGGAAGGCTGGATCTGTCCTCAGCACTATCCTGTCCGGGAGATATCTCATAAAGGGCTCCTTGATTGATAATGCCTGTATTTCACCGATTCTACATGCAGACGTCATTGCAACCAGGAGAATTATTTTAAGGGTCAGGGATTTTAAAGCCATCTCTTCTAGTGGTTCGAAAGGTGATTTAGTAAGTCCCTGAAGAACCAAAGATAAATTCCACTTGGGAAAACGATTTTCTTTTTTTCCAAAAAACTGATAATGCAGCTACCTGCGTCTTGAGAGTACTGCTAAACCTTTCTCCATTCCTTCCTGGAGAAATTCTAAAACTGAAATAGTGGTAACGAAATTAAAGCTCTTGCTGGAACACCAGGCATTGTAACACTTCCAGACTTTGAAGTAAATATCCCTGGTGACCTACTTGCTAGAAGGGTGTTAAGTTTTTCTGATCGCCCCCTTTTTCTTAGAATTTCTTACTCAGAAACAAAGCGGTTAGGATTGAGGTACGCTGGATCTGGATGGAGAATCTGACCCTGACCCAGAAGGTCTTCCCTGATTGGTAATCTCCAGGGAGGTTTTGCTGAGAGATTCAATAGGGTTGAGAACCAGGGTCTCTTTGGCCATTAGGGTGCAAATAGGATCAGATCTGTGGACTCTGTTCTGAATTTTGCCAACACTCATGGTATTAGCTGAAACGGGGGGAGAGCGCAAGACAGGGGAAAGTCCCATTTGTGAGCTAATGCATCCACTCCCAGCGCTTGATCCTGCCTCTGGAGAGAGAAGGCTAATGTTTTTGCATTTATTTGGTTTGCAAAGAGGTCAACCTGAGGAAGGCCCCAACTCTCTGTGATCGTTTCGAATAACTCTTGGTTTAACGAACATTCTGCCTCCCTTACTTCCCTTCTGCCGAGAAGATCTGCTAGGGTGTTTTCCGTGCCCTTCAGATGGACTGCAAGGCTAAATTGTCCTCTGCCCAACTCAGTATTTGATGAGCTAGTCCCATCAGGGTCTTGCTCCTTGTGCCACCCTGCTTTGTTGTTGGGTATAATACTGCCGTCATGTTGTCCGACAACACCTCCGAATAGGAGGCTTAGATGGACAGCATTTAAATTCCCTCCAATTTGAGGACCTTCTTGCCTCTGGCTTGGTCCAAACTCCCTGTGTTGTCTGCTCTTCGAGGTGAGCTCCCCAACCCCATGTGCTCGCATCTGTCATTACTGGAAAAGTCCAGGGGAGTCCTTTTGAGATGTTCCTTTGGTCTCTCCACCACCAAAGTGACCTTTTGCCCTTTTTCCCCATTTTAAACTTCTTTCCCAGAGGTTCCTGGTGTGTCCAATACAGTAGAATGTCTGCCTGCAGACGTCAAGCATGTAGCCTGGCCTACTGCACTGAAGGGATTGCTGCGGTTAACAGACCTAAAACTGACATAGCTTCCCTTACTGAAACCTCTGTGTTGGTTTGAAGTGTTCTTTTTTTTTTTCTACCTTCTCCCATGGGGGGGGGGGGAGGATTCTTTGTTCTACTGAATCTATTTCGTATCCCAGAAACCTTGCTCATTGAGACGGTATCAGATTTGATTTCTGGAGATTCAGAAGCAAACCTAGGCTGTTTAGATGTCCCTGGGTTACTTGCAGATTGACAACTACCTGATCTTTTGTTTCTGCGAACAGAAGTAGATCGTACAGATTTGGAACTATGGAGATTCCCTTCAGTCTCAGGGACTCCAGAGCCTCTGCCATCACTTTCGTGAACACTCTGGGAGAGGAGGAAACACCAAAGGGCAGCGCCCTGAACTAAGGGTAGAACCCCCCCCCCCCCCCCCCCCCCCAAATTGCCTGCTAGTCACTGGAATTTCTGCGATGTAGCTGCAATTGGTATATGGAGATAAGCATCCCTCAGGTCGATAGATGCCATGTAACAGTTGCAAGTGAGTACATTTTTCACAGAGAAAATCGTGTCCATCCGGAACCTTTTGTACTTTATAGATTGATTCTCTACCTGAAGATTCTGAACCAGACGAAATTTCCTAGATGGTTTTCTGATCAAGAAAATGTGGGCGTAAAAAGACCCTTCCTTCTTGGTCCTTCGGGACTTGGGAAATTACACCCTGTTGCATCAGTTCTCTCAGAAGAGACGTCACCACCAGGGCTTTTTCCTGATCCCTTGGAAGGTTTGTAAAGTAAAACAGACTTGGGGGTGTCTGAGAATTCTAGCCGATATCCTTGACTGATTAGTTCAGAACAAAACAGGCTTTTTGTTGCTTTTTCCCAACCGGGAAAGAAAGCCTGCAGCTTCCTGCCTACTGGTAGATGGCCATCATTGCTTTTTTGAGGTTTGCTTGGGGGGTCTAAAGAGTCCCCCTCTCCTCTGCCTCTCCCCTTTTGAGGATTCCAGGGTCTGATCTTTTTCTTTATAGGTTTGCTGAAAAGGACAAAGATTCTTCCTTTGCTGCACCACTTTCTTTTTCTGTGGAAAGGCTTTCTTCTTGCCCGCCGTTCTATCAAGGACGGTTTCTTATTCTGGTCCAAACATCATGTCTCCTGTAAAGGAAATTCTGCACAACTTTACCTTTGAAGCGAAGTCCCCTGACCAGGTCTTAAGCCAAAGAGCCCTCCTAGCTGAATTAACTAGGGCTGAAGACCTGGCCGACATTCTAATGGATTCTGCCATGGCGTCTCCCATGTATTTAACTGCTCTTAACAGGGTAGGGAAGGATTCTAGCAAATCTTTCCTAGAGGTGCCTGCTACCACATGGCCTTTAAGTTGTTCCAGCCAGCATTCCATGTTTCTGGTTACTACTGTAGCGGCCATCGCCGGCTTTAGGTTATATAAGGAAAAGTCCTGGGCTTTCTTTAAAAGTGCGTCTGCTCTTTTGTCCATGGCGTCTTTAAGTACGCTCATGTCCTCAAACGCTTGGGAGAAGGTGGCATCAATTTTAGGTCTTTTATTCCATACCAACGCTTCATGGCTCTAGAAAAAAAAAAACTGTCCTTTTTCTGGATCCTTCCATTCTTTTTTAATTGTATCGGTCAGAACTTTATGGACAGGAAAAAACTATGCTTAGTCTCCTCTAGCCCCTGGTACATTTTGCCATGTAATGACAGCTGGGCTTTCTCTTCTTGAATTTCCAAAGTGGTATAGACTGCTTTTAGTAAGTCATCCACTTCTTCTAGCGTTAGTTTGTATCTAGACGATCTCGTCTCCTCTTCCCCCTCATCTTCCTCAGAGTCAATTGTTGAGGGGGGAATACTCCCTTTCTCTT
Organism: Lithobates sylvaticus; assembly: GCA_028564925.1. NCBI lineage: Eukaryota > Metazoa > Chordata > Amphibia > Anura > Ranidae > Lithobates > Lithobates sylvaticus. The sequence continues at coordinate 104,258,785 of CM053034.1, read as the reverse complement.
CCTCTGATTCACTTTCTATTAGTCTTGAAGTGGTAGGAGGAAGACTGGACTGGGAGCTCTGTTCCTGGCTGGAACTCCGGCCCTGTTTTTTTCATAAGGGACTGTACTGTCCCTTGGGTCTCTTCAAATTCCTTTCTCACTGAGGAAAAGAGCTCCTTACACCCCTGTGTGGACTCTTCCCTTACTAAACCAGTGATGCAAGATCTGCAAAGCGGTTTGGGCCATGAGTCCCTTAATGGGTTTTTGCATGAAGGGCATTTTCTTCCTGCATTTCTCTGTTTTAGTGGTGGCTTTCTGTAAGACAGAAACAACCCCCATACCTCTATTAGCGTGAGATACTACTGAAAAAGAGATAAGAAACAGTGCCCAAAACATACTCCCCACCGTGCCCCAGAGTCTCCCTCCATGCTGAACTGCTAAAGGAATGTGTCATCCTTGCAGACAGCTGCAGGCTCTACCATTACACCAAACAAAAACAACCACCCAGTGAAGAAAGGAAAGAGGTGCCTCTGCACCTCTCCTACCTGGGCCTGGCCGGAAACCTGGGCACCCGCATCTGCCATTGCTGCGGACTAGTCTCCTCCATCCCAAGCGCTGCAGCAGCTGCCTGTGTGTTCCTTAAAGGCAGCGCCTCTGGCGTCCATTGCTCAGGAGCGGAAGAAAGTCCCTGCCAGATGACCCACCCCCTTCCTTCAGCATTCCAGCAGCTGGAACCACATGCTGCTATGCCCTGCCGGAAGTCTCCGCCACCAGAAATGACATCAATCGCCATCCAGGACTCGGCACTGACATGCCGAGACCTGGCATAGACACTCTGAGCACACCCGCGGTGGACAACCACCGGCGTGCCCTTACTCCTGTGAGCCGGCGAAGGAACGGACACCGGAGCAACCCCCCCCCCCCCCCCTCGTGCGGGAGGGTGCTTGGCTGGTCTGATACAGAAACAACAAAAGGTACTGCCAAAAAAAAAAAAACCTTCTGGGAGAGAGCGCAGTCCCTCTAATTCCCCAGCAGTGCTTTCACCATGGCGGAGGAAACACTAAAAACTGATGGCATGATGGAAGCAGCTGATTTTAAAGGGGCGTTGTCACGCAGTGTTTCCTGTTCAGAGGTGGAGCTACACTCTCTCCAAGGTGCTGTCCTGAAAGGAGAAGGGAGAAATTTTTTTTCTTGTTATTTTGGCTACAATTAATTCGGGACAGAACAGTTTGTGAGACAGTGGAGTGTTCTCAGGGCGGGAGAGGACACACCAGTACAGCATCTTTATATTTGTTTGGCTTGTTCATAGCATCTATTAAATGTGAGTATGCTAATATAGGGAATATTGTCATTTTAGATAAAACTTTTTAAAATGGGAATACACTATCCAGTTTCCTCTGTTTTCCATATGAATATTGTTGCAAGCAACTGTCCAAGGATCTGAATGCTGACCTTAAACCCAGAGGTGGTTTAAAAGCATGTTTTGACTGAGCTTAGGTACAAGGTCACACGCATACACCAAAGGTGGAGCATAAGAGTGGACACGAGCACTTTATTGTTTTACCATCTGCAATGAGAACCACAAAAATGGAGTAGTTATGGATGGACTTTGTGTTGCGATTCTATGGACACAGATTAATGCATGAATTAGTTTGGCACAAGAGCACTTTAAACACGGGTCACTTTATTTCTATATTTATTATTGTATATTGATGCACTTTTATATAGATTTATGTATATTATAGATTGTCACTGCAATTATCGCACAGGGTTGCAAATTTCTCTATTGCATATGAATGCAATATGTGTATATAGAGTGTATGATACACAGGTTGTCATTGGGAGTACCGCATAAGATTGCAATTTTTAATTGTTTATGATCGCATAGGAATGGAATATCTCACAACCAATTAACAGTAGTCAGTAATAATTAGGATTTAGTAAGATTGCCATATGATTACATTTGGATAGCGCAGCATTACATTGTTATAAATACAATTAATTTGTATTTGTTTTGTGCAGAGCCAGCTCTGCATAGTTAAAAGAATTGCAATTTATTTTTTTAATGCAAGCAGTGCAAATACCTAAATGTAACTGTCCACCAGCCAATGCAGCAAGACTTGTAACTGTTACTTACCTACAGCACAGAGAATTCAGGCCTTGTGCCCTGCCAGATGAGACTTCGCTGTAGGCCAGAGTTTTGTAAATCTCAGAACTGCATTGAAAAAAAAAAATACAAATCCTAGCAGCAGATAAAACAGCCCCATATATGTACAGTATCTCACAAAAGTGAGTACAACCCTCACATTTTTTGTAAATATTTTATTATATCTTTTCATGTGACAACACTAAAGAAATTACACTTTGCTAAAATGTAAAGTAGTGAGTGTACAGCTTGTATAACAGTGTAAATTTGCTGTTCCCTCAAAATAACTCAACACACAACCATTAATGTCTAAACTGCTGGCAACATAAGTGAGTACACCCCTAAGTGAAAATTCCAAATTGGGCCCAATTAGTAATTTTACCTCCCCGGAGTCATGCGACTTGTTATTGTTACAAGGTCACAGGTGTTATCGCTCTCACTCTCATACTAGTCACTGGAAGTTCAACATGGCACCTCATGACAAAGAACTCTGAGGATCTGAAAAAAGAATTGTTGCTCTACCTAAAGATGGCCTAGGCTATAAGATTGCGAAGACCCTGAAACTGAGCAGCAGCATGGTGGCCAAGACCATATAGCGGTTTAAAGGACAGGTTCCACTCAGAAAAGGCCTTGCCATGGTCGACCAAAGAAGTTGAGTGCACGTGCTCAGCCTCATATCCAGAGGTTGTCTTTGGGAAATGGATGCGAGTGCTGCCAGCATTGCTGCAGCGGTTGAAGGGGTGGAGGTCAACCTGTCAGTGCTCAGACCATACACTGCATCAAATTGGTCTGCATGGCTGTTGTCCCAGAAGAAAGCCTCTCCTAAAGATGACGCACAAGAAAGCCTGCAAACAGTTTGCTGAAGACAAGCAGACATGGATTACTGGAATCGTCCTGTGGTCTGATGAGACCAAGATAAACTTATTTGGTTCAGATGGTGTCAAGTGAGTGTAGCAGCAACCAGGTTAGGAGTACAAGTGTGTCTTGCCTACAGTCAAGCATGGTGGTGGGTTCATGGTCTGGGGCTGCCGAAACTGGGTAACTACAGTTCATTGAGGGATCCATGAATGCCAACATGTACTGTGACATACTGAAGCAGAGCATGATTCCCCTCCCTTTGGAGACTGGGCCGCAGGGTAGTATTCCAACATAACGACCCCAATCACACCTCCAAGACGACCACTGCCGTGCTAAAGAAGCTGAGGGTAAAAGGTGATAGACTGGCCAAGCGTGTCTCCAGACCTAAATCCTATTGAGCATCTGTGGGGCATCCTCAAATGGAAGGTGGAGGAGCGCAAGGTCTCTAGCATCTACCAGCTCCATGATGTTGTCATGGAGGAGTGGAAGAGGACTCCAGTGGCAACCTGTGAAGCTTCGGTGAACTCCATGCCCAAGAGGGTTAAGGCAGTGCTTAAAAAAAATGGTGGCCACACAAAATATTGACACTTTGGGCCCAATTTGGACATTTTCACTTAGGGGTGTACTCACTTTTGTTGCCAGCGGTTTAGACATTAATGGCTGTGTGTTGAGTTATTTTGAGGGGACAGAAACATTTACACTGTTAAACAAGCTGTACTACTTTACATTGTAGCAAAGTGTAAATTTCTTCAGCGTTGTCACATGAAAAGACATAATATTAACAAAAATGTGAGGGGTGTACTCACTTTTGTGAAATACTGTATGTCATCTGTGTATTTAGCCATTTACCTCAAGTTCAGCTTTTAACTGACAAAAAGAGCAAATATGTTAACCACTACCCCAGGTATACATTTACTTTGAGTGGCGATATCTGGAAGATACCTGCAGCTACATGCATCATCCAGATATTTTTTCAGCCGGAAATTCCCTCACAGAAGCCATCTTAGTGGCTGTTTAGCCACTTGATTGCTTTTACAGACGGTGGAAGGGGGTGTCCCCCCTCCGATGCTTTCCCTGGTCTCGCGTGTGATCGGAGAGGCGGAGAATGAATCCGCCCACCGGTTTACAATTTAGTTGACCGGGGACCAGATGGTCCCTGGCCATCTCTATGACCCTTGGAGTCTGAACACGACTACATGACATCACTTCCGGCTCTGGAAAGTGTAACAAATTAAAAACAAATAAGTTATCTTTTTTTAAGTGCCCCTATCCCCTTGTGCTCGCATGCAGAAGAGAACGCATACGTAAGTTGCGCCTACATATGTACATGGCGTTCAAACCACCTCCTCCAACTCTAAACTGGTAACCTGTAAACATTTTTAAAGCGTCGCCTATGGAGAATATTAAGTACTGTAGTTTGGCGCCATTCCACGAGTGTGCACAATTTTAAAGCGCGACATGTTTGGTATCCATTTACTCGGCGTAACATCATCTTTCACATTAAACCAAAAATTGGGATAAATATTTTGTTTTGTTTGCACATATACAGTGTGAAATTGCAATGACTGCCATTTTATTCACTAGGTCTCTGCTAAAAATATAAATATATTTTTGTAGTTTATATTCTCTTTAAATCACAATAATTCTTTCCCTTTTTTTCAGTTTCTCCTACATTAAAAGGTCTTCATAGGATCAGTGTAATGGCAATATGCAAGTTCAAGGCTACATACATACACTATAAGTTTTCATTATTTATTCAAAGTAACAATTTTGGAAATAGGTCTATTGTATCATTTCCAATATGGTGGAGTTGACATGTGGCTGAAATGGAAGAATTTAAATAGTTCTTTTATCTGCATAACATTCATGAACTTCCCCCTGTACTATAACAAAATCAAACTTAAAGGGGTTGTAAACCTACATTTTTTCACCTTAATGCTTCCTCTGCATTAAGGTGAAAAAACACCTGGCAGTGACCAGCCCCCCCATTTTACTTAGCTGAGCCCTGGAACTTGACCCACGGGAACACGCTGTCTCTCTGCCTGGGATTCTCAGCTCTTAATTGATAGCAGCGCATCCAAATCATATCCAATCCCGGAGGCGGGAGTGAGTCTTGCTAAAGCTGTCGGGGGACCCCAGAAGAGCAGTGGGGATCGAAATTTTGGGCACCCCAGGTAAAAATGTGTATTAATGTGCATAACGAAGCCAAGGAAAGATGGAAAAATCTCCAAATGGCATCAAATTACAGATTAGACATTCTTATAATATGTCAAAAAAAGTTAGATTTTATTTCCATCATTTACACTTTCAAAATTACAGAAAACAAAAAAAAATGGCGTCTGCAAAAGTTTGGGCATCCTGTAGAATTTATAGCATGCACTGCCCCCTTTGCAAAGCTGAGACCTGCCAGTGTCATGGATTGTTCTCAATCATCGTCTGGGAAGACCAGGTGATGTCAATCTCAAAGGTTTTAAATGGCCAGACACATCTGACCTTGCCCCAACAATCAGCACCATGGGTTCTTCTAAGCAGTTGTCTAGAAAACTGAAACTGAAAATAGTTGACGCTCACAAAGCTGGAGAAGGCTATAAGAAGATAGCAAAGCGTTTTCAGATGTCAATATCCTCTGTTCGGAATGTAATTAAGAAATGGCAGTCATCAGGAACAGTGGAAGTTAAAGCAAGATCTGGAAGACCAAGAAAAATATCAGACAGAACAGCTCGCAGGATTGTGAGAAAAGCAATTCAAAATCCACATTTGACTGCACGATCCCTCCAGAAAGATCTGGCAGACACTGGAGTTGTGGTACACTATTCCACTATAAAGAGATACTTGTACAAATATGGTCTTCATGGAAGAGTCATAGGAGCAAAACCTCTTCTACGTCCTCACCACAAAAATCAGCGTTTGAACTTTGCAAATGAACATATAGATGAATAAACAAGCCTGAGGCATTTCGGAAACAAGTTCTGTGGACCACTGAGGTTAAAATAGAACTTTTTGTCCGGAATGAGCAAAAGGTACGTTTGGAGAAGAAAGGGCACAGAATTTAATGAAAAGAACCTCTGTCCAACTGTTAAGCATGGGGGTGGATCAATCATGCTTTGGGGTTGTATTGCAGCCAGTGGCACAGGGAACATTTCACGAGTAGAAGGAAAAATGGATTCAATAAAATTTCAGCAAATTTTGGATGGTAACTTGATGCCATCTGTGAAAAAGCTAAAGTTAAAGAGAGGATGGCTTCTACAAATGGATAATGATCCTAAACACACCTCAAAATCCACGGGGGATTACATCAAGAGGCGTAAACTGAAGGTTTTGCCATGGCCTTCACAATCTCCTGACCTCAACATTATTGAAAATCTATGGATAGACCTTAAAAGAGCAGTGTGTGACAGACAGCCCAGAAATCTCAAAGAACTGGAAGACTTTTGTAAGGAAGAATGGGCAAAGATACCTCAAACAAGAATTGAAAGGCTCTTAGCTGGCTACAAAAAGCGTTTACAAGCTGTGATACTTGCCAAAGGGGGCAGTACAAGATATTAACTCTGCAGGGTGCCCAAACTTTTGCAGACGCCATTTTTTTGTTTTCTGTAATTTTGAAAGTGTAAATGATGGAAATAAAATCTAACTTTTTTTGACATATTATAAGGATGTCTAATCTGTAATTTGATGCCATTTGGAGATTTTTCCATCTTTCCTTGGCTTCGTTATGCACATTAATACACATTTTTACCTGGGGTGCCCAAACTTTCGATCCCCACTGTAGGTATACCAGTTCTGTCTAAGAGGGGATTTCCCCTTACTTGCAAAAGACTTTTTTCACTTTCTGTAGTATCACTGGGATAGAAGGTGAAAGTGAATATGTACCTCTTTGTCTGCTCAACAATGTAGCTTCAAATTTTAAAGGAACCAGTGGGTCACATAAGTGTACCATGTTCTGCACTCCTGTGATCCACGGCTAAAGTCTGCTGTCGGCTGATGTCACTCAGCCAGTCCAGACTTTGGAGAGATCCCAACTTTAACGTCAGGATCCACCCAGATGCCTGGATTGGCATCTGGCTCAGCCTCTCAGTGCACCACTGATACACCAAGCCAGCCACTTTTGTTCCCTGCACAGCCTTGCGCTCCAGTGACTGCTGGAGGAGCAGAGCAGAGAGCTGGTGACTGACAGCCGCCAGCTCTCTGCTCACTAAGAGATCAGCGGTTCCTTAATCACTGGGATCTCGGTCTTAGAGGCTGCAGGGGGACAAATGCAGTATCGACCTAGGTGAGCATGCAGGTTTTTTTTTTTAAACCTCATACTTCTCTTTAAAGTGCTCATTCTAGTAAGGTATTAGATGTTGCTGTAGCAGAGCTGCTATAAAGAACTTTTATAGCTGGATAAATCGTTTTTGAAACCGCTCTGAATAGGGAGCTGGGGTTAGTCTGGAGCAGCAACATTGCCAATGCTCCAATGTGGTTAAGAACAGGGCTTGACAAATTTGCTTTGAATCTAGGAGCCAGTTTTTTTTTTTGGCGTAGTATGGATTGTCAGCGCAACGGAGCAACCAGTCAATAACGCCAATGTAATGCGGTTACATCAGGGTTCTGGGCTGGCCAGAAAGAGAGTAAGACTGGTTTTACACTGCAGCACGAGCGGCTCACAGCAGGGGTCCGGTGCGTCCCCATTTACCGTTTCAGATCCGATTTCAGTCCAAATTTTTGGTTGAATTCGGACCTGGAACAGACCAGAAGACGCACAGGACCCTTCTGCAATTCGCTCCAAATCTGTCCTGGAGCCCTGTGAATCGGCTCCATAGAGAGCCGGTCACAATCTTCTAACATGCAAATTGGATGCAGGGAATTCCACATCCAATTTGCAAGTGTGAACCCAGCCTGACACTAAAAACCTGTTATAGGGGGAAAACTCCTTATTGTGCCTAATGCATGATGACTAGCATGTAAAACACCCTCATCTGCTGCCTAATGCAGCTTAACGCTGGCCAAAATATGCTCATCTAAATGAAGCCTTAGGCACTTTAAATAAAATACAAAAAAGTATGAAAGAAGTATCCCAGTGCTGCTTATCTTCTGTTGCCTCTTTGCAGCCACTTCCTGCCTACATGTGTGTCCCCCACAGGGACTCTAACGCATATCTAGCTGCCTCATCTCCCCTACTCCACCTCACAGCACATTTTACTGTACAGTACACATCTCAGAATGTCACAGCACAGACACAGGAACACACAGACACAGGCACACAGCGCAGGCAGCTCCCCTGCACCACCGGAAAACCTCCCGCTCCGAGTACTGACAGTCTGTCTACTCAGACTACACAGGCTTCCGGGTCACCCTCTGCCGAAGCCTGACCTCCACCCGCCGACCCGCACTGTGTAGGTGGGCTCTGGGGAAGCCCAGCTTGGCGGCGATGTGGCGCGGGCAGCAGAAGAGAGCTTACACAGCTCACACAGAGAAGCAATTCATGCTCGGGCATTGGAGGAGGAGTGGACAGCGGCCGTGTGAGGAGAGGAGGCCGGCCCCTCCCCTCCCATGTCACTCACAGTCCGACATCGGACTACTGCCCGCCTCCCGGGAAACCATGGAGACCAGCCAGGGGGAGAGAGAAGGATCGGCTGCCCAGCGCTGCATGTCTGGGGTGTCGGGAGATTCAGCGAGTGGGCTGGTGGTAGCCCAGGCGCCAGGGCACGGTTTCTGGTCGCCATGGCGACCTGGCGCCCGGGGTTTGTCGAGCCCTGCGTTACTTTAACTGACAATTGTGTGGGCGTGTGATGCTGTACCCAAATAAAATGGATTTTTTTTGCTACAAATATAGGAGCTTTCCTTTGGTGGCATTTGATCACCTCTGCCTTTTTTCTTTTTTGTGATAAAAAAAAAAAAACACAAAAACTTTCTGCTATAATACATATCCAAAAAAAAAGAAAATTCTTCATCAATTTAGGCCAATATGTATTCTACTACGTATTTTTGGTAAAAAATGAAATAAAAAAAAAAAAAAAATCACAATAAGCGTATATTGATTGGTTTGCGCAAAAGTTATAGCTTCTACAAACTATGGGATAGGTTTCTGTATTTTTTTACTAGTAATGGCGGGGAACAGCAATTTTTTGCAGGACTGCAACATTGCGGCAGACAAAACTGACCCCAAGTTTTTTTTTTTAACGACATGGAGACGAGTGAGGGGAAGATGGCCCCCGCCTGTCTCCAAGTCATTGCAGGGCAGAAGCGACTTCAAATCGTCACTTCTGCCCATAGCTCTTTAAAAAAGGAACATTTTATTATTTTTTTTCAAATGGCAATTTTTTTTTTTGCATTTTTAGTGTAAATATGAGATCCGAGGTCTTTTTGACCCCCAGATCTCATATTTAAGAGGTCCTGTCAAACTTTTTTCTATTACAAGGGATGTTTACATTCTTGTAATAGGAATAAAAGTTACACAATTTTTTTTTTCAAAAGAACAGTGAAAAAATGTAAAGTTAAAATAAATAAGAAAAAAAAAATCATTTTAAACGCGCCCGTCCCGCCGAGCTTGTTTGCAGAAGAGTAGCGCCCGCATATGAAAGCGGTGTTCAAACCACACAACCACAGGTATTGCCGTGATCGGTAGAGCGAGAGCAATAATTCTAGTCCTAAACATCCTCTGTAACTCAAAACATGCAACCTTTTAAAAAAAAAAAAAACCTCCATTAGCATTGCTGGGTGTCATACCAACGGCCACCACAAGAGGGCGCCAGATTCTACAAGGTACCATAGGACTGCACAAGGCCGCAAAACCGGGGCCTCAATTACCGGCCGGCGCGGCCCTTCGCGATCGCGCGGGGGGTGCAATATGGAGACAGGATACCCCCCAGCTGTGCTGCGCCAGGTCGCCAATGCGACCTGGCGCCCGGTATTTGTCGAGCACTGGTTAAGACCATAAGTCAATTTGAGCACACTAACGATTAAAAATGTAAACGTGCGTTTCTGAAACAAAAGGCTTTCAAACATTTCTACTAGTGCATGGCCAAGCATTAGGGACACTAAACATGGGAGCACAATCAACCCTCAAAGTGGTATTAAACCCAAAACCAAAAAAAATGAAAATGAATGCAGCCATGATATAGAAGAATTGCTAAGCTGCAATATAATAAAGGTTTGCTTTGGGGTTTAATACCGCTATAATGTTCACAAAAACATGAAAAAGGTGACACTTTCAAACACAGATGTTTTAAATGCTTGTCAACTTTGTGTCATTTTCATTTATTTGGGATTCAAAAATGAATACTCTGGAAATGAGAGGAAGAAAACATCTAAATAGTTATTTTTTTTGCATTTTCACATAAGTCCCCCAAAATACATTTCACAGCTTAGCACAAATAAATGACATCCAACGTTAAATATGGTTCTGTATTTGGTCCAATAAACAATTTACAGCTTTTGATCATAAAAAGAATAAAAGAAATTAAAAAAAAAATAAAGTGACATTTTCTGGCAAGAAGGCACTAAAGGATGACCCTGCTTAGTACAAAGAAATCTGTATATGCTTTGGATAGTTAAGAATAGGGTGTACCACTCTATAGGTAGAATGTAAATATTCCTTGGAATGCCGTTTACTTCCAGTAAAGGTCCCAAAACTATACAGCATGTAGATGCTCAGCATCAGTATATACAGTATAAACACTGTATAAATACTTATTAGGCAGCATTGGCTTGTTTGTGTCCACTTAGAAAACTAAGACATTCTGTAGTGTGTAAAACTAAAATACTTATAAAAATAGTTTTAGAATTTTAGATGTAGCCCAAAAGGTGTCCATCTGTCTTTACTCTTTTTTCATTATTTGCAGCACATCATCCAAGATGGAAGGCCCCAAATCCAAATGTAGGGAAAGCAGAGAGCCGGCATGAGCAAGAAACCTTTCTTCCCTTCCCTCTGCTGTAAATCCTCCACAAGGAGCCATCTCTGTGATTGGGCTCCTACTTTTCTCTTCGAGATGAAGTCTTGGTGGCTTTGGTGGGGGAGCCTGCAGAAGGGAAAGTGCTTGTGGCTCGCCTATAGCAGGAAGTGAGATGGCGTTCTTTAGGATTGGAGATGGCACCTCTGAATGGGAGAGGGGTGGGGTTGCATCAGGTGAAGAGGTGGAGGATCCAGGATGTGATTGAGGTAGGAGATGGAATTTACCTTGCAGGAAGGAAACATCCCCAAAAACATCTCCTTCCCCACTGCCAATATGAATAGTGTGTCTAAAGTCTCCAAGAGGGGGACTGATCATATCTGGAGAAAGCACATCTCTTAGTTTTCCTTTACGACTTCCTCTTTTCAGGTAGATTGGAGCTTTTGTAGACATCTTTGCAGTCTTTGTTTCTTGAGTGAATCAGGATTTGCTTTGTTTACATGGTATCAGTTCTGTGACATAGGGAATAAATTAACAATTTTTAGAATACACAGCATATTTACAGCATGAATAGACACATACTCATAATATTGTATATAACAAATGCATGTACATTAGGGAAATGCTAGCCACGCACTACCCAATATTTTGTAGCAATACCAATGTGTCTGGATAGTGCTAGTTCAAAAAAAAAAAAAAAGCACTTAGTCTTCAGTGACCATAAACAATATCGGCAAAGGTCAATTCACAAGGGCTCACACAAGACACAGGTCCTTATAAAAAGAAAAAAAAATACTTAGTTTTTATTTTTTTTTTAAATCAGATAATTTGTATTGTGAACAAGCGCAAAAAAAAATGTTAATGACCACATGTTTACATATTGTGTTTATACAGTAACAAATGTGATAGCACCATCAATAGTAAAGATATGAATACATAACAAGGCAGTTGCGTTTGTCATTCTTTGGTCTCATTACATATCTTGTGTGCCCTCATGTCTTTATTTCCCCTTCCGCTCCCGGGCCTTCCAGGCCCACTGAGCGGAACAGGGACCCCGCTATCCCCTAACCAGCAGCGGGGGGGGGGGGGGGGGGTGATGTACAGTGTTATCATGTATCTATCTTCTGGTGGATCTAACCCAAAAACGTTTTGCCTCTGCAGAGCACCAATCTCATCATAAGTGTTCCCTCCTGGACCAATCGCGCACACAGAGCGTTGGGTCTTCCCCTTTTCTTATCTAGCATGTTGTTCTGGATACTGGGGTCTAGGGTACTGTTGTTGAGGTTGTTCTGCCCCCTAGGATTCTATTGTGGACTAGACGTAGTGGAGCTAAACCAGGTGTGTCCAGCCAGGGCTCCCATATAAATTTAAAATTTTCTTGTACTACCTCGGTGCTTGTATGCGAGTTGTTCTCTGATAAGAGAGTAATTCATGGTGGCAATCTACTCCGTATGTGTGGGGGCCGCCACAGACAGCAATTTTCTAGCAATAAGTTTCCTTGCTAAGAAGAGCACCCTGAGTATGGCCGTGTATGTGTGAGGTGTGTATTGTTCTTCATCTAGCCAGCCCAATAAACAAAGTTTAGGATCAGTTGTGAGTTTGAGATTCCATATGCTATTGATAGTGTTCATCACCACGGAGAATGACAGTGTGATCACTTGTAAACAAACTGGCGTCATGATGATGTCGGTTCCTCTTTCCCCTCTGTGTACAGATCTGTACAGTGGAGGGGAGAGATCGGATGGCAGCAGCGCTGTGGGCTGGATCTGTACAATTGCAGTCACAGCCATCCCTTCATACTCTGCCAATACCCAGCCATACTCGGCGATACCCAGCCATGCTCAGGCAATATTACAGTGGGGGAGACGACGTGGATATTACAGTGGGGAGATTGGATATTACAGTGGGGATTATATGGTGGTGAAATTCACAGGTTTTTGCAAATTCAATTATTATTTGCTGATCCGATCCGTGACTCCAATCCGAGAGTTTTTTGATCCGTTGCACCCCTAGAAGATAGTGACACCTTAATTACGTTATCTAGTATAGTGTTCCATTCTTCGTCTGAAATATGTCCTATGTCTTTTAGATGTCATAGCTTGAGATACATGACAGAGAAGAGAGTTATATATAGAGGAGATTTGTCCTGTAATTTTTTTAGTTTTGGGTAGTTTTAATTATTCCAAATGTGGGACCAGTTAGTGTAACCTGAATATTGCAGGTGTTTGATTTTTTTTTCCCATATTTTATCTATAAGTAATAATGTGGGATATGTGGTTGGTGCCCCAGCTCACCTGCCTCTATACACTCCACAAGTCCCTTGCTAGATGTCCGAGTGCAGACTAAGTTCCGTATGGGATCAGAGAACTCAGGGCACAGACAGCCAGTTAAATGTTGCAGCTGAGCCACCATAAAGCAATAAAATGGGTTTGGTACTGCCAGCCCACGCAAGTCTTTTGCTTCCTGTAAGGTTTCCAGTTTGATATGGAGGAAACTGGTTCCAAGAATCAATGTGCGAAAAATAGTGTTACACCTTCTAAATACATGGATAGGGATCCAGACAGGAGCATTGTAGAGCGCATACAGTACAGGCATACCCCACTTAAGTACACAATGGGGTTTATTTACTAAAGCTGGAAAGAACAAAATCAGGTTCACTTCTGCATAGAAACCAATGAGCTTCTAACCCCAGCTTGTTCATAGAGATTTGGTAAATAAAACCCTGGAAGCTGATTGGTTTCTATGCAGAAGTGAGCCTGATTTTGCACTTTCCAGCTTTAGTAAATAAACCCCAATGTGTACTTAAAAATGGGGTATGCCTGCATTTGTGGGTTCCAGATCATCTTTATTAAATTACATCTCCCGACTACGGAAAGTGGCAACCTGATCCAGCTAGTTGTTTTTTCCTGGAATTGCTTAAGCACTGGGTCTATATTAAATCTAATAAATTGGTCTAGACTAGGGTCTATGATTATACCTAGGTATTTAAACGTATCTACTACTTTAATCTGTTTGACTATCTGAGGTAGGGGCACCGCTAGTGGGTCTAAAGACATTATTATGGATTTGTACTGTAGTTAGTTTAATTCAGTCCTGTGAAAGTTAGCATTTAAAAAGGACTGTCAGATGACTAAAAAAAAATTTCCCCTGTCCACCAGTACACACATTTTATCATGCGTGTCCCCACTTCCCAGTGGGAAGTGGGGACACACCCTGACAAGGATTATAATTATTTTTTAACTTTATCCAAAAGTAGAAAAACATTTTTCTGGGGTTCCACAATAAAGGGGTTTGGTTTTGTATTGAACACAGTTTACCCTCAACACAATTTTTGCACAGCAGGCTCAGAGTTTAAGGTAAAACATTTGAAATAAATTGAGGGACAGTGCTGTTGCAGTCACATTATACACCATATTCAGAGTTCCACATAATACAAAAAATAAAAAAATTCTGCATTTTAACTGCAGATTCTGATTAGCAAAACTAAATATGTCTAGACAAGAACAACAACAACATTTAAAATCCACAAAATGGGAAATTTTGTGGAAACTTTGCTCATTATCTATACACTTTTCTAGGGACAAAAATCTCCTTGCACAAATCCTTACATCCTGAGATTAGACCTAGACCCGAGGACAGATACAAACTATGAACACACACTGCCTCTGACACCAAGCAGAGCTGCAAAGAACACCAATTCAGAAAAACAAAAACCATGCGAACCACACCGACATTTTTTTTGATAGCAAACACTGTGAAAATACAAGTGCTGTGCAATGCCGGATAGTATCCATACCTTTTTATTTTGCTCTGAAACACAAATTTGCTGATTCAGTGAGAGGCTTGGTTAGGGCTGCTGTCATGCAGCCAACAAAGGATTCTGGGAACAGCTTTGTTTAGAGCTGCTGTATGAACATGATGGATTTGAGAGAGTAATATTCCAATACTCAAAAAAAAATAAACTGTCTAGTACAGATTTCATTTTAAATTGTAAAATGAATAAACAGCAACAAACATGAAAACAACAATGTCATTACAAAGCCGCTCTCCAAAATATGGAAAGTGAATAAAAGCTGGAATGACAAGCACTTTAGAAGGTGAAAACTAAATGGATTGCTCATTTTTATTTTTCCTCACACAAAAAGTGTATTGTGTCCTAGTAAACCAGGGGTGTCAAACTCAGTTTCATCACAATCCACATCAGCAGTATGACCGCCCTCAAAGGGCCGGTGCTGTGTGCAGGGTTTAGGGGTGCACAACCCCCCAGCCTTGCATTTCTCACCTACCTGGCCCGGTTCTAGTACCTACCTTTCCACTCTACTAGACTTGTATTTGGCTCTAGTACCTGCCTTTGTAGCCAGTTCTGCCTCATCTTCTGCATTTACAAGTGACAGCAGGGAGTGGGAGTGGCGGTTGAGAGCTGGAGGTGGGTGGTGGAAAACTAGGTGTGAGGGCCACATGACAATGCCTTGCAGGCCAGATTTGGTCAGCGGGCCTTGTGTATGACATAGGTTGTAGACTTTTATGGGACTACCACCTGGAGACTGTCCTATAGACCAGTGTTTCTCAACTCCAGTCCTCAAGGCGCCCCAACAGGTCATGTTTTCAGGATTTCCCTAAGATGAAACAGCTGTGGTAATTACTAAGGCAGTGAAACAGATCAAATCACCTGTGCAAAATAATGGAAAGCCTGAAAACATGACCTGTTGGGGTGCCTTGAAGACTGGAGTTGAGAAAATATTAGACATCTACACAAGGACCTAGCACACAGTAGAAAGATGCTTTTTGCCAGCAGAATGTAAACTGTGGCAGGCTGTGACAGATTCAGATTCGACTTCTGGGATGCAACATTGTTCATACTACATGGTCTGATATACAGTAAGGCAACAGGCTGGACAACCATATCTAGCCATAACAGAGAATAATGCCATTACTATGGGAGACTCACACAAACCGTTCAGGGTTATATTAGACATGGTTTGAAAGAGAAATGCACAAGAAATTTTGCAGCATTCCTACAATACCATGAATCTATGTCGTACTTGGAGTTGGCCTTCCACATAGCAAGCAGATAATGATGTGTAAATAGGTCTCACCACTAGTAAAGATATGGTCTATAAGGCATACGCTCACACAAGCTGACTTTACAAATTGCTGCATTTAAACTATATCCAAACTCTTTACCATTTCAGGTTTTTTTTCTGTGGTGAAGGACTAGCTTCTTTCATGTTTTTATTGCTTTCTCTGTCCCTGTCTCAGCTTGCATTCTTGTCCCGATGACACCCAGCACAAAGGTGAGCTTCCCATTTCCCTTCTTTGAAATTTATTTTTCATATATCTCTTTAAAAGTTCTTGGTTTTGGTGATCATCACCAGTTCCTTAATAAATTCTCTATAGGAATATACGGGAAATACAAGCTAGAGAACAAATATAAAAAGACAGCTCACACTAATGACTATTAAAAAAAATAGTGGAGTTTATTTATTTTTAAAAGGATTGCACAATCACAGTATTAGACTGTAAACAGATGCTTGTATCTTATTAAAAAAACGAGTCAGACAAGTTCTTTTATTCAAACACTAGCAAAGCGTGTCCACTCCTTGAATGGGTTTATTTAGTATGGGGGTGTTAAAAGACATGAATAAAAGGAATAATAATAAGGAATCTAACTGCTTATGTACCCCCAGAAGACAGCTAAGGCCTACTCAGACTGGAAGCCCTTTTCCTGGGGTAAGTACGCTGCTAGGATGGAGGGGATTCTTGTATAGTATAAAAAAACACTAGGGGGAGTTAGGCTACCTGTACACTTACACTTTAATGTGTATAACAAAAAGGGAGATAGTGGGAGGATTATAATGAAATCTCTTGTTCTACACACAAAATAAAACATGCAAAAGAAGAATTCCAGGCATGGTATATTTTTACATAGTTACGTCGGTCCAGCTTCGGCCAGTGTAGCTATGTATCCAGAGATCTACACTTGCTTCTGGGTCTCCTATGGTAAACGGCCAGCCTGATGCCTTGTGAACACAGGAGGTCTGCCACTCAGGACAGGCGCCATTCAAATAATGCTTTGCATTCTCTGAATGAATGCAGTGTCCTCTGACTGGATGAGGTGTAGAGGCGGGGGAGTGATGTCACCAGGGATTCCAGGGGCATCAGCCAAGTATGGACCAATGTAACAAAAAAAAAAAAAAAATACAAAGAATTCCTCTTTAACCATGCCCAGACCAATTTTCAGCTTTCAGTGCCGTCACAATTTGAATGAGAATTGCGCAGTCATACAACACTGTACCCAAACAGAATTTTTATCATTTTGTTCCCATAAATATAGCTTTATTTTGGTGGTATTTGATCACTTCTGCGTTTTTTTAGCGCAACAAATTAAAAAAAGACCGAAAATTTGGAAAAAACTAGTTTTTGTTTCTGTTGTTAAAATTATTTGTAAATAAGTATGTTTTCTTCTTCAATGATGGGCACTGATATGGCTGAACTGATGGGCACTGATGGGCAGCGATATGCAGCACTTAGGCACTCATAGGCGACACGGATGGGCACAGATGACATGACTGTTTATTGGTACATGATGGTGACAGTCTGTGCCCATTTGTGGACACAGATTGGGCATCATTTGCACATGTGGATGGCCAGGGGGTACATACCTGGCCATCCACATGTTGCCCACTTCCCTGGTGGTCCTAGGAGTCCCTGGTGGTCCAGTGTGGGCATCTGAGTGGGGGCTGTGCTGATAAACAATCGGCACAGACCCCCACTGTCAGGAGAGCCACCGATCGGCTCTCCTCTACTCGCGTCTGTCAGACCTGAGTGAGGAAAAGCCGATCACTGGCTTTTCCTGTTGACATCGTGATCAGCGGTGATTGGACACGGCTGATCACGTGGTAAAGAGCCTCCGCCGGAGGCTCTTTACCGAGATCAGCGCGTCAGACTGACACACCGCTCCACGATAGCCGAGATGTGTGCCTCCACGTGCGTGCGGCGGCATGTTATCCTGAAGGACGTCATATGATGCCCAGTCAGGATAACGAAACCACCGCCCAGCCGTCATTCTGCTATAGGCCGGGCGGGAAGTGGTTAAGCAGAAAAGCGTTTCCCTCACAACAAGGTTTATAATCATACATAAGCCACTGCCAAACCCTGCGATTCTCTCTGTGGGTACACAGGCACCCATACTAGGATAGTATATCAGGATGAATATATATATATATATATATATATATATATATATATATATATATATATATATATATATATATATATATATATATATATATATATATATATATATATATATAAAAATAAAAACAAAAAAACACACACACACACACACACACACACACACACACACACACTAGGGCTGTTACTGATTAAAATTTTCGTGTTTGATTCATCAATTTTTTTTAAATCAATTATAAACGCACATACAGACCCAACTACTTTTAGCTGATCTCCTTGCATTGCAACTTTGCATTAGTCAGTGGTAAATGTGGTATACACTATATACAAATCACCCGACACTAGTTAGTTTCCACAATCCATGACTTAACTTCACAGTTCACACAAATACGTTTTAAATTCAAAACTGTAGCACTGACGTAAGTAATTTTTTTTCCCCACAGTAACGTGACAATCCCTCCACCTCCGGTCTAACTAATCACTCTCACCTCATGGCATAGACACCGGTGCAAACAGGTGGTCATGCAAGCGGGTTTCAAAAGGGTTAACACGGACCATAAACTTCTCCCACGTCTCCTTAGATCTCTGCAAGGATGCCAGGTCATGGGTAGAAAAAGATCTAAGTGCTCACCGCTTAAGTATAAGATTTCATTTTTGTGTTCAAACACAAACTACTACTCACATAAAGATGATAAAAAAACAGCATATAAAGCTGACAATCGTGGTAGTTCCATAGGGCAGCAGCAGGTGACGTCATGCGTAGCTCCTCCCCGTACGCGTTACGTTGAATCAGAACTTCAATGTCACCGGACTCCTCCCCCTTCCCTTCGTTAGCAGACGAAGGCACTTGGCGAAGGGGGGGTGTGTCCGGTGACGTCGATGTCCGTTAAGTCACCGGATCTCCGACGAAACTCCATGAAGGCGGCGAAGAGGTGAGTACCGATCAAAAGAATTAAAATTATTCGAGGAATTAATCTTTAATTTCCCCAGCCATACTAATATATATAATTTTTTTTTTTTTTTTTTTTTTTTTGATTTTTATCAAATTTTAATAAAATGCTTTTGGAGTAAAAATCCATCTATTGATCTAAAGACAGTTTTTTTATTTAAGATGCATTAATAATTTAGTTTATGCAGCATGAAATGGAGCTTAGTTATGTAGCACGAGGCTGTGTATTCTGCAATATTTACATTTTTGGTAAACTCATTCAATTAATCCAAGCTCTGCAAGTGGAGCCGACATGCACTGCATTGACAGTAAAGCGTCGCTAAAACTATCAGCGTTTTACCGTCAATGCCTGCCCGCTCCAGTGTGAAAGCCGCCTTAAGTAATAAGTGATACAGAAAATGTCCTACATTTATTAAACAAATCAAACCTCCAATCAGTTCACTTGTATGTATAATTAAAAAAAAAATATGTATTAAATAGACAAAAATAGGTCATCAAAACTTTTGGACGAAAAAATAAATAAATAAAAAGTTCAGGAATATTCCTTTATCCCATTGTTTTGCAAATCTATGTACACTACAAACTGTATGATTGAATTGGTTCCAATATCACTGTTTTACTAACCTGACAGCTTATTCTAAATATAAAACCTTCAGTTTGTTTGCAAATATTAAAGATTCTAACTACCAGCAAAAATAAGTCCTTACATTTAAAGAGCACCTGTCATTTGAGATCCATCACGGCAGCGCCTGTTAGGAGGCATCCACTCACCTGCTGCCACCACGTCCCTCACCTTGTTGTGTCACTGCTGCATTCCCAGCCGTCCCATTAAAGTAAATGGGACTGTCGGTGAGTCAACAGGGGGTCAGAGGAGGAGCCACTGCGGGACAGAGATTACAGTTGCTCTGGAAAAATGATGATTTAAATCAAGCCTTTATACTAGTGATTTAACCGGTTCCCGACCAGCCGCCGCAGTTATACTGCGGCAGGCTGGCTCCCATGGGCGAGCCGTCGTAGCTGTACATCGGTTGTTTAAGACGCTGCCAGAGGCGCCCGCAGCGTATCCCCGGAGCCCACTCGGCGCAATGACTGCCAGGCACCAGCGATCGCTCGTGGCAGAGCGAGAGCCAAGATCTGTGTGTGTAAACACAAATCCCAGTTCGGTCAGGGGAGAGGAGACTGATCGTGTTTTCATACTAAGTATGAACACTGATTGGTCTCCTCCCCTAGTCAGTCCCATCTTTTGGGGATATTATAGCAAAAAAAATACAAAATAGTTATTTTTTTTCAAAATTGGCGGTCGTCTTGTTTATAGCGCAAAAAATAAAAACCGCCGAGGTGTCAAATACCACCAAAAGAAAGCCATTTGTGGGACAAAAAGACAAAAACTAAAATTTTGCTTGGGTACAGCATTGCACGAGCCCGCAATCAGTTAAAGCGACGCAGTGCTATACAGCAAAAAATGGCCTGGTCAGGAAGGGGGTAAACTGCTCCGGGGGTGAAAGTGGTTAAATCATTATTTAAATCAAATCCATGGGGGTAGTGGAATGGGGAATAGTAACTGCAGCACAGAAAAAGAGTATGGCAGCAAAGGTTGTGCTGGGAGCAAAGAGAATGGAGAGTAGAGGCTAAACAGCAATGGGAGAAGATGAGGCAGAGGAGGAGAGGACTGGAGGAGAAGGGACATGGAAGCTGTATCTAGCAGTTGGGAAAGTGAAGAAATCCAAATGGAGGATGGGAAATAAGATAAGCAGAGGAATTGTAAACAGGCAGAAAAATATGATAGGACTTCAGGGGAGGAATGGTGAATGCAGACAGGAAGCTTGTGCTGGGAACAGTGTGTGCTGATGTCCCTATCACTTCCTGTAAGTGGCCTTCCTCTAGTCAGGGGACTTCAGTAGAAAGGTCTCAAACCGTACTGCAAGAGGTCTTAGATACTTAGACCACATCATTCATGAGATCAGAGACCTAGTAGGCCACAGAATCTCACACTTAAAACATACCATGAGGGATGAAACCACAGACTAGGAGGGACACAAAGATGAAGAGGAGAGAAGTTAATAAGTAAAATACTAACAATGTATTACTAAACTGAAGATATTCCCATGAATCTGGTTTCACAATCAGAGTTTGTATTGACAAATCTTTTATATGTCAGCTGGGTCATACATTATTACACATACAAGGATATGGTGACATAATACACTCGCTAGGCTAATTTGTACAGAAACTTGACTAACCATTTAATATTTATTTTAAGCAAAACATGTATGGGACTTTGAGAAGAAAACCGTACAAAAAGGGAAAGGAGGCCTCACAGCATCATTCAGATAAGCTCAAGACCAGAAAAAGGACTAATTTAAGTAATTCTAGATCTGTATTATCTTTTTCCTTAGTGAGATCTCAGGATTGCTCCAGTGCATCTTTGTACACCAGTCACATGGTTTCTGCCAATGCCAAGGAATTTGGCATCATAAGATGGAATATCTTTGCTTGACCTAAACCTGTCAGACTGGCTGAGGTTTCAAAACTAAAATTCCTCACTCAGGAAGAGCATTAAAGCCCATGTTTTGCATGTTTTTTGTTCAAGTATGGCAGGCAACCTCGGCCCTCCAGCGGTTTTGAAACTACGTCCCATGAGACATTGCAAGACCCTGACAATCACAGGCATGACTCCTAGAGGCAGAGGCATGATGGGATTTGTAGTTTCACCACAGCTGGAGGGCCGAGGTTGCCTACCTCTGATGTATACCTTATCATTTGTAGTGCCAGTAGAAGCAGTGTTTTGCTCACGCAAGTTCGCCATCGGGTCCCTCGACTGAGCTGTTTGAGTGCAGGAGGCAATAAATCAAGTTATAACCACAAAAGCCATTGCCTTGTGCTGCTGTAATTGTCATTTTTAACTTTATTTTCACCGGTTGATCCGACTGGTCATACATAAATCTTTTTTTTTTTTTTTTCGTTTAACCAATAGGTTGAATGGAAAAAAAAAAAAAAAAAAAAAAGTCAGATCCCCCCCATCCACACATTCGAAGTGGATGGGAGAATCACTCCCGCTGTGCCATTGCATTCTGACAGCAGGAAGCCCTCCACGCCGGCACAATACAATGATCAGCGCTACCAGCTATAGCACCAACGATCATTTGGGAAAAGAGCAATAATGGATTAAAAGATCAACTTGTGTACAACCAGTTAGCCCATACATGGATCGAACATTGGCCAGTCCTTGATGAACTAGACGAATTTCGATCCATGTGTGACCGTTTTTAACCACTTAAGGACCAAAGTCTTTTTCTAAAGATAGGTTTACAAGTTAAAAAATTTTTCTAGCAAAAAGAACCCCCAAACATTATACATTCTTTTATCTAACACCCTAGAGAATAAAATGGCAGTTGCTGCAATACTTTGTCACGCCGTATTTGGTGTTTTTTTAATTAAAAAATAAGGCAGTAAAGTTAGCCCAATTTGTTTTTTTATATTGTGAAAGATAATGTTACGCCGAGTAAATTGATACCCAACATGTCACGCTTCAAAATGGCACCCACTCGTGGAATGGCGACAAACTTTTACCCTAAAAAATTCTACAGGTTGCATGTTTTGAATTACAGGTCTAGGGCTAGATTTCTCTTGCTCTACCAATCGCAGCGATACCTCACGTGTGGTTTGAACACCGGTTTCATATGCAGGCGCTACTCATATATGCGTTAGCTTCTGAACGCGAGCTTGCAGGACAGAGCGCGTTTAAAAAAAATGTTTTATTTTATTTTACAATGTCCAGCATATACGAGGCCTTAGGTCTCATGTACACTGCTGCTCTTAAAAACGCATGTTTAGAAGCTTTTTTTTTTTTGCCAAAGCCCCTGAACTCAAATCAATAAAAGCCAGGCTTTTATCAGAGTTTAGGAGCAGTTACACGTTCCTCTTCTGAATGCAGAAAAAACACATTCAGGAGAGGAACGCTTTGGCAAAAAAAATTCAGCAAAATCACGGTACCACTTTTTTGCCACTTTTAGCATTTGCCTGCTGCCAGAGTTACGTTTAGGGGTGGCCAGTGTACATATAGCCTTACAGAATTTTTTTTTTAAAAGTGAACGAACACTGGACACCACCCCCCACCAGGTAGCTGCTGTACTTACCTCCACAGCTCCCAAGTTGTCAGAATCCCTGCAGCCATTCCAGCAGTCTGAGGATTTGAAATCCTCTCTCTTATAAGAAATCATGTACAGTGCTATTTTTTTTTTTTATGTAAAGGTGAACTAATTCTTTAAAAGGAGAAGTCCAGTCTGAGTTTGTTTGGCTGGGCTTCTCCGGGTCACAAGAGTGCCATTTGTTTTGTACTCCTGTGACCCGTTTTCAGCAGAGAGTGGTCTGAAGTCCGCTCCCTGCTGACGTCACTGGAATTAGTCCATGTCATCCCAACAATGAAGTCTGGATCCGCCAAGTGCCTGGACTAATGGCTGTCTCAGCATGCCGGCCACTCCCTGCCCCTCCACAGCTCAGCGCTCCAATGAGCATGGAGGAGCAGAGAGGAGAGCTGCTGACTGAAAGGCATCAGCTCTGGGAGCCGAGAGAACCGAGCCATTGGCGGTGTTCGGTGGCTCAGTTCTCAGTGCAGAGGCAGTGAGGGACACATTCAGCATTGGACCGATGCTGCATCCACCTAGGAAAGTATGATGGGCAAATAAAAAAAACACACTTCTCTTTTAAATGATCAGTATTATTGAATTAGAATTCTTTTACCTCCAGAAATCTGCATTTTGGTTTTAACAAAAGAGTTGTCCAAATGAGGACTGAATGAAGACACATGTATATTCTTCAGTGGAGACATCTCTCTGAAAGCCAGCCTTCAATACACAGTTGTTAATGATTTTTAACACATTTCACCAATACTGGCTGCTAAAAAGGTGTTCATCACTGGTGACATCAAAGCCAGTCGCTTATTGTTTGCTAAGCATTCAGACAGGCATCGATCCGGGTAAGATGGAACATAACTGGTCTATTCTGTGAAGTGACTCACACCTGTGATTTTGGCACATTTTATTGGGCACAGGTGACTTGTTCCCTGTTCTTTTAAGGCTGGGCTAACAATTGTGCGATCACAGACATTGCATGTGATTTGCACTACATTGCTGTACAGATCACATGTGATGCCTGTGCGATGCAAATTCAGCCATGCAAACTGTATGTCCGAAATCGCATTTGTACCAAACTAGTGCAGCACCCTTTTTTTGGTCGGCATTGGAATCCGATCACATGGGTGTTCACACCTATGCAATCCGATTCCTGCACCATTTAGTAGTTTGCACCGATCTGGGCGCATTGGTAACTTTACATTGACACCCCCGGCGGTTCGCAGATGACAGTGTAAACCAGTGTGCGATGTGGAAACTGGCACTGAATTGCACGGTTTCCTGTATCCCACCAGTGTGAACTGGAATTTAGGCAGGCCACACAAGTTATGATATAAACTGTTTAAAATGTACCAGCTGCCATGTAGAATGGAAAGTATCAACACATTCTATTCATCTTAGATCCAATCATGCAAATTAGGTGTTTGTAACTAGGGCCGAAACAACTAATTGATTATGAAAATAGTTGTCAATCGATTAATCGGCCTGCATACAGAATGCATTTGTTTACATATCAGGAAATACAGTGCAGCACACATACAGCTCAGTACACCATCCATACAGGTCAGTAAGTGCCTGGGAACTTGTGAATGTGTGAGGAGCAATGCCTCATGGGAATATATTACAGTTCTGTCTGAAAATCAGCAAAACAGTCTCATTTTTTTTTTTTTTTTCTTCCTTTAAATACATTTTTTATCTGAGTCTGATGCTATTTACCAGATTCAACCTCTAAGGGCCAGTTCACACTACTGTGATGTCAGCCATTGCATGCAATTCGCAGCGCCACTGCTGTTCACATTACATGCGATGTCTTTGCGGTGCGATGTCAAAGGGCATCAGGGACAAGATTGTAGACCTGCACACGGCTGAAATGGGCTACAAGACCATCAGCAAGAAGCTTGGTGAGACGGAGACAATTGTTGGAGTGATTACTCCCAAATGGAAAAAATACAAAATAACCCTCAATCGCCCTCGGTCTGGAGCTCCATGCAAGATTTCGCCTCATGGGGCTTAGGATGATCATGAGAAAAGTGAGGGATCAGCCCAGAACTACCTGGGAGGGGATTGTGAATGATCTCAAGGTAGTTGCGACCACAGTAACCAAACAAACCATTGGTAACACAATACGCCGCCATGGATTGAAATCCTGCAAGGTTTTTATCTCAAGAAGAACACATGTACAGGCCCATCTGAAGTTTGTCAAGGAACATCTAAAAATGATTCAGAGAAGGATTTGGAGACAGTGCTGTGGTCAGATGAGACCAAAATTGAGCTCTTTGGCATTAACTCGCCTCGCCGTGTTTGGAGGAAGAAAAATACAATGACCCTAAGAACACAATCCCTCCAAGCATGGAGGTGGAAACATTATGCTTTGGGGCCGTTTCTCTGCTAAAGGTACAGGCCAACTTTGCCGTATCAAGGGGCCAAGTATTGTAAAATCTTAAATGAGAACTTTCTTCCCTCGGCAAGAACACTGAAGATGGGTCGTGGATGGGTTTTCCAGCATGGCAATGACCCAAAACATACTGCCAAGGCAACAAAGGAGTGGATCAAGAAGAAGCACATTAGGCTCATGGAGTGGCCTAGCCAGTCTCCAGACCTTAATCCTATAGAAAATGTATGGAGGGAGTTCAAACTTCAAGCTGCCAAGCGACAGCCAAGAAGCCTTTAAGGATTTAGAGAAGATCTGGAAAGAAGAGTGGACCAAAATCCCTCTTGAGATGTGTGCAAACCTGGTAACCAACTAGACACATCTTACCTCTGTGCTTGCCAAGGGTTTCTACAAGTCATGTTTTGCGTGGGGATCAAATACTTATTTTACTCGCTGAACTCATTTGTGTTTCACATGTGTTTTTTCTGGATTTTTGGTTGGTATTCGGTCTCTACCATTTAACCCCTTAGGGCCAACCGTACGCACATATGCAGCTTTGGCTTTCAGGGGCTATACCGGGGCGATGCAGGCATCACACCGGTACCGGTGTGAGCAGGTGGTCTGCTCTTTAGGGATAACAAGTAATGCGGCTAAAGGAGCGGGAGGGGTTTACTCAGCTGCCAATGGCGCCGATTTAAAAAAAAAAAAAAAAAAAACAGTATTCAGAATCGCTGTTTTTGGCGATCTGAATACTTTGAAGGGCAAAGGAGGGATTTGGAGTCTTTTAGATCCCTCCATAACGAGTACCTGTCTCAAGGGATGTTTACATTCCTTGGGACAGCAATAAAAGTGATCATATTTTGTCACGCGAGCTCGCGCAGCAAAGAAAACGCATACATAAGTTGCGCACGCATATGTACCCGATGTTCAAATCACACATGTGAGGTATCGCCGCGATTGTCAGAGCAATAATTCTAGCGCCAGATCTCCTCTAACTCTAACCTGGTAATCGTTAATTTTTTTTTTTAAAGCGTCACCAATGGAGATTTTTAGGTACCGTAGTTTGACGCCATTCTATATCCAAGCATGACATGTTAGGTATCTATTTACTCGGCATAACATCTTTCACATTACACAAAAAATTGGGCTAACTTTACTGTTTAGTTTTTTTTTAAACTCTATTTTTCCCCAAAAATTGCGTTTGAAAGACCGCTACGCAAATACCGTGTGACGTAAAATATTGCAACAATCGCTATTTTTATTCTCTAGGGTCTGTGCTAAAAAAAAAAAAAAAAATAATAATAATTTTAAAAAAAGTTATATAAAATACACATATAATAAAAAAAAAAAAAAAAAAAAATGGGCAGACTTACAAAATCTGCAGGGGATCAAATAATTATTTTCCCCACAATAGCAGATATATTCCTTCACTAATAAGCAGAAGGTTGGGAGAGCAAAGGAAAGATGGCTGATCGGTTGGGCTGGAGGGGCATTAAAGTCAATTTGCATTGGCAAAGCAAAGGATTGCTTTCAATAATCGGTTTAACTAAACTGTTGCTAAATAACCCTAATAACAGCCTTCTTCATGAAGAACTTAACACCTCCAACCAACCTACTTATCTCTGCATCACAAAAATGTCTCCAGCGCTTAATTCCAAATTTAAGAGAATTTTCTTCAAACAGTGATCACGTCTGTGCATGGAGTCCCTATAAACTAGAATGGGACCAAGACTAGAGATCCTCAGTATATGACCATAGTCAGGTCTATAGAGCAGAAAAGCCTAGGCCTGTCCTTCAAAGTGGTGCAGTTACACCACCTCTATTGTACCTTGGCCTGTCCACTCTGCAGAGCACAAAATCGACAAAGGTTCGAATGGAGAGTGTACGGTACATGCGTAGACTCAGCCCAGAAAATTCTGATAAGCAGCTCTACAGCATTATGGGCAATATGTCAATGGATCGAAGACAGGTGATCAGAATACTTGCAGAAAGGTGGGGGGGGGGGGGGGGGGGGTTGGAGTCTGGAGGAAGGTTACTATGCCAATGTAAAAATATAAAAAAGTGTAATTGCATTTTAAAGTCTATTTGCAAGCCAGATTTACATATTTGTGTTACCGCATGCACATTAAAATGCCTTGTGATAAGGCCGCTCATTAATTCCGTGTAAGCTGCATACACACCCCAACAGACCTGCCTTTTTTCCACCATACCACAATGCACAGATGGTTAACATCCATGTGTTGTGGTGCACTGCAGCACCACTGATTTTAAAGGGCACCCCAGCGCAAAAATGAGAATCTGACCCCAACTGTGTGAAAAGCTAATCTGGAGCTTTTATTCCTTTACTTGCATAAAAAGTCAATGTGTCAGGAAAAGAACATACATGTACTATACATGGAGGATGCTGTCCTAGAGGGATCTGTAGTTTATGTTTTAGTGAAATGATGCGCTAAAAGAAAGCAACACCATATTCTGTAAAAAAAACAAACAAAAAAACATGATTTTATGTATATGTGCACTGAGCAACCATATCTGTTCATTTATGCAAGAATACTGCATTTCCTGTTGAACCTTTTATTTAACCGATAGGCCTCATGCACACTGGACGATTTTCAGCTGAGGCGCCTTTTCCTGCCTCAAAACTCCCCTACATGTTAGCCTGTGTCCATGCACACACAGGCTTTTAGAGGAGTTTAGAGGCAGGAAAGAAAAACCCACTGCCAGTGCATCCAGAAGCAGCAGCGTTTTGACAGGAAAAAAAAAAAAAAAAGCTTGGCGCTTGTAAACGCACATTAATGGTTGGTGCAGTTAGCGCTTGAGTGTTAATTAATTTCAATGGAAAGAATAAATTATAAATTTTGGCCAATTAAAAGAATTACCGCCCAAATGCTCAACACCTGTAAATGCGTTACACATTTTTACAGGTATCAGGCGTTTTTTCTGCCAAAATGCTGCTGCCAGGAGGAAAGGCTTTTAGGAGTGTTTGCAAAATGTCCTGTGTGTATGGAGGTCATAAGGTCCGATAGTAGACTTTCAGCCACCCACAATTTACCCAGCAGCCAGAGATCATGTGAGATTTGCCTAGGCTGTAAATGGCATGATGGGAATAGGAATAACTTTTTTCCATGGAAAGCAGGTCATTTTTGCCACTCACAAATGTCTGCAATGTGCTGCAAGAACACACAAATGGTTCAGCAGCTTCTTTGGGGAATGATCACCAAGCTTAGGGGTGTGCTCCATGCTCTGCCGACCCCTTTGTACCAGATGTGTCAGGATGGAGAGCGGAGGAAGGAGCTGTTAAATCTGTCATTTACTGGTTCCTTCCTTTTGCGAATGAACAGAGCCAGTGATCACTTACTCGTTCATTCATAACTGAGCATAGTAACCCGCGTTTACGATGCTTCAGTTTATGAATTGCGAGGAGCCTCTCTGTCTCCTGTCCATTCATCTCCAGTGCAGCTGAGGCTGCATAGAAGGGGAATCTGTGTCCTCAGTCTTTATCCCTGTCTCAAAAGGGGGTTAAGACCCCTGATATCCCACCAAAGCCCCCCAACAAGGCTGATAAAAAAAAAAAAAAAGAATTGTAATAATTATTTAAAAGGTTAAATTGTAAAAATAATTAAAAAAAAAAAAATGTAACAAAAAAAAAAAAAAAAAAAAAAAAACTGACACCCCCCCCCCCCCAAAAAAAAGAAAAATGTAAATAAAAAAACTACTGACAGTGTCCACACGTCATCAGTGCTGCATATTACTGCCACATTACATAATAAAAAAAAAAGGTATCGGCAAAAACTTGAAAAAAAATCAATACAAAAAAATAAAAATAAAAAAAATCAAAAAAAAATCGGTGCAACTCTATTATATCTCTCAACCAGTTACTTTGAGACGCGGTCCTGTTTGCACTTCCCTCTTAGGAAGTTAGCACCAGAGCCCTCCACCCAACCGCTTCTCCACTTCCTTCTCCCATTATTGGAGCAGAGGAAGGGGCGAGACCCAAAAGGGGTTGGAGAGATGTCCCTCCATCCTTCATATTATACCAGCTTCTCACAGTTGGAACCCCCCTTTCTCCTGTATTACTATTTCTGTACTCCGATTAGCATTCGCCTGCGTGCAAATTATAAATGTATGCCATCAGGCCTACACCCTACTCAGGGAAAGCCTCAGCATGTTTACAGTGACGTGCGAGGGCCTGCCTGACTTTTTGGATAGATTAGGCAAGTCCTCATACTGTACAGTTTTCGTAAAGCATACAGAGACTTTGACGCCACAAGGAAGCCAACTATGCTTACCACACACTACGAGGTTCAAGGTTTTAAGTACCTGTCTGGTCTTGATACATACAACAAAACTTCAATAAAATTGAATCACTTTTAAAAAAAATGTCTTTGTCTTGCTTGACGGCTCATTCACATGGCCATTCCTGACACTGCACCGCCCAGATTAGCGTGCTTCTGCAGTGGATACAACCAAGTATTTGCAATCCGCTATGAGCAGGAAGCCTGCACAAATCCACGACAGGCTGAGAGGGTCTGCATGGAGTCCCACATGGAGTGAATACCTGTGGTTGGGGACTGATGAGTAGCCCCAGAATGCAAACAGTTTGCATACAAGGCTGCTCATCTGTCCCCAACTGCAGGT
Organism: Lithobates sylvaticus; assembly: GCA_028564925.1. Classification (NCBI taxonomy): domain Eukaryota; kingdom Metazoa; phylum Chordata; class Amphibia; order Anura; family Ranidae; genus Lithobates; species Lithobates sylvaticus. Next base: position 104,228,649 of record CM053034.1, on the reverse strand, counting down.
CATCTCTGCTTGAGAGAATTCATGTAAACAGCCTGTAGAAAATCTCAGCCTGTCATTGATTTGTACAGGCTTCCTGTCTGCAGCTGATCACAAACCCTTGGTTGTACCCACTACAGAAATACACCGATCTGAGCTTGTGTATGGCCATGAAATAAGCCATTGATGTGAAAATGTACAGACATGCACAGATAAAAAGTCAAGAAAAAAAAAAAAAAAGTACTTAATTGATATGCAACAAGGTTTGTTGTTTGAGGTCTGTTTATCTGTGCATGTCTCATCTTCACAATAATCTTATGGCCAAGCAAGACACAAAGGGAAGTGGTTGACTGAAACCCTTAAAGTGATTGTAAAGGCAGACTACTTTTCTTTTATTAAAATAACAAACATGCCATACTTACCTGCTATGTGCAGTGGCTTTACTCAGAGCAACCCTGATTCCCCCCTCTTCTGGGGTCCCCCGCTAATGCTCCTGCCCCCCACCAAGTGCCCCCATAGCAAGCCGCTTGCCATGAGGGCACTCATGTGTGCTCGCTCCTCAGCTCTGCGTGTACATAAGACACCCCACGGCTGTATCTGAACAAGCCTTTGCTCTGGCGCACATCGCTGAATCTGGATGAAGTTTGTATTTAGGAGGGGGACTGTGGGGGGAACTGCATGCAGAAGATGTTTGCCTTACTGCATAGAATGCAGTATAGGTAAAAAAAAATTAAAAATAAACATTATGCTTTTACAACCACCTTAAATATATCAAGGGGCTGTACGAGGTTCAGAAGGGTAGTATTTTCAACACATGGGGACATGACCACAAACTAGCAGGAGGAAAGTTCAAAACTAATCTTAGAAACTATTATTTTACCAAAATTGTTGATGCTCGGAATAGACTTCCTACACAGGCAGCGAGTCAACAGTAGGTGGCTTCATACATGCTTGGGACAAACAGATCTATAAAGAAATAATGGATAGCTATATATATTTTCTGCAGTCATGCTTTTGTTTCATTTAACTATAGTTTTGGGAAAACTAAAGTTGGATTGTAAGGTGTATGGTGACCAACAGAAATTTTGCTGTTTTTTGTTAAAGTGGTTGTAAACCCTTACAATCCACTTTTTGCTACAGGTAAGCCAATAAGCCGAAGGGTTAAAAGTGCTCGCAAAGACACCACTCCTAAAGCGCTGCAAAGATGCTGCTTGCAGGACTTTTTTTTAACGTCACGCAAGTGCACCGCTCCAGTGTGAAAGCACTCAGGCTTTCACACTGGAGCGACAGGAGAGGGGCTTTACAGGCGCTATAGTGCCTGTAAAGCACCTCAGAGTGAAAGTAGCCTTAGCAATTTTTTTGAATGAGACACTTGATGGAAATTAAATCAAAGCCTTACCCATTCTCACTATGGGACCCTAGGTGGATGTGCGGTAAAGCAGACTTTTTCAACCAGGGTGCTGTGGCACCCTGGGTTCTTCAGGGTGCCTTGAAAAAAACACCTAAAAATTGCCCCCTAATACCCCTGAAATTGTGAACAGGCTAGTGAGTGGATCACACCTGCCCTTATGTTACATGACGTTCCCAGGTTTTTATTGTGTAGCATTACAACCTTGGGTACCGTGTGAGCCAGCTGCTAGCATCTTAACAACCGGTGATATAATTGGTTGATAAGGACATTAGGTGCCTGCACAACATCCTTGTTTGCCCCTCCCTTGTCCTCTCCATCAGCACTGGGGACACATTAGCCAAGTGAGGGAGAAGAGAAATGCTGGAATAACTATTAAGTTTACAAAATATATTTGCTTTGTAAGAATAAGGGCCCACTTTTACACCAGATGTGGTTGGACTGCACTGGGTGGCTATTCCAGCACAGTCCCACCACATTAAGGCTGGGTTCACCAATGAGCATGCAGTGGCTCAGAGCAGGAGTCCTCCTTCACTGTTTCAGGTCCGATTTCAGCCCAAATTGTTGGCCGAATTCGGACCTGAAAACAGACCAAAAGACGCACAGGACTCCGGTGCAGATCGCACCAGAGCCGCTGCGGAGATATGTAAACCGGCTCCATAGAGAGCTGGTCACAATCACTTGCTGTGGGAATTAGATGCGGGGAAACCCTCATTCAATTTACACTAGTGTGAACCCAGCCTTAAGGGCAAAGTGCCTTGTCTCCAGTGTGCCCGGTTTCCACCACTGTATTGTGATGGTGTGCGGTAAAATGACTTGGCGCAGGACTTCAGCACAGTGAAAGGTGGTGGATTGCGGCCAGCAACTGAACTTAATGAAATAACTGACATTGAATAAAGTTCATAAAAAAAAAAAAAAAAAACGCACACACACTCATACAGTGCAAAGCGCCAATCCCATGGGACCGCACACCAGACGTTGTGTTGTAATACAGCTGCTGGTATGAATGAGCCCTAAACCACCTCTAATGTTGTATTTGTTTAGATTTGTACATTGTAGAATAGAGATCCTCCAGATTGTACAGGATGAGAATCCCTGGGGCAGAGGGGAAAGGAGGAAAGTGTGCCATGTGCAGCCACACCTCTGAGCATGTCATTACAATGTATGAGGGAGAAGGGCGTGTGTGAGGAGCCTTGTACTGAACATGTCAGTCCCGGGCAGCCTGTACACCCTGAAATACTGAGCATGAGAGGGAAGCAAGCCCCGGACTGGTCACAGACACCCCACACGTATCACCTCCATATACCGTCACGTGTAGACGGGGGAAAAGTTGTAGTAGAGACACTTACCCGCGGAATATTCTTAGGCACAACGGAGTGCCCGCTCCAGATTTGGCTCCAGGCAGATGAGGACGTGGTTGGGAGTGGCCACTACTTCCGGTTCTCGCTCACAGTCACTGAGAGGGGAGACACAACAATCCTCCTTCCACGGCCAGAGCTCAGCCAAGACTGACTGCTCCGCCTCACACACACCGCTACGTAACGTACGGCGCGGCCAATCAAAGAGCAAACACACAAGGGGGCGGGGTACGAACTGACGGCGGGCTCTTTGCTAAGACAAGAGGAGGCTGTATATGTAAATACTTTATTTATACAATACAAAACATCGTAGATAATAATGTACATCAGCCGCCTTCATCTCCCAGTACGGATCCCTCTTCGGTTCTCCCCATACAGATCTCTATACACTCCGATCTTCCTTTATATTTTCACCACCTGAGCGGATATACAGGGACACCTCCTGGGCTCGGTGTTCTCTCTCTTCACCAAGAAGCGCCCATATGTTCCTCCTACCAGTCCCTTAGTCAGGCGGCCAGGATTGATGCAGATGCTCCCTGAGATGTCCTATGGAAAAGCAGGATGAATATTTTACCATCTAAGATCACCTATAAGAAATACCCTAGAGCGGGCTTAACCTCTGCTCTTACAGGGGTATTAGCCCGGGTCACACCAGTCAGGGTTGCCAACCTCCTGTAGCATTTTTACTGACAAAACATGGCGAATTTACTGGCAACCTGAGAAACTACAGAACTCCTATTAAAAACGAACACAGTGAATATTTGAACAGTATAACCATGATATGGAAACACTGACAATACCTAGAACAAAGTCATTTGCTTGATTTACACTTAAAAAGTCAACACAGCATGAAATGACCAGCCCCTGATATTTATTGGCAGTTGTAAAAAAAATAAAAAAAAAATACCACAGATTTTTACAAACTGTCAGTAAATTTACTGGTGGTTGGCAACCTTGACACCAGTGTGACTTGTCATGCGATATGACAGATCAAAGTCGCAATCTATATCTGGCTTCATATCAGTGCAACGCTGACTGATTTTGAAAAGGTTCCTGCACCATTTTTAGTGAATTTCATGTGCGAATTTCACTGACATCTGTGCATGAAGACGCACAGATGCCAGCAAGCCGCACATGAAATCACACTGAAGTAGCGCAATTTCAAAGCCGCATTCAATGTGAACCAGGTGTTCAACCCCAAAGCAAGCGTTATATTGCAGCTTACCTATTCTGAGATCAGATGGCTACATTCCTTTTCTTTAGTGCCGGTTCACATAGGTGCGCTCTGCGAGATCGCATGTGATTCACACAGCAAAATCACATGCTATGTCCGTGCCATTTCAGCCATACAAATAGTATGGCTGAATTTGCATCGCATTCAGACCAAACTGGGACAGGACCCTTTTTTTGGTCTACACCAGAATTGGATTGCGTGGATGTTCACCCCCAATGCGATCCGATTCATGTCCAAACTGTCAGTTCGCAGTGTGATATGCAAGCTGAAATGAGGATGTCATTAACTTTGTATTGACAGTCCCAGCAGTTTGCATATGGCAGTGTGAACTGCGGTGCAAGTCGCAGTGTTCCAGCATCGCACCTATGTGAACCAGCACCAAGTCTCTTTCCTTCAGGCTCATGCACACAGGGAATCTGAAAATTCTGAACACCAGAGCTGCTGCCAGGTAAATGCAGCATTAAAAAGCCGGCTAAAAAACACACATATTGCACATGTATTTGGGCACGTTGATGCCCGTATAGTATTTGAGCGTAAATGCATTCTCCTGGCCAGAAATATTAATTTATTCAAGCCATTGGAATACACTTCTACTCAGCATTTTAGCGCACTTAGACACTTTTTCCTGCTCAAATACTCCTCTTAAAGCGGAGCTCCGTCCTGGGGAAAAAAAATTTTTTTTTTTTAAGTCAGCAGCTACAAATACTGCAGCTGCTGACTTTTAAAAATCGGACACTTACTTGTCCCAGGGTCCAGCGATGCGGGGGAACGAGATCCCCCCTCGTTCCACGAGCCGCTCGCGGCGCCGGCATTCCTAATGTTGGAACCCGGCTGTGGCTCCACAGCCGGGCACCCACTGCGCTTGCGCGATCGGCGCCGTGATTTGACGCTCAGTCATCAGGGACACGTGACAGGTCCCAGATGACTGTGTGGCGCCGAGGGGGAAGTGACGTTTAGCCCGGGCACTGAAGGTGGCAGACTACGAGGAACCCCATAGCAACAGGCATTTGGAGGTGAGTAAAAAAAATGTTTTTTTCCAATTATTTTTTTTAATTTTTTTTATGATTTTTAAGCCCCCCCTTTTTTTTTGACCGCAACCCCAATTTAAGAACACACCTTTGGTGGGGTTTTTTTCCAGCCTGTAAACACTCTTCTCCCAATGCACCTGTAAAGGCCCCTGTGTGTATGGACACATAGTCTTACATAGATAGTCTTTTACAGGCCGAAAAAAAACTCTTAATACCTATATAAACGGTGTTTGATTTTGAGCTGTGTGTGTATAAAATGTTAGCTGGATTTTGGCCTCAATTTGCTAGTGTGTTTAAACCTGCCAGTCCATCAACACTTCCCTCCCCCAAACAGACAATGCTGCTGTCCAAAAGTGTCTCTGTTGCTCCTCCATCCAGAGTGGAAGCACTCTAATACAGGAGGTGTGTTACGGACAAGATCATCAGGTAAAAATAGTGGGGAAAAAGCCTAAACAAAGAAAACTAATGCAGCCACAATATATTCCATTTTTAGTTTTGGTTATAATATGGTTTTAGGGCTTTCATGCACACAGACGCATGATGTCATACAAGGTAAACTGCAGGGCCATTTTCAATCCCAGGAGACGGCTGCAGCACTCAGCCGCCCATAGTAATGAATGGCTGTATTCAGATATACGTCATGCTTGAGCAAACAAATGTACAGGAATGACATACCGGTGCCCAGCCATTTATTACTATATGGGAGGCTGTACGCTGTAGCTGTCTTCAAATTGTGAAACTATAGAATTACAAAGATACCACCCCATCAGAGAAGCATTGCTGGGCTTTTCAAAGCCAAAGGCGTTAATTTTTTTCAGTTTTAGATGGGGGTAAAGAATGGTTAAAAGCCCAGGCAGGATATGTATTTTTTTTGGGGGGGGGGGGGGGGGGTCCAACTGGGGAGATTTACCTTCACTTCCTGTCTCAAAAACACAACCGGAGGTGAGTGAAAACCTTCCGCCAGTGGGAAGCTGGCACAAAAGTCCTGTAGTTTCTGCTCTACATGAGTGGGCAGCAGCGTCCCTGCAAGCTCATTTGGTTGCGCCGTGCTGCTTGCATCAGGGAGCTATAATTTCCAGAATGCATTATGGTAACTATTACAGTATTAGCCATACCCTGCACTATGCGTCTAATGCAATAAAGGCAGAGAAACGTTCCCAGTGAAGGTGATGTGATGGCGGTGGGAAATTCAGCACATTTATATAGTGTCTCTGAACAACATTCAGAATGGTGGCTACAGGGGAGAATATTCAGAAGTGCTGCAAGAATGTAGCCACCCTACTACAGAAACTTGCTTTGGAGGTCTTTAGCCGGAAGAATCAACAAGTAATTTTTATTAAAATAACATTATGGATGAATATTTGCTCCAGACCAGTGGTTCTCAACAACTAGGCGACAGCGTCCCTCTTCACCCCAACCCTCTAGCCACCTACAGATACCCTAATTTCTCACAGTTTCCCCTAAACTCCCATAGTAGTCTACCGTGCCCCTCAACCTATCACAGTGCCTCCAGGTCTCCCATGAGCCCTCCACCCCCATTTCCCCCCAGGATCCCACAGTACTCCCTAGCTTTCTGAAGAGCTTCCATCCTCCCATAGTGCCCCCCAACCTCCACAAGTGTCCCACAGTGCCCCCAATCCCTGCAGTGCACTTTAGTCTAAAACCGTGCCCCTTCTGAGACCCTATGCCCCACAGTTGCACTCAGCTCCTTCCAGAATACCTTACACAGAGCCACCAAATCTGGTACAAAGTCCCAGATCCCTCTTCATAATCCTCACCCCCCCCCCCCCCCCCCCCCCACAGTGACAACTATATCCCTTATTCTAGAATTGCATTACATCTTTTTATTCCCATTACCTTATTGTGTTAGTATAAAAAAATTTTCTTTTTACTGTTGAATTTACTGGGCCCTGGTCTCGATAGGGTTGAGACTCACTGCTCTAGATAGTTTTGGAAAGGGATCATAAATATTACATGTAGTTTCAGTTTTTTAAAAGAGATGTGCTTTAATCTCCACCATCTATCAAAATGGAAATGCTAGTTTTGGGTGGGTATAAAATGTTACTAAAGTGGAAATCACAGTTTTTAGCAGCTATGAAACAATCATAATATAGTTCTTTTTAATCTTGACCTTAAGACATGGCTATCTCCAGCAGCTAGCCTTTTATCTGTCCAGAAAAATAGACAACATAAATGAGCTCAAATTGAAAGCAGTGGCTAACCTTGATGAAAAAGCGAAGCTCTGATGGTACAATAAAGACATCTGGTGTGACTGGCATCATAGCAAATGTATACATTGCTTCAAAATCAATATTTATCTCCTCATTTGGTGGGTATAATGGGTAGTAACTAGGAAACAAAACATTGTTATTTGAATAAATAAACATGGTATACTTTGATCAGAATAACATTACTGAAAATTCAGAGTAAACGAACATTAAGCCAGTGATCCACAATACTGGACTTTTTCCTAAACAAGCTGTAAAACCCCCTATTGAACGTGATCCAACATCTTCTAATGTTTGCATATCTACAATAGATAAGTAATGGTAATGGAATTAGATCTCCTAACTACTCAGACAATTGTACTTTAATTGAATGAATAACAATTACAGTCTGCGTCTGAGTAGCTGCTTTTTCAGCATTGTTTTCTTTTGAAGTTGACCTATAGTGTCTACATCCACAGTCTACATTAGATAATTAGATGAACTTCTGTTCAGCCCTCTACTATGCTAATTACTGGACTCCAATTCTCAGTTAACATGATCCAGTTGCAGTTTCTGTCTTTAGCTGCAACATTCACAGAACACCATCATCAACCAGGACATGGGCAGAACAAGGCCTAGGCTGAACATTAGATCAGTACCGAGGACTTATTGCCAGCTATTATTAAGATAACAGGGGGTTTGTGACAAAGAATATTCAGAAACTTTAGGTTTTCCTTAAAGTGTAATGCTATCTTACATCTAATTAGCCTTAAACCTGCCCCCCCCCCCCAACACCTATGCCAACTAACCTAAAAAATATATATATACTTAAGCCAGCCATACATGGACCGAAAGCAGGGATTTAGCAATCAACTTGAGCATAACCAACCTGTTGAGTTTTTCCCAAACCATCAGTGCCGCTGCCTATATCTGGATCACTGATCACTGTATTCTGATAGTGATGAAGTCTCCCTGCTGCCAGAATACAATGCTACAGCGAAAGTGATTCCCCATCCACCCCAAAGTGTGGATTGGGGAGTCAAGGCATTTTCTTTCTTTCAACCTGCTGGTAAAAAACAAAAAAAATGCATAGTGCATGTACAGGCTTGTCTTACTTATTTTCAGGCCAGGTCTGGTCTGGTCAACATGATCTCTCGTGTCAGCCAGTGATGGCTGCAGGGCAAAGGAGAAAGTGGTCCAACAAGTATAGGTGTGAACAGAAAAGATATTCTCCTGCACTCGTGCCGGCGGCCTTAGTAGAAGGTGGTAGCATTTTCAGATAATAAAATGTGTAAAAAGACCATGCATGTCCCGCTGCCTAAACTGACTGGCGGAAGTCCAAATAGGCTAAGTAGGAAAGGAGAAAGACATTTTGCAGTTTGCAGCCATTAGGTTGGCTGCAAACTAATTCAGGACCCTATCCAGTACAATGCAGCATCTTGGCAGGAAGATCGCAGGATCAACCAACGATCGACTTGGGCACGTAACAACTGACCACAAGCTGCAACTTTCTAACCAGCCAGTGTGCAGAGCATTGCGATGTGGAAAGGAATACTACTAGAATAAAGGAGAATTCGCCTATAGAAATACATCATCTATCATGTGATACATCTCCCATCCAGTCGTTCCTCTCTATATAACCCTACCAAATTATACAGACCAGGTTTTGTCTCCCAAGGCTCCGATAAAGAGGAAACCCCTCGAAATGCGTTAGCCATTTATTCAGCTTTTACTATTTTATGAAATGAGAATATTGTAACTTATTTATGAACACGTAGTATTTTCCTTGTATTTATCCATTTGTTTAGAATAAACTCTATTATCTTGATTGATGCGTTAGGTCATGTGCCTTTTTTCTCTTTTCCTACTGAGAGTGGTCCAACAACAGCTACTAAAGTCTTGAGCGATGACATCACCCACAGGCTTCAATGGTCTATCCCTTGTCAGTGCTGCCTTCCTTTCCCTGCAGATGTGCTGGCTGACACAGCAGAGCTGGATTCCATGACTGGACTGGTGTGGCCTGAAAGTAGGTCAGTATATACATCTTTCTAACAGTTAATTAGGGGGACAGGTTAAAGGCTAGTTAGGTTTAGGCTGGAATTTTATTTTAAAGTAAACCTGTTATCAAAGAAACATGAAGGCTGCTACTGCTTCGTCAGCAGATTCTAGTTTCTGGCTGCTGCGCTGACCCTTTTACTTTAACAGTTGAGAGCATGCAGATCAGGAGTTCGCTATTTTCTGACCTGCATATACTTGTCCTGACTCACTGAGACTCAGTATTGAAGCCAGTGGACTGAAATAACGGCCAGGAGTCTAACATTTTCAGAGCATAGACTACAATGGCAGCCCCCAGATTTCCCTTAAGATGGGTTTATTTTAATGTTTCTGCAGATGGTACCTGTCCTGATGTTACATTCAAGCAAGGATCATGACTATTAGGGGTATTGCTACGACGTGATAAGGGGCACTTCAGATGTAAGAAGTGCTCACTATTGAACACACATGCTAGAAATTCCCCCGTAACCACTATTATTTTTCTGGCTGGTATAAGGGAAAGTAGTATTTACCTGCACACAATTTTAAGGCTGCTTTTTTTTTTTCTTTTAAAACAAGCCTGAGCTGTGCAAAAAAAAAAAAAATAAAAATCAAAATGTACAAGAAGTGCATGTGAAACACACAAAAAAGTACACTTAGGTTCTGTCATATGGTCCCCTCCTAAAGAGGTAGGTTTCCTTCCATGACCCCCCCCCCCCCCGGGACATAAGACTCCTGAAGGGGGAGGGCACACTTAGGTCCACCTAGCCAAAAGGCCTAGCAGACCCTGCTCCTGGTCAGCAGAAGCCCACTAGAAAGTACTATGTGAAGGGCTCTCCTGAAGAGAGACCCCCCAAGGAATGGGAGGAAGGAACATAATGACCACACATCCTCCCCTAGATTTCAGGGTAGGCCCATACCCTACCAGTTCAGGTGCAAAAGGCAAGGCCTTACAGCCTGGTAACAAAAATTGCCCTGCTCTCAGCCAAAAGGCCTAGCCCGTGAGGTGTTTGTGCAGAAAAAAAACTCCCATGGCCAAGTGCAGTTGTACACAGTGGGGTACCAAACCCATAGTGCTACTCCAGCATCCCCCGGATGCCACTTCCAGGGGACGCTTGACAGTGTGTGCTCCTTGCCTTTCCAAAGCCCAGACCAGACAAGGTAGCACAGTCAAATCAAGAGGCAGCAAGCCCCCTTATAATCCTCCACCAGTGAACTATTTCCAGCTCCACCTCACCCAGTGAACACACTAGTTTCTGTTCCCACGAAAAGATCCATCAGGTCCCCCATCATATCAGCAAGGCCATGAGGCCAGAATCATGGCGCAGCACCTCTACTGGACACTTATAAATACAAAATACTAAACTTGATCTCATCTCACCTATGGCTAGCTAAAACAATTTCCAGACAAATTTTAGCCCATCTAATTAATGCTCTGCTCATTAGGAATTCTTATAGTTGCCATACACACAAGGACTTATGATCAACCTAGGTTGACGTGATTGCATACACACAAGGACTTATGATCAACCTAGGTTGACGTGATTGCATACAAGTCATTAAAATACGGAAAGGTGAAACAAATACGCTATTGTTCAACTGAACTCATCAATCAATAACACAACAGATCAGTCCCAAATGTAAGATTGTTTAAGCCATCTGTATTGCAGTACTCTGGTGCAGACACAGATGTGTTTGAGTAATCCAATCAAACAGACGGTCTTAGGGTTGGAATTTATATTTGGCTCAATCAGTTAAGAAACTTGAATGATTGGTGGAATTATCATAATAATACATGTGTGGCTACCTTTAGGGCTTGTTCACACCATGTCTGTTGAGCTGTGTTTTTCTGTACTCCACCCCACATGTATGGATGTGAACAGGGCACATAAAAAAAAAACAATTGTTTTCAGATTCTGCGACAACTATTTTGGACTTGTGAATGGCACAAAAAAGGACTCTGTAAATGGAATTTTTCCCCTTTTGCAATCGCTGTGGAACACCAGAGTTGTTACAATGCAGGTAGTTTTCCTCTTCTAAATATTACAACCTATCTCAACTCAAAATTTTATTACCTTACAATTATATATAAGAATTTACCTTCTCTGATTTAGGATTTGTCTGAGAATTCGACTGAACCGATCTGGAGCACCAGCTGTGCCACTAGGGGTAATTAAACGTATAAACATATAAGAATATGATCATTTAAAAAATGCAATCAAAGAGAGACTGTCACCTCTGTCAAGTTAAATCACACTATTCTGCATATAAAATTCTATACAATTAGACACCCTTTAGAATTCCATTGGGGCACAGCATCAAAACTGGCAGTGTTTGCACCCATTTCATGTACTGGTCACACAGATAGGTACATGAATCAGTCTGTGTCTGCGCTGACATTAGTGACCACACTGGACACTCCTTCCTCAGTTTACTCGCTTCTTTTTCCTAACTGAAAGCAGTAAGAATTACCTGAATTTGCCGCACAAATGGTGCAAATGCTTGCCTGAATTAGGTGCAGGTAGTTCTTAAAAGGTACTACCAAAGAAGTCTGTTAGGGCAGAATGTGTTTAACAGCATGAATGCATAATCAATATACAGTGCATCCATAAAGTATTCACAGCGCTTTACTTTTTCCACAATTTGTTAAGTTATTCCAAAATGGAATAAATTCATTACTTTCCTCAAAATTCTACAAACAATACCCCATAATGACAATGTGAAAGAAGTTTGTTTGAAATCTTTATCAAAAAAATAATAAAAATTCACATGTGCATAAGTATTCAGCTTTTGCCATGACACTCAAAATAGAGCTCAGGTGTAAGGATGGGCTCGGGCGTGTTCGCACACAGCCAAGATAACAAAAGTGGCTACGGGCAACTCTGTGAATGTCCTTGAGTGGCCCACCCAGAGCCCAGACTTGAACCCAATTTAACATCTCTGGACAGATCTTAAAACGGCTGTGCACCAACGCCTCCCTTCTAACCAGATGGAGCTTGAGAGGTCCTGTAAAGAAGAATGGGAGAAAAAGTCGGTGTGCCAAGCTTGTAGTATCATACTCAAAAAGACTCGAGGCTGTAATTGGTGCCAAAGGCGCTTCAACAAAGTATTGAGCAAAGGCTGTGAATACTTATGTAAGTTTTATTTTTTTATTTTGTAATTTTTTTTAATTGTAATAAATTTGCAAACATTTCAAACAAACTTCTTTCACAGTATGGGGTATTGCTTGTAGAAGTTTGAATTTAATTCATTTTGGAAGAAGGCTGTAACATAACAAAATGTGGAAAAAGTGAAGCGCTGTGAATACTTTCCAGATTAACTGTACAGCAAACAATACTCATCTGATCTATTAAATTAGATCTATCGTGCAGCAAAACCCCCATCTGAAAAGCTTTTGATGAACAACGCACATACTGTATACTAGTTCTACGGAAAGAGACTTCCCTCACAGTGAACACAATGGCTTCAGTTTAACTGTTCTGGAAACAATTTACTTCCTGTGAATCGGGAATAGATGCTTCCATCAGGAGGGTTCTAGGTAAGTAAGGGCTGTTAATCGGTTAGGCCCCTTTAAAGCCAAGCCAGTTATATTGTTTAATAAATGCAGTATCTCCTGGACTGATTGTGCAATATGTGCTTGCAGTGTGAACAAATTTAAAATAATTAATCATTAGACTTACAAATAGTCGTAACTTGATTAAAGTGAAGTATTTTAGGTCACTAAAATACTGTATATGCTCACATGTAGTCTTCTCAGTGAAATTATCAACAGTGTCTTCCCACATCTAATGCATCCTGATCAACTATTTTAGCTCAAATTTTTAACTTACAATATTTATTATGGAAACATAACCTCAAAATGGCAGCATTCATTATCAGTGTATCAGGGTCTAACTGGCAGACAGAAGCACAATATGTATGAACACTTTCAATTTATAATCAGTTTCCAAGTAGTGCAACCAACCACATCACACAAAAAAAAATGTAGACAATCAACATACACAGTTTAATTTTACATAACAATATGAACACCTGGCATGACAGAGGGGGTTATACAAAAGCAGAATTTAAATTGACAATAATACACAAACTATATCCAACTGACTTATGCAAATAAAGGCAACACTTCACCACCACCCAAACCTTAATGCAGAGATAGAAAGTTACACATACATTCTACCCTTGAGCCTAGGTTCACACCAACTGCGGGAATGAAATTGTGCGAGTTCAGCTGATTTCGGGGGGGATTTCAGAGACATCTGTGTGGGTTTCTGCACAGATATCATTGGAAATTGCACCCCGAAATCGCCCAAAAGTAGTACAGAAACCACTTTTGGAAATCGGTGTGGCAATTAGGACAGTGCTATTGGGGGCAATTGTCGCCGATTTGACATGTCAAATCGCATGCCAAATCGCACCAATGTGAACCAGGGCTGAATGCTGGACTTATCCTATGCAATTATTCAAAGTTATGTGTAAAACTGTTTTTATGCACTTATACGTTTAAGATATTACATTTTTTATCCAAATATATGCATCAAAATGTAACGCCGAACTCCAAGAAACCTAAAAATTCCTCACTGCAAGGGCTAACTGCTTGTTTCTGTCTAGGGGACATGGAAAAGCAAATTTACTTACATGATACTCTGCTCATACAGGCTCCTGGCTTCTCCATTATGCTTAACCACTCCCCGCAGCTTCTTCCTCCCTATGCTCCAGCAGAGTATGGTACTCTGCCATCAAGACCAATACAAGGACCATAGCCCTGCACTGGACGTGAGTATGCCAACAGTCTACTATGGAACATAGAGCGCAATCTGCCCAAGGTGTGGAGGATCAGGTAAGTAAAACTGCTTTTACTGTTCCCTACATAAAATGAGTAGTTAAATCTTTGCAGTGTGGGCACAAGCAAACTGCTAGAGGCAAAATGTTTAGGTTTTCTGAAGATCAGCTTTAAGTACTGGCTTACTAATCAAAAATTGAAATCAATTAGTGTAGATGTTGGGGCAGATTTATCAGAGACAACCCACATCACGAAGCAAGACAAATTAGCATTAGTGGTACAGGTTTTCATTAGGATAGTGGATGTCTGTCTAATCCATCTGAAAAGTAGTAGTTAGTAGGAAAGTCACTAGATTCATACTAAAATCATTAAACACATTGAAAATGTGAGAAATAGAGGTGGTCATTGCCGACACAATTTTGTAAAATGCTAGCTACTTAGCTTTCACTTGCTTGAATGTCCCTGGACCAGAAGCCAGTAAACTCCTGATCTGCATACATCTCCATATCAATCACTCATAACATCTTGATAACAACCATTCAGAATTCCAATTGGGGCGCCAACATGAGAGGAGACGTCAGAACTGACACCTACCATATTTCTCTTAGAAAGGATTTTCATTAAAATAGAACAGTTTTTTTTTTACCTTTAAAATTCCAATACAGCGGGGGAAGGACTTGAAATGTTAAGTTTAATTGTGATTTATATCCCTATTGGAGAGGATTCCTTTCTTCCTTTCACATCCTGCTGGTTCACCAAGACAGGACATTTGTCTAAAAACGCACTCTTAGTAGAAGAGTCAAGGTTTAGAACATGTCATGTGCCAGGTTTTGGTTCCAGCAAACAATCTCCTTTTTATTGTTATGGCACTTGTGCTTAAAGTAGAACCTTAGGGAAAACATTTTTTTTTTTGTTCCATTTTGGATCGAGTAAGGGAGGGTTATTACCCCTTTCTAATTATTTTTACCATCTGTGTCCCATTGGGGAGATTTATCATTACATCCTATCCCATAGCCAAAACTGGAAGTGAGAGGAAATCTCTGCAAGTTAAAGTGGCTGTAAACCTCAGACGTGATATACGAACAAAGCATATCCCTCTATAATGTACTTGTGTGAATTAAAAGTGCTAAGTGTCATTTCTGTCTACCGCTTTGTTCCTCTGCTATCAGTATGAATCACTTCTGACAAGTTTTCCTGACACCAAGAGAAAAATGGTGACAAGGGAGGGAGCTCAAGCTGATTGACATCCTCAGCTCTGTTCCTGTGTGCAGGTGTGAAGGGGGACCTTCCCTCAAATCATCTCTCAGAGATCTCCTCACTGAGCTCTGCAGAGTATAAATTCAACTCTCCACCCCCTTTTCTCTGTACTCTCAGAAATGCTTTATAAATCCAGCAGTTTGAACAGATGTAGAAAAGACTGCAGAAAGACAGATACAATTTATTTAGAATGTTTTTTTTTTTTCATTTTTGTGTATCCCTTAACTGGTTATATGTCAGGGTTTACAACCACTTTAAGGGAATCCACTGGGGACCCCAGGTCACCAGAATTGGTGTCCCTATTGGAAGCTTTTCCCTATACTGTTGTTCTTGTGTCAACGCAAAATTAGATTCTCTTATACTTTTAATGATAAACAGAACAAATAGGGTGAATCTCCCTAACTGGGGCAGAGGTAGCAATAAGAATGGGTGTTCTCTAATCCATCTCCACTTTGTCCAAATCTAACAAAAAAAAAAAAAAAAGTTTTACCTTTAGTTATACTTTAATAAGTAAACTGATATATTTATATTATATATATAATATCCCTGCAAGGTAAAGGCATAATGTGCTAGTATGCATCGCCTACTAGCACATTATGTGACACTTGCCTACAAAACGAAGCCTGCGTCATCCTTGCTGGAGGCCGCATCCATTTTCACCTGTCTTCCTTCCGGGACGCGGATTCCCCCTTTTTGACTGGAGCCGCGTGATATCACTCCCACGTATTCGCGTGGGAGCCGCCGGTCACGGCACTGACTTCAGAAGAAACGCCATGGGCGGCCATTCCTTCAGAGCCAATGCGCCGAATACATCATCGGCGCAGTATACAGTAACTATCTCCTAAACATCGCACGTTTAGGAGATATTTACAGTATCCATAGGTAAGCCTTATTCTAGGCTAACCTATACGTACAATGACTACAGGAAAATTTACAACTTCTTTAATGGAAGGAGAAATTTACATGACTAAGGCAAAAACAGCAGTAAAAACTTGAAAGATTCTACTCATTCCGCGCACTACCCAAACCTTAAAACATTTTTACTGGAGTTCTAATTTAGCTTAAGGGCAGAACTACTCACTTCTACCAACAAGCCCAGTATGACAATGGAAATGTACCTGCTTATTTCTTCTGCACCCATGTGAAAGAGCAGGTCAGTGGATGTGAATCCAATTGCTACGCCATTTACAGATATTGTGCAGGGATCTGCCACAAAATGGACTCTCTATAAAACAAAAAACAAAACAAAAAAAAAATAATAAAAAAAAACAGATTTGCCAAAATTCATACAATGTGTATTGTGTGTTCCTTATGTTTTGGACATGAAATTAAACGGTAGAAAAAATGAACAGAAAAGATAATAGCAAAATTATCGATACTGACAACGTTCAAAGTTCTTAACGGTACTACTATAGTTGCCTAAAACTACACTCTGCAGAGATGGAGCTTAACCCAGTTCTACAGTCTGGCCAAACGATGCTACAAATGTAACATCCTTTCTTGCCGAGTTTGTGGTCATGCTGATAGTCTAGAGCTTTTGTTTTACTCTGTAAGCATCAGCCACAAAGACCAGGGTAAATGCAGCGAGCTAACATCCGAAACCTGTCTACTAATTTCTGAAATCAAATAGTTGGTTTTACTGCAGCTTCCAACAGAATACATAAATCAAATATCAGCTGCAATGATTTGTAGCACATGCACCATCCCTACATATATTAACTAAATGTAATTATTGTAATAAATTTAAAAAAGTGTGCATTTTTGTGCAATATACACAAGGTTTACATTTCAAAGTCAGGCACACCTGTTCAGCTAAAATATTGGTAAATAAATACACACACAGGAACTTACTTGCTTATCTTCTTTAGCCGTTTCATAGCAGCTAAAAGGAGGCTGAGGATAGATGGGATCATGGTGAACATCTCTGACAGATGGGACAAAGACCAAATGAGATCCAGACCTGGTTGAAAAATAATGATGACTCTTAACCCATCTTTTGACATAAGTAGAGTATAATTTAGTTTTTTTGTGCGTATGTACTTGTATATGTTATTGTATTTTTATAGGGTGAGACTTTTTTTTATCAACTCTGGAAATATTTTGCAGGGTAACTTACAGACGAGTCCCTTCAATGATCATTTTCAGACATGATTTGAAGACCTCTTCAAATGCCCCCGTCAGCTGTAAGGTCTAAAAAGAAGACAGTTTAGTTCGTACATGCAGCTTTCCTCATTAAAACTTCCCAGACCTGTTAATTGTATATAACTGTACAGATATTCCCTTACAAGTTCTTGAAGGCATCTTCTATATGAGCCTTTTTCAACCAGGGTGCCTTGGCAAAATACCAAAAAATTGCCCAAAACTTGGATGTGTGGATGAAGCCCGCCTTTTAGTTACACAAAGCCACCAGTTTTCATTGTGCACCATTACTACCTTCCAGCCGCCTGCTTCCTAACAACCAATGACATAATTAGTTGTTAAGAAGGACATTGGGATGCCTGTGTCTTGCCTAGTTGGTTCCCCTGGCGGATTGGTTCCTCTCTGTACTGCGCAGGCGCAACGCTTGCACAGTACGACGACTAGGCATCTTCCGGAATTTGACGAACCTAAACAGATGCGAGTGAACTGTACAACGCGCACACTCCCGATGATCGCGCTAATAATTATACACATATAAAAAAAATATAAAAAAACACATAACCCTTTTTGCATTTTTCTCCCATACATTAAATCAGTTTTTTTGTGAGTTCTTGTGCTGAGTATGCTGGGATTTACAGTCCCCTCAGCAGTCCGAGCACCACTCGGGTGATTTATTTATGAGCAGTATGGGAAATGTCATTACATCCTATAGGAATATATTGTCTTGTCTTGTCTTGCCGAGTTGGTTCCGCCCCTTAGATAATAATAGACCCGCCCCTTAGATAGACTCCCCTTGCAGAGTAGCGCGAGCATCGTCTCGTACACCTCGTGCACGGTGTACACTTCACTCGCATCTGTTTAGGTTCGGCAATTTTCGGAAATTTTGCTGCGCATGCGCAGTACAGATCTGCACTAATCCGCCAAGGGGAACCATCTCGGCAGAACACCTGCACAACATCCTTTGCCCCTCCCCCTTTCCTCTCCATCAGCACCAGGGCCACATTAGCGAGTTAGGGATAGAAAATGAGGGAGAGCAGAAACACTGGAATCCTAATCAGTACCAGTGTGGAAAGGTGTATTTGCTCTGAAAGAATAAATCCCCTCCGTTTGGTGTCCCATGTGTGGATGTTGCTGCATTTTGGAAAACTTTTTAATAATTTTTTTTCATTTTAGAATGGGATGCCACAAAATCATGAATAATTTTCAAGGGTGCCTTAACTAAGAGAAGGTTGAGAAACACTGTTCTATATCGTACAGCAGAAAAAAAATGTCATGATCAAAAATTGTACTCTGCTTTCCAAGTTTTACATATATACAATATTGTTAATACTGTATACTGTCCAGAGATGTGCCTATACTGTTATGTCAAGGTTTCCTAAATGTTGCTCAACTATGTGCTATCATCACTACCTCTGCAGTGTTAAACAGCCCATAGATGAGGCGATTTTATTTCTTGCAATCACAGGTCAGGACGCGGGGAGCCGTCCCTGCCAGGAGAGCATGCAGTAATTATTGCATGTAAAAAAAAAATCTGACATGCTGGTTGTACCCAGGTCAATTGATGGATTGACTTGGGTATAATCAGCCTGTTCATAGATGGTTCGAATCTCGGCCGGTCCCCACTAACCTGGCCGAGATTTGAACCATCTATGACTGGCTTTAGTGCAACTTGTACTTGTAAGCTACTTGTTTAACACTAAGCGCTGAAATGTCCACAGGGAGACATACACAACTTGTTCCTCGTGCACTTCCAATTATCTACCACTGCCTCTGTCACTGGTTTATCTTCACCTTAAGGCAGAAATCCTGAGCCCTACAGTGGTACACAATTTACACTCTGCCAAAACAAGATGGTATCACAACCCACTCAAAGGCCCAAAATGATGCTCAGGCAATGATAACGAGCAATTCATTTATCTGTCTGTTCTTGCTCATGGACATTTCTATATTCTCAAAGGAGAAGCAGCAGCTGGTCTCAAAACTACAAATATTGGGCAGATATCCATCTATTTAAGGACAGTTTTAGATTCTGACTACTTTGTACTTAATGACATCTGTGCTGGTAGCCCCAGGTCACTCACCTCCAACTGTCTTATATTACCTTAACTGGCAGTGAAGGTTATCCTCTTCCCTTTAGTTGTAATCTAGAAGCCCCAATAAAAAAAAACCTCAAGCCTGGAACACACTGGTAGTTATTTTTTATTTTTCGTTCAACCCAGCGAGCTGAACGAAAAACAGCTCAGGTCGGTGCTGCTGTACTAATAATCCAATGTTAGTACAGCAATGTTCCCTGCTGTTCTATTGTGCGCTGAGAGGGGGGCGCCACCCCGCCAAAACCCTCTAGTCAGCACTCTCACACGTTACACCAACCCTCACATTCACACCAATTAGTCTTGAATGAAGGGGAACATGAACTACAGACAGTAATGTGCAAATTGCAGTAACCCACAGCATCTGATTTTTTTTTACTGAAGGTTTTTTTTTACTGAAGGTTAATACATGATCCTGAATACTATATTCAGCTGCTACCCAGGTTATTATGAAGAGGACTTAATAGGTAGAAAAAAGATGTTTAATTTACCTCAACTTGCTCGTGCTTTGCATCCAAAAAGGGACCAAGCTAAAAAAAAAAAAATATATATATATATATATATATACACATACATATTAATACTGCATACAATTCCACATAGATAATAATTTATATCTGAGAGGTTATGTATATTTCAAATTGCATGATCTAACCAGTATGCAAACATCAGGTCGGTCTCTGTTAATCACATCAACCAGATCCTTAAGGGCGTCGTAAGCAATCGTATCTGAGGTGGTGAAAGGGCCACAGGCTGTGATTATCATCTGTGGTTGACACTCTGCAAGAAAAAAATATTTTTAGTGTAGTAAAAACTTAGAATATCTTAGAATGTGGATTACTTAAAGTGGCCATATAAGAATCGTTTACGCATTAAGCTAGCGGGCTGATCAAAAAAAAAAAAAAAAAGAAAATATATATACGAACGGATTCCTCCATTCACACAAGCGGGGTGAATAAAGCAATCGTCCCCATTGAGACATTGTATTCTAACAGCTAGACACTTTGTTGTCAGGATACACTCTTTAGCGTCTACAGCCCAAGTGGCAGCGGTCACACATGGAACAAAATTTGGCCAGTCCCTGTTGAACCAGACGTATTTGAAAGCTTTAATGTCACAATGCTTCAGCCTACTTTAAAGTATACCTATACACAAATACAGCGGGTAAAATAAGTTTTGAACCCGTCACCATTTTTATAGGTAAATATATTTCTAAAGATGCTATTGACATTAAAATTTTCACCACAAGTCAGTAACAACCCATGCAATCCATACATACAAAGAACCCAAAACAAATAAGCTCAGAAATTAAGTTATGTGTAATAAAATGGAATGACACAGGGAAAAAAAGTATTGAACACATGACGAAAGGGAGGTGCAGAAAGGCATGGAAAGACACCAGCTGAAATCGGTAATTAGAAAGCAATCCTGACCCGTGTCAGTGCAAATTAATATTAGCTGGTTCAGTCTAAACCGATGGCCTGTAAAATGATGTCTCATTACCAAGGTGTCACACAAACATCTTATGATGGGTAAAAGCAAAGGGCTCCCTCAAGACCTTTGCAACCTTATTGTTGCAAAACATACTTATGGCATTGGTTACAGAAGGATTTCTAAACTTCTGAATGTTCCAGTGAGCACTGTTGGGGCCATAATCTGGAAATGGAAAGAACATACAGTATCTCACAAAAGTGAGTACACCCCTCACATTTTTGTAAATATTTTATTATATCTTTTCATGGGACAACACGGAAGAAATGACACTTTGCTACAATGTAAAGTAGTGAGTGTACAGCTTGTATAACAGTGTCAATTTGCTGCCCCCTCCAAATAACTCAACACACAGCCATTAATGTCTAAACCGCTGGCAACAAAAGTGAGTACACCCCTAAGTGAAAATGTCCAAACTGGGCCCAGTTTGCCATTTTCCCTTCCTCGAAGTCATGTAACTCATTAGTGTTACAAGGTCTCAGGTGTGAATGGGGAGCAGATGTGTTAAATTTGGTGTTATCGCTCTCATACTGGTCACTGGAAGTTCAACATGGCACCTCATGCAAAGAACTCCCTGAGGATCTGAAAAAAAAAAAAAGGATCATTGCTTTACATGAAGATGGCATAGGCTATAAGAAGATTGCCAAGACCCTGAAACTAAGCTGCATCGCGGCGGCCAAGACCATAGAGCAGTTTAACAGGACAGGCTCCACTCAGAACAGGCCTCGCCATAGTCTACCAAAGAAGTTGAGTGCACGTGCTCAGCATCATATCCAGAGGTTGTCTTTGGCAAATAGACATACGAGTGCTGCCAGCATTGCTGCAGGGGTTGAAGGGGTGGGGGGTCAGCCTGTCAGTGCTTAGACCATACGCCGCACACTGCATTAAATTGGTCTGCATGGCTTTCGTCCCAGAAGGAAGCCTCTTCTAAAGATGATGCACAAGAAAGCCCGCAAACAGTTTGCTGAAGACAAGCAGACTAAGGACATGGATTACTGGAACCATATCCTGTGGTCTGAGGAGACCAAGATAAACTTATTTGGTTCAGATGGGGTCAAGCGTGTGTGGTGGCAACCAGGTGAGGAGTACAAAGACAAGTGTGTCTTGCCTACAGTCAAGCATGGTGGTGGGAATGTCATGGTGTTGGGCTGCATGAGTGCTGCTGGCACTGGGGAGCTACAGTTCATTGAGGAAACCATGAAGGCCAACCTGTACTGTGACATACTGAAGCCGAGCATGATCCCCTCCCTTCAGAGACTGGGCAGGGCAGTATTCAAACATGATACTGACCCCAAACACACCTTCAAGGCGACCACTGCCTTACTAAAGAAGCTAAGGGTAAAGGTGATGGACTGGCCAGACCTAAATCCTATTGAGCATCTGTGGGGCATCCTCAAACAGAAGGTGGAGGAGGAACATCCACCAGCTCTGTGATGTTATCATGGAGGAGTGGAAGAGGACTCAAGTGACAACCTGTTAAGCTCTGGTGAACTCCATGCCCAAGAGGGTTAAGGCAGTGCTGGAAAATAATGGTGGACACACAAAATAGACACTTTGGGCCCAATTTGGACATTTTCATTTACGGGTGTACTCACTTGAACATTAATGGCTGTATGTTGAGTTATTTTGAGGGGACAGCAAAGTTACACTGTTTTTCTAGCTGTATACTCACTACTTTACATTGTAGCAAAGTGTTATTTCTTCATTGTTGTCACATGAAAAGATGCAATAACATATATACAAAAATGTGAGGGGTGTACTCACTTTTGTGAGATACTGTAATTTCTCCATAAACTGGCCATGACCAGTGGCTCCTCGCACGATTTCTGACAGAGGAGTGAAAAGAATTATCAGAAGAGTTGTCCAAGAGCCAAGGACCACTTGTGCAGAGCTTCAGAAAGACCTGGAAGTATCAAGTACAACAGTTTCAAAGAAAACAACAAGTAATGCACTCAACTGCCATGGCCTGTATGCACACTCACCAGGCAAGACTCCATTGCTGAAGAAAAAGTACCTTTTACGCTTGTTTAAAGTTTGCTGCACAACATTTAGACACCATGTTTGGAGGTCTCCCCCAAAACCCCCCTATACCAATAGTGATGTTTGGAGGAGGGAACATGATGTGGCACTGTTATTCAACATACGGTACTGACAAACTTCATATCCTTGAAGGAAGGATGAATGCAAAAATATACATTCTTGATAAAAATCTGCTGCCAACTACCAGGATGATGAAGATGAAATGAGAGTGGACATTTCAGCAAGACAATGATCCCAAACACAAAGCCAAGTAAACTCTCAATTGGTTTCAAAGAAAAGAAAATAAAGCTGCTAGAATAGCCCAGCTAATCACCTGACTTGAAACCAATAGAAAATCTATGGAAAGAACTGAAGATCAGAGTTCATAGAAGAGGCCCACAGAACCTTCAAGATTTTGAAGACTGTGTGGAGGAATGGGCCAAAATCTTACCCGAGCAATGCATGCAACTTGTTTCTCCATACAGGAGGCGCCTTGAAGCTGTCATTACCAACAAAGTATTTTGTACGAAGTACTCAATAAATTTTAGTTAGCGTGTTTAATACTTTTTCCATGTGTCATTCCATTTTATTCATTTCTACAATATTATTAAACTTATTTGTTTTGGTTTCTTTGTATATATGAATCGCATGGGTAGTAACCAACATATGGTGAAAAATTTATTTCAATAGCACCTTTATAAATATATTTACCTAGAAAATGGTGACGGGTTCAATACCATTTTACCTGATATACATTATATTATACACACACACACACACACACACACACACACATATATATATATAACCATATCCAAGCAAAAGATGTTCCCGGAATTCAGCCATTTGGATTCTTCTTTCACATTGGAAACATGATTGTATAGAATTTTTCTAGAATAGTGATCACTGTATCAAACGAATATGGAAGTAGAATACGAATATGGCAGACATTGCCAAAACACAGAGGAAACCTGAATAAAAGCATAACCACGGGATACAAACTATTTAAAAAGGTATGGCATCAGTAAATCATATTTGTTGTAGACAACCATTAGGATGACACCTGTACAAGCTAGATCTTGAGAATCTTTTCTCATACCAGGTGTTTGACTTGCAGGGAAAAGAGAAAGGGGTCAGCCAGTAATAGTTATCTAAAGATGGTTGTTGCCTGTGGCTCTTTTGTTCTGCAGTGACCTTTATAACCCTCTACTATACATTTCTGCTAATGTTATAGCTTATACATCCATGGCAACCCATTCTGTACCTGAGTGAATTTACTGGTTGTTCAACTGATTGTTAATATGAAATCAGAAGTGAAGAGAACCTATACCTTCTCAGCCACCCATAAAAATTATAGATGCATTTATCACATACATCTTATTATATACTTTACCTTAATCTATTAAACAATTCTGTATCTACAACCTTCTCTAACTCTGGTGTCATAAGAAGAGGGCTTCACCTTCAATCTTCTCTTCAGGCTGGCCTGCATGTACAGCATATGAGTTGCAAGGCACATAGTCAATTATTGTACAAATCTGATCATAATTTCCCACTGACAAACCAGAAACATTTAATGCCTGGTGCACGCAATGAGATTATTGGACGAATAATTTCTGTTTTTTTTTTTTGCATGCTAGTCTCCTAATCAAAAATAAAAGATTACTAAAGCTACGAAAATTCTTGTATGACAGAATAAAAATTTGGAAGTAATGTACTGTATTTTAGGACGTCAACTGTACAGAAAATGGTACGATCTGGTATCATACGGAAAGTTTTCGTGCTTGTCTCATCGGATAATTTTGCATGAACTGTAGTGATCGGCTCTCGAAAGGTGTGTACCAATGATCAGATTATCGTACAATCGTTTTGAAAGCAATACTTTTCATATGATTTTCTGATTGTGTGTACAGGAGTGGAAGAGATTTTAAAGATAATGCAAAGATTTAAAAAAGAAATAAATAAAAAAAAAATGGCAAGATGGACAGAAATGCAGAGAAGTTGAGTATTGCAGCAAGAGTGTCTCTTATAAATAATATATATAAAATAATACATTTAAAGGTGGGTTAACTGACTCCTGTCTAAATTGTATCTAGTATGTATGCATGCATGGTAGGGACCATGTATTGTAAGCTCCTTCAGGACAGTGGCTCAAATTATCAGAGTGATATACAGTCCACACCCAAAATTCACAGGGATTACATTCATAGAGGATCCGTGAATTGTGGAAAAACGCAAAATTTGGATGTAGTAGAAAAAAAATGCATATTTTTAAACTTCTTTTGGCACTTCGATTCATTGTCAGAAGCCTAAGAAGGTGCAGGGTGTTTGGGCAGCATCTTAGGGCTTTAACCACTTGCTGCCTGCCATATAGCAATATGACGTCGGCAAAGGGGTTTCGGTATCCTGATCGGACATCATATGACATGATCAGGCTAAGACGGCACGCAGCGATTGAGGGGGGTGGTGTCAGTCTGACACACCGCAACTCCGATTGTGGTATGGAGCCTCTGACGGAGGCTTCTTACCACGTGATCAGCTGTGTCCAATCACATCCGTTCATCGCGTGAACCAGGAAGTGCCAGTAAACAGCTTTCCTCGGTTCACGCTGACAGAGAGAGCCGATGGGGGGGGGGGGGGGGGGGGGATGTCTGTGCTCAGCACAACCCCATCAGCTGCCAGCCTGTGCCCCATAAAGAGTGCCTGTCAGTGCCCAAAAGTGTGCCAATCAGTGCCCTTCAGATGCCACTCAATGCCTTGTCAGTAGCTCCTCATCAGTGCTGCCGCTCCAGTTCCATCTATCAGTGCCCATCAGTTTTTCTTTTTCAAAAATGTCTTAGTTTGTCTTTTTTAATTTGTTTGGCAAAAATTAAAAACCCCAGAGGTGATCAAATGCGACCAAAAGAAAGCTCTATTTGTGGGAAGAAAATTATAAAAATGTAGTTACAACTAAAGTGCAACAGCGCTAAAAGCTGAAAATTGTCCTGGGCAGGAAGGGGTGAAAGTGCCTGGTATTGAAGTGGTTAAGAAGAACAAAACAAAAAAACACACCACCACCAAAATACTCAAGATAGTTATATGCAGTAAATTGTTATGACCGGGGAATGCTGGGCGGCATCTGTCGGGGGAGGAAAATCCACAATGACTGAGGCCCCGAACTCTGAACCGCGACTTTGCGGGAGTCAACTGTAAATACATGTAATGAAAAATAAATAAAAAAAATAAGAACTTGAGTTCTGCTTCAAGGCCAGCTTTAGACCAGCATTGATTCTAGAAAAGCCAACCATAGATGGTTCGAATCTCAGCCGGCTCAGCAGGGACCTATCGACTTTCAGCATGCGATTATTGCCAAGGGCTATAGCCACTAGCAATAATCACTGCATTCTCCCGGCAACACTGACTGTGTCGATGGGGGAATTGAGCGATTTGTTTTTTCTGCAACCTGTGGTTGCAGGAAAGAAAATGGCACCATCTGTGGGCTGCCTAAGTTTATATGTAGGCATTTTTACAGAAATTTTCCACATATAGTCATCATGATTTATGATAATTTCACAATCTACATTACAGTGACTCTTAGGCCCCTTTCACACTGGGGTGGGAGCCGCAGCGACGGTAAAGGTAAAGCTCTATATTTAGCGCTGCTTTACCGTCATTTTAGCCACGGGACTCGGCCGATAGTGGTGCTGTTTTAACCCCTGCTAGCGGCAGAAAAAGGGTTAAAATCCCCCGCAAAGCGCCGCCCTAGCGGCGCTTTGCAGCGGTTTTACCGCGGTGTCCCATTGAAATTAATGGGTAGGATCGGTGAATATACCGCTCCAAAGATGCTGCTAGCAGGACTTTTACCGTCCTGCTAGCGCACCGCTCCAATGTGAAAGCCCGCCGGCTTTCACACTGGAGTGAATGGGGCCGTTTTTTTCAAGCGGTGTACAGGCGCTATTTTTAGCGCTGTACCGCCTGAAAACCACCCCAGTGTGAAGGGGGGCTTTACAGGCAAGTTTGTTAAAATCTTCCCTTCAGGCTGTGGATGCCCATACATTCCAGGGGACATTGAACATCATGCTTCAGAAATGTTCACCAAGTTTAGTGAACAGGAAGGGTGTCGATGGACGATGCGGGTGCCACGTATCACAGGGCAATAGTAGCAATTGAGACTGGATTTCTATCCTATTCTCCCAAAGTAGTAACTTGACAGTCATGTGGAGAAATCATAGATAAGATGTGGTTGGGTACAGCCATTTACTGTTTCATCATATCCCTGGTTAGCGTTAGTCACTTCCGGTTTGCTTTCCCTACTAATTTTCAGTATCTCTTCTAGAGGTTGCCTGTATACAGTCCTAAAGACTTAGGCCTCATGCACACGGACGTTTTCAAAAACGGGCTGTACAGCTAGTACAGATGCCAGGAAAAAAGCAGCGTTAAAAACGCAATTTATTCCACGTTTTGCATTGAATTCAATGCACGTTAATCCGCACTAGCTTTCAGCCGCGTTTCTCTGGCTCTATTCAAAATCAATGGTTCCCTATGGGAGCCCATTGATTTGAATAGAAGTTGTACCAGAAGTCGGATCAAGATGATCCGACTTGCGGTGCGACTTGTGTGCTGAGGATCTTGAATGGGAGCCCCGCAAAAATTTTAAAAAAAAGTTTGCGTGAGGTTCCCCCAAGATGATACCAGGCCCTTCGGTCTGGTATGGATCTTAAGGGGAAACCCACACAGAAAAAATGGTGTGGGGTCCCCCCAAAGATCCATACCAAACCCTTATCTGAGCATGCAGCCCGGTAGGTAAGGAAAGGGGGCGAACACCGCCCCCCTCCTGAACCGTAAAAAGCGGTAGTTACATGCAGTAAACTGTTATGATCTGAGAATGCTGGGCTGCATCTGTCGGGGGAGGAAAATCCACCGGGCAAGGGTTGTCGGGAAGAGGCCCTTGTCCTCATCAAGCACCTACCCCAAAGCACCTTGTCCCCATGTTGATGAGGACAAGGTGCTTTGGGGTAGGTGCTTGATGAGGACAAGGGCCTCTTCCCGACAACCCTTGCCCGGTGGTTGTCGGGGTCTGCGGGTGGGGGCTTATCGGAATCTGGGAGCCCCCTTTAATAAGGGGGCCCCCAGATCCTGGCACCCCACCCTATGTGAACAAGTAAGGGGTACATCGTACTCCTACCCATTCACCTGGGGGGAAAAGAGTCAATAAAAGAAAACACTGCACAGGTTTTTAAAGTAATTAATTATGCAGCTCCGGTGGTCTTCTTCCGACTTCGGGGGTCTCTTCTGACTTCTCCAGCCTCTTCTCCCGCTCTCTGGTGGCTTCTGCCGGGCTCCAACACTATCTTCTTTCAGCTCTTTTACTAGCATTGGTCCGGTCTTCTCCTCCGCCACCACCGTTCTCTTCTCTCTTCCGATGTTGACACGACGCTGTCTCCGGCTGTAATGCGTGTACGCGGTGCATTGCGACTTATATAGGCATGGGGGTGTGGTCGCTGAATGAGGTCGCCCGGTGACCCTGCCCCCTTATGACGTCAGAGTCCCATCATGCCCCGGGCTATGACGTCATAAGAGGACGGGGTCACCGGGTGACATTTAGTAACCACGCCCAAATGCCTATATAAATCGCAACGTATTACAGCGGGAGATAGCATCCTGTCAACATCGGAAGAGAAGGGGGCTCCCAGATTCCAATAAGCCCCCACCCGCAGACCCCGACAACCACCAGGCAAGGGTTGTCGGGAAGAGGCCCTTGTCCTCATCAACATGGGGACAAGGTGCTTTGGGGTGGGGGCGCAGGGCCCCCATGCCCCAAAGCACCAACCCCCCCCCCATGTTGAGGACATGCGGCCTGGTACGGTTCAGGAGGGGAGCGTGTTCACCCCCTTCACTTACCTATCGGGCTGCGTGCTCAGATAAGGGTTTGGTATGGATCTTTGGGGGGACCCCACGCCATTTTTTCAGTGTGGGGTTCCCCTTAAGATCCATACCAGACCGAAGGGCCTGGTATCGTCTTGGGGGGAACCTCACACAAAAAAATTTTTTTACATTTTTGCAGGGGTTCCCCTTCAAGATCCTCAGCACACAAGTCGGATCATCTTGATCCGACTTCTGGTATGACTTCTATTCAAATCAATGGGCTCCCATAGGGAACCATTGATTTTGAATAGACAGAAAAGCCGGACGAGGCGTTAAGCCTCGTTAATTGCCGTTTAACACCTTTTGCTGGAGTCTGACGTTTTTACAGCTCTAACGCTGGAGCCCCAGAACGCACTGGTCCTGGGTTTTTTTTTTTTTGTTACAGCTTAAAAACGCCTATGCTATTTGCAGCTCAAAAATGCCTAGGTGGGCATGAAGCCATAGAATAACATGGACAGGCGTTTTTAAGCTGCAAAAAACACTCAAAAAAGTGGCTGTAAAAACGTCTGTGTGCATGAGGCCTTACAATTAACTTCTGTTATTCTGTGTAGCTGTATTAGGTGATTATTTTGTCAGAACACAGATTACCACGCTTTTATCAACGCCATTAATATTATCAAACAATGCTTATAGAAGAAACATTGTAGCTACTATTTGCATTTTGTTTTCGTTGCAACACTAATCTAATTATTCTGGCTGATTTACAAGAATTTGCCTGCTGGCACACATAAGTTATGCTTCACATTTGTGTACTGACATATGGCGTGTCTAATCGCTGCTGTAATTTACAGAGCACGGTTTCCTTTCCAGTTCCTTTATACGACAGGTTACTATGGTTTGGTGATCTCCTGACCCACCTTTTACATAGCTTCATTGAAAGAAAAAAAAAAAAAAAAAACACATTAAAAACGCATATGTATGTTTCCCGCATTTTCAAGACTCCAATCGCGCACCTGTGAAACTTGACCATGTGAGACAAAAAAAAAAAACACACCATGGGTGTGTTTTTGGTGTTTCTTCTATAGAATTTAATGGGAGATGTGTTTTTGGTGCAATCCAAAGATGCAGCATGCAGGACTTTTAAAAACGCAGCGCACTGTTGTGAAATGTTCCATAGGATGTAAAGGGATATGTTTTTCATGTATTTTTTCTTTTACCCCTTAAAGACATCAAAAATGGATCAGTGTGAAAGGACTCTTGATGGGATATTTGCCTACAAAAGTTGGTCTTTTATCCCAAAGGATCACCAGCAAAAAAATCTCAACTCTATCCACCTGATTTATGTTGCGATATAAATTGAAATAACACAATCCACTAAATGTGATTTTTAGACTGCCTCATTTAAGAGAAAATGACAGAATATTTAAAAACTGCCATACTTAAAACTTATAAGCAAACTAGGGGTGACAAATTATGAATTAGGCATACTTTTATATGTAATGTGTTTTCATAATGATCATTCTAATGTACATCATCTCCTTTTGCTAGACTAGTCTCGCTGCAGGAACATTGGGGCCAATTTCTAAAAAACTGGAGCAAAACCTGTTGCTGCCTATAACAACCAAATTGCTTGTTCCCTTTCCTAAGTGAATTGACTGGATGAAATTTTCATTTAAACCACCACTGTGTTTTAGTGCAAGAATCTAAGACGTTTTGTTTAATCTTTAGATAAAAAAAAAAAAATCTGCAATAAAAACTATCCTTAAATAAGGCCTGCTTTCACATACACAATGGAAAATAACTTGAAAACTAATCTCATTGGTTGCCACTGGCAACATGTAAAGTTCTTTCATTTCCTCTAGAAACCTCAGAATCGTAAATGCCTGTTCAAGGTCTAACACTTATGTCAGTATGTGACACACTACACTCTAGAGCTGCACAAATCTGGCCAAAATGAGAATCACTATTTTTTTGATTAGAATAAAATTCTTTACGATTCTTGCAACGTAAAATCTTTCACATTATACAATTTGCAACAACCATTTTATTCTCTAGGGTGTCTACTAAAAAAAAATGATTATATATATATATATATATATATATATATATATATATATATATATATATATATATATATAGAGAGATAGAGATAGAGATAGAGATAGAGATAGAGATAGAGATAGAGATAGAGATAGAGATAGAGATAGAGATAGAGATAGAGATAGAGATAGAGATAGAGATAGAGATAGAGATAGAGATAGAGATAGAGATAGAGATAGAGATAGAGATAGAGATAGAGATAGAGATAGAGATAGAGATAGAGATAGAGATAGAGATAGAGATAGAGATAGAGATAGAGATAGAGATAGAGATAGAGATAGAGATAGAGATAGAGATAGAGATAGAGATAGAGATAGAGATAGAGATAGAGATAGAGATAGAGATAGAGATAGAGATAGAGATAGAGATAGAGATAGAGATAGAGATAGAGATAGAGATAGAGATAGAGATAGAGATAGAGATAGAGATAGAGATAGAGATAGAGATAGAGATAGAGATAGAGATAGAGATAGAGATAGAGATAGAGATAGAGATAGAGATAGAGATAGAGATAGAGATAGAGATAGAGATAGAGATAGAGATAGAGATAGAGATAGAGATAGAGATAGAGATAGAGATAGAGATAGAGATAGAGATAGAGATAGAGATAGAGATAGAGATAGAGATAGAGATAGAGATAGAGATAGAGATAGAGATAGAGATAGAGATAGAGATAGAGATAGAGATAGAGATAGAGATAGAGATAGAGATAGAGATAGAGATAGAGATAGAGATAGAGATAGAGATAGAGATAGAGATAGAGATAGAGATAGAGATAGAGATAGAGATAGAGATAGAGATAGAGATAGAGATAGAGATAGAGATAGAGATAGAGATAGAGATAGAGATAGAGATAGAGATAGAGAGATAGAGATAGAGATAGAGATAGAGATAGAGATAGAGATAGAGATAGAGATAGAGATAGAGATAGAGATAGAGATAGAGATAGAGATAGAGATAGAGATAGAGATAGAGATAGAGATAGAGATAGAGATAGAGATAGAGATAGAGATAGAGATAGAGATAGAGATAGAGATAGAGATAGAGATAGAGATAGAGATAGA
This sequence comes from Lithobates sylvaticus, assembly GCA_028564925.1. Classification (NCBI taxonomy): domain Eukaryota; kingdom Metazoa; phylum Chordata; class Amphibia; order Anura; family Ranidae; genus Lithobates; species Lithobates sylvaticus. The sequence goes on along the minus strand of CM053034.1, from coordinate 104,196,617 downwards.
GATAGAGATAGAGATAGAGATAGAGATAGAGATAGAGATAGAGATAGAGATAGAGATAGAGATAGAGATAGAGATAGAGATAGAGATAGAGATAGAGATAGAGATAGAGATAGAGATAGAGATAGAGATAGAGATAGAGATAGAGATAGAGATAGAGATAGAGATAGAGATAGAGATAGAGATAGAGATAGAGATAGAGATAGAGATAGAGATAGAGATAGAGATAGAGATAGAGATAGAGATAGAGATAGAGATAGAGATAGAGATAGAGATAGAGATAGAGATAGAGATAGAGATAGAGATAGAGATAGAGATAGAGATAGAGATAGAGATAGAGATAGAGATAGAGATAGAGATAGAGATAGAGATAGAGATAGAGATAGAGATAGAGATAGAGATAGAGATAGAGATAGAGATAGAGATAGAGATAGAGATAGAGATAGAGATAGAGATAGAGATAGAGATAGAGATAGAGATAGAGATAGAGATAGAGATAGAGATAGAGATAGAGATAGAGATAGAGATAGAGATAGAGATAGAGATAGAGATAGAGATAGAGATAGAGATAGAGATAGAGATAGAGATAGAGATAGAGATAGAGATAGAGATAGAGATAGAGATAGAGATAGAGATAGAGATAGAGATAGAGATAGAGATAGAGATAGAGATAGAGATAGAGATAGAGATAGAGATAGAGATAGAGATAGAGATAGAGATAGAGATAGAGATAGAGATAGAGATAGAGATAGAGATAGAGATAGAGAGATAGAGAGAGATAGAGATATAGAGAGATATAGAGATATAGAGATATAGAGATATAGAGATATAGAGATATAGAGATATAGAGATATAGAGATATAGAGATATAGAGATATAGAGATATAGAGAGATAGAGAGATAGAGAGATAGAGAGATAGAGAGATAGAGAGATAGAGAGATAGAGAGATAGAGAGATAGAGAGATAGAGAGATAGAGAGATAGAGAGATAGAGAGATAGAGAGATAGAGAGATAGAGAGATAGAGAGATAGAGAGATAGAGAGATAGAGAGATAGAGAGATAGAGAGATAGAGAGATAGAGAGATAGAGAGATAGAGAGATAGAGAGATAGAGAGATAGAGAGATAGAGAGATAGAGAGATAGAGAGATAGAGAGATAGAGAGATAGAGAGATAGAGAGATAGAGAGATAGAGAGATAGAGAGATAGAGAGATAGAGAGATAGAGAGATAGAGAGATAGAGAGATAGAGAGATAGAGAGATAGAGAGATAGAGAGATAGAGAGATAGAGAGATAGAGAGATAGAGAGATAGAGAGATAGAGAGATAGAGAGATAGAGAGATAGAGAGATAGAGAGATAGAGAGATAGAGAGATAGAGAGATAGAGAGATAGAGAGATAGAGAGATAGAGAGATAGAGAGAGAGATAGAGAGATAGAGAGATAGAGAGATAGAGAGATAGAGAGATAGAGAGATAGAGAGATAGAGAGATAGAGAGATAGAGAGATAGAGAGATAGAGAGATAGAGAGATAGAGAGATAGAGAGATAGAGAGATAGAGAGATAGAGAGATAGAGAGATAGAGAGATAGAGAGATAGAGAGATAGAGAGATAGAGAGATAGAGAGATAGAGAGATAGAGAGATAGAGAGATAGAGAGATAGAGAGATAGAGAGATAGAGAGATAGAGAGATAGAGAGATAGAGAGATAGAGAGATAGAGAGATAGAGAGATAGAGAGATAGAGAGATAGAGAGATAGAGAGATAGAGAGATAGAGAGATAGAGAGATAGAGAGATAGAGAGATAGAGAGATAGAGAGATAGAGAGATAGAGAGATAGAGAGATAGAGAGATAGAGAGATAGAGAGATAGAGAGATAGAGAGATAGAGAGATAGAGAGATAGAGAGATAGAGAGAGAGATAGAGAGATAGAGAGATAGAGATAGAGATAGAGATAGAGATAGAGATAGAGATAGAGATAGAGATAGAGATAGAGATAGAGATAGAGATAGAGATAGAGATAGAGATAGAGATAGAGATAGAGATAGAGATAGAGATAGAGATAGAGATAGAGATAGAGATAGAGATAGAGATAGAGATAGATAGAGATAGAGATAGAGATAGAGATAGAGATAGAGATAGAGATAGAGAGATAGATTATATATATATAAATGTTTGGGGGTTCCAAGTAATTTTCTAGCAAAAAAAAATATTTTTTTTAACTTAAAACCAACAATTGTCAGAAAAAGATTTAGGCTGCTTTCACACTGGGGCGGTTTGCAGGCGCTATTGCGCTAAAAATAGCACCTGCAAACCGACCCGAAACAGCTGTTGCTGTGTCTCCAGTGTGAAAGCCCTGAGGGCTTTCACACTGGAGCGGTGCGCTAGCAGGACGGTAAAAAAAAGTCCTGCTAGCTGCATCTTTGGAGCGGTGAAGGAGCGGTGAAGGAGCGGTGTGTTCACCGCTCCTACCCATTGAAATCAATGGGAGACCGCAGGGATACCGCCGGCAAAGTGGCGCTTTGCGGAGGTTTTTAACCCTTTTTCGGCCGCTAGCGGGGGTTAAAACCAGTACCAGACCGCTAGCGGCCGCATACCGCGGGTAAAACGATGGTAAAGCAGCGCTAAATATAGCGCTGCTTTACCGTCCCCGCCCCGCCCCAGTGTGAAGCCGGCCTTAGTGTTTAAGTGGTTAAACTTAGTCTATTCCATTGACAAAATTGTTACAATGTTTATACTTAAGTTCAACTGATAAAGAATGTTTTGATTCTTGGCAGACTGCCCGGTTTCAGGCTTTGGCTTCAGAAGAGCAGAGAGAATTCTTTGCATAGAAAGAATTGTGAAACACTTTAGTCAAGATCGTCAACGATCCTTGACGATTAATTGTGCAGGTTCCTGGGAAGATTCAAGTTAACATAAGTGGTACTTTTTTTTTGCTTAAACCCAAAAGGGGTTTTCATTTAAATATTACTTATAATCCCACTTTAAAATAAAGATAAATGTAGGAGCATGGCTCCATGTTAAAGGTATATGTTGGTGAAATAACCAAGGTGGCAAGAACATTATTCTGGGTATTTCAAAAAGGAGCAAGGATGTGGACTCAGAGTGAAGCATGCTAAGGCACGTATACACCTGTAAATACAGCATCTTATAAGAGAATATCCAATAATTTAATAGCTTTCACATTTTAGTTTCAGGATAATTCTCGTGTCTTTTGCAATTCCTAAGACAATTCTGACCCCTTTGAAGAACTCATAAAGCCCAACTACTCGTCTGCTCTCAGATTACTCGTCAGGCAAAGGCTAGTCACAGAAATGTAAAACAGGTTTGGCACCTATTTTTATCGGCGATTCAAGCTCTGTTATGTCTTCTCAGGTTGAATTCCCTGAGGATGTCACACCTGTCTTGATTTGAATTCCTTTTTTGTGTAAGACATTGTCCCACACCCTACAATGAATGTTGGCAGAGAATATAGTTTCAGAACTTCACCTGTTTCAAGCACCCAAACATTCTACCAAGCCTGAGCTCTGTATGCAGTATTTACTAAGAATATTGATATACTGGAATACAGGCTGTTGAAAATATGCTCAGACATCCTGCAGTGAAAATCCTGCACTCACAGTTGTAGTCATGTGTCACATAGGAATTTGTTGGAGACTACAAGGAGCCATTTCAATACACATTACTAATGCCGGCCATAAATGGTACAATTTTCTTTCCTACAACCACAGGTGGAGGGGGGAGAACACACAGTGATGATGCCAGCAGCTCTAGCAATAATCACATGACTAATCCGACATGCTGGTGGTACCCAAAAGTTGATAGATCGATCAACTTCCTTACAATCAGCCTGCCATACATGGTGTAAATCTTGGCCGATCCCTGTTGAACATCTATGTCCAGGCTTAAGACATGGTCCATACCATCAAGAAATCCTCCCTGTGCAATGACATGCAGCCAGTGCTGGAGTGCATATATAAAACACTGATGGTAAAGAGGCTGCAGGAAATCAGCAGTACCAAGATGCAAAGGCAAATAAAAGTGAAAACAGTACTTTATTTAAAAGGGAATAAAAGGCAATTGACACACTGTGCTTAAGCAAACTGAAAGTAGTTCCGTTATAGTTTACATCTTCTTAAAGCATAACAGTGGCCGCTAACAGTAATTACAAAGCTACATTTTCTACTAGACTGTGCAATCTGACAATAGGGATTTAAAGGCCCTGGAATAAAATGTTTATTTGATTTGGATTCGGGTAATGCTGATTTTTAAGGCTCACTACCTAAAAGAACTGCTCTGCTTTCTATGCAGATGAAATTCAGTGTGTGTGTATGGAGCCCCTATTTGAATCTGTGTCATTAAAGCTCAAGAGAAAAGACTATGTAGCAGATCCTCGGTACACAGAGAAATTACCACAAAAGTTTACCATTATCGTGTGGCCATGACAACCCGGCCACAAGAGGAAACTTGTGAAAAGACAAAAAGATGGTAGCATATAATGAATGCTATATGATGCAGTATATGAACAAAACTTGTCATACACATTAACCGCTTCAGCCCCGGAAGATTTTACCCCCTTCCTGACCAGAGCACTTTTTATGATTCGGCACTGCATTGCTTTAACTGACAATTGCGCGGTCGTGCTACGTTGCACCCAAACAAAATTGACGTCCTGTTTTTCACACAAATAGAGCTTTCTTTTGGTGGTATTTGATCACCTCTGCAGGTTTATTTTTGTGCTATAAACAAAAAAAAAGCGTAAATTTTGAAAAAAAAAAATCTATATTTTTTAATTTTTGCTATAATAAATATCCCCCAAAGATATATATATAAAAAAAAAAAAAAAAACATGATTTTTTTCTTCAGTTAGGCCGATATGTATTCTACATATTTTTGGTAAAAAAAAAAAAAAATAAATAAAATCGCAATTAACGAATATTGATTGGTTTGCGCAAAAGTTACAGCATCTACAAAATAGGGGATAGTTTTATGGCATTTTTAGTATAATTTTTTTGCTAGTAATGGCGGCGATCTGCGATTTTTATCGGGACTGCGACATGGCGGACAATTTTGACACATTTTTGGGACCATTGGCATTTATACAGCGATCAGTGCTATAAAATTGCATTAATTACTGTAAAAATGTCACTGGCAGGGAAGGGGTTAACACTAGAGGGCGATCAAGGGGTTAATTGTGTTCCCTAGTGTGTGTGCTAACTGAAGGGGGGAGGGGACTATGTAGGGGAGATGACAGACTGTTGTTCATACTCTGTATGAAGAGATGATCTATCTCTTCTCCCCTCAGAGAACCGGAAACTGTGTTTACACACACATATCCCGGGTTTCGGTGTGCCCCGAGCGATCGCGGGAGCCCAGCTGTGATTGTGACCGCCGGGCACTCGCATCAGCTCCGTGGGTGAGCAGGGATCGCGCCCCTAGTGGCCAAATCAGGAAGCGACGTAACATGACTGCAATTTGCGCAGCCGAGCCATGTTGCTGCAGTACAACTGCGGCGGCTTAAAGTGCAAGTTCACCTTTACAGAAAAATCTGTAAAGGTGAACTTTCACAAGACCCCCTCCATACCCCCGCTGACCTGGAGCGTGGCAATATCCCATTATGAACCCTGGTATAGCAGCGTCACCGGTCCGGGGCTTAGAAATCCCCTTGGTTTTCTCTCCTCTTCTCCCCCGCTGACAGGACGGGCTACGCGGGTTCTGATTAGTCGCGCCAACCAATTAGAATGCTCCTAACTGTACCTCCTGACTGGGTACGTTTTGGAGATTAAGCCAAGGGTATTTCTATCTAAGCCCCAGACTGATGACGCAGTTATACCAGAGCTCATAACAAACTATCCCCGCACTCCAGGTCAGCGGGACTGGGAGGGGCTCCTGTGCAAGTTCACCTTACAGATTTTTTTCTGTAAAGGTGAACTTACCCGTTATTATTTGCAAACAAAATACATTTCCTATTTAGAATTATAAGCTGTCAGGTTAGTAAAACAGCGAAATCATACAGATTGTAGTGTACATAGATTTCCAAAACAATGGGATAAAGGAATATTCCTGAACTTTGTTTTACCTCATGGTTACTGTGAAATTGTGTAAATGCATCAATGCAGTGCATGTTATCTCAGCTTGCAGAGCTTGGATTCCTTAAGGCCCCTTTCACACTGGGGCGGTTTTTAGGCGGTACAGCGCTAAAAATAGCGCCTGTACACCGCCTGAAAAAACCGGCCCCATTCACTCCAGTGTGAAAGCCGGCGGGCTTTCACACTGAAGCGGTGCGCTAGCAGGACGGTGAAAAAAAGTCCTGCTAGCAGCAGCATCTTTGGAGCGGTACAGGAGCAGATATTTTTACTTCAAAAGCATTTTGTTAAAATAAATTTGATAAAAAAATAAAAACAAACAGATTTAAATAAAAAAAAAAAATCTATTTTATTTTTATTTGTATCAACCCTGAATTTACCTTTAACTATGTAGTGCAAGGGCCTGTCTGATTGCATACAAATTGAAAGTGTTTAGGTTTGACCTCACATTATATGGTTTTGGTAAATCTAAAGGAAAATTGTACAAGATAATGTATGGCCAGCCTTTGTGTCCAAGCACACATAGGCTTTTAGCAGCGTTTAGTGGCAGGAAAGTTTAGAGGCAAGAAAAAAATACACCCTGCCTGTGCATCCAGGAGCAGCTGCGTTTGGGCAGAAAAAAAACACCTGTCGCTGGTAAACACGTCTAGACCCAAGTAACGGAGGTGGGTTTAGCGCTTAAATTCATTTCACTAACCAGAATAAATTATTCTGGCCAATGAAATTAATGGCCAAGCACTTGACACGTGTAAACACGCCTAAACGTTCGTAAAATAAAAGCGTTAGACACTTTTACAAGCATCAGGCAATTTTTCTCCAAAGATGCTGCTGGCTTCTCATAGAGTTTAAAAAAATAAAAGAAAACATCCTGTGTGCATGAGGCCCAAGGCCTAAAGGAGACATTCAGCCTCCAGGCAATGAGGCCTTGGGGTACTTCACAGGACATGCGACTGTACGTCATTAGGAGAGCCAGTTGTCTCTTCCTGGTTCTTGCCGTTGGCCCCCTTAATTATTAAAAGCCAAAAATGGGGGGGGGGGGGGGGGTTCTGTAAAGTTCCTCTTTCACAACCTACATTTTAGAATTTCTATTCAAGGTGTTTTTCAACTTTTCAAGTTGAGTAAAGTTTTTCTTTTTTAATATGAAAATAGTTCTCTCTAAATTGAACTGTACTTGACTCTCAATGTACCTTTTTCCACTTTGCTCCCACAGACTACACTGAAAAATCACTTTGATGGCTAATACTTTGATCTTTGATAAATTCCCTTAAAAACACAGTTCCAAGATGGCTTTTATATTCCAGTATAATAAACTGAATGCATCATCAATTCCTTTCTACGATGCAGTCTTGCAGTGTTAGAATTACCATTATATAGATCTGAGAAATATTAAGACCCCATCTGTTATAAAGAATACTAACATGTCTGCAAAAAAACAATTAATAAAAATAAATAAAATTCTGATTTTTTTTCCCCCCATTACAAATCTTTTTTGTTGGAATATGAACACTGCCCTAAATATTTAAATAGCTTGAAATTTAACCAATTCACTTATTTCAAAACTTCACAAATATAACAGCAAGGAATGCAGATTTATGTAGTGGTCTACAGTATTAAAATCTTCAATAACACCTCTTTCCTGCTCAGGCCAATTTTCAGCCTTTAGTGTGGTTGTGATTTGAATGACAATTGTGCAATCATGCAACACCGTACCCAAACAACATTTTTATAATTTTTGTGAGCTAGATAGAGCTTTCGTTTGGTTGTATTTAATCACCACTAGGGTTTTATTTTTTTTTGCGACACAAACGAAAATGGGTTCTGGGAACTGATGGGTTCTGATAGTGTCCAACAGGCATCACTGGTGGGCATCATTGTTGGTGCTGCACTGATAATTAGAGCACACCGCACCACTGATTGCCACGCTGTGCACCCTGTTCTGAAGGACAGTCAAGCCACTGCCCAAGCGTCAATTCGCTATAGGCCAGGCAGGAAGATGTTAAAGCTTAATTTCAAAAACTTGGACTCTTGGATCACAGGAGCGCAGCGCTTACATAACACTTTTAATGAATCTAAATATATCTCGCTACCACATCTATCTCTAATTTCAACAACACTTCCCTCCATTATCTCACCAATCTCATGGCATACCTGCTCACTGCATACTCGGATTTATTCATTTTGCCTTATATCACTTTCAAGGGATATCCTTCTCTTTGAACCCATAACTCACAACTGGGCCATTATACAGTATAGTGTCACGAGGCAACATATTTTCATCCTCCACAAAGTTCACTTTGCCTGGCCTATTATGTTCTCTCCTTTGTTTACATATATGTAAAGATTTGAAAAATAGCATTATCCACGTTATCACAGTTCTATATCTTATAAACCAAGCACAAAACAAAAAACGTTAATCAGTCCAGTATCTATTAAAATGTCTATGCAAACAAAAAGACCACCATGAATTCTAGGTGAAATAATCTTCATATAAATCTCTGCATAATAATATGGGAAACTCCTTCGGGTGAAAAAAAACACTCCGCTTCCACACCAGTGCCCAAATCAAAGGCTTACCTCAACAGTATGACCCTCAAAACAAGATCAAACGCTTGAAAGTGATTAGCTCAAATCCTGGATATATGCTGTCGTCACTTTGCTTCACCATATATAGCTGCAATGAATGTGCACAGAGAAAAGAGAACGCTCTACAGAGTGTAAAATCCATGGTATTAAAATTGTATTAAACAATGCTACTCACTTTCAAAAAAAAAAAAAAAAAAAAAACACTCGTGACGTCATGGCCTATTATGGAATCCGGAAGCGATTTGCGTATTCTTCTGGGGAGTTTGAGTTGTACGGCGCTGTCTGTTTTTTTATATGCGAGTATCTTTCTTAAATATTTAATACCATTGATTTTACACTATGTGGAGTGTTCTTATTATTCAATGCGCATTCCCCTGGGTGGCTGAAGCTACAGTATATATGGTGAAGTGAAGACATCAAAAATCCAGGATTTGAGCTAATCACTTTTAAAACTTATATGATCTCATTTTCAGGGTCATACTGTTCAGGTAAGCCTTTGATTTGGTCCCGTGTTGGAGCACTGAGGGTTTTTTTTTTTTTTTTTTTTCACCTGGAGGAATTTTCTACTTTATTATGCAGAGATTTATATGTAGATATGTACACCTAGAATTAGCGGTGGAGTTCCCTTGTTTGCGTGGACATTTTATTAGAGATACACATACTGGACTGAGATTCATTTTGTTTTATGAGGGCTGCACTTTTGTTTGGTTTATATAATTTTACCATTTTTGTATCTAATGGTTTGCTAGCTGCTGATTTATGGATTTCACCCTTTAGCGCAATTTTATATGTTAAAACAGTTTTAAATCTGCTTATAACCAGATTATAAGAGATGTATTACTGAAATTACCATACATACTGTTTTTTTAAATGAATTTCCATTATAGCCAATGGATGATTTACCTACAAAGATTATGTATACACATTTTCTTTGTAATTCTTGAAAACAATAAAAATGAAAGTAAAAAAAAAAAAGTAGCCAAAATCCAGGTTTCTTGTGACTTTAAATTGCTCGTTTGGAGCACGCTGGTCTAAATAAACTATTCACTAACAGATGCACCTGCTGGAAACACTGTGTAAATTGTATGTAGCATGAGCTACATACAAGTATACATTGCTGTATTTTGGCAATGGAATAGGAGTTTCTAGTTCTGCTCACCCTCTCCTAGAGTCAGGCTAAATGCTGCTCCGCCATTCATCTTTGTATTTCATCATTAAATACAGGGCATCCTCCAATTGGTGGAGGTAGAGATTGTGATGTCATCCGCCCCAATCTCTATCTCAGCCATTCAGAGGAAGCCCTGATGCCAAGCCTGACTTAATTTTGTCAGGGGAGCAGGGCAGCAAGTTCCCATTGTGTTGCCAGAACACAGTGCTGTATACTGTACGTGGCTGATGCTTCATACAGTTTATTCAGTGCTCCCAGTCGGCACATCTGTTAGTGAAGAAAATCGATTGGATCGGTTTGGTTCAAATTACCTATAGTCACAAGAAACCTGAAACTAGGCTATAATAAGCACTTCTCCGATAATCTTTTAAAGAGGTTCAGAAATAATCATACATGTATACATATTCTAATGTCAAAACAGAGGATAGAAAAACGTACAATACAAAAGCCAAATGAAAGATGTGAACAGTTAGGATTAGGCAATTTTGGCCTAAATTCCTTAAAGTGGTTGTAAACCCTTCCATATGCCCAGTGAAGTGACTGGCCTCAGGTGATATACAGAGATGAAACAAATCCTCCTCCATAAAGATGTACCTGTCTACTTCCAGTCTTCTCTACATGTTTAAAGTGCTGAATTTATCAAGCTTGTCTGAGAGTTCAGAAAAGAGGGCTGAGAGATGAAGTTACACTCTGCAGAGCTCATTGAGGAGAACTCTAAGAACTGATTGGAGAGAAGAGACACACCCTCTTCACACAGCTCACAAGAACAGAGCTGAGGCTGTCAATCAGCTGGAGCTTCCAACCTTGTCCCTTTTTTTTTATCTTGGTACCAGGAAAACTTGTCAGAATCACTCATGCTAACAGCAGATGAACAAAGCAGACAAGAGCAACACTTTGTGCTCTTAATTGAGTACACATTACAGAGGGATATGCTTTGTTCATATTTTATTTCTGAGGTTTACAACCACTTTGGATAACACAATGGCCAAGTTGCTGGCACACATGCCTTGCAGCTCTGCGTTGTACAATATGTGCAATAACATGGATTAATGTGCAATATAATAGCCACAATATGTGCATGTATTTTGTATGTTTCCCAGTGTCTGCACAAATTTGCTCTCGATGCTCACCACAATCCAAAAACAAACTTGTAGGCTAGTTGCACATCACCATACCGATAGAGTGTTTTTTGGGGCCGTAACCCTAAAGTTTCAAAGTATAAACTCTATATTCTTAAAAACAAAATCTTTGGCAAAAAAGTGTAACAGTAGAAGTATAGTTCATTATTACCAAGACTAATCCTAGAGAGTCACAAGTCACATTTCTCCAGCATCTAACATGAAGTTAATTGTCACTCATGATGCATATCAGTTTTTGTGCACTTTAACCACCTCAATACTGGGCACTTACAACCCCTTCCTGCCCAGACCAATTTTCAACGCTCACACTTTGAATGACAATTACTCATGCAACACTGTACCCGTATGAAATTTGCGTCTTTTTTTTTTTTTACACAAATAGAGCTTTGTTTGGGTGGTATTTAATCACTAGTGGGGTTTTTTTTTTTTTGTGCTATAAATAAAAAAAAAAAGACTGTAAAATGCCTTTATTTGTTTCTGTCATAAAATTTTGCCAATTAGTAATTTTTCTTCATAAATTTTGGCCAAAATTATACTGCTACATATTTTTGGTAAAAATAACCCAAATCAGTGTATATTATTTGGTCTTTGTGAAAGTTATAGAGTCTAACAACTATGGAGCCAATCTCTGAAAATTGAACACATCTGATCAGGCCTTCAGTACATCAGGTGTATCTCATTTCTTGAGACACAAGTCAGGAAAGTACAATTACCCCCCAAATGACCCCTTTTTAGAAAGTAGACATTCCAAGGTATTAAGTAAGTAGCATGGTGAGTTTTATTACATTGTAATTTTTTCCCACAATTCTTTGCAAAATGAAGATTTTTATTTTTTATTACAAAATTGTCATATTATCAGGTTATTTCTCTCACACAGCATATGCATACAACAAATTACACCCCAAAATACATTCTGCTACTCTTCACGAGTATGGCGATACCACATGTGTGAGACTTTTACACAGCCCGGCCACATACAGAGGACCAACATTGAAGTAGCACCTTCAGGCGTTCTACGAGCATTAATTGCATATCTAATTTCTCAACCACCTATTACATTTTTGAAGGCCTTAGGGCACCAGGACAATGGACTTGCCCACAAAATGACCCCATTTTGGAAAGCAAACACCCGTATAATCTATGAGGCATAAGGAGTCTTTTGAACAGTTAATTTTTTTCCAGAAGTTTTTGGAAAATGTGGAAAAAAAAATTAAAACGCATTTTGTTTTTACACAAAATTGTCAATTTATAAGATATTTCTAACACATAGCATGTATATAGCAAAAATTACACCCCAAAATATATTCTGCTACTCTTCCAGAGTATGGCGATACCACATGTAAGACTTTTACACAGCCTGGCAACATACAGAGGCCCAACATTGAAGTAGCACCTTCAGGCATTCTAGGAGCTTAAATTACACATCTCAGTTCATTCATACCTATCACACTTTTAAAGGTCCTTGAGCATCAGGACAATGGAATTACCCACAAAAATTACCCCATTTTGGAAAGCAAACACCCCAAAATATATTCTATAAGGCATGGGCTGCAAATAGGTACACTGGTAACTTGATGAGCTGCAGACAGGTACTCGGGTAACTTGGTGACAGGTACTCGGGTACTCCGATGGCCTGGTGACAGGTACTCGGGTACTCCGATGGCCTGGTGACAGGTACTCCGATGGCCTGGTGACAGGTACTCTGGTGGACTGGTGACAGGTACTCCGATGGCCTGGTGACAGGTACTCGGGTACTCCGATGGCCTGGTGACAGGTACTCGGGTACTCCGATGGCCTGGTGACAGGTACTCCGATGGCCTGGTGACAGGTACTCCGATGGCCTGGTGACAGGTACTCCGATGGCCTGGTGACAGGTACTCCGATGGCCTGGTGACAGGTACTCAGATAGACTGACAGGTACTTTGATGAACTGCGACAGGTCCTCTGTATTGGGGGGGGGGGGGGGGGGAAATCGGTGTCATTGGTGTACACTGTAAGCAGTAACGAGATGTTACCTCAATCTCCTTCTCACACACACGATCGGTGTGTGAGGAGGAGAACCCGGTAACATCTTGTTACCGCTCTATGTTTACATTTAGTGATCGGCTGTGAAAGGATCCCAGCCGATCACGTGTTTACCAGTGTCAGGGATGAGCAGTGTTCCCGCGAACATGCAGCCACTGACATGGTCGCCTGCATGCGCTGTGCAAAGTGGGGCGGTACCATCTGTGATCGGCCGTGATAAACAGCCATGCCCAATGGCCGTTCACCCCCCTCGATGGCGAGCGGCGTCTCCGTGATACGGCCCCACCGAAGGAACAGGGATGTGCGCACACGATTGTGACAGTGAGCAGGGGATCTTTTCCTCCCACTTGCTGTAACAATTTTTAAAAAAACACATTCGTGTGGGGCTCCGCCTGCCCATGTCATTCTTTCACAGAGTTCTGCAAAGCCTTTGCGGCTGTCAGCTTGCAGTTCTCAATGAACTACCAGGGCGCTGTTAAGCGCTGATTGCGGGTGCAATGCTTTCAGACTTCTACAAAAAAAAAAAAAAAAATAGTAAATGCTATTTTTTTTTAACTGCAAAAAGATGTATTTTTTTTTTTTCTTTAAAGTGATTTTATCCTTTAATACTAGTGCCCAAAAGTTGTGCAGGTTTCTTGTCTGGATGTTGACTGAAATTACATTACATGTAATGACCAGTGCAGCATTTTCATATCCTTTAACTGCTTGCTGCCTGCCCACCATCAAATGACGGTGGGGCGGTGTTGCTAGGACACAGCTGTATCTGTAAAGAGCCGCGTCCGCAGCTCTTTAACCATGTGATCGGCTGTGTCCAATCAAAGATAGTCACATGTAAACAAGGAGATGCCGGTAATCATCACTCCTCCCCTCACACTGACAGAGTATGAGGAGAGAGCCGAGCCGATCAGAGGCTTCTCCTCACAGGGGGACATCTAGGGATGTAATCAGGGCACTGATCATCAGTGCCCTGATTACAATAAACACAGTGACAGAAAACAGTGCTCACCAGTGGTAGCAAGCAGTGCCCACCAGTGGTAGCAAGCAGTGCCCACCACTGCCCACAAGTGCCACCCAATCAGTGCCCATTAGTGATGCCAGTCAGTGCTGGCAGTGCCGCCTATCAGTGTTGCCCATCAGTGCCACCTATCCATGCCCACCAGAGCCGCCTATCAGTGCCACCCAACAGTGCCCAATATCAGTGCCCATAAGTGTGGCATATTAGTGCCCCCTTAATTAATGCCCACCAGTTCAGCCTATCAGTGCCGCCTCATCAGCGCACATCAGTGAAGGCGAAAACCTTATAGTTAGACTTACCGGTATTTCTACGAGTCTTTCAGGACAGCACCTGGAGAGAGCGTAGCTCCACCCACTTTCCCAGGAAACACTGCAGTCAGTTTTCTTTATAGACTGGACACTTCTTCCACCATGGCCTCAGTTGTTTTAGAGTACCTCCAGCCATGCTGAAATTAGATAAGCAGAACATAGCAATAACACCACATTTTATAATACTTTAGGGTGGGTCATCGGCGCTGTCCTGAAAGACTCGTAGAAATACCGTTACCGGTAAGTCTAACTAAGGTTTTCTCACCTCGTCTTTCAGGACAGCACCTGGAGATGATAAAAGAGGACTTTTCTGCCAAAGAACTGCTCTGATACAGAGAGCAAATCCAATCTGTAATGGCAGGTGAAAGTGGAGAAGCATGCCCACGTGGCCGACTTGCAAATCCGTCCCGGAGAAGCCCCTGCCAGTTCTGCCCAGGATGCAGCTACTGCCCTGGCTGAATGGGCCCTTACTCCTGCGGGAGGATCTCCCCCTAAAGCTTTGTAAGCTTCACAGATGGCCATTCGCAGCCACCTACCCATGGTGCTTTTGGAAGCCCCGTATCCCCTTCGTGGGCCGGAGAATAGTACAAAACAGTGAATTTGATTTTCTAAATTGACTTGTGATCTTTAGCTAGTGTATAATGGATCTCCTTACATCAAGGCTGTGAAAGTCTCTTTCCCTCCTGCCGGATGGTGAAGGGCAGAAGGTCGGGAGAACTATCTCCTGTGACCTGTGGAATACCGTTGACACATTAGGCAAAAAACCCGGGTCAGTTCTCAGCACTACCTGGTCCGGAAATATAGAACAGAAAGGATCAATAATGGATAGTGACTGCTACTAAGAGTGCTAGTTTAAGCGACCAGAATTTAACTGACGCTTCCTCAAGAGGCTTAAAGGGCCCTTTAATCAGACCCTGCAATACCAGAGATAGGTCCCATTTTGGGAAAAACTTAAGAGGTACTGGCCTAGCTCTGGTCAGTGCCTTAAAAAAAAAAAAAAAAAAAAGAATAAGGGGATCCTGGGATAATTGTCTCTCCAGGAACACCGAGAGGGCGGCTACTTGCACCTTTAGGGTGCTAATCGCCAACCCCTTTTCCATTCCTTCGTGAAGGAACTCTAGCACGGAAACCACTTCCCTGGGTAAAAAAAAAAACTTTACTTACACACCAGGAGTTAAAACATTTCCATGTTTTAAAATAAATTAATCTAGTGACCTTCTTTCGGCTGTCTAGTAGTGTGGAAACTAACTTTTTAGACAGACCCTTATTTTTTAGGATCTGCTCCAGGCAGCTAAACTTAGGTGCCTGATATTGGGATGTTGAAGGGGCCCCTGGGTTAGAAGGTCTCTCTGTAAAAGGAAGATACCAATGGGGTTCCACCGCCATCTTTTGTATCGTTGAAAACCATGTCCTCTTGGGCCAGAATGGGGCTACTAGGATCATGGTTGTGGATTCCCTCTGCAGCTTCTTTAGCACTAAGGGAATCATTTGGAAGGGGGGAAAGGCGTAGCACAAGTGGAAGGCCCATGGTTGCGCTAGCGTGTCTAGTCCTTCCGCTTGGTCTCGACTGGTTAGGGAGAAGTAAGTCTCTACCTTCGTATTGGAGTGGGATGCAAACAGGTCTATTTGGGGAGTTCCCCATCTTTCTGTTATTTTCTGGAACACATCTGTATTCAGACTCCACTCTGACTCCAATACCCTTTCCCTGCTTAGGAAATCTGCGATCTGATTTAGATCCCCCTTTAGGTGTACTGCCGTCAGGGATGCAAGATTGGATTCTGCCCAGGACATAATCTGAAGGGCTGAGGTAAGCTTTGCTCCTCGTGCCTCCTTGTTTTGTTACATAGGCCACTGCTGTGGCATTGTCTGTCAACACCTGAATATGGTGACCCAGAACTTGGTCTCTGAAAGCCCATAGACCCAGGAGAATGGCCCTCAGCTCCCTCCAATTGGAGGATCTCCTGGCCTCCCTGGTTGTCCATGCTCCCTGGGCCATCTGCCCGTCCAGATGGGCACCCCAACCCCAGAAGCTTGCATCTGTTGTCAGCCTCTGTTCTATGGGAAAAGCCCAAAGTAGACCCCTGTCCAGATTTGACCGATTCCTCCACCACCATAGTTTCCTCTGAACTTGAGGGGGGATCCTGATCAATTTCTCTAGAGGTTCTCCGTAGGACCAATTCCTGAGAATTGTCTGTTGGAGATACCTTGAATGGGAACGTGCCCATTGCACCGCTGGAATTGAGGACGTGAGGAGGCCTAGAACTGACATGGCTGCCCTGATTGATATTTTACGGCCTTTTGTACTTTTTCTATTTTTTCCTCTGGGAGAAAAATTCTTTCCCAAATGGAACTGATGGTGTACCCCAGGAATTTTATTGTCTGGGGCGGGATCATATTTGATTTTTCCTTGTTTATGACTCATCCGAGATTCTCCAGATGTGACCTTGTCACTTTCAGATCTTTATCCAGTAGCTCCATTGTTCTGGCAAAAAGCAAGAGGTCGTCCAGGTATGGAACTATGGATATCCCCCTTAATCTGAGGGGTGCCAGGGCCTCCGCTACAATTTTTGTAAATATCCTTGGTGAGGATGACAGGCCGAAAGGGAGGGATCTGAATTGTAGATGTGTGATCGACTCTCCCATCTTTACCGCTAATCTGAGGTATTTCTGTGATGACGGGGCTATAGGTACATGTAGGTACGCATCCCTCAGGTCTATTGAGGCAAAAAAACAGCCTGGAGTAAAGGTTTTTCACTGAAAAAATGGTGTCCATCCTGAACTTTTTGTATCCGATTGACTTGTTCAGAATTTTCAGGTTTAAAATTAAATGAAATTTCCCCGATGGACACCCCTTCCCCTCCTCTCTGGGGGGGGGTACCACCACCCTCTGCTGGATGAGCTCCTGAAGAAGGGCTGACATCCCTAGAGATTTTTCTATGTCCCGGGGAGCCTAGGTCACATAAAAACTACTTGGAGGGGGCTGCGAAAACTCCAGTCTGTAGCCCTCTGCAATTATTTTGAGGACGAATGGACTGGAGGTCGCTGTTTTCCACTGTGGAAAAAAGGGTCTGTAGCCTTCCTCCCACAGTCTGATGACTGTCACTGTTTTTTTGGGGTTTGGCCAGGAGATCGAAATAATACTCCTGACTTCCCCCTTCGGGACCTCCAGGGTCTTTTAGACCGTTTCCTTCTTTTCCTCGGTTTGTCGAAAAGAACGAAAATTCTTCTTGGTCTGTGGTATGACCTTATTTTTTATTGGAAATGCCTTTTTCTTATCGGCCGTTCTATCGAGCACGGCTTCCAAGTCAGGCCCAAAAAGCAAGTTCCCTTCAAAAGGTAACCGGCATAACTTAGCTTTTGAAGCCATATCCCCTGCCCATGTCTTGACCCACAAGGCTGAGTTCACCAGGGCCGCAGACCTTGCCGACATTTTAATAGACTCGGCAGAGGCGTCTGCCATGTACCCTACGTCCTTCTGAAGTACAGGCAGTGTGTCTAACAGGTCTTTGCGAGACGTTCCTGCTTCAATGTGTTTTTAATTGCTCAAGCCAATGTTCCAGATTCCTGGCCACCACAGTTGGTTGATGCCATCGCTGGTTTTAAATTGGCTAGAGTAGAATCCCATGCCTTTTTTAATAGGGAGTCTGCTCTCTTGTCCATGGGATCTTTCATGATACCCATGTCTTCGAAGGCCAAGTCTGTATTCCTGGACACCTGTGAAAAGGCTGCGTCAAGCTTTGGCTTCTTATTCCAGACCTGATCACTGTCATCCTCGAAAGGGAATCTTCTCTTAAGAGATTTGGAGAAAAAAGGGGCCCTCTCTGGGTCCTTCCATTCTCTTTTAACCGCTTTGGATATAAATTTATGAACTGGGAATACCCGGTGCTTTACTTCCCCCATGCCCTGAAACATCCTATCATGCAAGGACAACTGAGCCTTGTCCTCTTTGATGTTTAAGGTGGTATGTATTGTCTTTAACAGATCATCCACATCTTTTAAAGAAAATCGATAGCGAGAAGAAGAAACTTCTTTCTTCTTCTTCCTCCTCTTCCTCAGAACCTGGGGAAACATCTTTTTCCTCATCCTCTGAATCACTGTCACTTCTAGGTGCAGAGATACGTGGACGAGAACAGGATGGTGAATTGCCACCACTGTTCGACTGCGCAGCCGGATGTTTATCCAAGAAAGAACGGAATGACTGAAATGTATCCGCTAGTTCTTTCCGGAAGGAACTTAATAGTGCTCCTGATTGGGTAGCAGGTGTAGCGGGGGAGGTTTCGTCCCTAACTAAGTCTGCTATACATGTCTTGCATAACACTTTAGCCCATGACTCTCTAAGCGTGTTTTTGCAAGATGGGCAGTTCCTCTTAGGAGGAGGAGGGGAGGAGTGTTTGGTCTTTTCCTTGACTTTAGCCTGAAATACACCAACGCAAACCCCTATTAAATCATCACATATAAAAATGATTAAGAGTCTCTTTAAGAAGGAGAAACAATAAGCTGCCAAAGAAAGAAGAGCTAATACTTTAGCCTCTAAGCTTGTTACTGCAGCTTTAACCTCAGTGACTATTCCCCACAAGTCACCTATAATCATACAATACACACTCTCTTTAGAACATCTTTAAACTAAGGAAGAGTGGCACAGTCTCCCCATGCCTTCCCCCAGGGGAATAAGGGAGGGAGAAAACAAGACCCCTAGATAAGTTACAGGGACCGCTGCCCCTGCTTACCTGGGTCTGGCTGGTGTTAGTGGCTCCTGCCACCGCCGTCTGTTCCTCCATGTTGCCGAGGCTGTAGCGGCGTCCGGCTGTTTTTATTTTTAAATTTCCCGGTCCTTTTGCCGCTGCGAGGACCGGAAATTGAACACCAGTCTGAGGCCGCCTTCTCCACCTGCGTTCCAGCGGCCAGAAGCGGAAGCCGCGTCGCGCCGCCAGAAGTCCTGCCCCTGGCCGGAGTGACGCACTCGGCGCCCGGAACCCGGAAGAAGCATGGAGGCTGGTACACAGAGGAGGCGCTGCCTACACCGCTGTGCAGCACGCCATCCTCTACCAGCCCACAGCGCCGGTCTGATGAGAGCGGGACCCCCTGCAGCCTGATCCTCGCCAGATATGAAGGGGAGCAGACACAGAGAATCCCCCACACGTAAGGGGAGATGCTGGGCTGCCTAAGAAATCAAAGAAAAGGACAACAGGTATGCCCCATACTGTCTCCACCTGGAGAGAGCGTAGCACACCCCTGGTTTCCTGCAGCGCTTCCACCATGGTCGGAGGAAACACTACAACTGAGGCCATGGTGGAAGTGTCCAGTCTATAAAGAAAACTGACTGCAGTGTTTCCTGGGAAAGTGGGTGGAGCTACGCTCTCTCCAGGTGCTGTCCTGAAAGACGAGGTGAGAAAAATTACTTATTTAGTTACAAAAAATGTACTGACAAAAAAAAAAGTAAAAAAAAATATTTTTTTCAAAATTTTTGGTCTATTTTTTTTGTAAAAAGTAAAAAAAACACAGCAGTGATTAAATACCACCAAAAGAAAGCTCTATTTGTGTGAAGAAAATGATAAAAACTTTGTTTGGGTACAGTGTAGCATGACCGCGCAATTGTCAAAGTGCAACAGCGCTGAAAAATGGGTTGGGCAGGAAGGGGGTGTAAGTGCCTGGTAGGCAAGTGGTTAAAGTGTGTAAGCCCCACTTCTGTGGTAAATTTTTTTATTTTTTTTTTTAAAAAGACGTGTTTTCTCCTAAATATCCATTAGAAACATTTCATCATCTTGTTATTAAGACACTTTTGCACAGAAATTCTCAGTGTACTGCCTACAGTTATGGCCCGTACACACGATCCGAATATTGTACGAAAAACGATTGTCCGAGGAAGGATCGTACGATTTTCAGATCGTGTGTACACTACTTTCGACAGCCGATCACAACCATTTATCTGATATTATTCAATCGGACATGCGCGGAAATTTTCCTCGTACGATTTTCGTTTAGTCAGTATCGTTGTCGTCCGAAAATACAATACAAATACATTACAATACATGACATCACTTTCGATTTTTTTTCCCCATCGTACGAGAATTTTCGTGACTTTATTTAGCGATTCAATTTCTACTTGCGACTATTAACCGAAAACGGTCGTACGAATGGTTGTACGATATTCGGATCGTGTGTATGGGCCATGCACAAGGGTAGTACAACTAGTGGCTATTTTTTAGCAACTACACACAGAATAAAGAACATTTATTATAAAGAAAAAAAGTATTACCTGCTACATTAAAGCTTTATCAAAAAAGATATCCCGGCCTACTTATCTGTGGTGTATATGTTATTATTCTCAATTCACTTTCCGCCACTGACCTTGTGTCTGTTCACTGTTTTGTAAGTTTGGCTTTATTCAATAAAAATATTAAGAGAAAAAAAAGATCTCAAAGTCAAAACAGCTAATAACTTTAAATGCATAGATTGTAAAGGATAGCCATATTTTGCATTAATGCATTCTCTGCATTAAGGCAAAAAACATCCCAACCAGCATTTGTCCAAAGTGAGTTAATCCTGGGGTGTCACCAGAACTAGTGTCCCCATTAGAAGATTGCCCTTATATTACTGTTCTGATGTCAACCCAAAATTTGGTATTTTCTTTTACTTTGACTTTTAATAATGACCGTAAACAGGACAAATAGAGAAGGTAAAATCTCTAATGAGGACACAGAAAGCAATAAAACCGGACAGTGGTTCTAATTCTTCTCCGCGCTATCCAAAAAATAAAAGTTTTGTCTTTAGAGAGACACCTCTTCCCATCCTGCGTATAGCCAAATGACGGCCGCAAGGTGTCTCTCTCATCCTGGGCGGCCATCATATGACATCCTCGGCCGCTAGCGCCGCATCACTCGGGAGACGATGCGCGCCTAGCGGCCGCGATGTCTGCTAGGGTCCCGCGATTGCCAGTCACAGAGCAGGGACGTAAACACACAGATCCAAGTCCTGTCAGGGGAGAGGAGACCAATAGTGTGTTCCCAGTACAGAGGAACACTGATCGGTCACCTCCCCCCACAGTTGGAATCGCTCCCTAGGTAACACATTTAACCACTTAATCGCCCCCTAGTGTTAACCCCTTCCCTGCCAGTGACATTTATACAGTAATCAGTGCATTTTTATAGCACTGTTTGCTGTATAGATGTGAATGGTCGAAAAAATAGTGTCAAAACTGTCCGATCTGTCCGCCGCAATATCTCAGTCCTGACAAAAATCGCAGATCACCGCCATTACTAGTAAAAAGAATTAAAAATGCCATCTATCCCCTATTTTGTAGGTGCTATAACTTTTGCACAAACCAATCAATATATGCTTATTGCGATTTTTTTTTACCAAAAATATGTAGAAGAATAAATATCGGCCTAAACTGAGGAAGAAATATGTTTTTTTTAAATAAATAAATTAGGATATTATAGCAAAAAGTAAAAAATAGTGTTTTTTTTTTCAAAATTGTCAGTATTTTCTTGTTTATAGTGCAAAAAATAAAAAACGCAGAGGTGATCAAATACCACCAAAAGAAATCTCTATTTGTGGGAAAAAAAGATCAAAATGTCATATGGGTACAGTGTTGTATGACCATGCAATTGTCATTCAAAGCGTGACAGCGCTGAAAGCTGAAAATTGGCCTGGACAGGGAAGAGGGTGAAAACGCCCTGTATTGAAGTGGTTAATTGACTTTTCATCAGAGGATGTTATCGATGTTGGGCCCAATGCCAACAGTTTGGCAGGTGACTCAAGGGCCGCCAGCCTATACCCTGGACCTTTATTGAAGTGGTTAACGTAATGTAATGGAACTTGTGCTGTACAATTACAATGCATAACCAGGATGTTCCACCAATATCCCATTTTGACCTACCCTATACACTGTACAGCTCTGAGTGCTTACCTTCCAAATTCTCTGTTGCTTGATGAAATTGGAGTGGCACTCCCTGAAATGAAAGAAATAATTCTGTGAGGACAATAATCAGTACAATAAATATACAGCATTTATTAAATACTTTTTTTTACTTACTATGACTCAGGGTATAACCCTGTGGCTGCCAGTGCCTGCAATTCACTTTTAAACACAGGTGGCCAAACCATTTTTAAAATGTTTTTCTTGTTTTTAATTTTTTACTTACGGTACAGCTTTCAGAGTTTGTAAAAGACCCCCCAAAACCACACATTTTCTGAAAGCACAAAACGGGTAGTATAAAAACAAGGAGCTACTGATTTTTTTAGGTCCCATGATGGTCGTGCAAAGGTTTTTCAAAACATAATTTTTACTAAAAAATACCACTGCCGCTCATAGTGTTATATTAATGTTATTTTAACCCTTTCACTGAAAGGCCCTGTGCTCCATTTTTAAACTCAGGTGGCCAGACCATTTTTGCAGTTTTTCCTTAGCTTTTTTATTTTTCACTTATAGCTTTCAGTTTGTAAAAGACCCCCCAAACCATATATTTTCTGAAAGCACGTGACCAGTAGACTAAAAAAAAGGTGCTACTGATTTTTAAGGTCCCACGATATTTGTGAAAATGTTTATTAAAACAATATTTTTGCTAAAAATCCACTAAAATCATTAGCAGATAAAAAACAGCAAATTTTACAAAATTCCTACTAAATATAAAAGCTTACCTGTACAGTATTGAGTTAATAAAAAACTAATATTTGTAACTTTTAAAATGCGCCTTTTTGCAAAATAGTGAAAACAAAAAACAATTATGCTATAAGTTCATGGTCACTGAAGTGACCATGAGCTTATAGCAGGAGAAATGAGGTCCGTACAGCATACGGACTTGGCACACATGGCAGAACATGTGCACAACGCACACCAATGATTTGCATTTTCACGTGCATGAATATGTGTTGTCAAATAATCGCATTTAAAAGGTGCACTACAATGCATAGTAAAGAAATTATGTGTCACAGTAACACATGCTAGCAAGGTGCCTTGGGGTGCCATTAAATTGATACTAAAGTCCTCCTCTTTTTGGGTCCCTCGCTGACGCTCCTGGCCTCTCCCTCCAGCCCCCAACAGAAAGCAGCTTTCTATGGGCGCACTTGATCCGAAGCTCTGTGTGTCCATTCAGACACAGAGCTGTGGCCCTGCCCCTCTCTTCCCTCATTGGCTCACCAAAGTTTATTGACAGCAGCAGGAGCCAAATGCACTTCGCTGCTGTCTCTATGAGGGGGGAGTCCTGGGCAGCCGAGTCTCTCGTGCAACATCGCTGGATCGAGATGGGCTCAGGTAAGTATTAGGGGGGCTGCTCCACACAGAATGTTTTTTGTTGTAATGCATAGATGCATTAAGATAAAAAAAATTTGACTTCACAACTACTTTAACAATGAACACCACCTGTTTGTGTGGGAATTGTTCCTTTTAATTTAGTTTTTACTCTTAAATTTATACATGCTACTGGGGGAAGGGGGGCTTTAGTGAAAATATCAGACCTCCGATATTTCAGTTTTAAAATGCAGGAAGTGATGTGAGGACACAGAGTCCTCAGTCTCTTTTCTATCGCAGCTAAAGCTGCACTCACACATTGAGCAGGAAATGCTCTGTATACAGTGCTTCCTGTTCATTCACAAAGACAGACATAGTAAACATGAATCATTTGTGAATGAACATCAGCCATCAACACTGATCACCTGGTGGTCATTTAAGATAAGTGAAGAATCAGTAAATAGGACGACATGGCCTATTTACCAATCCTCTGCTCTGTCATCCTAAAAGGGATCCTCTCCCTGGGAGCCAATATGTTTCTCCCTGGCACAGCCTGTTGTCTCCACTGTTACAAGCAGGAGGTGGGGGGGGGAGGTGGGGGGGGAGGGGGGAAATCGGTGAACAGGAGAGAAAGCGGGTTGTGCAGGGAAGATTGAAGTTGTTTGCCGGCACCCACCTGTGACTGGATCCTCCCACTGGGCACCGGCGGCTTCTCACCTGCACAGCCTGCTGTCTCATCTGCTGCAGTGTAGAGAGAAGGAGGGGATTGGAGGACACGATTTTTTAAAGAATTGCTATGATTAGCGGCTTATTAGCAGCTGATCATAGCTATTCATTTATTTAGCAGAGTGAAGAAAATCATTCTGGTAAAAGCTCTTGCTCACTGAATGACCATGAGCTTACAGCAGGATGGGAAATGAAGCTGATGTAAGGCATACTGACCTGGCCAGCTGGAAACGGTTCTGTAGGTCTGTATGCCTTACATCCATGGCAGTGATAGGGTTAAGTAAACCTATTTTCAAAAAAGTAAACCAGCACATGCACAAATGAAAGCTAGATTGCCCTTCCTGTACCTGGTTTCTGGGTATGACAGGCAGGCTGAAAAGATAAGCACGGGAAGTGGAAAAAATGAAACTAGTTACAGATTTTGTGAAGAAAAAATAAAAAAAATTTTCCCATGCAGTATAGGCACCCTGAATAACCAATAGCTAGGCACAAGGCGTGAGAGGAGTTGGGCCAGCCATCAACTTTGTAAAGAAAAGTCACCCTGGAATCTGAAATACAAGTACATACAAAGGTTCCTGCATTGCATTATTATAGCTACTTTCCTTTTATTTTATTGGAACAGAGAAGAAAGAAGCCAAGCAAAAACTGCCACTAATGCCGTGTGTAATCAAAGTTACAATAGTTATCAGAGGACATTTAGCTAGCAGAGATCAGTCAATGACTTATCAATAATGTGCATTATCGTTAGCCTTTTTTCTTACCTCATAAAGCTTGGAAGCAACAAATTTTCTACCAGTGCTGTTGGTACCTTCCATAACCACAACCTGAAACAAGAGACAGGCATAAAGAAGCTGTCGTAAACACTACTTGTGTAGCTGAATGGGTCAGCCAACTATGTATGCAAGGTTTGCCAGCAGATTGTTAAAGCGCTAATAAATCCCAAAACAAAAATGTAATATATTGCAGAGTTTACCAATCCTTAAAAGTGGTGACTGCATTTGTTTTCTTTACTAACCACTGGAGGAGCAACGGAGACAACTTTGGTCAATCTGGGAAGAGGGTAGTGTTAGATGCAGCTGAACTCCAGCCAACACATTTAAGCAGCTAAAGCTACAGTTTTTTTACATCAGTGAATAAAAGCTGACCATTGAAAGCTCCCCTGTAAGGGTTAAATGGTTTGTCCCCAAAAATTTTTTTATGGAACGCTTCACAAATTTGTGTGTAATCCGTGTGCAGGGGCCATGCTAATCTTCTCTGTATCGTTCCAATTTTTTTTTTAGTATATGTGCTGCCAAAGCAAGCACTATCCCAACCGTTTAACTGCTTCTTTTGCTGCACAGATTGGTCTGTTAAAGGAACAGCAGGTGTCAGTGAAAAAAAAATTAAATAATAACAAAAAAAAAAAAAAAAAAAAAAGAGATAGATAGAGATAGAGAGATTATATATATATATATATATATATATATATATATATATATATATATATACATACACACACACACACACACACACACACACACACACACACACACACAGCCACATTATCTAAAAATTTGTACGCATCAATATTAAAAATGTTTCTTTTGGGGTTTAATACTGCTTAACTATCCTGTAGTACATGAATCTAGATAACCATTGTGTGGACTCAATGGAAGTGCTGCTAGTAGGAAAATAAAGCAGCGGGTTCCCTTGTGTAAATACAGTTAGGCCTCATTCACACGAGGCGGATCCGCTGCCACGGAGTCCGCCAGCTCAGCGGGAGATCTCTCCGTTGATCTCCGCTGAGCCGGCGGATGACAGGTCCCTCTCTGCTCACTGAGCGGGAAGGGGCTTGTCGAGCGCCGCTGGTTGCTATGGAGAGATGTCCGTTTTCATCAGATCTCACCAGATCCGTTCTGCCAGGGACTGATCCGAACGTAGGGCCATCCGTCTGATTTTAGTGGATCGGATAGGGTCGGATGTCAGCGGACATGTCACCGCTGACATCTGTTGCTCCACAGACTAACATGGAGCACCCATTCAGGTCCACCGACAAAACTCACAGGCGGACCAGAACGGTCCATTTTTTTTGTGTTTTTATATTTTATGCACACTTGAAAGATAGAAGTGGTGGGAAATAATAAGCCTTTTTGTTTCTATGTAAAATTCATAATTTTCTATTACCTAGCCCTGATCTAATTGTTTAGCCATTTTATTCTATTTTTTCATTGTGGATAGGAACATTAGACTCTCTCTGATGGTCAGAGGCCATGTGGCTTACGCTTCTTAAAGTGAAGCTGTCATAAGAGAAGTACAGGGGCTGTGGTTGCTGGCCTCCAAACTTGCTTGCTGCCTAGCTGTCTGTCTTTCTGTCTATACTTTTTGAATCAAAGGCCCAGAACAGAAAAATGGCAGAATTCCTTATCTCTATATTTGTTCCAGGTTAGTGATTCAGGAAATACTGAAGCCAAAGCATTAACATGAGAGCCAGACAAATTGCATTTAGAGAAGGAATGTAAGCAATGGCAGCCTCTTTTTTTGCAGCAGGTTCTTGTTAATCTAGCACAAGGAAGACTAGTGCTTCTTATGTAAACATTAGGATTTTTTGTAAAAAAAAGTATTTTTACCTGTAAAATCCTTTTCTTGGAGTAAATTACAGGACACAGAGGAGTTAAAGTGGTTCTAAAGGTTCAGACTTTATCTTTTCAATAACAAACAGGTTATTCTTACCGGCTAGCAGCCCTGAGCCTCTTCTTTTTGGGTCCCTGATTGGCGGTCCTGGCTTCTCCCCCCTGCCGAGTGCCCCAATAGCAAGCCGCTTGCTGAGGGGGTACTCTAGCAGGCTCGCTCCTGAGTCACACTACTGCAAATAGACATTGTCCATTCACACACAGAGCGTGGCCTGGCCCCGCCCTCTCCCCATTGGTTGTGATTAGCAGCAGGACCAATTGGCTCCCACTTATGGGCCAATGAAGAGACACATGGGAGAGACGCTGCTCTCATGAACATCGCTGGATTAAGATGGGGTTTAAGTATAAGGTGGGGCTGGTGAGCAGAAAATGCATTAAGGTAAAAAAAAAAATTCCACCTTTAGAACCACTTTAATAGTCATCATTACATGGATTATGCTGCCAACTTCAGGTGAACGGACACTACTCAGGAAAAAAGAAAAGAAAAAAAGCAGGACCCCCAAAGAATAACTCCTCCTAGCTCAGCCTTGGTTTTGTGGCAAGCAATGAGGAACACAAGCCAGATGGAAGGGAAGTCTTTGTCCTGTGATTTACTCAAAAAATATTTTACAGGTAGACCAAAAATCAAATTTCTTAATCGTACATGTTAGAAAACAGAGGGGGTTAATAGTCATTACTACATGCAATGTCCCAAAGTAATGAATCAAAGGAGAGGGCAACACAAGGCCAACAAGCCCAAATCCCTAAACATAAAAGGGGAACCCTTCATCCAAAACTGGTATCTGCATAGCCAAAAATATCAAGCTGATAGAACTTCGAAAAAATGTAGAGAAGGCCAGCTAGCAGCTTTACAAACTTGAACAGACGCTTGATGCTGAACGTCCCAAGAAGCACTGACACTCCTAGTGGAATGGGCCTTGGCCAAGAAAGGAGGAACTTCACCCTTGATCCCATAGGTCTGAGAAATAAACTAGAAATAGATTTAGAAGCAGCCTAACTCTTACAAGGTCCTTCAGGCAAAACAAGCAGGAAATCAGACTGTTGAAACTAAGCTGTAGACTTCAGATAAAGGTGGACAGCTCGAACATCATTTAAAAAGCGTGAGCGGCTTCTTTTTGGAGGCTTAGGAGTAAGACAAAAGGAAAACTACCTTAGGAAAGAAAGAGGATTAAGGCCCCAACATCTTATCCTGGTAAAGAACCAAAAACTTGGTGCAGCCAACTCCAAGACCATGTGAGCCAAGGTGATTGCCCCCAAAGAGACAATCTTGCGTGTAAAAAGCGTCAAGTGAATCACTTGGAGAGGATTAAATGAAAAGCTGACAAGACCAAGTTAAGGTCCGACAGAGATAAAATGGGAGGGAGGAGGAGGAGAAGCAAGCCGAGTAACATCCTGAACAAAAAGCTCTGACCAAAGAATGAGATACAACAGGTCTCTAAAAAAGCACAGCTAAGGCTGACATTTGTCTCTTGATGGTACTCAAAAGGACATCTCCATCCCAGACTCGAGAAAAGCACTATCTGCCACACAACATACAGTGGTGTGAAAAAGTGTTTGCCCCCTTCCTCATTTCCTGTTCCTTTGCATGTTTGTCACACTTAAGTGTTTCGGAACATCAAACCAATTTAAACAATAGTCAAGGACAACACAAGTAAACACAAAATGCAATTTGTAAATGAAGGTGTTTATTATTAAAGGTGAAAAAAAATCCAAACCATCATGGCCCTGTGTGAAAAAGTGATTGCCCCCTAAACCTAATAACTGGTTGGGCCACCCTTAGCAGCAACAACTGCAACCAAGCGTTTGCGATAACGTGCAATGAGGCTTTTACAGCGTCCTGGAGGAATTTTGGCCCACTCATCTTTGCAGAATTGTCCTAATTCAGTTACATTAGAGGGTTTTCGAGCATGAACGGCCTTTTTAAGGTCATACCACAACATCTCAATAGGATTCAGGTCAGGACTTTGGCTAGGCCACTCCAAAGTCTTCATTTTGTTTTTCTTCAGCCATTCGGTGGTGGACTTGCTGGTGTGTTTAGGATCATTGTTCTGCTGCAGAACCCAAGTTCGTTTCAGCTTGAGTACACGAACAGATGGTCGGACATTCTCCTTCAGGATCTCTTGGTAGACAGCAGAATTCATAGTTCCTTTTATCACGGCAAGTCTTCCAGGTCCTGAAGCAGCAAAACAGCCCCAGACCATCACACTACCACCACCATATTTTACTGTTGGTATAATGTTCTTTTTCTGAAATGCAGTGTTCCTTCTACGCCAGATATACTTGGACACACACCTTCCAAAGAGTTCCACTTTTGTCTCATCGGTCCACAGAATGTTGTCCCAAAAGTCTTGGGGATCATCAAGATGTGTTGTGGAGAAATTGAGACGAGCTTTGATGTTCTTTTTGCTCAGCAGTGGTTTTCTCCTTGGAACTCTGCCATGCAGGCCATTTTTGCCCAGTCTTTTCCTGATGGTGGAGGCATGAACGCTGACCTTAACTGAGGCAAGTGAGGCCTGCAGTTCCTTGGACGTTGTTGTGGGGTCTTTTGTGACCTCTTGGATGAGTCGTCGCTGCGCTCTTGGGGTAATTTTGGGCGGCCGGCCACTCCTGGGAAGGTTCACCACTGTTCCATGTCTTCGCCATTTGTGGATAATGGCTCTCACTGTGGTTCGCTGGATTCCCAAAGCTTTGGAAATGGCTTTATAACCCTTTCCAGACTGATAGATCTCAATTACTTTCTTTCTCAATTGTTCCTGAATTTCTTTGGGTCTCGGCATGATGTGTAGCTTTTAAGGATCTTCTGGTGGACCTTACTGTGTCAAGCAGCTCCTATTTAAGTGATGCCTTGATTGGGAACAGGTGTGGCAATAATCAGGCCTGGGTGTGGCTAGAGAAATTGAACTCAGGTGTGGACAACCACAGTTATAGTATGTTTTAACAAGGGGGGCAATCACTTTTTCACACAGGGCCATGATGGTTTGGATTTTTTTTCACCTTTAATAATAAACACCTTCATTTACAAATTGCATTTTGTGTTTACTTGTGTTGTCCTTGACTATTGTTTAAATTGGTTTGATGTTCCGAAACACTTAAGTGTGACAAACATGCAAAGGAACAGGAAATGAGGAAGGGGGCAAACACTTTTTCACACCACTGTACAGTTGAGAATGGAACTGATAAATGACACACCAAGTGAATATCGACTTTCTGGCCCTGAGAAGGGGAGGAAAATCACAGATTCAAACTCCCCCATCTCTCAGGACCTGGGCTTCAACAGCCACACTGTCAAAGCTAGAAACCGTAAAGCAGGATGGAACTTTGGAACCCAAGACACCAGGTGTGGCCAATCTGGAAGAGCCCACAGCTTGGCTGCCAAGAGGTCTATGATGTCTGCATACCATGTTCTTGGCCAAGCCAGGGTGAGCGGGATCACCAGAACGCCTTCTACCTTTATCCTGTGTACCAGGAGAGGAAGACCTGAAGTGGAGGGAAAGCATAGAGCAGAGAAAACTGATCCCATGGAGCCACCAGTGCATCCACCAAAATGACCAGAAGATCCCTGGTACAGGACACAAACTTGTCCAGTTTCTTGTGAATCTGGACACCAAGAGATCCACATCCAGTTCCCCCCCATCGCAGACAAATCTCTTTAAACACCTCTGGGAAAAGGGCACATTGCTTCAGTTTTAGCTGTTAGGAGCTGAGAAACTCTGCCTGGCAATCTTTCATGCCAGAAATGTGGACAGCAGAGATGGCCAGAACATTAAGCTCTGCCCAAACAATATTACATCTGTTTCTTCCTGGAGCAGTGCAACTTCTTGTCCCTCCTTGGTTGATGGTCCACCTCAAGGCTGACATATGCCACTGCAATGGCATGGTATGACTGCACCTTTACAGGGAGATCTTGAAGGTAGGCAGACAGACGAATGCGAGAGGGCCAGCTGGATCACCTGAAGTTCCAGGATGTTAAATGGCAACTTCTGCTCCTCTGATGCCCATATTACCTGAAAGGAGAAGCTCTCCAGAACACCTTCCCGGCCTGATAGGCTGACATCTGTTGTCAAGACCTTCCATTTCATTGAAAGGATTTCCCTGCATCCAGTATCTGCGTTGGTGTCCACCATTCCAGAGCCGCTCTAGTCTTGGGAGTCAGAGGCATTGGCTGATCCAGTTACTCCTGATATTTGTCCCATACCACCAGGATATTGAGCTGAGAGCTCTGGAATGAAACTGTGCAGAGGGGACCGAATCAAAGAGGACTACCATCTTCCCCAGCACTCATGCATGTCTGGAGTGAGGGACCTTCCAACGTCCTCAGAGACTGCACCTGGGCTTGAAAAGACAGGCACATTTCTTGTGGAAGCAGTATCCTTGCCTGAGACATTTCCAGAATTCAATGCATTGCAGGTATTGGGTCAGAGCAAAGTCCAATTTCTGAAGGTTTAGAACTCAGCCAAACCTCTCCAAGACTGTAATCTGGATGTTAAGTGTCAGTCTTCAATGCAGTTGTTCTCGTAGAAGTAAGTCATTCAGGTATCCTAAGATGGGAATCCCTAGGAATCTCAACACCCCTGGAACCAGGGCTAACATTTTAGGAACACCCTGGGGGCTGTGGACAGGTCAAATGGTAATGCCACAGATAGTGGCAATCCTACACTGCAAAGCAAAGAAATAGTTGGTAAAGCTGGAAAATTACGATGTGTTGGTAGGCATCCTTGATGTCAATTGATGCCAGGAAGTCCCCCAGATGAAGCGAAGCAATCACTAACCAGAAAAGACTCCATCCTGAATTTTTGAACTTTCATAAACTTATTGAGACCCTTGAGGCCTAGGATAGGCCAGACATCTACATTTAGCTTGGAAACATTGAACCAGGTTGAAGCAAAAGTCTGGAGGCCTCTCCTCTACCAGCACAGGTTCAATGACCCCTTTGGACAATAATCTTTCCAGGGCCACAAAGAAAACCACTTTTCGTGGATCAGAAGGCACACTTGAGCACATAAAGCTTGAACGAAGACAGCAGAGAAATTCCAGCTTGTATCCTCTGTAAACTGCACTGCGGACCCCATCATCTGAGACTTCCTGTGTCCAAATGGCTATAAAGGCCCTTAAACCTTCTTTCGCCTGAGAGAGTGGGCAAGTCCCTTCACTGGTAGGAAGATTTGCCTTCAGCACTGGAACGCTTGGGATTCCAGTTCCTATGAGACTGGGATATGGGCTTTTATTTGGAGTCTGAGGCTGGTTGCTTACCAAAAGATCTCCATTTGGACTCTGAAGGCGTTATTGGCTTTCTTATGTGTAACCTTTGCTTTCTTCTTAAGCGGTAAAAGAGAGTACTCTTTCACAGTCACCTTCTGGACGTAGGCATCCAAGGGTGGTTTGAGTAAGCATCCAACCTTAAAGGACAGCCTCCCAATGTACTTTCTGTAGAGAAGCTCTGTTAACCAACACTTAAAGGAGAGGGCCAGCCGGGAAAAAAAAAAAAAATTAAAAGTCAGCAGCTACAAACACTGTAGCTGCTGACTTTTATTAAGCAGACTTACCTGTCCTGGGTGCCTGCGATGTCGGCCGCCCGAGACCGATCGTCCCTTGGGTCTCGGTTCCCAGCACCGCCATTTCAACTAAAGGAAACAGGCAGCGTAGCCTTGCTGGCTTCACTGCCCGTTTCCTACTGCACATGCGCGAGTCGCGCAGCATTTTTTTTTTTTTTTTTCCCCCCTTTTAAATTTTTATTAACATTTTTATGAAGTTTTTTTTTTTTTTCAGGGTGGCCCTCCACTTTAAGCCATAGGATCTTTCCCATGTGGACAGATGTAGTGCCCACTTGTGAAAGCTGCTTTAGGAATCCTTCAAGGCATCCACGAGAAGCTCAGGGCTTTCGGAAAATCTTTCAGAAGCTGCCAAATGGCAGGATCTTCTGGATCAAATTCTTTGGAACAGAGCCTTTTTTTTTTTGTCCAGCCCATGGCACACTCTTAGAGAAGTCACCGCAGGCTGCAGAGCTACTCCCACTGGAGAGAATGACACCTTAAATTGGGCGTACAACCCTTAATTCATGTCTTCCAGGACATCATCCACCATGACTCTGTAGGTCTTATTCAAATATAAAATAGCTGGGTCAACAGCTGACAAACCCCATATTACTTGCAGAATTCTTTCTCCATGGGATATTAGTAAGCAAACTATTTTGGTGGCGAAATGATGCACTAGAAATGACTGTGTATGTGGGATCCAAAGACAGTCACTCTTGCACTGCTGGCTATAGTAACCAATCTGGAAAGGACCCACCTCTGCCCAGATAAGGGTGTTCGGATTATCCCCAGAAATGTAGGAACAAAGTTCCTTAGAGAGACCCAGGAAAGCATCCACCACCTTCATACACTAGAACAAAACAGAGGCTTAGCCAAGCTAGGAGTGGTTATGCCTGGTCGGAGATTTGTGTCTTTTTTTTTGTTGGCCAGTGTCCATTCAACTGAAGGTGTCAGCATAACCCACGTAATGGTGACTGATAACTCTTCTTTGTCCTGTGATGCACGATTAAGTAAACTACTTTTCGAAGTTGAAAGTATACCCGATTTAGTAATGATGGTAGGTGCCCTATTAATTCATGTAAATGCAAGTTTCTTTTAGCAAAGATTACACATCTATTGCTTTAGAACAGGGGTGCCCAACCAGTGGCCCGGGGGCCACATGTGGCCCGCGGAGCCCTCTGACGTGGCCCTCGAACTCCTGCTCTAAGATGGCAGGTTGGCAAGTCCAGATCACGGGTTGCCGACCCGCCATCCCAGAGCAGCAGTTTTGTGAATGAAGCCGCAGGTAGTGGAAGCAAGTGGCTGCGGAGCAGATCCACATAAGCCAATGCTTCCTGTATAGCGCTCGCTCCTGTCACAGGCAGAGTGATACCAAATACACTCCGCCTGGGACAGCAACAGCCAGCGATACCAGGTAAGTTTACTACTAAATTCACTGTATATGTGGATATATCTGTTTTGCAGTGGTTACTGGGCTGCTTTCAAACTGATCCGCAGGTGCAGAGCAGCTGCGGGTTACCTACATTGAGCCATAGACTTCTGTTATTACCTGCGGGTTTGTTGCGCCTTCAGATAATCCGCCACACCTGCAGGATATAATAGAAGTTTACGGCAAAGTGCAGCTAACCCGCAGAAAATCCACAGGTTCACTGTGCTGCACCCACGGTTTGGGCAAATCGCAGCACATCAGTGTGAAAGCAGCCTTAGGCCCCTTTCACATGATTGGTCCGACCCAATCGGACTTACTATTCACCTCTATGGAGCAGCAGATGTAAACGGACTTGTGTCTGTTTACACCCGCCTACCTAAAAAAAAAAATAGAACAGGATCTGCCCCTTCCGTTTGGTTTAATTGAATTGGATCAGAGGTCCCATAGAGTAGAGTGGACACGGACCTGTCATCCTCCCGCTCCGCCCATTGTGGCCCACGACCAGTTACCAATTTGCTTAAGTGGCCCTCGCTCTTCAAAAGGTTGGGCACCCCTGCTTTAGAAGAAGATCACCTACTGTTTACTCACATTAGTTACATAGAAGGTAAGGTTGAATAAAGACAACAGTCCATCCAGTTCAACCTGTGTATGTGTGTCAGCGTCAAGTCTTTTAAAAATATCACTACTACCCGCTGACATCACCACTTGTGGAAGAGAGTTCCACATTCTTTCCGCCCTGACAAAGAGACCCCCCGCGCTGCTTAAGATTAAACCACTTCTTTAATTTCTTTGTGTGGTCCCTGTGTCCTCCTACACCCCCAGAGACTGAATACCGCATTTTTCACTCAAGACGCACTTGACCATAATTCCTTGCAGTGTTGGAATACTGACAGCATTGTAAGCATTCCAACACTACAAGGAATGCAATAAGAAGTGTAAGAACACAATCAGGGTGGCTAAAAAAGACTGCGAGAGACACACAGCAAAGTAGAGTAAAAATAAATCCCAGGGAGTTCTTTAAATATATTAACAGTAAAAAAAGCAAAATTGGAGCACATTGCCAACATAAAAAATGATCATGGTTACAGATGACACCCCTCCGCTTTATATTTTTTAAAGGCCACTTTTTTCTCTCTAATAAGAATTTTTACGTTATGGTTTAGCCACCCAGGTTTAACCTTCACTATTCTAGATTTATTTCCTATAGGAATGCACTGTGTGATACCTTTGTTTAATATGTTCCTAAAACATTCCCATTTTTCCTCTGCGTACAATGTTTCTAGGATTAGGTCCCAATTAGGGTTGTCCCGATACCACTTTTTTAAGACCGAGTACAAGTACCGATACTTTTTTTCAAGTACTCGCCGATACCGATTACCGATACTTTCTTTTAATGTCATGTGACAGTTTTCAGAGCACAATACAGATTAGGTGGCACTGATATGCAGCACTGATAGGATTAGGTGGCACTGATATGCATATGGAGCACTGACTGATGGCTGGAACTGACAAATTGTTGGCAATGATAGATGGCACTGATATGCATATGGAGCACTGACTGATGGCTGGAACTGACAAATTGTTGGCAATGATAGATGGCACTGATATGCATATGGAGCACTGACTGATGGCTGGAACTGACAAATTGTTGGCACAGATAGATGGCACTGATATGCATATGGAGCACTGACTGATGGCTGGAACTGACAAATTGTTGGCAATGATAGATGGCACTGAAAGGTGGCTGGCACAGAGAGATGGCACTGAAAGGTGGCTGGCACAGAGAGATGGCACTGAAAGGTGGCTGGCACAGATAGATGGCACTGAAAGGTGGCTGGCACAGAGAGATGGCACTGAAAGGTGGCTGGCACAGATAGATGGCACTGAAAGGTGGCTGGCACAGAGAGATGGCACTGAAAGGTGGCTGGCACAGATAGATGGCACTGAAAGGTGGCTGGCACAGATAGATGGCACTGAAAGGTGGCTGGCACAGATAGATGGCACTGAAAGGTGGCTGGCACAGATAGATGGCACTGAAAGGTGGCTGGCACAGATAGATGGCACTGAAAGGTGGCTGGCACAGATAGATGGCACTGAAAGGTGGCTGGCACAGAGAGATGGCACTGAAAGGTGGCTGGCACAGAGAGATGGCACTGAAAGGTGGCTGGCACAGATAGATGGCACTGAAAGGTGGCTGGCACAGAGAGATGGCACTGAAAGGTGGCTGGCACAGAGAGATGGCACTGAAAGGTGGCTGGCACAGAGAGATGGCACTGAAAGGTGGCTGGCACAGAGAGATGGCACTGAAAGGTGGCTGGCACAGAGAGATGGCACTGAAAGGTGGCTGGCACAGAGAGATGGCACTGAACGGTGGCTGGCACAGAGAGATGGCACTGAACGGTGGCTGGCACAGAGAGATGGCACTGAACGGTGGCTGGCACAGAGAGATGGCACTGAACGGTGGCTGGCACAGAGAGATGGCACTGAACGGTGGCTGGCACAGAGAGATGGCACTGAACGGTGGCTGGCACAGAGAGATGGCACTGAACGGTGGCTGGCACAGATGGCACTGAACGGTGGCTGGCACAGATGGCACTGAAAGGTGGCTGGCACAGATGGCACTGAAAGGTGGCTGGCACAGATGGCACTGAAAGGTGGCTGGCACAGATGGCACTGAAAGGTGGCTGGCACAGATGGCACTGAAAGGTGGTTGGCACAGATGGCACTGAAAGGTGGTTGGCACAGATGGCACTGAAAGGTGGCTGGCACAGATGGCACAGACAGGTGGTTGGCACAGATGGCACAGACAGGTGGCTGGCACAGATGGCACAGACAGGTGGCTGGCACAGATGGCACAGACAGGTGGCTGGCACTCACAGGTGGCTGGCACTCACAGGGGAACTTATGGGCATTGATAGGTAGCTGGCACTGATGGCACTGACAGGTGGCACTTGCAGACATGGGACATTAATAGGTGGCATTTATGGGCACCCATGGGCAGGCACTGAAATGCCATGACAGGAAAGGCTGCCTGCGATGCCCATCTTGGTACTCCACTTGGCCGCATAAAAGCAGCAGTGGCCATCTTGTTATACCCAGCCCATATAGTTCAGGCTGGGTGTAACAAGATGGCCGCTGCTGGCTTACTGCGGCCGAGTGAAGGGTGTACCAAGATGGGCGTCGGGATGTCCAAACGCTGACGTCGACACGAGCGTCACTTCCGTTGTTCCGCCCGCTTACTTCCGGTTGTGCCGGGTCGCCGAATCTGACAAACGCCTCCTCCCAGGTATCGGATCAGGCATCGGGAGCATTTGTGCGAGTACAAGTACTCGCGCAAATGCTCGGTATCGGGACATCCCTAGTCCCAATTGATGTCTTGTAGTATTGAGCACAGTTTAGAAAAGTTGGCTCTTTTGGAATTTAGAGTTCTTGTGCTAACCTCATGCCTTCTTTTCCTAGGATTTACGCCAATTATGATCATCCTGTGATCGCTAGATCCCAAGTTGTCCTGAGCTGCCACATCTGAGATCAGACTTGGATCGTTCGTAATTAATAAATCTAGCAATGCATTCTTTCTAGTTGAAGAATCCACCAATTGAGACATGAAGTTGTCCTGCAAGACATTCATGAAATGACAGGCTTTTAGCTAGTCATTAAATGACGGGCTGTTCATAGCAGTCGCAGTATCTGACTACTTGCAGCACTGTACACGGTCTCCAAGCATGAAACCATGCAGACTATTCAGTTCATATTTTTTCTTAGACTAACATTTCATGCCAGTTTGTGTTTGAGTCACATAACACACGGTAAACAGATATTCCATTCAGATATTTTCTGGGTGGTAACAGAATCCAGGACTGCAGCACTGCAAGGTCACATTGCTAATCCAACATACACACTGACGTCAAAAATTCTGGGCATGTGACCACTGTGATTGACATTTACAGCGGTCACATGATCAGAAAGCTCCTGATCACAAGTATCGGGGGCTTACCAGTACCCGCTGGTTACTATGCCAGGTGAGCGCACTCAGCACAGTAATGTGTTTACGTAGGGCCACATATACGTTAAAGCCCATAATCATATATGCGTATATATTATAAATGACAGTGCTATCCATCAATTACAGCTTGATTGTTCTAAGTTAATTTACATAGAAATAGTAGTGCTTTTCTGAAATTACAATAAACCAGTCACCTGGCCAGGAAAAAGTGAATATTCCTTCAGGTCTGACAAGTCCACTGGGACATACATTCCTGATGAGTACTCTCTGTCACCTTCCAAAATGACCGACTTTGAGTTCAACTTCCCATTACTGTCGCAAGCAATCTGTCCAAGCACTGTCACCGTCTCCTAACAGAGGAATAAAGCAGGTATTCATTTTTCAATGACAATTTTTTTGTACATGGCATTTTTCTTAATTACATAGCAGTAGCACCTTTGTAAAAAAAAAAATATATTACACATATAAATATATCTATATATCTATATCACACACACATAGTTGTGCTCATAAGTTTACATACCCCGGAATAATTTATGATTTCTTGGCCATTTTTCAGAGAAGATGAATAACACAAAAACTTTTTTCACTCATGCTAAGTGTTTGGCTGAAGCCATTTATTATCAATCAACTGTGTTTACTCATTTTAAAATCATGACAACAGAAACTACACAAATGACCCTGATCAAAAGTTTACATACCCCAGTTCTTAATACCATGTATTGCCCCCTTTAACATAAATGACAGATTGAAGTCTTTTGTGGTATTTGTGGATGAGGCTCTTTATCTTCTCAGATGGTAAAGCTGCCCATTCCTCTTGGCAAAAAGCCTCCAGTTCCTGAAAATTCCTGGGCTGTCTTGAATGAACTAACTGCATGTTTGAGATCTCCCCAGAGTGGCTCAATGATATTGATTGAGGTCAGGAGACTGAGATGGCCACTCCAAAACCTTCACTTTATTCTGCTGTAGCCAATGACAGGTCGACTTGTGTTTTGGATCATTGTCATGTTGGAATGTCCAAGTACATCCCATGCGCAGCTTCCTGGCTGATGAATGCAAATATTCCTCCAGTATTTTTTGATAACATACTGAATTCATCTTTCCATCAATTTTGACCAAATTTCCTGTATCTTTGTAGCTCACACATCCCTAAAACATCAGCGATCCACCTCCGTGTTTCATAGTAGGAATGGTGTACCTTTTATCATAGGCCTTGTTGACTCCTCTCCAACTGAAGCGTTTATGGTTGTGGCCAAAAAGCTAAATTTTGGTCTCATGACTCCAAATGACTTTGTGCCAGAAGGTTTGAGGCTTGTCTCTGTGCTGTTTGGCGTATTGAAAATGGGATACTTTGTGGCAATTTTCTGGAGACTCAACCATGCAGCCCATCTTTCTTCAAGTGCCCCCTTAGGCCCCTTTCACACTGGGGCGTTTTTCATGCGGTGCGGCGCTAAAAATAGCGCCTGTTCACCGCATGAAAAAATCCGGCCCCATTCACTCCAGTGTGAAAGCCGGCGGGCTTTCACACTGGAGCGGTGCGCTAGCAGGACGGTAAAAAAAGTCCTGCTAGCAGCATCTTTGGAGCGGGATAGGAGCGGTGTGTTCACCGCTCCTATACCGCTCCTTCCCATTGATTACAATGGGAGACCGCCGTAAAACCGCGGCAATACCGCGGTTACCGCGGTAATACCGCGGCTACGGCGGCGCTCTGCGGGGGGTGTTTAACCCTTTTTCGGCCGCTCGCGGGGGGTAAAACCGCACCGCGAGCGGCCGAAAACCGCGGTGAAAACGACGGTAAAGCAGCGCTAAATATAGCGCTGCTTTACCGTCACCGCGGCTCACCGCCCCAGTGTGAAAGGGGCCTTATTCTGCATCTTGAAACAGCCACACTACGTTTTTAGAGATTGCTGTATTGCACCTGAAATTATTTGTGGGTTTTTCTTTGCAATTTTCCTCAAAGTTGTGGCTGAAATTTTAGTTGGTCTACCTGACCGTGGTTTGGTTTCAACAGAACCCCTCAGTTTCCACTTCTTGATTAGAGTTTGAACACTGCTGATTGGCATTCACAATTCCTTGGATATCTTTTTATATCCCTTTCCTGTTTTATACAGTTCAACTACCTCTTCACACATATCCTTTGACAATTCTTTTGCTTTCCCCATGACTCAGAATCCAGAAAAGTCAGTGCAGCACTGGATGAAAGATGCAAGGGTCTGTCAGGAGTCCAGAAGCTCATTGACCTTTTATACACACACACTAATTACAAGCAAACAGATCACAGGTGAGGATGGTTACCTTTAATAGACATTCAAACCCCTTTGTGTCAACTTGTGTGCATATTATCAGGCCAAAATCACCAGGGTAT
Source organism: Lithobates sylvaticus (assembly GCA_028564925.1). Lineage (NCBI taxonomy): Eukaryota > Metazoa > Chordata > Amphibia > Anura > Ranidae > Lithobates > Lithobates sylvaticus. The sequence continues at coordinate 104,156,348 of CM053034.1, read as the reverse complement.
GTAAACTTTTGATCCGGGTCATTTGGGTAGTTTCTGTTGTCATTATGATTTAAAAAGAGTAAACAGTTGATTGATAATAAATAGTTTAAGCCAAACACTAACCATGAGTGAAAGAAAAGTTTTTGTTGTTATTCATATTCTCTGAAAAATGGCAGAGAAATGTAAAAAATTCTGCCGGGGTATGTAAACGTATGAGCACAACATAGACACATACATATATACATTACCGTATATACGCGAGTATAAGCCGACCCCAATATAAGCCAGGCACCTAATTTTACCACAAAAAAAACTGGGAAAACGTATTGACTCGATTATAAGCCTAGGGTGAGAAAAGACGGTCAACAATGACCAATGCCCATTTGCAGCCTCACTGTGTCCATTTGCAGCCATAGGTCCCCCAAACTTCAAACTCTGTAGTTAAGGGTTCCTAGATGCCCCCTAGCTGCGTCCAAAATTTGGGGTTTCTGGACCTAAAGGGTCCCGAAATTACATTGCTGCAGATGGACACAGTTGACCAACTTTGGGGCCCCATATCTTGGGGCCACTTAGTGCTAGGAACCCCAAATTTGGTGTGCAAACCCAGTGGAAACTAGCACTACAACATATCCAAGCTGCGGTTCCTAGCACCAAGTGGCCCTGAGATACGGGGGCCCCAAAGTCAGTTCGGAAAATGTCAAACACTTTTCTGCAGCAGAGAATGACATCGGTTCGGAAAATGTCATTTTCTGCAGCAGAAAAATGCTTGACTCGAGTATAAGCCGAGGGGAGCATTTTACTTGGCGTATATACTTGATGAGTTACTGGCCCAGACCAATACAATACAATCCAAACATCAGGTGTCAGGACAACATATACACACATGCTTGTTATATGTCAGTGACCCATAAATTAGCGTAGTCAAGATAAGAAAGCCCCAAAGCAGGCACAACTAAAACAAGCCAGCAATTGCAACTCCCAGAATTTTGTCATTTTTAGGGCCTCATTCACACAGGCACAGAGGTCCCTATACCACAGATCGTCCATTCATTTTTGCATCTTGAGCCACCAGGTGCTGCATGAAGGCAGCCCATGTAAATCTATGAGGACACAGATATTTTGTCCTAATTTGATAGGCATGTGGTTGATCGGCCACTTGTCTACACACCTGTCAAATTAGGACGATTTTAGGCTCGAAAAAAAATATCTAAATCCAAATCCAGGGACATTCATGTTAACTTGGCTTAACCACTTCAGCCCCGGAAGATTTTACCCCCTTCCTGACCAGAGCGCTTTTTATAATTTGGCACTGTGCCGCTTTAACTGACAATTGCGCAGTCATGTGATGCTGTACCCAAACAAAATTTGACTCCAATGGGACCATTGACATTTATACAGCAATCAGTGCTATAAATATGCACAGATTACTGTGTAAATGTCACTGGCAGGAAAGAGGTTAACACTAGGGGGGCGATCAAGGGGTTAACTGTGTTCCCTGGGTGTGTTCTAACTGTATGGGGATAGGACTGACTAGGAGAGGAGACAGATCATTGTTCCTACTTAGTAGGAACACACGATCTGTCACCTCTCCTCTGACAGGACAGGGATTTGTGCGTTTACACACACACAAATCCCCACGCTGGCTCTCGTGCATTCGATTGTGACCGCCGGCTACGCACATCGTAGGGAAACCCATATATATATATATATATATATATATATATATATATATATACACACACACATATATATATATATATATATATACATATACATACACATACATACACACACACGGGATTTCATCCAGGAGAGCCATTCTGCCGCAGTTAATCTGCATGAGCTGATCAAGAACCGGTTAAAGAGGTTGTAAACCTCCGGAAAAAAAACCCCTGCAAGACAAAAAGGCATAATGAGCTAGTATGCATCGCATACCAGCTCATTATGAAATACCTACCTCAGAACGAAGTCCTGCAGTGCCGCCCCGTGCACTGCAGACACGGCCGACATCTTTACCGGCGTTACATCCGGGTTTGCGGCCTCCAGTGCTATGATTGGCCGGAGCCGCGATGACGTCTCTTGCGCGCATGTGCAGGGGAGCCACCGGGCACGGGGCCCTGAAGAAATGGCTCGAGCAGGCCATTTTCTCAGTGCGCATGCGCTGATGACGTCGGCAGCAGCGTATATCGTAACCATCTCCTAAGTGGTCCAAGTTTAGGAGATATTTACAGTACCTACAGGTAAGCCTCATTATAGGCTTACCTGTAGGTACAATTAAAGAGGAAGACTTTACTTCCTCTTTAAATTTACTGAGCTTTAGCGAATAAAAAAAGCAGCCAAATTTTGTGGCAAACTTTAAAGCTGACGTTTAACCATAAAAAATAAAATGATAAATTATATATATTTATATTTTATAATCTCTTTAGCGTTAGTGAGCTAACTTACCTGTAATGAAGTATGTCCCATGTCTTACAGGCAGCAGCTGGATTCTGTAGAAATCTTCTGTGCAGGGATTCCCAATCCTCTTCTCTGAACTGCCAGGGCTGCAGAGGTTTTAGAGCTTAAAGCGGAGTTACACCCAAAAGTGGAACTTTCGCTTTAAGCACTTCTCACCCCCTGACACGCCACATTTGGCATGTCATTTGTTGGGGGGGGGGGGGGGGGGGTACTTCCTGCCCCACTTCCTTCTTCCTGCTCTTGGCCGCCTAGGCGGCTCCTCCTCTCCCCCTAGGCGGCCCCTCCCTGCCAGCATTCTTCTGGGACACGTGACAGGTCCCAGAAGATTGCAGGGCCACTAGCAGAGCGCAGTGCGACTCGTGCATGCGCAGTGCACGCCCGGCTGTGAAGCCAAAAGCGGCCGCATCGCTGGATCATGGGACAGGTGAGTGTCTGTTTATTATAAGTCAGCAGCTACACTTTTTGTAGCTGCTGACTTTTAATAAACTAAACAATGTGTGGAACTTCCGCTTTAAGGTCTTCTGTGATGCTGCTGTGAATAAGTTCCCGAGGAGGACCCACCCCCTCCTATCTCCTCCTCCATTGCGAAATGTTCTTTCATTGCTTCCAAAGCCTGTAACAGGATCTGCAAAGGGAGAAGAGAAACCTGTGACTCTGACTCTTTCATTTGCAGATCCCGTTACAGGCAGTGGAGGCAATGAAAGAACGTTTCTAAATACAAGAGAAGGAGGGGGGCGGGTCCTCATCAGGAAGTTTTTCACAGAAGACCTGACACTATTAACCCCTGCAGCGCCAAAAGTTTAAAGACAGGAAGAGAACAGGGCATCCTTGCAATTAAGTTCTACAGGGCCCAGCCAACTACATGATGTGAACATACTTCTTTACAGGTAAGTTAGTCCACCTCAAAATTTTTACTGTTTTTCTAGTGTTTGATATTTTCTGAAGAGCTGTATGTATATAAATTTACATTAGACTTACTTGAGCTGGAAAAGATACGGAAGTAAATTCTTCAATGTGGTAATGATTCTTCAGTGCTTCACCAAGCTCTTCGATTTTACTGTTTACAACTAGCGGGAACAAAAAATAAAGTGCAATAAGGGGGAGGCGAACATCGGCTACCCTGCACAATAAAATCATTCCTGACATAACTAATGAGTCTCCAGAGTATTGTTGTATTTTTCCTTATCAAATAATTGGTTTACCGGAAAAATCCTTTTCTTGGAGTACATCAAAGGACACAGGATATCTTTATCTCCATTGCGATAGGGTTATGCTGCCACCTTCCAGTGACTGGACACCAGCACAAAAAAAAAAAAGAAAGAACATTCCCTCCTAGGCATAACTCGTCCGTGTTAGGCAAGGCTTTGCAGCAAGCCATAAACCACGAGGGCAGGAGGATGGGTTCCCTGCGTTTCAAGCCAAGAAAATAATTTTACAAGTAAACCAAAGATCCTGTTTTCTTGATCATGCATCCCAGGACACAGGGTATCCAAGTACAAAGGACAGCTAAGGGCATAAAACCACCTTGTCATAGTGAAACAGCAAAACTGGTTCTGTACAGGAAGCAGAGCCAATTCCTAAACTCTGCAATTCGAAGTAGTGACAACCAGAGTAACTTCCGTTGCAGAAGGAACAAACAGAATATCCCGGATGGGCACAAACGTTTTCTGCAATAAAGTACCAAGTTGATGTCCCAAGTCAAAACTGGTGGAAAAATTCGACACTCTGTACAAAGCGATGCACCGAGAGATTTGAAACCATAGGTCTCCGAATTAAAATAAAATTAATGACCACCATAACTGAAATCTGATCCTGGATCCCACTTGAGGTCAGTCCTGGATTTAACTTCGAACTGGAGAAAAGCCAGGATGCAACCCACACCATACTTGTAAGTATGAAATCCCCCAGCCTTGCATGAAGCAAAATAAGATTTTTTAAATCCTGTGGTAAATCTTTCTTGAAGTCGCCTTCAGAGGGGACTTAATCTATTTCATAGAAACTACGTTTCTAATGCATAATAATGATCCCACTAAACTTAGTTTCTATGGAATAGAGTACATACATACTGGAGGGGTAGCGATATGCGCAAAGGCGTAACTAGAACCTTCAAGGCCCCGGTGCAAAAAAACATAAAGGGCCCCCAGACCCCAAGCTGGGGACCCCCATAGTGGCGGAACACCAGGGTCCAATCGCAGAGTTAATAGGTACACTAACTACATACAGAGTTCAGAAGTGCGTTATGTATAGAGCGCAGTTACAGGGAAGCCCCATGTACAGAGTGCAGATTTCAAGGGTGCATTATGAACAGAGCACATTTCCAGGGGTGCCCTTTGCACAGAGTTCAGGGGTGCACCCCTAAACCAGAGTAAAAGGTTTAGGGGTGTGCTGTGTACAAAATGCAGGGTTTAGTGGTGCTCTTTGCATAGTGTGCAACACCCACTCCCCAACTTGCCTGGCTCTAGTAACTCCTTATGTAGGCAGCCACAGGCCCATCATGTATAGGTGGTACTGTTATACCTCCCTGTGTAGGGATCTGTTACATCTGGAAGCTGCTGAGAGCAAAGCTGTCCCATGTAAACAGAGAAGTCTTCTTTGTTTACAAGTGACAGCAGTGAGCGGGAGCGGAAGGTGACAGCTGAAGGTGGCACAATGGAGTTCTGACACATTCTGGCTGCACAACTGGGTGGGAAGGCCACATGACAATGGGCTGGATTTTGCCTGAGGGCCTTGTGTTTGACATATATGATGTAAAGCATGCTGCAGGCAGATGTGCAAGGTACAGACTATCTTGTGTCCACAGGCACCACTATTCCAGTGTTATGCCATGCTCACACTATAGATTACACAGTGCATGGTGTGACTATACTAAACACAACTATGCATACTTTACTATACCCACCATACACATCCTATATGAACTTTACACTGGGCTCACATGACATGCAGACTGCATGCAGTACACATCAAACACAGTCTTGTACCCACAGCTCCTCATATACAGACATCTCAGCCCAGGTAGGAATGTGCCAGCCAGGTATAGACCCCCTGTGTTCACACTCTGCAGATGTCTCTGTCTGATTGGCTCTTTAGTCCACACTGCATACTAATTGCATATAGAACATCCCTGTAATGGGTCTCTCAGCACCTCCCCCCGCCCCCCTCATGTTCACACATAGAGAGTGCAAAACACTTTGTGTTGCATACCTCCATCCAGAGCAATGCAGCCCTGTACAGTGACAGCAGCCATGTCAAGGATTCCCAGAGGTGCCCTGTGTGCCCGACTGGTCTCTGCACCGATGCGTGCAGGGCGCTGGCTCCCACAGTAATGAGGAGCACACTCTGGAATGTTTCATTGTGGCACTCGGCGGATGGGGTGGTGTGCGGTCTGTGCCTAGTACAAAGCTCCCCGCAAAGCAGGTGGAAAGCTCCCCCCGTTCCTCTCTGCACATGGTACGGTCAGCTATAGAAGCAAGATCGCTCTAGGAGTCCGCAACGGGAAAAATATTATGGTATGCTGAAGGGTACTGACAGGGCTCCCTCGCAGCATGGGGCCGGGTTCCTAGCATTAGCTAAGCACAGTCAGAACGGCCGGGTGGGCCCCCCACAACGGCGAAGCTCCAGGGCCCAATCGCAAGTGCGACTGCTGCGACTCTGTTAGTTCTGCCACTGGATATGCTTAAGCATACTTCTCAAAATGAGACCAGGTGGATCTACAGTTAGACACACTCAGTGAAGCAGGTCTCAAAATAGAGATTTAAATTGTTTCCTTAATGATTTTTCAAGTACACTATAGCTTCTTAATATGGAAGATATTTATAGATTAATCTTATAAAACACTCTAAATATGAAGGACGACTATATCTATCTATGAGGGTGTGATTAAATGATTTACCATCTTTAGAGTGTAATATGCGTAAATGAACACTAGATGGCAGCTCTGAGTTCTCAGTGTCAAATTCAGTTAAAGTGGAAGTAAAGTCACAAATATAACTTTTACCTACAGGTAAGCCTATAATAAGGCTTACCTGTAGGTAAAAAAAAATATCTCCTAAACCTGTACGGTTTAGGAGATATTCCCCGTGCAATGCGCCGCTGACTGCAGCGGCGCATGCGCACGGGGGATTCTCGGCTGAAGGGCTGGCAGAATCCGAACCCTGCCGGGAAGAAATCTCCCGTGCGCATGCGCGGGAGTGACGACATCGCGGCTCCAGTCACTCACAGCGCTGGAGCCGCGATACCCGGAAGACACACCGAGGCAACATGTCAGCGACCTTGGCGTGGACCAGGTGAGTTACCGACGCTTCGTTCTAAGGTAAGTATTTCATAATGAGCTAGTATGCGGTGCATACTAGCTCATTATGCCTTTTCCTTTACAGGTGTTAAAAAAAAAAAAAAAAAAGTTCAGCGGCTTTACTACCGCTTTAAAGAAAAGATAATAAGGTTTAGGATAATATACTTTACTTTTTTTATTTTTCTATATATGTAGGCTATTTTGTAAGAGCTTGATGTATTTAACCACTTGACAACTGGGCACTTAAACCCCCCTCGTGACCATACCAATTTTCAGCTTTCGGTGCTCTCACACATTAAATGACAATTACTCAGTCATGTAACACTGTACCCAAATGAATTTTTTGTCCTTTTTTTCATACAAAATAGAGCTTTCTTTTGGTGGTATTTGATCACCTCTGGGTTATTTATTTTTGCGCTATAAATGAAAAAAGACTGAAAATTTTGAAAAAAAAACCCAAAATTTTTCTTAGTTTCTGTGATAAAATTTTGCAAATTATACATTTTTCTTCATAAATTTTGCCCACAATTTATACTGCTACATATCTTTGGTAAAAATAACCCAAATTAGTGGATATTATTTGGTCTTTGTGAAAGTTAGAGAGTCTACAAGCTGTGGTGCAAATCATAATAAATTTAACCACACCTGATGTACTGGTGGCCTATCTCATTTCTTGCGACCCGAACAAGCCAGGAAAATACAAATACCCCCAAATGACCGCTTTTTTGAAAGTAGACACTCCAAGGTATTTAGTAAGAGGCATGGTGAGGTTTTTGAGGTCATTTTTTTGCCACAATCCTTTGCAAAATTAAGATTTTTTTTCTCCACAAAATTGTCATTGTAATAGGTCATTTCTCTCATATGGCATGTGTATACCACAAATGACACCCCAAAATACATTCTGCTACTCCTGAGTATTGCGATACCACATGTGGGGGACTTTTTCACAGCCTGGCCACTTATAGAGGCCCAACATGCAGGGGCACCATCAGGTGTTCTAGGAGCATAAATTACACATCTAACCTGTTGACTACCTATTACACTTTTGAAGGCCCTGGAGCACCAGGACAATGACACGTGACACTTTCTATCAGATTTTCCGATCGTGTGTATGTAACTCCGACACGCAAAATTCCGACGCATGCTCGAAAGCATTAAACTTCTCTTTTATAGTGCTGTCGAACGTGTCATATGCCGCAGTGTTATTGACCATCGGAATTTGGTGTGACCTTGTGTAGGCAAGACAGTTTGAGCGAAATTCCGTCAGAATTCTGCCCGGGAAAACCATCAGAGCTTTTTCCGACGAGAATTCCGACCATGTGTACACGGCATAACAGATTTTCTTCTAATTTTGCCCTGTATTTGGCTCCATTAATCTTCCCATCAACTCTGACCAGCTTCTCTGTCCCTGCTGAAGAAAAGCATCCCCACAACATGATGCTGCCACCACCACGTTTCATGGTGGGGATGGTGTGTTCAGGGTGATGTGCAGTGTTAGTTTTCTGCCACACATAGCGTTTTGCTTTTAGGCCAGAAACTTCAATTTTGGTCTTATCTGACCAGTGTACCTTCTTCCACATGTTTTGCTGTGTCACCCACATGGCTTCTCGCAAACTTCAAACAGGATTGTCTTATGGCTTTCTTTCAACATAGAGCTTTCCTCTATGTATCTATACACACACACACACACACACACACACACACACACACACACACACACACACAGTGGTGAATTGCACAGGAGTTATCTGCTGAAATAGTGCAAACTAGGTTATAGATTTTGCAAACACTGACATCAGGACTTTTTGTTGAGAAAATTATTTGGAGTATTTTTGATTTATGAAACTATTTGTTATATATATTTTTATGTTTTTTCAGTGTCGCAAACAGGTTTCTCACATCTGTTATGCACAAGTATAGTAATAGCGCCTTACTTTACATATTTATATTTATGCAGTGGTTGATACACTTAAGGCCCCCTTTACACAGGCTGTCCGATCAGGGGGTTTACAAATGAAGAAAAAGAAAAAAAGTAATACTTAATTTCTTCCACCTAATGTTCTTTGTCTTGTTTACTCAATACCTGCATACTAGGGGTACTGAACATTTGCCTATGTATACAACTATGATAAACAGCTCTGTCCATATTATGTACATTAACGATGGCCATAGGTCAGACTAGTCAACCAAAAGGTAACGATGGGTGTGGTATAGATTGAGCTGCATGTGTACACGTGTGATATGTGCCCTTTTCCATATTTTATGGACTTTGGAAGGGAAATATTTATGCACATATAAAAACTTTCTATAATGGGATAGTAGAATGTTATCTCTTGTATCCAGGATCCCCTGAAAGAAGAAGTAGGAGCAAATTAGCACCTTTTTATGCTACAGCAAAAAGCCTATACTCATGGCGAGTGTCCAAAGAGTTTGACCACATTAAGCATCTGCTGAACTATTACAAAGGACACTACATAACACTGCTTTGGGCATCTGAATGACCCTAATGATAAGTAGCAATTCTGGACTCGTATTGGTGAATGAGTTCTGTGCAGAAAGCCCTATTCCTCTTACCATCCCGGATGTCATTCAGTTTCTGGAACATGTATTTATACGGTTTAATCAGCGACTCCTCTTGCAGTGCGATAGGTTTTACCAAGGTGTTTCTGCCACTTCCACCACTCCATGATGTTCCCTGTACCTCACCATAAGATGTCACCACTTCTCCACGGTTTCCTCGAGAGCTGTACTTCTGGGAGGGGGTGGCACTATGGAAATAAATAAGCCAAGTTTTAGCCTAAATAAAGTATGCTAACCATGTGCTTCTAAAGACATAAATGCCAACCTATCATATAACCAAAATTATAACATTTAACCCTTTCACTTTCGTAGACATAAGAATAACATTGGTGGCAGCACTGAGATGTAAAGTAACTCCTGGTCACTATAGTAGCTGGCAGGTGGTTTACTTTTTTACAGTAACCAGTCAGGCTTTGTAGTAGAAGTGATTCAGGCAGCTGTAAAGTCACCAGATAACATCTACCTGTGTGTGCAGTGTCTGAATACGTGAAACTGAAATTTTCAGTTGCCTGTTGGGGCATTTGTTTAATCTGCGATTCAAACAGAATACAGTAGGAAAAAAAAAAAAAAACCTTAGTTAGACTTACCGGTGACGGTATTTCTACGAGCCTTTCAGGACAGCACCTTGGAGAGAGCGCAGCTCCGCCTTTACCCAGGAAACACTGCGTGACAACGCCCCTTTTTAAGATCAGCTGCTTCCACCATGCCTTCAGTTGTTACCGAGAAATCCTCCGACATGCTGGAAAATATAAGCAGACAGTTACCATGCCCTATAATTATATATTATACATCATAACCTAGGGAGGGAAGTAGGCTGCTGTCCTGAAAGGCTCGTAGAAATACCGTCACCGGTAAGTCTAACTAAGGTTTTCTCTCTTCGCCTTTCAGGACAGCACCTTGGAGAGGATAACCGAGAAACTTACTTCAGGGTGGGACCACTGCCTGCAAAACCTTTCTCCCAAAGGATTGGTCTGAGGCTGAGAGCAGATCCAAGCGGTAATGCTTTATAAAAGTTGAAAAACTGGACCATATGGCAGCCTTACAAATTTGCTCAGGCGATGCTCCGGCCTTTTCTGCCCATGATGCCGCTACTGCCCTGGTTGAATGAGGCAAGATTCCTTCTGGAGGCTCCAAACCTAGAGAGGTATATGCTTCTTTAATAGCTTGCTTTAACCATCTTCCAAGGGTGTTTTTGGAAGCTTTACATCCCTTATGAGCGCCCTCCATTAAAACAAACAGTGAGGATGATTTTCTAAAGTCCTTTGTTATCTCCAGATACTTAAGAAGACATCTCCTGACATCCAGGGTATGGAAGGCTTCTTCTCCTGGCCCCAAAGGTGAGGGGCAAAATGTAGGGAGAATAATCTCCTGTGCCCGATGAAATGCAGAGCTCACTTTCGGTAGGAAGGCTGGGTCTGTCTTTAGAACTACCCCATCTGGTAGACACCTCATGAAGGGCTCTTTGATTGATAGAGCTTGTAACTCGCTGACTCTACGAGCTGATGTTACTGCCACCAACAACACAGTTTTAAACGTTACAAACTTAAGTGATGATCCTTCTATGGGTTCAAACGGAAGCTTTGTTAGTCCTTGAAGAACCAAAAGATAAATCCCATTTAGGGAAATTAATCACAGGTTTAGGCTTTACTTTAGCCATAGCTCTGAAAAAACGAATTATCAAAAGGTTCCCCTGACAGGGTTCTTTCCAAAAAAACTGATAAGGCCGCTACTTGCGTCTTGAGCGTACTTGCTGCTAGGCCTTTCTCCAATCCTTCTTGAAGAAACTCTAGAACTGAAATTGTACTAGACAAACTAAAGTCTTTTCTGGAACACCATGTATTATATACTTTCCAGACCTTAAAATAAATGTCTCTTGTCACCTTCTTCCTACTTGCAAGAAGGGTAGTAATGAGTTTTTCTGATAGGCCCTTTTGTCTTAGGATTTGTTTTTCATAAACCAAGCTGCCAGGTTGAGAAACGCTGGATCTGGATGAAGAAACTTGCCCTGACTCAGTAGATCTGACCTGTTTGGTAACTTCCAAGGAGGTTTTACTGAGAGGTTCATTAGGGTTGCAAACCACGGCCTTTTTGGCCAATAAGGAGCTATCAGAATTAGTTCCGTGGATTCCAGCCTGAATTTGGCTAATACCCTTGGAATCAGTGGAAATGGGGGAAAAGCGTAGGACAGCTGGAAGTCCCATCTGTGGGCCAATGCATCTATCCCCAGAGCTTGATCTTGTCTCTGAAGGGAGAAGAAAACTGCTACTTTCGCGTTTTCTTGTCTTGCGAATAGGTCCACCTGAGGAACACCCCAACTCTTGGCTATTGTCTCGAATAGATCCTGATTCAGAGACCACTCTGCTTCCCTTACTTCCCTCCTGCTGAGGAGATCTGCCAAGGTGTTTTCCGTCCCTTTTAAGTGGACTGCCGATAGGGAGGCCAAATTGTTCTCTGCCCATCTCAGTATTTGGCAGGCTAAATCCAACAAAGTTCTGCTTTTTGTGCCCCCTTGTTTTGTTAGGTATAACACTGCCGTCATATTGTCCGTTAAGATTTGGACATGCTGGTTCTTTAGAAGTTCCTGGAAGGACAGAAGACTCAGATGAATAGCCTTCAACTCTCTCCAGTTCGATGACCTTCTCGCTTCTGGCTTGGACCAAACCCCCTGAATAGTTTGTTCTTCCAGGTGGGCTCCCCATCCCCATGCGCTGGCATCTGTGGTCAGTCTTTGGGTTACTGGGAAGGACCAGTGAAGACCTTTTGAGATGTTTCTCTGGTTCCTCCACCACCAGAGTGATCTTTTTGCTCTTGCCCCTATGACAAACTTTTTCTCCAGAGATTCCTGGTAGGACCAATTTGTCAAAATGTCTGTCTGCAGCGGACGAGCATGCAGTCTGGCCCACTGTACTGCAGGGATTGCTGCTGTCAATAGACCCAGAGCCGACATGGCTTGTCTTACTGAGAACCTTGAATTGGACTGAAGTACCTTCAGAACTGACTGCATCTTTTCTATTTTTTCATGGGGTAGAATTATTTTCTGTTCCACTGAGTATTTCGTACCCCAGAAACCTTACTCTTTGAGCTGGTATTAAGTTGGTTGAGAAGCCAACCCAAACCTCTTAGATGTGCTTGAGTCACTTGAAGGTTGACTTCCACCTGACTTTGAGTCGGCGAAAAGTAGCAGATCGTCCAAGTAGGGTACTATTGGGATCCCTTTCAGTCTCAGGGGTTCCAACGCTTCTGCCATCACTTTCGTGAATACTCTGGGTGAGGAGGAGAGTCCGAATGGCAGGGCTCTGAACTGTAGATGCCAGACCTCCCCCCTCCCCAAATTGACTGCGAGACGCAGAAATTTCTGGGACTGGGGTGCTATTGGGATATGGAGATATGCATCTCTCAAATCGATGGAGGCCATGTGACACCTGGGGGTCAGCAAGTTCTTCACTGAAAAAATCGTGTCCATCCTGAATTTTTTGTACTTTATGGATCGATTCAACAGCTTCAAATTGAGGATCAGGCGGAATTTTCCCGATGGTTTCTTGACCAAGAATATATGGGAATAAAACCCTTTTCCTTCTTGCCCCTCTGGGACCTGAGAGATGACATTCTGTTGCATCAGCTCTTGAAGAAGAGACTTCATAGCCAGAGCCTTCTCCTGATTCCTCGGCAAGTTTGTTATGTAGAACCGACTTGGGGGGGCTTGTAAAAACTCTAGATGGTAACCCTGCTGGATTAACCCTAGGACAAATGGACTTCTTGTTGTTTCTTCCCAACTGAGCAAGAAGTCCTGAAGCCTCCCTCCTACTGGGAGCTGGTCATTGTTTTTTAGGGGATTGCTCAGGGTTTCTGAACAATACCCCACCCCTGCCTCTTCCTCTCTGAGGATTCCAAGGTCTTTTCTTTGTTTGGTCCTTTTCCTTATCGGTTTGTCGAAAAGGACGAAAATTCTTCCTCTGTTGTACCACTTTCTTTTTCTGAGGAAAAGCTTTCTTTTTGTCTGCTGTCCTATCAAGTACAGTCTCTAATTCTGGACCAAACAACAAGTCCCCTGAAAAGGGAATTCCACACAGTTTCACTTTAGAGGCTGAATCCCCTGACCAGGTTTTAAGCCAGAGTGCTCTTCTTGCGGAATTGACCAATGCTGATGACCTGGCAGACATTTTGATGGACTCTGCCGAGGCATCAGCCATATATTTGACGGCTTTTAATAGAGTAGGGAAGGACTCTAATAATTCTTTCCTGGAGGTACCTGCCACCACATGATTTTTGAGTTGGTCTAACCAGCATTCCAAATTTCTGGCCACAACTGTGGCTGCCATTGCAGGTTTCAGATTGGCTAAAGAAGAGTCCCATGCTTTCTTCAGTAGCCCATCTGCTTTTTTGTCCATAGCGTCTTTGAGAATTCCCATATCCTCAAAGGCTAAGTCCGTTTTTCTGGATACTTGAGAGAAGGCAGCATCTATCTTTGGTTTCTTATTCCAAACACACTCCTCATTCTCCTCAAAAGGGAACCTCCTTTTAAGGGCTTTAGAGAAGAATTGTCCTTTCTCTGGATCCTTCCATTCCTTTTTAATGGAGTCTGTTAACACTTTGTGTACAGGAAAGACTATGTTTGACCTCCTCCAGCCCCTGGTACATTTTGTCATGTACTGACAGCTGAATTTTTTCTTCCTGGATCTCCAGTGTAGTATAAATTGCCTTGAGTAAATCATCAACTTCCTCAAGTGACAGTTTATATCTAGAAGCTTTGGCTTCTTCCTCTTCCTCATCATCAGAATCAAACGTTGAGGGAGGAATGCTTTCCCTTTCTTCCTCAGACTCACTTTCAATTTGCACAGAAGTGGACGGAGGGAGACTGGATTGAGAACTCTGTTCTTGGCTGGAACTCTGACCACGTTTTTTCACAAGGGAGCGTACTGTCCCTAGGGCCTCTGCTAGTTCTTTTCTCACTGAAGACAGGAGTTCCTTGCACTCCTGTGAAGACTCCTCCTTCACTAAATCCGCAATGCAAGATCTGCACAGGGGTTTGGGCCAAGAGTCCCTTAAAGGATTTTTGCATGAGGGGCATTTTCTTGAAGTTCTCTCTGACTTAGCAGTAGCTTTCTGAAACGACAGAAATAAAAGAACCCACAGATCCTCTTTAACTGCAGCCACTAAAGAGTACAACAGATAGACCCCCCAAAGCCAAACACCCTAAGTGCCCAGAGTCTCAATCCCTGCTGAACTGCTAATGGACCTTTACACCAAAGCAGACAGCTGCAGGTTAACTTAATACATGAACAAATCAAAACACCCAGTGATGTAAAGGAAAGAGGTCCCTCTGTACCTCTCCTACCTGGGACTGGCCGGGAGCCTGGGCGCCTGCATCCGCCATAGCTGCTGATGATTCGTCCTCCATTCCGATCGTTGCAGCTGTCGTCCGCGCGCTTTTGAATGGCTTTCCATCCATGCCAAACAAAAGGAAGTCCCGGCCAGAGGACCCGCCCCTTCCTCCTGCGTTCCAGCAGCTGGAACCAATTGCTGCTACGCCCTGCCAGAAGTCTCCACCCACCGGAACTGGCGTCCCCGCCGTCCGGGATTCGGCGCCGCCATGCTGAGGCCTGGCATGGAACGCTCGTTTCTGAGCACACCCGCGGCCCCCCGAACGCACGGGCGAACGACCTCCGGCAGTCCATTACTCCTGTGAGCCGACGAAGGAAGGGAACACCGGAACACCTACCCCATCGCTCGGGAAGGTGCTGGGCTGGTCTTTTCGAACGTAAGCACAAGGCACTGCCAAAACCCTCGTTTTTTCCCTTAAAGAGAGCGCAGCACCCCTGGTTCCCCAGCAGTGTTCCACCATGGCGGAGGAAACACTAAAACTGAAGGCATGGTGGAAGCAGCTGATCTTAAAAAGGGGCGTTGTCACGCAGTGTTTCCTGGGTAAAGGCGGAGCTGCGCTCTCTCCAAGGTGCTGTCCTGAAAGGCGACGAGAGAAAAAAAGAGCCCCAGGATGGGCACCACACAAAACTAAAGGGAAAGGGGGAACGGGGGTAGAGAGCTTTTGAAGAACTGTACCTAGGTGAGAAGCTGGATGGTGAGAAGAGAAGATGGGGACTCCGATTTATGGAGGAGATTCGTTTTGACTGAGGATTCTCTGGAGTAGTTAAATTACGTTTCTGTGACCCCTGCAGAAAATTGTAATAAACAAAAAATTAAAGGATTTAAAGAATGTCCAAAATGCTATTCAAGGTTATCTATGAAATTAAAACACACCTTGCAGAATTAAACAAGTACTGAACTAAATCCAACTATGAAGTCATTTGAATTATGCTGCCCTATGGAATAAACAGACATTGACATATCTTTATCTTCAGAAATATGCCCAGATTTTTATTTGTCTCAAACGTATTTCCACAAGGACCATTTATTGTCATGGGATATATTGCTACACGTAGGTCATATTAATGCTTAAGTTTATTCTTTAGATTTTAGCGATGACCATTTCTGATAAAAGCTATACTAGATGTGCGAATTAATGCATCCAGGAAAACTTTAGTAAAAAGTGCTTTGCTCCAGATAGCAATCTCATCGAGGCTCACTCTTTGAAAACATGGAACAAAAAAAACAACACATGGGAGACCTTATTTCCCCTCATTTACCACTACAAACTATCCTTTATAATCTTCCCTTTACCCCCAGGCACCAAAAACACACAAATCTTTAGGGCTTGGTTCACCCAAAAGAATAAATTGAACTTTCCTTGCACTAAATGATTATGCCATTTCTAAAACGAAACACTACATCAGGGATATGCAATTAGCGGACCTCCAGCTGTTGCAGAACTACAACTCCCATGAGGCATAGCAAGACTGACAGCCACAAGCATGACACCCAGAGGCATGATGGGACTTGTAGTTGTGCAACAGCTGGAGGTCCGCTAATTGCATATCCCTGCACTACATCGTGCGTATGATTACATTTAAAAGAGAAGTTCACCTTTCGTAACATGTTCAGGGTGTAACATACAACATATTCTGAATGCACCGGCCCCTGCATCTCCCTGTGTCTGCTGCCACAATTGAAAAAAAAGACGTGGCCACGTGGGGCTCTGCCCACCAGGCCGCGTCACTCATTCACGTTCCTTTGTAAATGGAAAAATACAAGGTACGTCAGCCTTTGCAGCTTTTAGCTTGTAGTTTTCAATGAACTACCATGGTGCTATGAGCGCCGTGGTAGTTCATTGAGTGTTCCTGTCAAAATGTATGAGCAAGCCGATACACTGACAGATCTGCAGACCTACATGGCATCAGCAATGCTTTACAGGCTCTCAAATCAAAAAATAATAAGTGCATTTATTATTTTTTTGTCAAAAGGTGAACTTATCCTTTACCCCTCTTTTAATCCTTCATATACAGCCTTCAGAAGAGCTCTCCGTGAGGCCTATGAAATTCAATAGGAAGGCCATCCGGCTCCGGTGACTTCCCCAATGGAAAATAACCGATGACCGAAAGTACCTCCTCCGAAGTTATAGGACGTACTAGTGTCTCCCTCTCATTATCTGGTAACCAAGCCAGTGCAACTGAATCCAGCCAACCTGCCAATTCAGTTGGCTGTAAATTAGAGGACAAATGAGATGAATACAATGAAAAGTCTCCAGGATTTTAGGCTGTGTACTGGCCATATCTCCAGAGGAGATGCGCATTTCCAAAATCGGAATACTAGGTTGTTCACGTTTAGCCATCATGGCCAAAAAGCGACCATTGCGATCTCCCTGCTCAAAATATTTGTTTATTTTTGTATAGATCCATCCTCGTGGCCTCAACCATATGCAAATGTAAGGCCCATTTGCTATGGGATAGAGCATTAAAATTGGATTCTGAAGAATCAGCAGCATATTGGGCTGTTTTTTCATCCACTATAATCTTTAAAGCATCATTCTTTACTCGTTGGGCCTTATTAACTGCTTTGATAATGGATATATATTGTCCTCTTGTATAGGCCTTATAAGCATGCCATAGTATTGCTGAAGTGGACGACCCTATATTAAACTCCCAATACTCTGCTAGAAGGGGGGGAATTTTATTAACCATATCCGAATGTGAAATCCATTGAGTACTTAATCTCCACTGTGCTGCATCATGAAAGTGATGCAGC
Organism: Lithobates sylvaticus; assembly: GCA_028564925.1. Taxonomy (NCBI): domain Eukaryota; kingdom Metazoa; phylum Chordata; class Amphibia; order Anura; family Ranidae; genus Lithobates; species Lithobates sylvaticus. The sequence continues at coordinate 104,138,905 of CM053034.1, read as the reverse complement.
CGACGTGTAAGCATAAGCGGAGCATGGTCAGATAACCCACTCGGCAGGTATCTAACATCCACCATATCTGCTAATATCGCCAAATTAACGAAGGCTAAATTTATGCGGGAGGTGGTCTTATACAAAGTTGAAAAACAAGAATATGATCTAGTTGATGGATTTTTCCATTGCCAAGCTTTTACCAGATCTACTATCGGGGCCCATTTGGAGAGCTCTCCAGAGAAATTTTTAGGAGGAATTGGTCTATTCAAAGCAGGATCAAGGAAAGCATTAAAGTCTCCTGTTATCAAGAGCTTAGCTGGACCATACAGAAATGTATTTTCTAAGAAACTATGTAAAGAGGGTCCCCGCAAAGGTGTGTGGAATATACACACTAACAACTATACATCTCTAGCTGCACAGAAGAAACAAAGCCAAAACCTATTTACCCTGGGAGTCAGAAAATACATCTTCCACCGTGCAAGGTAAGGATCTACTATCAATATCGAAACCTCTCTAGAAAACGTGGAATATGTAGCATGGTAAGCCTTCTTTAGCCAGGGCTTCTTAAGGGTCAGAAGCTTACTCCCCATAAGGCGAGTTTCTTGAAGTAGCACTATATGTGGAAAATAGCTTTTCAAATATTTAAATAACAGCGCTCTTTTAAAATTTAGAGTTAGAGTTAAAGGGGGGTTCCAGTCCCCCAAACATTATTTTTTTTTTTTTTTTTTTTTATTTTTTTTTAAGAAGAGCTCTGGAATTGTCATAACATGTAGATGAACAATTCTAACATGTCATATTTTCTGCACTTTTACTTTGTTTAAAAATAGTTAAATTACTCACGGATCTCGGATCTTACATTTTAGCTGTGGGCATCTGAAGCCCACCTGTGTTAACTTCCTGGATTTCTGTTCAGCTGACTACCCAGCATGCACCTATAAATCCCACACATTATTGCCTTAGTGAGGCAGTCCTTCTTCCTGATAGGTTGCTATAGCAAAGGCAGCATCGGCGCAAGTTCCCGCCCCATTGCTATAGCAACCTGTCAAAGGGCAGGAGAGGAAGTTTACAAGCTGCCGATGGGTGTACTGTGTACCGTGGCGTTGCTGTGAAGTGGTGACAGCAGTGCTTTGCTAAACAGCAGCGGCAGTGTAACGGGGGAGGCGGTCTGTTAGAATGTTTCCCCCGATCGCCCCCCTCCACCTCTTTCTCATATCAGCAGAGAAGAGAGCGCGGCTCTCTCATTAAGTTTGCCGCCCAGCTTCCTGCAGGATTTCTTTTCCCTCCCTATTGCCTACAAATCCCAGCATGCACTCAGCTGGGCTAACTCCTGTTCACGTCATTTTCTACTTCCAAATCTCGCGAGATTTCAGCAGTAGGCGGTGTGACGAAACGTCCCTACACTCGGCTTGAGTGCTTTCGTCATATACCACTTCCTCCCAGTCTGAATATAGATATCAGATATTCCAACCACTCCCAAGCATAAAACAAGACAACACTTGATAAGTGCTAACATGGACTGATTTATTAGAACCAAAATGACAAGTATTTATAATACAGTAGAAGAGGAGGTTCCCCCTCTTGCTCATTTATTCTAACAATACAACTGTAGCCAGAAACAGAATTAACCTGAGCTAATTATCTAAATCAACACTCAGGCTAGTTGACTGAAAGATAAGACTTTACGGCTCCTAGCTCACTATTTAATACACATTACCATAAAAACATCAACACAGGGTTGAGTAGCACAAACAACAATGTGTGGAATACTCTTACAAGCTAGACTAGACTCATTTACATTATACAAGACAACAGACAGGTGGCTGGAGTTCATGACATTAGCATCTGACAGTGTTTGTCCCAACAGCATGAGACAACACACATTATATATACATATATACAGCATTGAATCTGACTAGCACAGATTATAGTGGGGTTCTCATTCACCCTTTGCCCCTTAAAATCCAGGGCCCAAAATCAGTCGGCAAGAGGCTCGCATTCAGTCCTCTCAGAAAGCCTGTGTCCCGGCTAGGTCTGTCACAGGCAGTTTGCAAGGACTCCTGGGACACTGCGATCCCAGGAGCCCTTGCGAATCGCCTAGTGACGTAATTGCCTAGGCGAACGAAAGGAGGAAGAAGTAATGGAGAATAAAATAAGGTATTTACGAGCAAAAAAAAAAAAAAATGCCCATTGTGAAAAGTGCTGCATGTCCTTAGCTCATACAGATAAAGTAAAAAAAATGGGTGGAACTCCGCTTTAAGGCCACGAACGTTCCATGACAAAAGAGAGACTACCTCTTGGTCACGTGATGTCATCTACATAATAATTTTTTTTTAATAAATTGCATTGCAAGATACATTGCCAGATATTAGACCCTAAAGAACAGCAAACATTTAAGTGAACATATAGTAAAAAAAAATAAAATAAGACATGCTGGTAGGTTAATTGGCTTTTGTCCAAAATTGGCCCTAGTATATTAATGTGAGTTGGGGACCTTGGATTGTGGGCAGGGACTGATGTGAGTGTGTGATGTATGTGGAGCGCTGTGTAAATTGATGGCGCTATATGGTACCTTAAATAAATAGGGATAATTGTAGACACGCACCCACACTCACTCAGGTAGAACTGGATGGACTGGTGTCTTTATTTAACCTTACTATAACTATGTAAAAGGCACCCCTCAGCTCTTTCACATAGGTCCAAGATAGCCCTTTCCTGCAACCGTTTGACCTGTAACTGCAAAGCTTGTAGATCTTTAGAGTCCAATTGTGTAGTGTCTTCCAAGGCGGAGACCCTACTTTCTACCTCAGAGACCCCGGTTATGAACCCATCTAGGTCTTGGCGGATCCGAGAAACATCTGAGGCTATGAGATCCATTTGCCCCCTAAGAGTCTCTGCACTCCTTAATAGCTGCCAAAATAACTGCGGCAGAATAGGAATCCTCTAATGTTGCATCCTTAAAAGGTTGAGAAATAGCAATCATTTTTGATTTTGCTGTCTTTGTTTTCTTCTTATGAAAAATGACTGCCGCAGAGGAAGAAACTGAATCTAATACTGGCTCGTTTGATGTCACTAACTTGTTTAACCACTTTCAGACCGGACCATTTTGCTGGCTTAAGACCAGAGCACTTTTTGCAATTCGGCACTGTCGCTTTAACTGACAATTGCGCGGTTGTGCGACGTGGCTTCCAAACAAAATTGACGTCCTTTTTTTCCCACAAATAGAGCTTTCTTTTGGTGGCATTTGATCACCCCTGCGGTTTTTATTTTTTGCGCTATAAACAAAAAAAGAGCGACAATTTTGAAAAAAACACGCATTATTTTTTACTTTTTGCTATAATAAATAAAAAATACATAAACATTTTTTTTCCGCTCAGTTTAGGCCAATACGTATTCTACATATTTTTGGTAAAAAAAAAAAAAAAATCGCAATAAGCAATTGATTGGTTTGCGAAAAAGTCAGAGCGTTAACAAAATAGGGGATAGTTTTATGGAATTTTTAATCAAGAATTTTTTTTTTTTACTAGTAATGGCGGTGAGCAGCGATTTTTATTGTGACTGCGACATAATGGTGGACACAGACATTTTTGACACATTTTTGGGACCATTGTCATTTATACAGCAATCAGTGATATACAAATGCACGGATTCCTGTGTAAATGACACTGGCAGTGAAGGGGTTAACCAGGGGGTGGCAGTGTAGGTGTTAAGTGTGTCCTAGCGGCGTGTTGCTAACTGTGGGGGGCGTGGCTGTGTTTTAGAGATCACTGATCTCTGCTAAAATCACAGGGAGCAGAGATCAGTGTCACTTGTTGCTAGGCAGAACGGGGAGATGCTGTTTACATCAACATCTCCCTGTGAGACGATCGCTGGTCACGCGGACTCGATCGCCGCGGGGATACCTGCGATTAGACTCACGGGGATTCCGACCGGCACGCGATGGCACGGCGTCAAATTGAAAGGGACGTTCCTGTACGCCCTTAAGCCTGTCCGTGCCATTCTGCTGACGTACATAGTCGTGCTCCGGTCGGCAAGCAGTTAATGTCACAGAGCGGGTCTGAGGCTGAGACATCTATCTCCAGCAAAAAAATAAGGCCCTATGCATTCTCCCAAGGAACATACTCAGTATAATCAGTATTTAGAACCCCATTACCAATAGTATAAATATGAAAATTTAACTGGAGGTTAGCGAAAAATAAAAGTATGGGAGAGTCCCCCCAACCGAGCATTTGCATTCCTTTTTCCCCCCTTAACAGTCTGTGTCTAACAGTATGAATTATATAATAAAATGGGTGTAGCATTAAATTCAGTGGGACGCAGCATGCCATTAAATCAGCACTTTTTTTTTTCCTATCAGCGAAACGCAGAAAACCCTATTTTTGTCTGATAATTTACGGCAGACGATATATCGGTGCATCCCTAATACTCAACTGTTAAGACTGGGTTCAAATCATCTGATCTGTGTACAGCTTCCTATAGTGGGCCATATACTGTACGTACAAATGAAAAAATAAATAAAAATAAGACAAGTGTTTTGATCCACACCTTGTTTAATCAAAAAGCACCATAGAGCCATATTTTGTAAAAATTTCAATGCTCATTCTGCTCATAGGCAATCAATCACTTATTTTACAGGCCTAGTCAGCAATGAACAGCTAAATTAATTTAAAATGAAAAAAAAAAAAAATACTTAAATGCAATTAAAACCAACATTAAACCAAATGCATAATCACAATCTAATAAAAGAAGAGGACAAGTATACTTGTTTGAACAGAGCCCGATTTTTCAACACACATATAAGATAATAGATGGATAAACGCATAATCTGCAGTCATTATACTGCAGCAGATCGGCATGATCCCACGGACCGTCGTAGCTATACGTCGGCTCGCGGGATAGTGCCCACTGCACAGCAGGGGTGCTGATGCTTGTGGCACACACCTTAACTTTAACCACTTCCCGACCGGCGCACGACGATGTACGTCGGCAGAATGGCATGGACAGGCATAAGGGCGTACAGGTACGTCCCTTTAAGAATGCCGCCGTGCCATTGCCTACCGGTCGGGACCCCTGTGAGTCCGGTCGCGGTTCCTGCGGACTCTATCGCTGCGCGGATACCCGCGAACGTCTCACGGGGAGGCTGAACGGGGAGATGCGGAAGTAAACCGCATCTCCCAGTTCTGCCTAGCAACAAGTGACACTGATCTCTGCTCCCTGTGATTGGAGCAAAGATCAGTGTTCACTAACACAGTCACGCCCCCCACAATTAGTAACATGCCCCTAGGACACACTTAACCCCCTACACTGCCACCCCCTGGTTAACCCCTTCATTGCCAGTGCCATTTACACAAGAATCAGTGCATTTAAATAGCACCGATTGCTGTATAAATGATAACGGTCCCAAAAATGTGTCAAAAATGTCTGACATAAAAAAAAAAAAAAAAAAAAATTAAAAATTCCATAAAACTATCCCCTATTTCGTAAACGCTATAACTTTTGCGCAAAAATAATCGAATCGCTTATTGCGATTTTTTTTACCAAAAGACAAACGTTTTTTATATATATTTTTGGGGGATATGTATTATAGCAAAAAGTAAAAAATAATGTGTTTTTTTCAAAATTGACGCTCTTTTTTTGTTTATAGCGTAAAAAAAATAAAACTGCAGGGGTGATCAAATACCACCAAAAGAAAGCTCTATTTGTGGGGGAAAAATAGGACGTCAATTTTGTTTGGGAGCCACGTCGTACGACTGCGAAATGCCGAATCGCAAAAAGTGGTCTGGTCTTAAGCCAACAAAATGGTCTGGTCTGAAAGTGGTTAAGAGGGAAGTTTCAGGAAAAAAACTTTACACAGCCCCCCTGCACAGTACAACACAAACAGCCCCTGCACACCACAAACAGCCCCTGCACACCACAAACAGCCCCTGCACACCACAAACAGCCCCTGCACACCACAAACAGCCCCTGCACACCACAAACAGCCCCTGCACACCACAAACAGCCCCTGCACACCACAAACAGCCCCTGCACACCACAAACAGCCCCTGCACACCACAAACAGCCCCTGCACACCACAAACAGCCCCTGCACACCACAAACAGCCCCTGCACACCACAAACAGCCCCTGCACACCACAAACAGCCCCTGCACACCACAAACAGCCCCTGCACACCACAAACAGCCCCTGCACACCACAAACAGCCCCTGCACACCACAAACAGCCCCTGCACACCACAAACAGCCCCTGCACACCACAAACAGCCCCTGCACACCACAAACAGCCCCTGCACAACACAAACAGCCCCTGCACAACACAAACAGCCCCTGCACAACACAAACAGCCCCTGCACAACACAAACAGCCCCTGCACAACACAAACAGCCCCTGCACAACACAAAGATATTCCATAATATATATTAAAAGCAAATAGAACAATTTGGACAAAATGGGTGGTCTCCTAGTCTCCCAAAGATGGGAGCCTTACTCAATCTAAATTTAATTCTTACTTACTTATTTTTTCTTCAGAGCCGAGCTCCACCTCGCCCCAGTGTTTCTCTCAGTTCACCCAGCAGCTGCCCCTTTTGGGGTAATTTAAGGGCTTGGCTGCCTATTGACAGCAAAATATACGGAAAAGCCACTTTAATAATTTCAATCTTTGGGAGCCTTGGAGGAGACTAGGAGACCACCCATTTTGTCCAAATTGTTCTATTTACTTTTAATATATATTATGGAATATCTTTGCAACGGTCTATTTTTGATCTGTAAGTATACTGTCAAGCTACCCTGATATAAACTATGTATTCCTATTTGCATCCCTGTGTTCTAATATTCTGTTATCTGCATTTTTTTGATAGAATTATATTTTGTGCTTCACCTCTACCCCTGAAGGAGACTCTCAGCGATCCGAAACGCGTGGGGTGATGGGTGTTAAATTCTAGTCAATTGCACTTTATACTGTTAATCATTAGGTTTTGCATATTATCTTTCCATGATATGATTTTATGTCTATTTAATCAATAAATTATTTATACCTACTTGGTTGTTGTACATGCCTCAAAAGTCCACCACCAGGGGGTTCCCTTTTTGTGAACTTTATTATCAGATGTGGCACAACATAATGCAAGGATCTGCCGGTCTATACAATTTCTCTGAGTTTCAATTTGTATGTAATCAGGCAGGCCCTTGCACTACAGGATTTTGGTAAATCTGAAAACAAAAATCTGCAGAAAATCTAATAGTGTGTATGGGGTCTAAAGGTAACCTTACTTGGCCTAAAATATTCTTTACAGCAACTTGAAGCGGAACTTTACCAATTACAACTTGATAAAAAATAATGTTCTTTAGCCAGAAACATACATTTTATTATTATTATTATTCACGATTTATATAGCGCCAACAGTTTACGTAGAGCTTTACAATGTAGAGGGGGGGGGGGGGGCAGCACAATTACAGTACAATACAGAAGGGACAGGAGGGCCCTGCTCGTAGAGCTTACATTCTAAAGGGAGGGGGTGGTGGTACAAAAGGTAATAGATGCAGGGAATGATTTCATAGGGTTGTTAGGTGGGTGTGGGATAGGCTTCACTTAATAAGGCCCCTTTCACATGTGCTGACCATTCAGATCCGCCTCTCAGTTTTTTAGGCGGATCTGAACGGGCGCTCCATACAGCTCTATGGAGCGTCGGATGTCAGCGGTGACATGTCCGCTGACATCCGATTCGCCCCCCCGATCCGATCTGCAAAAAACAGGCGGTCCGTAATCATCCGATCCCCTCATAGGGAGAGTGGACTCTCTGACAGGTCCGTCCCTGCACAGAGTGCAGAGACGGACTTGTCATCCGCCAGCTCAGCAGGGATCAACAGAGCGATCCCTGCTGAGCAAGCAGATGCTAAATACGGACAGCCCCGTGTGAAAGGGGCCTAAGTGAGTTTTCAGGGATCTCCTAAAGGTGGACAGGTTACGGGCTGATCGGATAGATCGGGGCAGGGAATTCCAGAGGATGGGAGAGGCTCTGGATTAGTCCTGAAGACAAGCATGAGAGGAGGTAACAAGGGAGCCACAGAGCAGGAGGAGTTACATTTGACATAAATAATTATGCTACCAAAATGAGTGTGTGCTGTAAAATTGCCTCCAGCCTTTCCTCTTGCTGGAGGCTGCCATTTTGCTGAAGTCCAGAGCCCCTGAACAGCAGTAAATCATAAACCCAATCGATATAAGGATTAAAAAATAAAATAAAAAAAAGTTACATTCCTGGAATGCCAGGATTGCCAACTGCCACGTTTGCTTGTGTCCTCAACCAAACTGTCAAAACGCAAATCAAATGGCTGGTATTTGAACCGATCACATGTGCAGCATCATGGCAGTAGCAGATTAAACAGAAGTAGCTTCCTTGGCTTCAAGACCCCTTTCACACTGGCGATTTTGGGCTAAAAATACTGCCTGTAAAGCAACTGAAAAACGCCTCCTCTGCAGCACCAGTGTGAGAGTGCTTGCAGGACCTTAGAAAAAGTCCTGCAAGCAGCATCTTTCGAGCGGTGTGGGAGCGGTGTATACACTTGCTCCTCCATGCCATTAAAATCAATGGGCACCGCTGCCGAAGCTCCTGCAAAGCAATTCGGCAGCGGTGCTTTTAACCCTTTATTCAGCCGCAGGGGTTAAATGCGCCCTGCACCTGAAAAAGCGCTGCTAGAATTAGCGGCTCTTTACCGCTAATGCCCCCCTAATACGCCCCCCCAGCCCAGTGTGAAAGTAGCCTTAAGGATAATAAGGCACTCCTTTCCTCATGCTGTCAGCATGAAGATCGGAGAAGAGAGCCGATAACCGGCATCATTAAAAAAGGGACATGTACACCGATAATCAGGGCACTGGATTACCAGTGTCCTAAATATCAGTGTACTCTGGATTACCAGTGTCACCTGTCAGTTCCGCCAACCAGGGCTTCCTCATCAGTGCAGTCTCATCAGCGCACATCAGTGAAAGCAAAATTTTATAACATAAAAATATATTATATTAAATATAAATATAATATTCGTTATAACTATGAAAACTTTTTTTTTTTTTTTTTTTTGCAAAAAAAACAAAAAACAGTGGTCATTCAATACCACCAAAAGAAAGCTCCATTTGTGTGGAAAAAAAGAAAAATTATAAAAATTTTGTTTGCGTACAGTGTTGCATGACCGCACGATTGTCATTCAAAGTGTGACAAAGGAAATGGAAATTTTTAATGTTTTACATAGCTATACCTGAAAAAGGGGCCAGCCTTAAGTGATCTAGCAGGACTTAATTTTCTGACTAAAGTTCCACCTTAAGTGCTGGCATAGTCCAACAATATAATTACACATTCTGGTACCTGAAGGTTCTTTTGTTTTTAAATCATGTGTGTGGAGCCTCTTGGTTCCTAGACCTAGGCTGTTCAGTTACCGTATATACTTGAGTATAAGCCGAGTTTTTCAGCACATTTTTTTGTGCTGAAAGTGCCCCCCTCGGCTTATACTCGAGTCAAGCACTTTTCTGCAGCAAAAAAATAAATTTCCGACCCGACTTTGGGGCCCCCGTATCTTGGGCTACTTGGGTCTAGGAATCCCAAATTTGGTGTGCCAACCCAGTGGACCTAGCACTATAACATATCCAAAGATGGGGTTCCTAGCACTAAGTGGCCCCGAGATACAGGGCCCCAAAGTCGGTTCAGAAAATGTCATTCTCTGCTGCAGAAAAGTGCTTGAGATTTTCTGACCCGAATTTGGGGCCCCATATCTCGGGGACACTTGGTGCTAGGAACCCCAAACTCTGTATTCCAACCCAGTGGAATTAGCACTACAACATATCCAAAGATGGGGTGACTAGCACTAAGTGACCCCGAGATACAGGGCCCCAAATCGGTCAACTGTGTCCATCTGCATGGGCACAGTGAGGCTGCAAATGGGCATCGTTGACCCTCTTTTCCACTTACAGTAGCTGCGCATTTCTCACCCTAGGCTTATACTCGAGTCAATAAGTTTTCCCAGTTGTTTGTGGTAAAATTAGGTGCCTCGGCTTATATTCGGGTCGGCCTATACTCGAGTATATACGGTACTCAAATTCAGCCCTGTTCCTACCAACTGCCCTGCCATAAAACTGTCCAATGATAAAACTTCAGGGGGCACTAGTTCCCAGAATTGGCAGGTAAATGACAGAGGATGGGGCTTAGTACCAGGCTAGGACACAGCTTAACCACTTAGCGGCCGCCCCATGTACATTTACTGCAACAGGGCGGACGCTCTGTGAAAGATCGTGATCTGACACTTCCGTGTCTAGGGCACGTGCCGCCAACGACCCGCTCCCGCTGTGATTGGACACATCGGGAGCCAATCAATGGGTCCAGCAGATGCGATGTCCGCCGGGACTCACCTAATATTCAGGAGAAGGGCAGAACGGCGGTCTGCCAATGTAAACAAGGCAGACCGCTGTTCTGTGAGAGGGGAATGTGTTGATCCAGTGTTCCTGCTGAGCAGGAACACAGATCTTTACATTTCCCCAGTCAAAGCACCCCCCCCCCCCCCACAGTAAGCACATCTAGGGAACACATTTAACCCTTTGATAGCCCCTGATGTTAACCCCTTCCCTGCCAGTGTCATTGGTATAGTGATGGTGCATATTTTTTTTTAGCACTGATCATTGTATTAGTGCCACCGGTCCCCAAAAAGTGTCAGTTAGGTTTCTGTTTTGTCTGCCGCAATATTGCAGTCACACTATGTCACTGATCACCGCCATTACTAGTAAAAAAAAAAAAAAAAAAAAAGATAAAAATTATACCAAAGTTTGTAGCCACTATAACTTTTGTGCAAACCAATCAATATACACTTATTGGGATTTAAAAAAAAAAAAATATATGTAGCAGAATACATAGTGGCCTAAATTGAATAAGAAACTTGATTTTTTTAAGCGGTTTTATAGCAGAAAGAAAAAAATTAGTTAATTTTTAAAAATTGACGGCCTTTTTTGTATATAGCGAAAAACAAAAACCACAGAGGTGATCAAATACCACCAAAAGAAAGCTTGATTTGTGGGGGGAAAAAGGACATAGGACAATTGTGCATTGAACAACTGCACAATTGTCAGTTAAAAGGGAACGCAGTGGCGGATCACAAAAAATGGCCTGGTTATGAATGGGGTAAACCTTCTGGAGCTAAAGCGGTTAAACTAGGATTGGTAATTTGAAGCCCTTGTACAGTCTTGTTCCAGAATGCCAGGGGGCCCCAGAGATAAAAATGTACAACAGAAAGCTTTCAATTTTGTAATACTGCTACTTTACAAGCATTTTTAGACCAGGTCAGATTCACTTTAAGGCCCCATTCACACTTATGCGACTTGTCATGCATCCCATGTTTCCCAATGAGTACTGTTCATATCTGTGCGACTTAATGTTGCAGCGACTTTAACTACTTCAATACCAGGCACTTAGATACCTTCCTGCCCAAGCTAATTTTCAGCTGTCGCAATTTGAATGACAATTGCGCGGTCATACAACACTGTGCGCAAACAAATTTTTTATCATTTTGTTCCCACAAGTAGAGCTTTCTTTTGGCAGTATTTGATCACCTCTGCGGTTTTTATTTTTTGCGCAACAAATAAAAAAAATATTGAAAATTAAAAAAAAAAAAAAAACAAGGTTTTTCTGTTAATTTTTTTTGTAAATAAGTTTTCACCTTCAATGATGGGCACTGATATGGCTGCACTGACGGGTACTGATAAGGCGGCACCGATGAGGTGGCACTCGTATGCAGCACTGATGGGCATCATGGTTCTTTTATTACATACTGGTGCCAATCAGTGCCCATTTGTGGGTACTGATTGGGCATTCATTTGAACATGTGGATGGCCAGGGGGTACATACCTGGCCATCCACATGTTTCCCCCTTCCCTGGTGGTCCAGTGTGGTCATCTGAGGGGGGGCTGCGCTGATAAATAATCAGTGCAGACCCCCCCCCCCCCCCCCCCCTAATGTCAGGAGTGCTGCTGATCGGCTCTCCTATACTTGCGAGTGAGGAAAAGCCGATCACCGGCTTTTCCGGTTTACATCTTGAAATATCCGCCGGAGGCTCTTTACCGAGATTGGTGTAGCGGTGTGTCAGACTAACACACCGCTCCAGCGATCACCGCAATGCGTGCCCCCACGGGCGCGCCGCAGCATGTTATCCTAAAGAACATCATATGACGCCCAGTCAGGATAACAGAACCACTTCCCGGATGTCAATCTGCTATTGACCGGGCGGGAAGTGGTTAAAGTAGTTCCTGCACTACTTTGATCACACTTTCATGCAAGTTTAATGTAAATCTTTAAAAGTCACATAAAAGTCGCACCTACATGATATACATGCAACTTGTGTGCGACTTTGTAGAGCAAAAACAATCACATTGGTCTAAACAAGAGTCACAACAAAAAGTCATACTTATCCAAAGTCGCACTGTAAAGTCGCAATGTAAATTGCATGATTTTTAATCACACAAGTGTGAATGGACACTAAAAGGGACAACTGACAAGGCATTCACCTAGGGAGGTTGACTGCGGCTAGCACAATTAGTTGCCTTCAAATGTGCTCATTAAGCGGCCATATTGTGAATTTCTGACACAGCACACCACAAAATCAGCATATACTGTCCACTTTATCTTAATGAGCACTCTTTAACAAATGTGAATACTGTACTTTTCAAGACCTACCTTTGCAGGTGTGGAATAAGCATCCAATAGGTTCTCTTCTTCAGTCTCCACCTCAATACTATGAGAAAGTGTAAAGGATGCATAACATCGCAAATACAGAGATTACACAAACAACCATAGAGACATAGGACAAAACCACACAGAGTGTTTGTTTTTAAACTAATGAATATTGTGCACATTAAAGAGGAGGGCCGGGCAAAAAAAAAAAAATTAAAAGTCAGCAGCTACAAATACTGCAGCTGCTGACTTTTAATAATCGGACACTTACCTGTCCCGGGGTCCAGCGATGCGGGGGAACGAGACCCCCCCCTCGTTCCCCGCTCCGCTCACGACGCCGGCATTCTTAATGTGGGAACCCGGCTGGGCTTCACAGCCGGGCACCCACTGCGCATGCGCGAGCGGCGCCGTGCGCCGTGATTCGACGCTCACTCATCTGGGACACATGACATGTCCCAGATGACTGTGCGGCGCCTACAGGAAGTGACTTTTAGCCCGGGCTATGAAGGTGGCAGACTTCGAGGGACCCCCTAGCAACAGGCATTTAGAGGTGAGTAAAAAATTTTTTTTTTTCCAATTATTTTTTTTTTATTTTTTTTATGATTTTTAAGCCCCTTTTTGTTTTTTGGTTGCAACCCCACTTTAAATCATGCTGAAAAAAAAAAAAAAAAAAGGATACAGCTCTTGAATGCTGTTAAAATCCCTACTGCCACAGTGTTTATCTTTCTTCACACTCGGGCGTTTCACATTTCTTTTATTAAGAACCTAAGAGAAATAATAAAAAAAAAAAATCCACAATTAATTCTCTTGTGAGATTTACCTGAAGAACGCATAATCCAAAAGGTCTATAGATCAGACAACCATTTGTAGACTGCAATTCACCCCAAACAGCCCAGGAGAGGTGATCATGCAAGGGGTGAAATAGTCAGCACAGGATGGCAATGCAGCTGTGCAATTTTAAAACATAATGAACCGCACCACATTGTCACCCTATTACACAAAGTTGAAGGATATTGGACCTACAGGTAATAAAACTATGTTACAGGGGACTACAAAAACAAAAAGCTGTGATAATGCTACAGATAGCCTTCACAATATGTTTTTTTTTTTTTTCTCAGTTCCACTTCAAAAATCTTATCTGTTCAATAGTAATCTTAAAGAGGACGTAAACCATCTTGAAAAAAAATCGAAAAAAAAAAAAATGCAAGACAAAGGCATAATTTGCTAGTATGCATAGCATACTAGCTAATTATGCATCACTTACCTGAAATCGAAGCCTCGGCATCGGTCCTCTTCTCCCCCTCCGACCGCCGACATCTTCTCCCGGAGTGACTTTCGGGTATCGCGGCTCCGGCGCTGTGATTCGCTGGAGCCGCGATGACGTCACGCGCATGCGCACGAGAGCGGCATATAACAACTGAAGCATCGGCATATAGCGCCGATGCTTCAGTTGTCGCTAGTGCGCATGTGCCGCATGACGTCGGCACATGCAAATACAGGTATATCTCCTAAACCGTGCAGGTTTAGGAGATATCCCTGTTAGCTACAGGTAAGCCTTAATATAGGCTTACCTGTAAGCTAAAGTTGTAAAAGAGGGTTTACTTCCTCTTTAAGTCCAACAATGTATCCAATAGTACCTTATATAATAAAATGTGTTAAAATTTATAGTCTTATCAATACTTTTTACAAATAATTAAAAATGTATAAAATTGAGATCAGCTTGAATAAATAATCATAACGTGTTAATGCCTAAAAACATATGTATACTTTGCTCAGCTACACACACACATTTACGCATTTTATGGCCCACTGCACCAAGGGTGCCCCATGGACCAGATTAATGCAGGAGAGAGAAGTCTATCAAGGGAGCTGCTTTAAGCTGCAACAGGGTTTTCAGTTTTCAGTGTATTTGTATATTTATATGTACATGAGGGCCGCCATATTTGTTCTTTACTTACACAGGATATACTTTGTGCTTTACAGTACTACACTTGGTTGTTCTTTACTGCTTCTCTCACAGAAAAAATAGACATGCAAAAATCATCAGAAAAACTGCAATAAGATTTCAAAATATATAATCAGTAAATAAAAACAAAAACTATAGTTTCCTTTAAGGCCAGCAACGCACTATCATATTGGCCAAATCAGTCGCTTAATTTCCTAATACACACTGTACACGGACACGACTCCAACATTACTTCATAATAAAATTATATATTATTAGCGGTGGAAAAAAGCAGATAAGCACTTTTCCAATTCACAGGAAGTGCACAAACTACAGTTGAGAAGTCCAATAAAAAGTTATTTCTTTGCAGGAATCTCCAAGGGATAAACCCAGCGGGTGACTAAACTTAACAGTCTCCATTCAACAAGAATATCAGAGTTAAGTGAACTAACTCTGTAAATAATGTTTATTACATTGTCTTCATCAAATATTTTTCAATTAGTTGAAGCCACCGAACGTGTGGGTACTGCAAAAGGGGGATTAAAAGTTTTAGCATTTAGCTCTGTAGAATTCAATTATTTCACTGCTGTACAGAGAGAACTTGCTACAAAAAAGGCTGTGATTCCTGCAATGTCTAACTTACAGAAAATGTAAACTAAAGAAAACAATGTCACAAGCTGATACGCATTATATAGTTAATCTAAAAGCTAAAAAATTCCAAAACTGTTATTACAGCACAGAAACAAATAAAACCCCATACACATTATATAAATAGTTAACACATGACAAACAGAAAAATTACAGGAATGATAGAAGTGGGTAAAAGGGATCACACGAGTCTAAAAAACTTTGACCTCAAATATAATAAGAATAAAATAAATAAAAAATCTGCGTGTGTGTATATTTTTACTAGTATGTATAATAGTGAATGTAAAAAGTCTACACACCCCTGTTAAAATGTCAGGTTTCTGTGATGTAAAAAAAAAAAAAAAAAAATGGAACGATAAATAATTTCAGAACTTTTTCCACCTTTAATGTGATCTCTAAACTGTACAATTCAGTTGAGAAACAACCTGAAATCTTTGGGGGGGGGGGGGGGAATAAAACAAAAAAACTAAAATGATGTGGTTGCATAAGTGTGCACACCCTCTTATAACTGTGGATATAGCGGTGTTCAGGATTAAGCAATCACATTCAAACTCATGTTAAATAGGAGTCAGTACACACCTGCCATCATTTAAAGTGCCTCTGATTAACCCCAAATAAAGTTCAGCTGTTCTAGTAGGTCTTTCCTGACATTTTCTTAGTGGTATCCTACAGCAAAAGCCATGGTCCGCAGAGAGCTTCCAAATTATCAGAGGGATCGCCTTGTTAAAAGGTATCAGTCAGGAGAAGAGTACAAAAGAATTTTCAAAGGCACTAGATAAACCATAGAACACAGTGAAGACAGTCATCATCAAGTGGAGAAAATATGACAGAACAGTGACATTACCAAGAACTGGACGTCCCTTCAAAATTGATGGAAATATGAGAAGACAACGGTCAGAGGCTGCCAAGAGGCCTACAGCAACATTAAAGGTGTTGCAGGAATATCTGGCAAGTACTGGCTGTGTGGTACATGTGACAACAATCTCCCATTCTTCATATGTCTGTGCTATGGGGTAGAGTGGCAAGATGGAAGAATCTTCTTTAAAAAACATCCAAGCCGGGCTAAATTTTGCAAAAACACATCTAAAGCCTCTCATAAGCATGTAGGAAAATGGATTATGGTCTGATGAAACCAAGGTTGAACTTTCTGGCCATAATTCCAAAAGAAATGTTTGGTGCAAAAGCAACACTGCACATCACCAAAAGAACACCATACCCACCGTTAAGCATGGCGGTGGCAGCATCATGCTTTGGGGCTGTTTTTCTTCAGCTGGAACAGGGGCCTTAGTCAAGGTAGAGGGAATTATGAACAGTTCCAAATACAAGTCAATATTGCCACAAAACCTTCAGGCTTCTGCTAGAAAGCTGAACATGAAGAGTGACTTCATCTTTCAGCATGACAATGACCCAAAGCATACATCCAAATCAACAAAAGGAATGGCTTCACCAGAAGAAGATAAATGTTTTGGAATGGGCAAATATTGTCAAGTCAAGATGTGCCATGCTGATAGACTCATACCCAAAAAGACTGAGTGCTGTAATAAAATCAAAAGGTGCTTCAACAAAGTATTCATTTAAGGGTATGCACACTTTTGCAACCATATTATTTTATTTTTTTATTTTTACTTCCCTCCACCTAAAGGATTTCAGTTTGTTGTTTAACTGAGTTGTACAGTATATAGGTCACATTATAGGTCACATTAAAGGTGGGAAAAGTTCTGAAATGATTTATCTTTGTCTCATTTTTACACCACAAAAACCTGACATTTTAACCACTTAAAGGACCGAGCCTCTTCCTGAGATTTGTTGTTTACAAGTTAAAAACATTTTTTTTTGCTAGAAAATTACTTAGAACCCGCAAACATTATACATTTGTTTTCTTAACACCCTAGAGAATAAAATGGCGGTCGTTGCAATACTTTCTGTCACACCGTATTTGAGCAGCAGTCTTACAAGCGCACTTTTATTTATTTTTTATTATTAAAAAATAAGACAAACAGTAAAGTTAGGCCAATTTTTTTTTAATATTGTGAAAGATAATGTTACACCTAGTAAATTGATACCCAACATGTCACTCTTCAAAATTGCGCCCGCTTGTGGAATGGCGACAAACTTTTACCCTTAAAAATCTCCATAGGCGAAGGTTAAAAAAAATTCTACAGGTTACATGTTTTAAGTTAGAGGAGGTCTAGGGCTAGAATTATTGCTCTCGCTCTACTGATCGCGGCGCTATCTCACATGTGAACACCGTTTTCATATGCAGGCGCTACTTACGTATGCGTTCGCTTCTGCACGTGAGCTCGTCGGGAAGGGGCGGTGGTTAAAAAAAAAAAAAAAAAAAGTTTTATTTATTTATTTTACCTTTTATTTTTACACCGTTTTAAAAAAAAAATTGTGTCACTTTTAGTCCTATTCCAAGGAATGTAAACATCCCTTGGAATAGAAAAAAAAAAAAAAAAGCATGACAGGACCTCTTAAATATGAGATCAAAAAGACCCCGGATCTCATATTTACACTAAAATGCAATAAAAAAAAAATATATATATATATATATATATATATATATATATATCTCATTAAAAAAATAAATAAATGGCCCTTTAAGAGCTATGGGCGGAAGTGACATTTTGACATCGCTTCCGCCCTGCAATGATATGGAGACGGGTGGGGGCCATCTTCCCCTCACTCGTCTCCATGTCAGGCCACAGGAAGGATACGGTCGCCTCCACCACTGCTGACGGCTCCGGATCACTGCTGTGAAAAAGTATTTGCCCCCTTTTTTGCATATTTGTCACACTTAAATGATTCAGATCATCAAATTAATTTTATTAATACTCAAACATAACCTGAGTAAATACAAAATGCAGTTTTTAAATGATGATTTCAATTAAGGAAAAAAAGCTGTCCAAACCTGCCTGGCTTTATGTGAAAAAGTAATTGCCACTAAACATAATAACTGGTTGTGCCACCCTTGGTGGCAACAACTGCAATCAAGCATTTGCGATAACTGCCAATGAGTCTTTCACATTGCTGTGGAGCAATTTTGTCCCACTCTTCTTTGCAGAATTGTTTTAAATTCAGCCACATTGGAGGGTTTTCCAGCATGAACGGATTGTGGAAGGTCATGATACAGCATTTCAATTGGATTTGAGTCCAGGCTTTGACTAGGCCACTCAAAACACCTACATTTTGATTTGTTTGAACCATTTGGAGGTGGACTTGCTGTTGTTTTGGATCATTGTCCTGCTGCATAACCCAAGTGCACTTGAGGTCACGAACTGATGGCCGGACATTCTCCTTTAGGATTTTCTAGTAGAGCTCAGAATTCATGGTTTCATCAATTATGGCAAGTCGTCCAGGTCCTGAAGCTGCAAAACAGCCCCAGACCATCACGCTACCACCACGTCTGACTGTTAGTATGATGTTCTTGTTATGAAATGCTGTATTCGTTTTATGCCAGATGTAACAGGATGCACACTTTCCAAAAAGTTACATTTTTGTCTTATCAGTTCACAGAATATTTGCCTAAAAGTCTTGGGGATAATCAAGATGTTTTTTGGTAAATGTGAGATGAGCCTTTGTGTTTGTGGTCAGCTGTGGCTTTGGCCTTGGAACTCTCCCATGGATGCCATGTTTGCCCAGTCTCTCTTATTGTTGAATCACGAACACTGATTTTACCTGAGGCACAATGAGTTCTTTAGATGTTGTTCTGAGTTCTTTTATGACCTCCTGGATGAGTCGTCGTCATGCTCTTGGGAGCAATTCCCACTCCTGGGAAGGTTCACCACTGTTCCAAGTTATCTCCATTTGTGCATAATGGCTCTCCGACTGGAGTTCCAAAGCCTTAGAAATGGCTTTGAAACCTTTCCTAGACTGATACATGTACATTACTTTGTTTCTAATCTTTTCTTGAATTTTTTTAGATTGTGGTATGATGTGTGGCTTTTTGTGATCCATTAGCATGCTTTACTTTGTCAGATAGCTTCTATTTATGCGATTTCTTGATTCAACAGGTCTGGCAGTAATCAGGCCTGGGTGAAAGATAACTCCAGCTTTCCAAAAAATTGTGGTTAATCGCAGTTCATTCATGATTCAGCATGGGAGGGGGCAATTACTTTTTCACACATGGCCAGGCAGGTTGGAACAGAATTTTTACCTTAATAAATAAAATAAAAAAAATGTAAAACCTGCATCTTGGATTTACTTGGGTTATCTTTGTGTAATAAAATTAGTTTGACGATCTGAATCATTTAAGTGTGAGAAATATGCAAAACAGGAAGGGGATAAATACTTCTTCACTGTGAGTGTGCATCTCTCTCTCTCTCTCTATATCTATATACACACACACACACACACACACACACACACACACAAGGCTTTGACCAGCTTTGCAGATCTAGAGATTGACATGTTTGCCCATTCTTCTTTGCAAATTAGAACACAAACTAGAGAACACATTAACCCCTTGATCACCCCCTGGTTAACATTAATCAAAGCATTTTTATAGCATTGATCGCTGTATTAATGCCAATGGTCCCAAAAATGTGTTTTTTTTTTCACTATTTACTAATTCGGTGACTTCTGAAGGCAATTGTTTCCGGTAGATTTTAGTTAGGGGTATCAGAGTAAAGGGGGTTGTGTTGGTCTATCACATAAAATACAGTTACGTTTTTGGTTGTAACATGACAAAATGTGGAAAATTTTAAGGGGTATGAATACTTTTTCAAGGCACTGTAGATATAATCACCTTCACAGCAGCTCTCCTGCTCACTCTACCTACATAACTACACCACAAATCTTACGGTTTATAGGCCCCCCCTCTCCCCTTCATCTAGTCACAGTAAGCCTTGTATTTAGTTATGTAGATATGTATTTAATGTGAGTTATAAAATTTTTAATAAACTGCCCACTAGATGACGCTCTTCCCTTACAATACACACACACAGGAGCGGTGGGGGTCCGAATCAATGTATCAGTACTCTGTATCGTTGAGTACTTGACCGAAAGTATCAGTACTTGTACTCCCTGATAAAAAAAAAAATGTTGTAATAGAGCTAAAGTTTCCCATGCACTTTTGCCAATTTTCATGCAAAATGTGGTGCTCCAGATTCCGGTTATTCATTTTCCTCCAGCAATGCAACACGCACGTTATTTCTTATTTCATCTACTACTCCATAAAAGTCAACTAGTATACCACCCAGGCAAATGCAAGTTAGAACATGTCCGAATAACCTTTAGTGTGAATGGCTGTGTGACTTATTCTCGAAATTAAATTGTCACGCCTCATAAAATATAACATCTGCAGCATCCCCAGCCACCAACCAGGTGAAGTTGGCAAGGCACATAACTTCTGTGAACAATCTTAATTTAAAAAAAATATATATTTTTCATGGAGTTCCACTTTTAATTAAGTTGCCCCACCACTCGCCATAAAGACAGAGATAAAACCCTTGAGAGTTAAACAAACACACCCCTCATCACAGCATCATAGCTCACCTCATGCTCCAATAGATTTAGATTGCTGACTGTAAGATGCTCCAAGTGCCGTGTTGCACTGAAGGCCATCCATTCATTGACAATATTCTCCCCATCGAGTCGATGAACAGAGCACAGTTCAACCACTACATACATAAAAAGAACAGTTGAAGTCTGTTTCTGTAATGGCCATTTTATCCGAGACACACATTACACAATTTTGTTCATTACACATCATCTAAAATTATAAATCACCATAAAGCGATATTAAAGCCTTGTAATTAAAAAAAAAAAAAAACATGTCATACATACCTGCTCTGTGCAATGCTTTTCAACAGAGCAGCCAGGATCCTCCTCTTCTTGGGTGCCACGCTGGTGCTCCTGACTTCTCCCTCCTCTAGGGGCACCCAAGCAGGCGCGCTCCCGACCAGTGGCTCTGCGTTTCCATTCACACATGAAGTCTTTGGCAGCAGCGGGAGACAATTAGGAGTTCGAGTCCCCTAACAGAAGGCAAGGCTCTTGTGAACATAACTGGATTGAGAGGGGGCTCGGGAAGGGGGCTGCCTAAAAGGTAAAAAACCTTGTGCCTTTACAATCACTTTAATGTCTAGGCTTTATAATATGAACATGAAAAGGTAAGTGTCAGCATGGCAAAAAAAAAAAAAAGTGATTTTATGCTGGACTCCAGGCAAATTGCTAAATGCACATAATATACAGTAAATACACAGTATATGTGCTTTACCCTATTCCTGATAAGCTATTGTTTAGCAGAATATGAAACTGACCTGTTGGACCTGGAATGCTGTACTGAGCTAGTTGTAGAACTGGTAACAATGTCACAGTTACTGTTAATTTTGGAAACTCAGTTCTGTCACTGCATTACTAAGACCCCTTTCACACGAGGCGCTTTTGCGCTAAAAATAGCGTCTGAAAACTGCTTCCCAATCATTTCAATGGATGCTTTCACACTGGGGCAGTGCGCTGGCGGGGCGGTACAAAAAGCAGCATCTTTGAGGCATGTTTGGAGCGATTAGGCTGCTTTAACACTGGGGCGACATGTCCGTTAGTGGAAAAGTGCCACTAGTTTTAGCGGTGCTTTTCTTGCGGCCGAAGAAAGGGTTAAAAAACCGCCCATGTTGCAGCACTTCGGAAGCACTACAGATTAATTCTAATGGGCAGAGGCAGTGTAGGAGTGCTGTATACAGCGTTCCCAAACCGCCCCAAAGATGCTGCTTGCAGGACTTTTCCCGTTCTGTAAGCGCACTGCCCCACTGTAAAAGCTCTTGGGCTTTCACACTTGAGAGGCAGTTTTCAGGCGCTTTACCAGCGCTATTTTTAGTGCTAAAATGCCTGGAAACTGCCTCAGTGTGAAAGGGGTCATAAAAAACGCCCCAAAATTGCCCGTCCATTGAAATGAATAGGAAGAGTTTCCAAACCACTGCAAAATGGCTCCTTTTTTCGTTTAGGTCAAGTTGTCACGTGACCTTAAAAAAAATTAAAATAAAAAGCACACCGCAAAAATGGCACTACAGCGCCGCAACAACAGCCGACGTTCTATGGGCAGTTTTTGTGCGCCTCAGTGTTAAAGGGGACTCAAAATCAAGTACTATACCCTGGATCTCACGTATTATGACAAACATGTTATAAAAATGTCAATAGAAACAAGTTGTACCAAAAAAGCTAGTAACACCCACATCATCTGATCCATTTCATCCAGCTGACTTCCTCCAAGACTGCCCATTGATAGTTATTATCTTCATTATAACATCCTGTACTTTTAAAGTACCTTTCCAAACTTTAAAACAAAAGGATTGCATTAATTAGAACAATGGCAGATTAAAAGGAAAAATGTAGGAATTAGGCCATACACAGTTTCAATCTTGGTCGCTTAAGCAGGAACTGGCTGAGATTTGAACTGAATGGGCAGGCTAAATGTACCAAGTTGATCGATCAACTTGGGTACAACCAGCCTGCCGGAATCTTTTGCAACTGTTAGCGACTGCTATAGCCGTTAGTGATAATCACTGTCTTCTCCTGGCGGGGATGGCTTCCCCCCACTGGGAGAAGACAATTGCTGATTCCCGTCAGCACAGTATATATGTGTTAACAGAGAAATTGTGAAAATTTCTTTCCTGCAACCCATGGTTACAGGAAAGACGTTCGCATTGTGTATGGCCTACCTTGATGTATAAGAGATGAAGATATTATGAAGGAGGATACTATTTTTTAGCCTTTTATTTTTGTCACTCCTTTGATGTTACAGCTAACAATCAGGTGGGGTGAATGTTCAGGAGTGAGGTCTGCAGTGTTGTGCAGAGTCCACTACAGCAACTGAAGTGGGGAAAATTAGCGCACAGTGCAATTAGCATTGAAATGGACACAGTGAGTGACAGAAATGACTCAAATACAAGCATACAACAAACATAAGTATGCATTATGTGCTGTTGGTAACTGCCTGTGGTGTACTGGTGGAGAGAGGTATTAGAGGAACACACAGCTGTGAGGCTATTTACTAAAGATGGAGACCTGCTATTTGTTGGACCAGTGAAAAGCAAAGAAATGCAGAATTACAGACTGAATTGAAGATTTCATATACTTTTTGTAGCTTCATAACTTTGACACAGAATCTTACATTTATCTGGGACTTCATCATCCTCAAAATCAACTCCGAAGACCATCAGCTCATCTTGTATACTCTTCACAGACACAGGCATGATGTCACACTGCGAACCTAGGTGAGATGTTAGTCCTTGTGTCCACGATGACGCCTAAATCCCAAAGAAAAGAAGTGCAACTGTCAGTGGACATTTAAATACAGAATGCATTATTTGTTCACATATCAAGAAATACAGTGCAGCACACATACAGCTCAATACATCATCCATAAGTGCTAAGTTCTCAGTAAGTGCCTGAGAACATGTGAATGTGTGAGGAGCAATGCCTCATGGGACATGTAGTCCTGGGCAGGAAGTGAGTGGTTCTAACGTCAGACGTTTTTTACCTTGCTATAGGGGCACTGTATATTACAAATTGCAGCATTCCAGAAGTGTCGGTGGGGGACAGGGCTGCTCTGTGCAAAAGCATTACAAAGAGCAGGTAAGTATAACATGTTTGTTGTTTAAATTTAAAAAAATAAAATAAAAATCACTTTAAAGACGCTTTTAGTACTATTTTTATATAAAAGATTTATATCTCCCTTCTACCTTTTATATCTGACTCCTAGTTAAAATGTACATATATCGTGTGTGTGTACACACACACACACACACACACACACACACACCGTATATATATATATATATATATATATATATATATATATATATATATATATATATATATATATATATATATATATATATATATATATATATATATATATATATATACATATACATATACACACACACACACATATACATACACACTTTCACTGTTTCACAGTATAAATAAACCCCTTGTAGTAGCGATTATCTGCTCTTTTTGTACTATAAAAAAAAGGGAAAATTTTCGTTTTTTTTAACCCCGTTGACAGGTGATACAAAAATAAAAAAAAGCATGCTGCTTCTACTAAACGTCTTAGGAATTTTTTCAAAGCAAAACGGTGCTTTTTTTGGTTCAATAGAATTTGCATTTTTTAATATGCCCAACAACAAATTGGCCAAAAAAAAAAAGCATAAAAAAATACAAATCGCAGCAAAATCACATGCGCAAAAAATGCAAAACGCACAGCAAAAAGCACAGCAGAAATGGAACAAAAGCAAACTGCATAGGTGTGAACAGAGCCTTATGCTGGCCATAAATATATCTATTTTCACCCCAGAATATTCATACGAAAAATCTTTGTACATTCGCTGAATGAAAGAATGTCATTTGAAAATTTCACTTCCTTTTAACATTCAGTTTTAAAATGAACGTATATTTCTGAACGAAAACCAGTATATATTAAAAAAAGTAAAAATGTAATCTCCGAGTCTGATATTTACCAGATTCAATAGCATAATAGTATAAATAGTATATACAGTATATCTTTTCTGTCTGTTCTTCTCAAAGTGGATAGAGATTCTGCTCCCTAACCATATAGTTGGTTATTTATATTTACCACTGTATATAGATATTTAAGAATAAATTGCCTTTTTTTTTAACTTTACATATTAACTAAATTGTACACCACACCTTTTTTAAGGTTATTATCCGATTAATCGAAACAATAATCGGCCAACGAATCGATTATGAAAATAATCGTTAGTTGCAGCCCTAAACAGCAGACTGCAAACCGTCACAGAAACCACTTTTACATATAAAAATGAAAACAGATATCAGCTTCATCAGCTTTAAACTAGACTCCAAACTTTCCAAACTTTGCTTCAACGGTCCAATGCCTGTGATCACCCTCGCCAGAATCTTCTCCCCAGCTTCTTCCAGGTGCAAGTCTTTGTCCATCATGATTCGCAAGTGCAATTATAATTTAATATCATTAAAAATTAATTTTTCATCTAAATCTGCAGCCGCTGTAAAATTCTAAATCAACAAATTTGAAGAATTATAGCAACCTGGAGACATTCTGTATAGCGATTGTGTACAGGAAGCCCTCAGAAATGTCATTTTCAGCTTAAAGGGGAGGGTCAGCCGGGAAAAAAAAAAAAATTAGAAGTCAGCAGCTACAAACACTTACCTGTCCTGGGTGCCTGCGATGTCGGCCGCCCGAGACCGACTGTCCCTCGGGTCTCAGTTCCCAGCCCGCCATTCCAACTAAGGGAAACAGGCAGCGTAGCCTTGCTGGCTTCACTGCCCGTTTCCTACTGCGCATGCGTGAGTCGCGCAGCGCTTTGTGAATGGGGAACGCTTTGTGTTGTGAGACACACAGTTCCCATAACACACCGCGCCCCATTCACTAGAAGACGGCACTAGGAGCAGAAGACCCAACAACTCTGCGGAACAGCAAGAGGCAGATTAGGACGATCTCCCTAGCAACAGCCATTTCTGGTAAGTGGCCCTCCACTTTAAGTGATTGGCTCACTGCTTTTCTCAGATGTCTCCACTATGGGCCTTTTTAAGGAAATGCAGACTGAACCACAATGTACTGTATGTCTAGGGGCAGGTGGATAAATGGACGTATGTCCATTTACTTCTGAGTCAGTTTATTTCTGCAGAAAAAAAACACAGGAGGTCCATGTCCTTTTATGTTTTTGTGAACATAAACAGATGCAAACTTAACTGAAGACAGATGTGCAAACTGAATACTTTATTTTAAAACTTAACCGCTTCCCGACCGCCTCACGACGATATACGTCGGCAGAATGTCACGGCTAGGCAAAACCACGTACAGGTACGTAGCCCTGTAAGAGCCTAGCCGTGGGTCGCGCGCGACCCGGTTGGGAGCTCCACGGCCGCTGGACCAGCGGACCTGATCGCCGCTGGTGTCCCGCGATTGGGTCACAGAGCTGTAGAACGGGGAGAGCTCTGTGTAAACAAACCTCTCCCCGCGCTTCCTACACTGTCATTGATCGGCTGTTCCCTGTCATCGGGAAAGCCGATCAATGATGTCAGACGTCAGCCCCGCCCCTAATGTAAAAAAAAAACACGTCACACACCATAACCCCTCCCCCTAGTGGTTAACTCTTTCACTGCCAGTGTCATTTATACAGGAATCAATGCATTTAAATAGCATTGATTGCTGTATAAATGACGATGGTCCCAAAAATGTGTCAAAAATGTCCGATGTGTCCGCCATAATGTCGCAGTCACAATAAAAATCGATGATCGCCGCCATTACTAGTAAAAAAAAAAAAATATTACTAAAAATGCTATAAAACTATCCCCTATTTTGTAAACGCTATAACTTTTGCGCAAACCAATCAATAATCGCTAATTGCGATTTTTTTTTACCAAAAATATGTAGAAGAATACGTATCGGCCTAAACTGAGGAAAAATAATTTTTTTATATATTTTTTGGGGATATTTATTCTAGCAAAAAGTAAAAAATAATGCATTTTTTTCCAAAATTGGCGCTCTATTTTTGTTTATAGCGCAAAAAATAAAAACCGCAGGGGCGATCAAATACCACCAAAAGAAAGCTCTATTTGCGGGGACACCGATTTTGTTTGGGAGCCACGTCGCACGACTCTGCAATTGTCAGTTAAAGCGACGCAGTGCCGAATCGCAAAAAGGGGCCTGGTCCTTTGGCTGCAAATTGGTCCGGGGCTGAAGTGGTTAAATAGCAGAACTTTTTTAGAGTATTAGAGAGGGTAACCCATCAGGTTTTTTTTTTTTTTTGTGCCATCTGTGAGTTTTCCTTCACCTCCTGTCCAATAGCCAAAAAGAAAGCGAGAAAAAAATCCCTCCAAAGTGAGAGAATTCCAGGGAGTCACCAGGGTCACCCAAAATATTGTCCCCAGGTGACAGGTGTTCTAATCCCTCTCCACTCTATCCAAAACTATAAAAACATTTTGCCTTTAGGCTGCTTTCAAACTGGGGCGGTTTGCAGGCACCATTGAGCTAAAAATAGCGCCTGCAAACCGACCCGAAACAGCTGTTGCTGTGTCTCCAGTGTGAAAGCCCTGAGGGCTTTCACACTGAAGCGGTGCGCTAGCAGGACGGTAAAAAAAAGTCCTGCTAGCTGCATCTTTGGAGCGGTGAAGGAGCGGTGTATTCACCGCTCCTATACCGCTCCTACCCATTGAAATCAATGAGAGACCGCGGGGATACCGCCGGCAAAGTGCAGCGGCGCTTTGCGGAGGTTTTTAACCCTTTTTCGGCCACTAGCGGGGGTTAAAACCACCCCGCTAGCGTCCGCATACCGCGGGTAAAACGATGGTAAAGCAGCGCTAAATATAGCGTTGCTTTACCGTCGCCGCCCGCACCGCCCCCAGTGTGAAGCCGGCCTTCGTTACACTGTAAAGACTAACATGCAAACTTATGTAACCTAAAACAAGTCACTTTTTCTTAGCACAAAAGGTGACTGAACTGATGACACTGTAAAAGGGGACCTTAGGTTACAAGTCTTAGGCACCCCATGTAATAGGAATTGAAGTTTTGGCAAGTTACCTGCTAAGGGCCCTTTCTCATGGGCAGCACCGATTGGACCCTTTAACCACTTCCTGCCCGGCCTATATGGCTATATGAATGACGGCCAGGCTGTGGTTCTGTTATCTAGACTAGGCATCATATGACGTCTTTCAAGGAAAACATGCCGCGAGCGCCCGTGTGGGGGGGGGGGGGGGGGCACGTGCATCGTGGCGATCGGTGGAGCGGTGTGTCACTCTGACACACCGCTGCACTGATCTCGGTAAAGAGCCTCCGGCGGGGGCTCTTTACCACGTGATCAGCCGTGTCCAATCACGATGTCAACAGGAAAAGCCGGTGATCGGCTTTTCCTCACTCGCGTCTAACAGTGCCGGCTGTAAAAACTTGCTTTTAGTAGCTTTTTGCATTAGCGTTAATGCTTGTTTAGAACCCATTGATTTGAATAGAATTCGCACCACAAGTCAGATCACAATGATCCGACTTGCGGTGCTGCTAGTGCGCTGAAGATCTTGAAGGGGAACCCTCGCCAAAAATGAAAAAAAAAAAAAAAATGGCATGGGGTTCCCCCCCAAGAGCATACCATACCCTTCGGTCTGGCATAGATTTTAAGGGGAACCCCCACACCAAAAAAATTGTTGTGATGTTCCCCCCTAAATTTATACCAGACCTCCCCCACCCCTTGTACCATACCAGGCCACATGCCCTCAACATGGGGGGGGGGGGGGGGTGTGTAGAGCCATCTCTTTTCACCACTTCCTGGATTCCCCGTATGCTCTGCAATTTTTCCTCTGCTGTTTACTTTCAATTTCTAGGGAAAACTCCTCCTCTCGGCATTTCTGTGGTTCAGAAGGCAGGCTCTGTGATCTGTGTGACACAGCAGTGCTACTGACAAGGCATAGTGACTACAAGTCACAGAATTACAGGAAGTAAATGTGTGGGATATTCACAAAGGAAGTTTACAAACTTCAAGATCATTCAGAATAATAGAAGTAAGCTAAAAATAATTGAAATAAAAAAGGTGGAAATTAAATGATTTTACATTTTGACCATAGATACAGTTTAAGCTGGCCATACACTAAACAATGTGATTGTAAAATCTTCCTTTAGATTTACCAAAATGAATGTCATATAGAGGACAAGCCTAAACAATCCATTAAATCTGCATAAAATCAGGCAGGTCCTTGCACTACACTACTAGTTGATGGCAAGATTGTATTGTGTATGGTCAAACATACACCTGTGCTCTCCTTTCTGAGATGCCATTGCAGTATTGCAGTCAGATGAGAGGAAGGCGTCGGCTGGTAGTACGATGTGTTCTGATCCCAGTTATCTGGACAAGGACAACACAGACACGACATGTTAGACATATACCAATAACCCATAATTTTATGACCACCCACCTAATATTCAGCAAATTCCCCTTTTGTCACCAAAACCGTCCTCACCCATTGAGGCATGGACTCCACTCTGCACCTCTGCGGGTATGCTGTGATATCCGATAGCAAGCCCCCAGTAGCAGATCCTTCAAAAAGTAGAACTATAGACAAAACCCCTGTTTTTTTTTTTTTTCTGCCATCTTTGTACCACTTGAGAGTTCCCTTCATGTCCTCTCAGGAAGTGAGAGGAAATCCCTCCAAATTAAAGTGGTTCTACAAGCAGGTTTTTCACCTTCATGTATTCTCTGCATTAAGGTAAAAAACGTTCTGCATGACGCCCCCCCCCCCCCATACTTACCTGAGCCGGATCACGATCCAGTGCTAGGCCCAAGAGCAGAGACTCTCTCCCTTTATACTGGCTTAGACACAGCAGTGGGAGCCATTGTCTCCCGCTGCTGCCAATCATAGGTAGAACGTGCTTTAATTCCCAGCGGGGGAGATAGTCCCGATAGAGTAGGCTGCCAGAATAGCAGATTTAAGCCATCTAGCTATTGACCCCTTTGATGCTTGGTGGCCCTTCTTTTTTCCAGAAAAAAAAAAAAAGTATAAACAAAGAGACCAAAAGTCTTTTGTTACTTCGAGATAAAATGTAATAAAGCCCTTCTTACATCCAAATTGTGGAATTGGCTTTCTTTCTCCCCTGAATGGTTTGAGCAAAAGGTTGGTAGGATGATCTCCTGTGACCTGTTGTGAGCTGACGCTACTTTTGGAAAAAACCCCAGATTGGTTTTGAGTATAATCCTATTCGTGTAGATGGATAAAAAGTGTTTTTTTTAACCGATAGGGCGTGCAGCTCACTAATTCTCCTAAAATTGACACTAAATTTTCTACCATTCTATTTGTCGAACGACACCAGGAGATGTAGACTTTCCAATTATTTTTCTGGTTACTAGTTTTCTACTGGAAAATAAGGTAATTACCAAAGGTTGTCACGGACCTTTGTTTCTTAACAACTGCTCCTCAGATACCAGGCGGTGAGGCTTAGGCTGGCCACTTCTGGATGATGTATTGGACCTTGCAGAAGTAAGTCTTGCCAGAGAGGCAATTGCCAAGATGGTTTGACTGTCATCTGCAGAACGGTGGTAAACTAGAGATCGACCGATATGGGTTTTTCTCTGGCCGATGCCGATATTTAGAAATCGCGGTGGCTGATGGCCGATATATGATGCCAATTTTTTTTGGGCCGATATGTTAGGCAGATTTTTTTTTTTTTCCCTTCATCTAATAAAATCTAAAAAAAAAAAAAAAAAAAAAAAAAAAAAAAAAAAAAAAAAAATCGAAATTTCACACTGAGGTGTTTTTCAGGTGCTTTTGGGCTAAAAATAGTGCCTGTAAAGTGCCTGCAAAACGGCTCCCCTGCAGTCTCAGTGTGAAAGCCCGAGTGCTTTCACACTGAGGCGATGCGCTGGCAGGATGTTAAAAAAAAACTACTCCTGCCCATTGAAATTAATGGGCACCGCTGTCGAAGCGCCTGCAAAGCATTTCGGCAGTGTCGCCAGATGGGCGCATTTAACCCCTTCCTCGGCCGCTAGCTGGGTTATAAGCGCCCCGCTAGCAGCCAAATAGCGCCGATAAAATGACAGTAAAGCGCCGCTAAAACTAGCAGCGTTTTACCGTCAACGCCTGCCTGCTCCAGTGTAAAAGCCTTAAAGCGGTTCTGCACCGGGGTTTTTTTTTTTTTTTTGGGGGGAATATGCTAAGGGGTAATAGGAAAATTAGGGGACTCACCTGTTCCATCTTCATTCGTGATCGCTGCCGGTTTTCGTCCGATGAAGTTCTTTATCTTCTTCTTTTCTGCTGGGGGCCATCTTGCCTGTGGGCATGTGAAACCCCACCAGGCACTTTAGATGGCCCAGCATGCACCGCCGTTACTGCGCCGAGCTCGCGCGTGCGCAGTAACGGCAAAGTGCAGCTCACGTTCTCCGAAATCTCACAAGATGTCGGCACATCTGGCGAGATTTCGGAAGATGTATCCGAAATCTCGCGAGATTTCGGAAGATGTGCCCGAAATCTCGCAAGATGCCCGCACAGACTCCTGGGATCAATGACACCAGATCCCAGGAGACAGTGCGTCGTGACGAGGATCCCCTGCACAGACCCCGCCCACCCCAGCAGAGACAGAGGACCGGAAGTCATCGATTACAAGGTAAGTGAAAAAAAAAAAAACATTTCATTTAGTACTCTTTGCCTGATTTGGAAGGCAAAGAGATTTACTAAATAAAATGTGTGCAGAACCGCTTTAAGTAATAAGTGAGTCAGAAAATTTTACATTTTATCAAACAAAACAAAACCTCCAATCAGTTCACTTGTATGTATAATTTAGATAACAAAAAAAAAAAAAAAAAAAAAAAAAAACTATATCTTAAATATTAAATACACAAAAAACAGGTAATCAAAACTTTTGGACGAAAAAAAAAATGGGCTAACTTTGCTGTTTTTTATTTTTTTTTAATTCATTAGTGTATTTTTTTTCCCAAAAAAATGTTTGAATGACCGCTGCGCAAATACCATGTGACATAAAATATTGCAACAACCGCTATTTTATTCCCTAGGGTCTCTGCTAAAAATATATATATTTTTTTTGGGGGTTCCAAGTGATTTTCTAGCAGAAAATACAGGATTTATACTTATAAGCAACAAGTGTCAGAAAAGATTTAGGCTTTAAATGGTTAAACTGAGAGCTTCTCCACAGGGAGTTGAGTTCATTGATAAGAAGAAACATTGTATTTCTTTCTCACACTTGGCAGACTGCCCAGACAAGTCACTCCAGGGAAAACTTCAGGCAACTTGCATTGACTTCTATCAGAAGTCATTTGCAAGTCGTGCTGAAGTTTTAAAAATCGGCCTTTTTTAGCAGCACAATTGGCCAATGCATTAAAAAACGCAAAATATCGGCCGATATATCGGTCGACCTCTATGGTAAACCATGCCCTTTTTGGCCAAAATTGAGTAATTAGAATTACTGCCACCTTCTCCCTCTGTACTTTCCTCAATACTAACAGGATTAGTTGAAACGGGGGAAAGGTGTAACCCAGATAAAAGTTCCAAGGCTGCGTTAACGCATCTATCCCCTGGGAACTGTCGTTTCTGTGAATGGAGAAGAAAATCGGGAGTTGCTTTATTTTCTTCTGACGCAAACAGGTCTAGTGGCTGGCCCCAAGCCCCGGTGATCATTGCAAAAACTTCTGGATTGAAGCTCCATTCTGTCTCTTGAATCCGTCTTCTGCTCAGAAAATCTGCCACTACATTTAGGGTGCCTTTGAGGTGGACTGCTGATAAAGGACAGCAAAATGATTTTCCACCCATCCTAGGATCTTTAATGCCAGTAACTGAAGGGTTTTGCTTGTGCTCCCCTGCTTGTTCAGGAAGGCTATGGTAGTGGCATTGTTTGAAAGAACCTGGACATGGAAACCTTGAAGGATTGCAGAGAAGGCATCCAATGCTAAGGTAACTGCCCTTAGTTCCTTCCAATTTGAGGACTTTTCGGCCTCTGACTACGACCAAACTCCTTGTGCGAAGTTTTTATCCAGGTGCACCCCCCATCCCCACACACTGGCATCCGTCATTACCACTTTTTCTATTGGAAAAGACCATAGCAGGCCCTTTGACAGATTTGCCTGATTTCTCCATCACCAAAGCGATCGCTTGACTTTGATGGGAATTTTGATCTTTGCCTCCAGAGATTCTGTCCTGTGGTTCCATGCGCTCAGGAAGAAACTCTGAAGAGGTCTGAAATGTAACCTTGCCCATTGAATGGCATGGTCGAGGTTAGGGTTCCTAGGGCTGACGTGACTTGTCTGACTCATAATTCCTGATTTGTCTGTAGCAAAGCCACAACATTTTGGACTTATGACATTTTCTCTTCTGGGAGAAAAGCTCTCTGCTCCACTGAACTGATTTGATACCCCAGAAATTGTACTACTTGGGCTGGATTGAAATTCGACTTTTGCACATTTACGATCCAACCCAAGGCTTCTAGATGACTGCAAGCTTTTCCAAGGTCCTCTAACAATTTCTCCCTGGAAGGGGCAAAGAAGATCAGGTCGTCCAGGTACGGAATTACAGCGATCCCCGGCAGGCGGAGAGGTGCGAGAGCTTCTGCCATCACCTTTGTAAATATTTGCAGGGCAGAAAAAAGGCAGACGGGGAGGGCCTTGAATTGTAGGTGCAGAAGCTTGTTCCCCATGTTTATCGCCATCCTTAGGAATTTCTGAGACTGAGGGGCTATAGGGATATATGCACATAGGCATTTTGAAGGTCGATCGATGCCATGAAGCATTCCTTTGTCAATAGGTTTCTGACTGTGGAGACTGAGTCCATACGAAACCTCTTGTATAGGATTAATCAAAATCTTCCGGAGGGCTTCTTTATCAGGAATATATGGGAATAGAATCCCTGATA
This sequence comes from Lithobates sylvaticus, assembly GCA_028564925.1. Taxonomy (NCBI): domain Eukaryota; kingdom Metazoa; phylum Chordata; class Amphibia; order Anura; family Ranidae; genus Lithobates; species Lithobates sylvaticus. The sequence goes on along the minus strand of CM053034.1, from coordinate 104,105,299 downwards.
ATGCTCCCCTTGGGAAACCTAAGTCACAACCCCCTGATTTATCAGATCCTTTAACAGGTTCTTCATGGCTAGGGCTTTTGTTGCATCTCTTGGTAGGTTTGTTATAAAAGTAACTTTCGGGGGGGGGAGGATCCCAACATTCTATTCTGTAACCTTGGGCCAGAATGCACAGAATGTACTGGTTTTCCGTTATGCTTGCCCAAAAGGGGAGAAAACTTTGAAGTCTTCCTCCCACTTGTAACCAGCTGTCATTGTGTCTTGCTGGTTGATGCAGGAGGATGGAAAAGGACATTTCCTTTGCCTTTTCCCCTCTGCCCTGACAAACTTTTCTTTTGAGGCTTGTTTTGTTCCTGAGCCCCCCCCTCCCCAAAAGGTACTTTTATGCAAAGTTGAAGCATAATGGGCTAGTATGCATTGCATACTAGCCCATTATGTTGCACTTACCTGCAAACGAAGCCTGTGATATCCCTGCGTCAATATTCACCCCTCTTCCTTCCGGGGCCATGGGCTCTCTGTAACTGGCGAGAGACGACGCGCACGGCATGTGCCCTTTGTGCCCATTCGACGATGATGTCTGCTCACATAATTTGTAATAAAAACATCTTTGCCATTCTGAAGCTGTTCACCTCCAGCTCTCATTGGCCCTCTTACGACTCACCCCCCCCCCCTTTTGGCAAACTCTCATGAGAGAGAGCTGTGTATGATGTCATAAGCCTAGGCTTATTACCAGACAAGAAACAGGAAGTGGGCCGTATAAGGGATTTACTGGCAGAAAAAAAATGTTTTACTATCCAAAGTTAAAACAACAAGGGCAGAAGATTTAATAGATGGAAAGTTGAAATAAAAAAAACTTACTGAAGGTCCCGCTTTAACCACTTGCCGACCAGCAGCCATCGTTATACGGCGGCAGGACGGCTCTTCTGCACAAATTGCCGTAGCTGAATGGAAGCTCGTGGAGACTCAATGTCCGTCGGCGACCCACGATCGCCTAGCACAGAGGCAGAATGTGGGATCTGCCTTTGTAAACAAGTGATCGGGAACAGTGATCTCTGTCATGTCCCTGCCAGCCCAACCCCCCCTACAGTTAGAACACGCTGAGGGAACAGGGAACACAGTCAACCCCTTGATCGCCCCTTACTGTTAACCCCTTCCCTGCCAGTGTCATTTTTACATTGATCACTGGATTTTTATAGCACTGATAGTTACATAGTTAGCTAGGCCGAAAAAGACACAAGTCCATCCAGTTCAACCATAAAAAAAAGAAATAATAAATAAAAATAAAAAATATCGTACAATCCAATATACCCAATTCTATACCCACAGTTGATCCAGAGGAAGGCAAAAAAAAAAACCCCAAAAGAGCATGCTCCAATCTGCTACAGCAGGGGAAAAAAAATCCCTTCCTGATCCCCCCTAGAGGCAATCGGATTTTCCCTGGATCAACTTTACCTATAAATGTTAGTACCCAGTTATATTATGTACATTTAGGAAAGTATCCAGGCCTTTCTTAAAGCAATCTACTGAGTTAGCCAGAACCACCTCTGGAGGGAGTCTATTCCACATTTTCACAGCTTTACTGTGAAGAAACCTTTCCGTATTTGGAGATGAAATCTCTTTTCCTCTAGACGTAAAGAGTGCCCCCTTGTCCTCTGTGTTGACCGTAAAGTGAATAACTCAACACCAAGTTCACTATATGGACCCCTTATATATTTGTACATGTTGATCATATCCCCCCTTATTCTCCTCTTCTCAAGAGTGAATACATTCAGTTCCTCTAATCTTTCCTCATAGCTGAGCTCCTCCATGCCTCCACTGATCAATGTAATAACGTCACTGGTCCCCAAAAAGTGTCATTTGGGGTCAGATTTGTCCGCTGCAATGTCGCAGTCCTGCTAAAAATCACAGACCATTACTAGTAAAAACAATAAAAATAAAAAAGTCCCTAAATCTATCCCATAGATTGTAGACGCAATAAGTTTTGCGCAAACCAATCAATATATGCCTATTGTGATTTTTTTTTTTTTTTACCAAAAATATGTAGAATATATATCGGCCTAAACTGATGAAAAACTTTGTTTTTTTTTATATTTATGTTGTATATGTATTATAGCAAAAAGTAAAAAAAAAGAATATTTTTTTTTCAAAAAATTGTTCTGCCCCCTCTACCAAAAAATGTAAAGTCAGAAGCTACAAAACACTTTCAGCTTCACAGCCGATTCCCTACTGCGCATGCGCAAAGCGTGCTTCGCTTTTTACCTGGTCCGACAGCGGAGTCACCGCGGCGAGGTCTCCCAGAAGTAGGGGACAGGTACCTGTCAAAAACAGGTACCAGCTCCCCCCCACAAAAGGACCCAAATGTGGCACTGAAGGGGGGGGGGGGGGTGAGCAGACAAGCTTTAATTTTCTGACTAAAGTTCCACTTTAACCAGCCAGTGATCATAAAGTTGTGGCTGACTGGTGTAGATTTCCCACTCCTCTATGATACTTGCAGGACAGCCAGGCCTCACACAGATGTGCCTCAGTGCTGAGAGCCCCCCATATACACACAATACATGCAGCCCCTCATACACCCAGCAGGCAGTGACACACCTCTGGATAATGTTCACTCGCTGACCTTAGAAGTCCTCCAACCCCAGACCGATATAGACCAGGCGATATCCTCTAGCTGCGCACATACATGACACAATAAGACACCCGCCAATGTCCGCACTCAGGAATGAAACTTCCCGCGCTCTATGGGATGGCGCGCTGTGCAACTCCGACCTGTGTCCCCACAGCCAGCCAATCAGAGCACTGGAAACAGGGCCGTACACAGTGCTCTGGAAGATGACGTACACAGCAGTCACGTGACGCGAGTCTCTCCGGGAGTAATAGCCGCCCGGCATGGTGGCGGAGAGTGGAAAGATGTGAATGAGTGCTAATGGTCCCCACACAGGGAGATAGTATAGAGGATGTGTGTCTGGCCTCTGTATAGGGAGGGGTGGCGGACTGCTGTGACCTAGGTAGGTTGGGTCATTTCTGGTGCAGAGATCTGGATAGGTCCGTCCCTGTAGAAGAGCACAGGTCTTCATACAGTACTATGTGCACAGTGCTATGTAACTCCTGGGTGACAAGAAGGCAAATATATACTGTGCACTATCCACAAGGGACAGCAGCTCACCAGAAGGCTCATTACACTGAGGGCCAAGTCACACTATTGATGTCTTACCACACGTAGCCTAGCGCTGCACTAAAATGCAGACATTCCATATTTTATCGCTGTGCACCTGCCCTGAATTACACTGCAATGTTAGGAAGCGCATCACGCTGCCCAACAATCCAGTGAATGAAGTGTACATTTTGTTCACTTCAAATAAAGCTAGTACAAAAAAAAAAAAGGCGGAGCAGTGTGTTGTGATTAATTGTGCATCACATTGCCCCATAGCGCAGTGGCCGGTGTTCTGTCGAGAAGTGCCCCCCCATCGAATAGTGCCCAGGATGTACTGCGCATTCGCCGAACGGAACAGCACAGCAGCTGATTTGCCAATCGGCTGGGCTGACGTAACCAGGGCGCATGCGCACATCATAGGAGGTATCTCTCGATGGGAGATACCATTTCACAGGTACAATTTAAACCTATACAAACAGCAGGGGAGACCGTAGTTCTCAGATTGTGCATTGCTGCTGCTGAGTGGCCGTGAAATGGTATCTTCCATAGAGAGATACCTCCTACGATTTGCGCCCTGGTCACGTCACTCCAGCTGTTTGGCAAATCAGCTGAAGTGAAGCTCTATCCTGCGCATCCGCGGGCACTGTCCAACTGCTCTGCGATTTCAGTGTGAATTCGGCAAAATGTCATTTTAAAGCGGGACGGTACCTGAAAAAAAAAAAATTTAAAGCCAGCAGCTACAAATACTGCAGCTGCTGACTTTTGATAAATGGACATTTACCTGTCACAGGTTCCAGTGATGTGGGCAGCAGAGGCCGATCAATCGATCGGCTCTCTGCTGCTGCCGACGCCATTCTCAGTGAGGGAATCAGGAAGTGGCTTCACTTCCCAGTTCCCTACTGCACATGCGCGAATCGCGCAGCGCAATGAGAATCGTCAGCGTCACGCGTGTGTGTCCCGGCAGACAGCGCGCCAGGACAGGAAGTGGCGTAAACTCCCGTGGGAGTTTATGCCCGGAAGTGGGTGCAGATACCTGTTTTAGACAGGTATCTGCACCCCCCTCCCCCCTGAAAGGTGCCAAATGTGACACCGGAGGGGGGCGAGGGTTCCGAAAAGCGGAAGTTCCACTTTAGGGTGGAATCCTGCTTTAAAAGCTCAATAAAGTTAGAGGAAAAAACAAAAGCACAAATCACATCACTTTAACCACTTACTGGGCACTTAAACCCCCCTCCTGCACAGACCAATTTTCAGCTTTCGGTGCTCGCACATTTTGAATGACAATTACTCAGTCATGCAACACTGTACCCAAATACATTTTTTGTCCTTTTTTTTCATACGAATAGAGCTTTCTTTTGGTGGTATTTAATCACCTCTGGGTTTTTTATTTTTTGCGCTATAAATGAAAAAAGACGGAAAATTTTGAAAAAAAAAAAAAAATTTTTTTCTTAGTTTATGTGATAAAATTTAGCAAATTATTAATTTTTCTTCATAAATTTTAGCCACAATTTATACTGCTACATGGATATTGTTTGGTGTTTGTGAAAGTTATAGAGTCTACAAACTGTGGTGCGAATCATAAAAAATTTAGCACACCTGATGTACTGGTGGCCTATCTCATTTCTTGCGACCCGAACAAGCCAGGAAAGTACAAATACCCCCCAAATGACTCCTTTTTTGAAAGTAGACATTCCAAGGTATTTAGTAAGAGGCATAGTGAGGTTTTTGATGTTGTAATTTTTTTCCCACAATTCTTTGCAAAATGAAGATTTTATTTATTTTTTTCACAAAATTTTCATTGTAATAGGTTATTTCTCTCACATGGCATATGTATACCACAAATGACACCCCAAAATACATTCTGCTACTCCTCCTGAGTATGGCGATACCAAATGTGTGAGACTTTTACACAGCCTGCCCACAGACAGAGGCACAATATCGAAATAGCACCATCGGGCGTTCTACAAGCATAAATTTCACATCTCATTTCTCAACCACCTATTACACTTTTGAAGGCCCTGGAGCACCAGGACAATGGAAACGCCCACAAAGTGACCCCATTTTGGAAAGCTAACACCCCAGCGTATAATCTATGAGGCATAATGTGTCTTTTGAACAGTTAATTTTTTTTCCAGAAGTTTTGGGAAAATGTGGAAAAAAATGAAAACGCATTTTCTTTACGCTAAGTTGTTCATTTATAAGATATTTCCAACACATAGCATGTACATAGCAAAAATGACACCCCAAAATACATTCTGCTACTCCTGAGTATGGCGATACCAAATGTGTCAGACTTTTACACAGCCTGCCCACATACAGAGGCCCAACATGCAAGGAACACCATCAGGTGTTCCAGGGACACATAGCATGCACATACCAAGAATTACACCCCAAAATACATTCTGCTGAGCAAAGAGTAAACAAAAGATTACCTGTGGTTTTAGTAGCGCAGTTGTCCACAGGAGGATAGCACTGGTCCAGGCAGCAGGCTTGGTCAGCAAAAGCGAACACAATTTTCCAGGCAACAGGCAGGAATAGTGTCCATAGTCAATACAGGCAGCAGGCAGGGATACTGTCCATATACAGTCCAGGGTCAGTGCAGGCAGAGATTGTCAGCAGTGCCAAAATATTGGTCCTGGTAGTAGGCAGGAACATGGTCCATCCACGTGGTGTGGTCAGTTCATGCGACAGGCAGAGGCATAGGTCCTACAGGCAGCAGGCAGAAGTAGGGCCTCGTTCAGGACAGAATGGGGACAGGGGTAGAGGCTTCTCCCACCCAAATCTCTTTGAAGCCTCCGAGTCTCCAGACCCTAATCTAGGAATGAGTAAACAAATGAAATAGTTTTCTTCATCCAGAAAAAAAATTCTGGAGCCCCTCACATATGTGAGACCCCTGTGTTATGAATCTCACTAGTCCACTGGCAGGGTACAAGATCAGTCCAAGAGGCATGGTCAAACAGTCCAGGGTCAGTTCCAGATCAGGCAGAGGTATGTACAGAATCGGTAGGCAGAAGCGTGGTCGAAGAACAGTCCAGGGTCAGTTCCAGATCAGGCAGAGGTATAAACAGAATCAGTAGGCAGAAGCATGGTCGAACAACAAGCCAGCGTCAGTTACAGAGCAAGCAGAGGCATAAGGGGTGTGAAGGTAAATGGCAGGAAATGAGGGTTATGTTTACCATACTTCACTAATAATGTAGTGAATTATGGTAACGGCGGAAACAGTCAACTACGCAGAGGCCTGGTTGGGAAGGACATTGGGCACAATGATAAGTGGCGTTCAGAGAGTCTGATTATCACATCGGATCAAATGTTTTTTGGTGGGCCGTTCGGGTATATAAGGGCAGTGGTGATTTCCTCCTGGTAGCCAAGGAAGGGTTTGTGTCTTTCAGTGGAGTTGCGGTAGATTACATAGGTGTTGTATATGGCCAAATTAAAGAAATAAATTGAAACATTTATTTACCACTGGTATGTTCTTCTTGTGGAAAGGTAGGGTTCGAGCATCTGGTCGTTGAAGTCGACACCCCCCATGAACATGTTGTATTCGTGGATACATAGTGGCTTTTGGATTGGGCCATTCCTCCTGGTGATCTCAACGAATAAGTTGTTGTGGGTCGAAGAAAGCATGTACACATCCCTTCTGTCCCTCCACTTCACAGCCAGAATTTCCTCATTATGTAAGCTCGCCGTCTCCCCTCTTCTCAGCTTCTTGTTGACGAGGATTTGAGGAAAGCCCTTCCGGTTCGTCCTTATGGTGCCGCATGCTGGAGTGTTCTTTCTCTGAAGGTTTCGGAACAGGGGCAAACTTGTGTAGTGGGTTTATGAGTCCCCAAATGACTTTCCCACTCGATCCAATATATTCTGGGCAATTAGGGGGATGTAGCTGGGTGTCCTTCCCTTCGTATACCAGGATGTATACCCTGTGGCTTGGTCGCACAATTTATACATTTTCACCCCATAGCGGGCCCTTTTGGTGGGAATAAATAGTTTTAAGCCCAGCATGCCAGAAAATTTGATTAGGGACTCATCCACACATATGTGTTGGTCTGGGGTAAACAACTGGGGGGAAGATCTCAGAAAAATAAAATATTAGCGGCCTAATTTTATAAAGCTTATTAAAATTTGGGTCATTTCGGGGGGGACACTGGGTATTATCATTAAAGTGTAGGAATCTCAAAATCATGAGATATCTGGTCCTGGGCATTACTGAGGAAAAGATGGGCATGTGGTAGATGGGGAGGGTTGACCAATAAGCACGTATTTCATTTTTATTGTTTAGTCCCATACAGAATGTGAGGCCCAAAAAAATTCTAAACTCCTCCACTGTTAGGGCTCTCCACTCGTAGGGACGGGCATAAGAGGACGTTGGGTTACTTGCTATAAATTGTTGTGCATACAGGTTGCACTGGGCCACAATCGATGCAAGCTTGTCCTCAGTAAAAATTAAATTGAAGAAATCTATCGGTGAAAATTTTTCTGTGTCCACCTGGACTCCTGGGTGGGCACTGAAAGGGGGAACGTTAGTTTCTCCTGAATTAGGAGGAAGCCACAAGGGGTTTTGAAGGGAATAGGGAAGGCTGGCATGGGACCTAAACCTTTGGGGCTGAGGTGACACCCCACTGGAACTTGGCCTTTGCCGAGGTACTGCGGTGCTGGTGGATGGCACTGCGGTACTGGTGGATGACACTGCCTCACCAGTACGCCTTTGTCTGGCGGGCGGACTCTCATCTTCCTTCTCTGAGGCTGTCATTGTACCACTACTTAGGACAGGCGTGTAGTTCATGTCAGACTCAGAATTTGAATAGGAGGAGGAATCCGAAGCGGAGAGCTCCCCGTTGCTCTCTTCGCCCGCAAGAATGTCGTAAGCCTCCTCGGCTGAAAATAATCTTTGTGACATGCTGATCACAAATGGCACTGATATGTGACACTGATGTGGCAGATGACACTGACAGGTGACACTGATTTGGCAGGTGACACATATTTTTTTTTTTTGTTCAATATCTTTTTATTTAAGAAAAGAAGAAACATACAACAACATGACATTTCGACATACCAGGATGTCTTCACTCTACTACGTGCAGGGTATATATTAACATGGGGTTCCTGTGTTCCCATCTCGTGACCTCAGCAACACAGGCCACGCCTTCAGATGGGAACAGAGGAGGCTCTTACAAACGTACAGGATTGATAGTTAAATTACCTGGCAAATCACATCTTATAATAATACTGTATAGGGTTGTATTGCAGGAGAGTAGAAGAGTGGGCAGAGGTGGGGGGGAGAGAGAAAAGAAGAGGGTTAGAGAAGAGAGGGTAGGATGGGGGGCAGGAGGGCTGGCTCGCATGGCTATCAATATAAGAAAATATAAAATCTAACAAGAAGAGAATATACATTCCTGAAAAAGTCTTCTTTAGGGGAGTCCGACATTCGGAGATCTATTGAAGTGGGTGTATCACTGGTGTTGAGGGTAGACCCCTTCATCCCCTACTCGTCCAGAGCGTGGGAGGAGATGATCTCTTTATAGCTTGCTGAAGTGGTAAATGAGGTCCACTGGGCCCACGTTAAGTTATGGCGGGTGGATGTCCCTCTTGCTATGTGTGTTAGTTCTTCCATGAGATTTATTTCATTTACTTTTGTAATCCAGGATTTTATGGTTGGGATTGAGTGTTTTCCCCAAAGGACCGGAATGAGGGCTTTGGCCACATTTAGTAAATGTGGAATCAAGGACCTTTTGTATCTGCTGATGGGTCTTTGAGTGGCATGAAAAAGAATAGTCCAGGGATCTAGAGGGAGGTTGATCTCGGTAATCAGATGAATGAGATCTACTATGGCAACCCAATATGGCCTTATGTGAGAGCATGACCACCAAATGGTAGCATGCGTGGCAGTGTCTCCACAGTTCCTCCAGCAGTTTGGCGAGTTCAAAGGGTACATGTGATGGAGTTTTGCTGGCGTATGATGCCATCTAGTGAGGAGTTTGTAGTTTTTTTTCCGCTATTGAGGATGCCAAAGAAGATATATGTGTAAGTTGGAGTATTTTGTCCTTTCTTTTGTCTGGTATCGTTGAGCCAAGGTCTTCTTCCCATTTGGACAGAAAGGTTGGGTATCAAGGACTTTGAAGCTCGATTAAGGCTCCATAAAATTGTGATACCGCATGTTCAGGTGGATCCATATAGCTAAGGATTGCCTCTATCCCACTAAGGTCCTGTAGTGATCTCAAGGGTTGAGGGAGCGATTATAGGAAGCTTTGAAGTTGGGCATATCTCCATCTGTCCATATGTGTAATGGTCTTAGGTCCAAGAATGTCAGGCAGTGGTTTAAGGGTGTTGGATACGAGGACCTGGTGAAGGGTTAGAGGGCCTTCTTGGGACCAGGCATTGAATCCAGGGTCAAGATTGCCAGGTGTAAAGTAGTTGTGGTGTAAGAGTGGCATTAAAAGAGAGTTGTATGCCCACCGCCATTTCTTGTGGAGGTTATCCCAAATATCCAGTAATGAGGTGGTAAGGGGGGAAGTGTGGCTTGAGAGCCTCCTTGATGCACGGGGTATCCGGGGACAGTGGAGAGGTTCGAGTCACTTAGATGTTGCTCCAACTGAACCCACAATTTAGACTTGGGGGGCGTATTTACAGTCTGCAATTTGGGTTAGCACCACAGCCTGATAGTATGCCTTAAAGTTTGGGAGGGCTATTCCCCCAGTGTGCTTGGATCGAAAAAGAACCGATCTAGCAATTCTAGCATGTCTATCCTTCCACACAAAGCGGGCGATCATGGTCTGGAGCACCTCAAAGAAGCCTATTGGAATTCCCAAGGGAAGCATGAAACATGAAAAGGATGCGGGGTAAAATGTTCATTTTGACTATGTTGGCCTTCCCTAGCCAGGAGTGTGATAAGGAGGACCATTTTCTGAGGTCAATTCTAATGTTATTTAGGAGAGGGATATAGTTATGTTTGAAGAAGGAGTGGATTTTAGGGGTAAGATAGATTCCAAGATACTTCATGTGCACCGTCTACCATCGAAATGGGAAAATGGGGTTTCAATTGGTCTGCTAGGTTCTTGGGAACCGTTAAGTTTAGTATTTCCAATTTAGATAAGTTGATTCTAAAGTTAGATAAGGATTGGAAGTCAGAGAACGCCGACATAAGGTTTGGGAGTGTAATTCGGGGTTGTTGGACAAAAAATAGGATGTCCTCATCGTAAGCTGCGTACTTGTGGTTTCTGGGACCAATTTGGATGCCATGTATGCTCGTGTTCTGTCTAATTGTGGCAAGGAAGGGTTCAAGAGAGATGGCGAATAGGAAAGGGGAAAGGGGGCATCCCTGTCTAGTCCCATTATGTCAAGAGAAGGGTTCACTAAGCGACCCATTTATACGCACTTGTGCAGTGGGATTAGAATAAAGCGCAGAAATGCAATGCCACATTTTAGGTCCCAGGCCAAATTAGCGGAGGGTCCATTTAAGGTACTCCCAGTCCACCCTATCAAACGCTTTCTCTGCGTCAGTCGAGAGAAGGAGGGTGGGCTGGGAGCACCTGCAGACATAGTGGATCAAAGAGAGGGCACAGAGGGAGTTGTCTCTTGCTTCCCTATGTGGGATGAAGCCTGTTTGTTTGGATGTTATCCATTGGGGAAGAAGGGGGAGTTGTCTATTTGCTAACACTTTGGCATAGAGTTTAATGTCGGTATTTAGGAGGGATATGGGTCTGTAGCTAGCACAGAGGGTAGGGTCCTTGTCGGGTTTGGGGATGACAGTAATGTGGGCAGTGAGGGATTCTGGTCTTATAGCTTTAGTGGGAGAAATATAATTGGCATATGCCCTTAGTCTGGGCAGTAGAACATCACTGAAAGTTTTATAATATAAAGTAGTAAAACCGTCAGGGCCTGGTGCTTTGCCTATGGGAGTGGATTTCAGGGCTATCTGGAACTCTTCAGTTGAAAAGTCAGATTCCATAGCTTTAAGAGCCGATCGGGACAGCTTGGGGAGGTTAGGCTGCTTTTAAGTAATCTAGAATACTTTTTCTTTTATCAGTCAAGGATGGTGGGGAGGTATTTCCTTGTACATTATATAAGTCTGCATAGAAATGTCTAAAGGCCTTGGTTATGGACGGGGTGGTGTGGAATAAAGGAGAGGGTTTTCTTTTCCTTAAGTGATCTGGCTAGTTGTTTCCCTGGCTTGTTGCCCCATTCATACATTTTTTGTGAGATGTAGTGAAATCTCCTCCTAGATTCGAGATCTAGAAGGGTTTTTAGCTCCTCTCTTTTGAGGGTAAGGGCTTCTAAGTGCATAGCCTGTAGGGACAGCTTGTGTTGTTTTTCCAATTGTTTTTCCAATTCCGAAATCTGACCAAGGACCTGTGGGCATGCTCTCTCTTTTTCCTTGTCCCAATTCAATAAGACATCCCCTCATGGTGGATTAATGAGCCTCCCATAAAACTGAGGGGGACACTTCTGGGGAAGCGTTTTCTCTGAAACATTGGGATATTGAGGAAGATAGCATGTTGACTTCTGCTTCATTTGAGAGCAGGTAGTCATTTAGTTTCCAGTTGCAGGAGCGATTAGGTAAAGATGGCATGGACAGGCGCGTGGTCAGAAATGGTTGCAGAGTGTTGGATTTAATATTTCTGCAGTTCACTTCCTGTTTTGCTGCAAGCAGAAGCAATGGCTGGGCCCACCTGCGGTGAAGACGGCTCCAGGCTAGAGGCACAGCCCCTGAGTGGAGAGTGTCCTGGATCACCTTTTGCTGGTGTTCATTGGATGAAGGCAAAGGGGGGGGTTTTGAATGAGTGAGCTTGGTAAAAGGAATTCGCAGAGAGCTCTTCTCTCTGTTTGCTGGGAATCCCTGACATGAGAAGATGTCTCTAGTCACCTCATGGTCTGGCGGCCATTTTTCGAGGCTACAAGGAGGGCCCTGTGATAAGTATCTTTGATATTCTTGTATTATATGATTTGATTGTAAGCCTTGTGATATTGTAATGTCTTTTAATACTTTATGTTAGCATTCCTGATTCTTGGGAAATAAATAAGATAGTGATTTACTAGCAGTAGTTTGTGTTTGGTTTCATAGCTAACCTCGTATTATTGTGATATTAAACGTAGCATGCGCTCATAGGTTTAACAGACTAACAACATTATAGGGACTAGACAAATTAATACATAGATATAAGTATTATATCGCGTACTTCATATGGCACCCCACCAAGGCGTGTAGAATGTATTTTTACACAGAATCCACAGACTAATGTATTTTTGTTTTGAGTCCTGGTAATCAAAGACACCCAGAACTGAAAATCGTCTCTCGTGTGGACAAGATTGGCGCTGGCTCGCGAATTATGAAACCACGCTTGGATGATCATAAAAATTTTGTGAAATATTTCATCAGATAGCGGACGCGCGACAAATCTGGTGAGACCCTTTTTTTTTTTTTTGTATTATCCGAGATATATATATGTATATATATGTTAAATGCTGTATTGCTAATGCAAAGTGTTAGAATACTTGTAGCTGGTCAAGAGGGCTGGTGAGTAAGGGCTGATCACCCTTGGTTAGCAATTGACAGGAATTACCATACATCTTTGAGGAAAAAAAAAAAAGTGAGAGAGATATTGTTAGTTTAAAAAAAAAAAAAAAAAAAACATTTTTGTCATTTTTATTTTTTGTCATTTTTTTTTTTTTGTCATTTTATTATTTCTACTCACGTGAGAGTGACATAACTCTCTGATCCAATAGAAGTTCAATGTGGCCTGCAAACTAACAGGAAGGCATTGATTAAGAGTCTGCCTTGTGTCTTAGGATGTGCCTTGTGTAGGCTGTAGAACTACAGGTAGCAGGTAGGAGTTTTTTTTTTTGTTTGTTGTAAGCTTTTGTGGGACTACAAGCTAGCTTGCAACGAAACCTTTGAATAGCCTTATCTGTTTGTCTGTAGTGCAGTGTAACCAAAACAGGTTTTACAGCTCCAGTATAGAGGGCTTGCTAATTAGCATATCAATGGAGGCCATCAAGCTATTCATCGCTAAACATGGGGCTATTAGATTTCAATCTACACAAGAAGGTGGGTTGACACAACAATTTAATGAACTTTTGACACAATGTAATACACATAACAGCCTTATAAGTAATAAATCAAAAAAAGGCAGAAAACAGAGGGTAGCAAATTTGATAGGCATGCTTCTTAAGATGAAACATATTTCTGAACAGAAAGAATCAGAATGGATAGATGAAAGGAAGCAATTCATGCAGCAGCTACAAAATATAACAAAAGATATATTAATTAGGGTTGAAAATGCAGATGCACAAGCGCGTAGGCAGATTGAACAATTAGTGACGGAAAAAGGCGAATTGGAACAGAGAGTACATGAATTAGGGAAAACGTGTGAGTTAAGAGAAGGTTGCATCGTTTTTTTGAATAGGAGGGAGGCTGAGAATTTGCAGGTTATCACAATGCTTAAGGAGGAATTACAGGGTGCACAGGCAGCCATAATGGATTTATCCTCCAAACATACAATAGCCGAAGATGCAATGGTGGAGGTACCCTCCGCACATGCTCAGTGTGCAAAAATACAAGTGGTACATAAAGAAAACCCGTATGCTATTGTTGCTGCAAATCATATTACTATGATGGGAATCAATGTTGGAGACGTAAATACAAACGTGATAACTGCGCTTGAAATTGATTCAGGAGTTGAAATGGAAACTTCTGATGACTCCTCAGACGATGAAAGTGTAAAGTCTGTTCATTCCAATCACAGTAATATAATCCAGCAATGTGAATTTCCAGCACAGGAGGTTAAAAAAAAGGGCCTATGCAGAGAAACCAGAGCTAAAATGTTGTTTGTGTAAAAGGGGAGGTCACATCGCAAAGTATTGTTGGGCGAATAACGATATCAAAAAAAGATCATACCTGAAAACTACCCCAAGGCGTTATGAATGTTATTCGGCCAGGTGGGGTAGCAATCCAAAGCATGGAGCCCATAGTAAGCAAACCCAATTCCCCGTTAAGACCCAATTACGGAGTCTACAAACTGAAAAGCAATATGTAGGACAGTTGCATAAAATCAAAATGGAAGTAGCCGAATGGTTATTCAAACATAGCACTGGGGGAAGCAATGCTAGCAGCACTTAGTCAGCTGCAAGTATGTTAAAAAATACTCTGATCAAAGTTTCCTTCCTATGAATAAGGTTTTAAGTATTTTTGTAGGTTTTTTTTATAAGGTTTAATGTTTTATTAATTTAATGAATTTTTATTAGGTTTTTTAATTTTCTTTATTATTAATTTTTTTATTTTTTCCATTAATTTTTTCAAATTTTTTTTATTATAAATTTTTAATGTTTTATTTTTTTTTATTATGAATTTTTTTTTTTTCTTCATATTTTTTTTTTTATTAATTTTTTTTTTCAATTTTTCATTTTTCAATTTTTTTTTTATTAATTTCGGTTTTAGTTTTAATGTTTGTAATTTTTATTTTTTTAGTTTAGTTGTTTATACTACAACTCAGTGTTCCCCTAGCAGTACAATTAATGAGAAGAGACTTGGGGCACTTAAAGTCAATTGTCATGATAATCGTGTTTAATCATTGTCTTTGTGTTCCTTTTCCAGAGACCAGGGAGAGAACAGGTTTGGATACTAAACATTTGTGTTTTGTTTGCAGGTCCGTCAAAGTGAGACCAACACGGGGGTTAGGTTATTGTAAATGCATAATCGATTATCACATGGTACCATGAGCTCATTAATTAGTAATTGTTTGCAAACAATGAAAATATTTAAACAATAATCTGACAAAACTAAAGAGTTACAAATGAGGTAGCAAATGTTGTGATGAAGTTACAAATGTTTTGTTTGTGTTGTTTTTCCCATTAACTTATTGTCTTTCAGATAAAAAAAAAAACATGTACTCTTCTCAGGAGAAAATCCATGGATGTCTTTAGTTAAAAGTTGAGTGTTTGTCATTGTTGTATGGTGGTTGTCTTGTCATGTGGTTCTTGGGTGATAATGGCAAGATTTTAATTTTTTTTTTGGGGTATTGGTCTAGTCATCTATTTTAGTGTTAATTTAGTTTTTTTTTTTGTTCAGGTGGGACATCACTATGTTTAGCCCACCTGAAAGGGGGGTAATGGGCGATGCCCTCAGGTAGCAGCTGGATACTTTTTGTTTAAGACAAAGTTGGTAGAAAACCAGTCTAGCCGCGGGAGGTTTTTCTTTTAATAGAAGGTTTAGCCTTTGTCCACCTGAAAGGGGAATTAGTGCATAGATCGTAAGATAAAGATAAATGCATTGGTTGTTTTTCTTTTTGCGTTTTTAGATTGAGAATTTTTGAGAAACAACAGTGACGTTCGTTTTTTAAATTTTTGATCATACCATGCGGATTCATTTTAGAGTGGAGTCTGCCTAAAGAGGTCAGGGTTGTTTTGATAGTTTGATCAAGTTGCAGAAGCCAGGAATACTAAGTAAATAGGAAATAGGAGTAAATATAATAAGCAAGCAGATATTATGGATAAGAATTTGATTCTGCTCTTGTTTTTCAATTCCAGAATCCTGGTGGAGCGAGATTGGAAAGGTTCTGGAAAAATGGATGACAGATGATCATCTGGTTGGCAGTTTGTCTGTGCCATACCACGCCCCAAATTTATTCTACTAAATATCAGGAGAGATGGGACAAACAAAAAGGTTCACTTTAACACTTTTCTTTTCCTATGGACGATCTGGTGCTGAATCTGAAAGACTGTGCCTATCAATAAGACTTGAAACATTTTTTTTTGCTGGACTCTCTCCTGATGAATGCAAACGTGTTATTTATATACGTACAATGGGTTGGAGGTTGGGGGAAGGAACATAACACATCCAATCCATCAGAACATGAAAATGTAAAATATATATGTTTTTGTTGGAGGGAGGAGTTGAAATAAGAAAAGTTGTGTAATGTATGACATGTATTGACGTAACGGAGTTTATATGGTGCAGGTACCCAGGAGGCGAGCACTTATACATAATAAGGTGTCTGTTGGCCGGACTAGAGGGTGTCAGGTGACACATCAATGGGGTGAACATTTCCTTGTATGGGGGAGATGCGCCTGGTTGAGGTCTCACCTGAGAAGTTGAAACCCTGCACAGGGAATGCCAGTGTATACACACAGGAGCATGCTCCGATAGATAAAGGGAGCAAACGCTGACTACCAGAGTACAGTATGCCTTCACCACATGGCGCTGCAACATCTCACAGTGGTTGATAAAACCTATTACCCTATATTTGCTGAGTATACGCTGAATCAAGTGCTGTCATCGTACCAGGGACTTACTCCCAGAGATGTGCGGACACAGAATAAGGTGCATGCAGGATGCTTATCTCTGAGGAGTAACCACAAGAGGAGGCATGTATTCAGCACTATATTGGGGGAATAGGAGCTGGGATGGGTGTTGGTAATGGAGTAGACATCGGTATCCTGAGGAACAAACTCTCAGCCATAGCTTGAGCGGGACTTTGTTACTCAGAGAGATTGGTGGCATCCTTAATAACATTCACAAAATACCCAGGGTAAATTAGCTCCAGATTTGGTGAACCATATTGAGAGGTTGGTGGAGGGTGTGAGGGTACAGGATGGAAATCGGTCATGGGCTCTGGCGTACACGCAGTGGCGGATGGAAGTGTCAACCAGCATCAAGCTGATTGTGCAATCTCTGTATAAAGGGAAGTGGCCTGATGAGTCAGCATCACCGCTCAGTAAGACTCTGCCAAAACACGTCGCCTACACTAATCCAAAATGGTGGTCGAATGCCTGGATGGGCTGTACCAGTTTGGATGGTGAAAGGTGTTAGGCTGTATGATCCCATATACAGAAGTGCGGACTTGGTCTGTATGTTTGGTGGCATCAATGGGCTTACTGATTGGGGATTCTATCTTGTCGCATTTGAGGCTAAATCACCCACATGTGATCAGAGGAGATGGAAGCAGGTTGATACTTCCTTCGGTCGGAAGTATGACCATGATGTCCTTTGTATGCCAGGTCAATACATCATGGTGGTGAACGTAAAAATGTTGGGAAGTTATTTCAGGGATCATTGCTGGGGAGGAAGCACCTGGGTGTCATTTGGGACATAGACAAGTTTGTTTCTTTGTCCTAAAGAATGCCGATGTAATGTTAGTCATAAAACTGGAAGGTTCCTTGAACCTAACCATAGGTAGAGGTGCATGGTATACCCTGGGCATGGTCTCTGAAATCCAGGCACAGGGATGGAATTGTGTGGTTTTGTAATTTTTGCAAATTTATATGTGTGATTAGACTCAATATTTATATAGAAGGGTCTCCCATTTGGCTATGCAAGTTGAGGGACGAATTGACAGTAGAGTCTCTGTGTACAAATTAGAGACCTTGCTGCCAAGTCAGAGCCCTGCAATACCGTTGTGAGCAAGCCTGCCTAATCCTGACCCATATGTACAGTAAAGGGTTATAGGGTTGGGTGCAGGGTGCGTAAATGGACGGGACACATATATATGTATATAGTATGGTAATAAGTTGATTTAGATTATGGTATAGTGTGACCTATGAGTATTGTAGGTTATTAATGTGGGTGAATAAGGCCCTCCTCGAGACTTATCTAAATAATAGATCAGTATTTGAGAGCTGTTTCATATGTTGCTCTGAATGTGTACTGGTGAATGGTGAATGAATGGATACCCCTTGCCTGTATTGCATCCGTCCGGAAGATACCAAAGATACATAATGGCGACATGGAAGCTGTCGCTGAACAAAGATGTGTCACTCAGTGGCAAAGCGGCACGTGTCGGGAAGCATAACACGGTAAGACCACAATGGACTGTTCCATAGGAGCTGTTTCTGGACACGTTGTAAAAATACAACACGTTAAGACGTTTAAAGGACTGTTCTATGGATACTGGTTTGGAAACGCATGTCAGGGACAAAACAGTTATGGACTGTTCAATAGGAGCCGTGTCTGAAGAAGGGTTTTTATGCGACTTTCAGTCGCAAAGCGGCATATGTTGGATTTAATATTTCTGCAGTTCACTTCCTGTTTTGCTGCAAGCAGAAGCAATGGCTGGGCCCACCTGCGGTGAAGACGGCTCCAGGCTAGAGGCACAGCCCCTGAGTGGAGAGTGTCCTGGATCACCTTTTGCTGGTGTTCATTGGATGAAGGCAAAGGGGGGGGTTTTGAATGAGTGAGCTTGGTAAAAGGAATTCGCAGAGAGCTCTTCTCTCTGTTTGCTGGGAATCCCTGACATGAGAAGATGTCTCTAGTCACCTCATGGTCTGGCGGCCATTTTTCGAGGCTACAAGGAGGGCCCTGTGATAAGTATCTTTGATATTCTTGTATTATATGATTTGATTGTAAGCCTTGTGATATTGTAATGTCTTTTAATACTTTATGTTAGCA
Organism: Lithobates sylvaticus; assembly: GCA_028564925.1. NCBI lineage: Eukaryota > Metazoa > Chordata > Amphibia > Anura > Ranidae > Lithobates > Lithobates sylvaticus. Next base: position 104,086,781 of record CM053034.1, on the reverse strand, counting down.
TTCCTGATTCTTGGGAAATAAATAAGATAGTGATTTACTAGCAGTAGTTTGTGTTTGGTTTCATAGCTAACCTCGTATTATTGTGATATTAAACGTAGCATGCGCTCATAGGTTTAACAGACTAACAACATTATAGGGACTAGACAAATTAATACATAGATATAAGTATTATATCGCGTACTTCACAGAGCGTAAATGAAGGAGGTGAAAATGATCCAGGAAGATGTCTATCCTGGAGTAAGAGAGGTGTAAGAGAGGTGTGTTTAAGAGAAGTGGGAGTAGTCCCTGTCTTTGGGGTGCAAGATGCGCCAAACATCTATGAGCTGTAATTCCATAAATGTTTTCTTTACCTGGCTTATTCTTTTGAACGGGATGCTAGAACGGCTTCTGGAGGTGTCAATATTAGGATCAAGGGGCATGTTTAAATCTCCCGCTAAGATAATCATACCTTCAGCAAATTGTGATATCTTCGAAAGGATTTTGAGCAGGAATGCTGGTTGGTTATGGTTGGGGCTATATATATTCGCTAGGGTGCATTGAATGTTACCCAGGTGGCCTTTAAGGAACAAATATCGACCATGATCGTCTGCTATCAGACCCAATGGCTACCCCTTTCGCTTTGTTAATGTCAGAGAGACTATAGAACCAGCTAGGGTAATGCCGCGAGTACAATTTGATTCTTGTGGAATGCGTTAGGTGGGTTTCTTGCAGGAAAGCAGTGTGAACGGTGTAATTCACATAGTATTTGGTGTCTTTTGGCTGCGACATTAAGACCCCTAACATTATACGATGAAACCTGTAGGGTAGCCATTATGTCAGGAGTGAGTGAGTCCCTTCAACATACAGCCATGCGAGCCAGAGGAGGAGAGGGGGATAGGAACACATTCGGGGGGGGGGAGAGTAGCTGGAGATTAGGGGAGAGAGAGTATAGTAAGGGAAAGGAGGGCAAACATATCTCAAGAGATGGTGTGGAAAAGTCGTCCTCAACAACATTAGGGAGAACATTGCAATCACGCAGAAATCTGCAGTGGTCCCATGGGGGGGGGGGGGGGGAGCCGACGGACCTCATAGCCTCATAATCGCCCTTCGTTTCTGAGCACATTCAGAAACGGTCTTAGAGCCCTGCGGCGGTCGAGCGTTTCCTTGGAGATGTCAGGGTATATGTTGAGATTCGCCCCATCAAAGTCTATTTCAGGGGTATTGCGTAATTTAAGCATTACAGCATTTTTGTCTTCAAAATAATGCAGGCGGCATATGACGTCCCTTGGCAGGTCTGAGGCAGCATTGCGTGGTCTCAGGGCTCTATGCACATGATCGAAGCGCAGGGGGGATGTAGCAGAATTGCCCAGTATAGTGTTGAGGACACCTCTAATGGAGGGTTCTAGGTCATTGTCCCTGGTTGCTTCTGGTAAACCTCTAATGCGTAGATTGTTTCTATGGTCACGATTCTCAAGGTCTTTGTATAGAGAGGCCCTATGTGCAAATGCAAGCTGGGTGAAAGTTTCTTGGAGTTCTTTAATGGCGGCCGCCTGTGTGTCTTGGCGATCCTCCATCTCCTCTATTCTGCCTAGGAGATGTGACATGTCAGTTCTCACTGCAGAGATGTCTTTTCTAATGGACTTTTCCATGCTGTGGAACATACCTGCCATTTCTTTTTTAATCTCACATACCAGCAAGGACATCTTGGAGCCCGCCGGAGTTCCGGGTTCGTCTAGTATATCGGAGCCGCAGGAGGAGGCACGAGAGCTCTCACGTGGGGAAGCGGCGTCAGAGCCTGGGGAGATAATCGACCTTGAGGCTCTGGCTTGCACGCTCCGCGTGCTAGGCCTTTCTTTCCCCGCCGCCAAAAATCGTTTGATGGAGCCCACAGCTGCTTGATGTGAGGCCGATGACTTCCCGGATCAATTACAGAGGGATGAGTGCAATCCCGGTGTTTTAGCTGGCATTTTAGTAGTGGTTAGGCCAGCGGCTAGTCGGAGCTCCTCTCAAACACGTCCAGTCAGCGCCACGCCCCAGGTGAGACTGATACGTGGCACTGACAGATGGCACTGATACGTGGCACTGACAAATTGCACTGATACGTGGCAGTGATGACACGTGACACTGGCAGATGGCACTGATGTGTACTGTTGGCACTGTAAAATTTGTATTCAATTGGTAACACTCACTGACTACACAGATTCGCTCTCTCTTCTCACACGCTGTCTCTTTACATTTGAGATCATCTCTCATTGGCTGCTAAGATCGCGGTGTAAACAGCCGCTGTGATTGGCGGTTTACAGTGATCTGTAATTGGCCGTGTCCGACGGACACGGGCAACACAGATTTTCCCCGCTGCTTGCCCTCGAGGGGATGTCCTCCCGGCAGGGAACCTCCGCGCTGAAGCTGTCTTTCGGCTATAGCGCGGGCGCGAAGTGGTTAAGAGTTTGTCCATGAATCGCACAGGAACGCACTGTGCATTATTGTGCAATTCACATGCGATCCATATGCAGTGTGTTTTCAGCCCATTCATTTGATTGGTCTAAAATTGTGTTTAAACTGCACCAAAAGTAGTGCATGCAGTACTTGCAAAATGCACAACAACTGAATTGCATGGTACTGCTGTACCATTCGATCCAGTGCAGGCAAACACACTGCATGTGCGACTAGTGATTGTGGTGTTAAGTTAACATTCACACCCGTTGCAGATCAGAAGTGCAGTGTGTTTTGAAAGCCGCGCGTCAAACGCACACAGAACTGGGTTTCCCACACTGCATTCTGCCCCTTACAGCTGTCTATACAGTAAAATCCTGAGTGTTACTATGTGATCAGCATAAACCGGCCCTTTAAGTTGTTGTAAAGCAGTGTTGCCAATCGTCAGTATTTTTACTGACAGCCAGTAACAAATGGGCACTTTTCTCCTGCCGATAAATGCCAGTGACAGGAAAAGGTTGCCAGTAAAAAATATTACTGTGATGCTCGGCTTGGAACTGCGCATGCGCAGTTCCATTCTGGAGCTAGCTGAGACCATCCGAGTGCCTGCTACAGTATGTTGTGGGGGCAAGTCTGGCAGGGGTGGTGACTGAGCATGTTGTGTAAGGTCATAATTGAAGGGCAGCCGGAATCTCGGGTGCGGGTCTGCAGGACAGGAGAAAGGTTACTCAAAGGTTACTCGCCACCAGTGCCCCACTCAAACCCTGCCCGCCCCTATTTCCACCCCTAGACACACCCTCATAAATTATCTCATGAAATGACACTTAAATGTTTTATGCAAAAATATTATAAATATTAAAAACAACTTTATCAGTGCAGCCTCACCTGTGCACCTCAATGCAGCCTCACCGGTGCCCACCATTGCAGCCACACTGTGCCCACCATTGCAGCCACACTTTACCCACCATTGCAGCCACACTGTACCCACCATTGCAGCCACACTGTACCCACCATTGCAGCCACACTGTACCCACCATTGCAGCCTCACTGTGCCCGTTGCAGCCTTACTGTGCCCGTTGCAGCCCCACTGTGCCCGTTGCAACCCCACTGTGCCCATTGTAGCCATACTGTGCCCCTTTGCAGCCATACTGTGCCGGTTGCAGCCCCACTGTGCCCATTTGTAGCCATACTGTGCCCATTGTAGCCATACTGTGCCCCTTTGCAGCCCCACTGTGCCCCTTTGCAGCCCCACCGTGCCCATTGTAGCCTTACTGTGCCCCTTTGCAGCCCCACTGTGCCCCTTTGCAGCCATACTGTGCCCCTTTGCACGGCTGGAGGAAGAGGAGAGCCGCGGGAATCGGGATAGCACGCTGTTACCGGCGCTTACATTATACTTGTCTTCGCTCTGCTCGACACAGCCACGCCTCCTCCTGACCCGTGCCAGTGATAGACAGAACGCATCGCAGCATTGGACCGGTGTTCTGTCTATCACTGGCAAGGGTCAGGAGGAGGCGGGGCTGTGTTGGACAGAGCGGAGACAAGTATAATGTAAGCGCCGGTAACAGCGTGTTATCCCGCCGGCTCTCCTCTTCCTCCCTGGGGCGATCGCTGGGAGAATGGCTCCCGATAAACCTGCCGATGGTGCTCTCCCCCCCCATCCCAGGCAGGCAGCCCAGCTCGCAACCCCTCATTTTCCACTCGCAAAATGCAAGTAGGCGAGTGGAAAATTTGAGGGCTGGCCTAGTAGCTTACATTTTATTTACAGGCATGGTCAGTTTTGTTGGAATCCTTCCACGAAAAGAAAAGAACCCACAATTTTCTCTGAAACAACTTCTAAAATAACTTACAGAACAAGTGACAAAAGTAACAGGCATCCACTATTGTTTATTCTATGGTTAAAGCCTAAGTTTAGTTAAAATCAAAACATAAAAATCAGCATTTGCAGTATATGTGACTTGTGCTGATTCTTCGTTTAGTATAGTGGGGGTTAATACAAGTAAAGAGCTGTCAGGAGCTCTCCTGCCAGATTCGCCATTCATAAAAGCCGGAGGCGATGATCTAGGATGGAATAAACACAAAGGCACATCATACTAACTGTAACTTATGTCCCTTGTGCTGATTTACAGTATCTTACAAAAGTGAGTACACCCCTCACATTTTTGTAAATATTTTTTATATCTTTTCATGTGACAACATTGAAGAAATTACACTTTGCTACAATGTAAAGTAGTGAGTGTACAGCTTGTATAACAGTGTAAATTTGCTGTCCCCTCAAAATAACTCAATACACAGCCATTAATGTCTAAACCGCTGGCAACAAATGTGAGTACACCCCTAAGTGAAAAAGTCCAAATTGGGACCAATTGGCCATTTTCCCTCCTCAGAGTCATGTAACTCGTTAAATTTGGTGTTATCGCTCTCACTCTCTCATACTAGTCACTGGAGATTCAACATGGCACCTCATGGCAAAGAACTCTGAGGATCTGAAAAAAATAATTGTTGCTCTACATCATGGGTCTTCAAACTACGGTCCTCCAGTTGTTCAGGAACTACATTTCCCATCATGCCTAGTCATGTCTGTGAATGTCAGAGTTTTACAATGCCTCATGGGATTTGTAGTTCTGCAACAGCTGGAGGGCCGTAGTTTGAGGATCCCTGCTCTACATAAAGATGGTCTAGGCTATAAGAAGATTGCCAAGACCCTAAAACTGAGCTGCAGCACGGTGGCCAAAACCATACAGCAGTTTAATAGGACAGGTCCCACGCAGGCCTCACCATGGGTCGACCAAAGAAGTTGAGTGCACGTGCTCAGCATCATATCAAGAGGTTGTCTTTGGGAAATAGACGTATGAGTGCTGCCTGCTTTGCTGCAGAGGTTGAAGGGGTGGGGGGGGGGGTCAGCCTGTCAGTGCTCAGACCATATGCTGCACACTGCATCAAATTGGTTTGCATAGCTGTCATCCCAGAAGGAAGCCTCTTCTAAAGATGATGCACAAGAAACCCCCGAACAGTTTGCTACAGACCAGCAGACTAAGGGTATGGATTACTGGAACCATGTCCTGTGGTCTGATGAGACCAAGATAAACTTATTTGGTTCAGATGGTGTCAAACGTGTGTGGTGGCAACCAGGTGAGGAGTACAAAGACAAGTGTGTCTTGCCTACAGTCAAGTATGGTGATGGGAGTGTCCTGGTCTGGGGCTGCATGAGTGCTGCCAACACTGAGGAGTTACAGTTCATTGAGGGAACCATGAATGCCAACATGTACTGTGACATACTGAAGCAGAGCATTATCCCCTCCCTTTGGAGACTGGGCCGCAGGGCAGCATTCCAACATGATAACAACCCCAAACACACCTCCAAGACGACCACTGCCTTGCTAAAGAAGCGGAGGGTAAAGGTGATGGACTGGCCAAGCATGTCTCCAGACCTAAACCCTATTGAGCATCTGTGGGGCATCCTTAAACGGAAGGTGGAGGAGTGCAAGATCTCTAACATCCACCAGCTCTGTGATGTTGTCATGGAGGAGTGGAAGAGGACTCCAGTGGCAACCTGTAAAGCTCTGGTGAACTCCATGCCTAAGAGGGTTAAGGCAGTGCTGGAAAATAATGGTGGCCACACAAAATATTGATACTTTGCTCCCAATTAGTACATTTTCACTTAGGGGTGTATTCACTTTTGTTGCCAGCGATTTAGACATTAATTGCTGCGTGTTATTTTGAGTGGACAGCAAATTTACACTGTGATACAAGCTGTACACTCACTACTTTACATTGTAGCAAAGTGTCATTTCTTCAGTGTTGTCACATGAAAAGATATAATAAAATATTTACAAAAATGTGAGGGGTGTACTTACTTTTGTGAGATACTGTATGAACAGTTCCAAATACCAGTCAATATTGGCACAAAACATGCAGATTTCTGCTAGAAAGCAGAACATGAAGAGGAACTTCATCTTTCAGCATGACAATGACCCCAAGGATACATCCAAATCATCAAAGGAATGGCTTCACCAGAGGAAAATTTAAGTTATGGAATGGCCCAGACCGGAATTCGATTGAAAATCTGTGGGGTGATCTGAAGAGGGCTGTGCACAGGAGATGCCCTCGCAATCTGACAGATTTGGAGTGTTTTTGCAAAGAAGAGTGGGCAAATATTGCCAAGTAACGATGTGCCATGCTTATAGACTCAAACGCAAAAAGACTGAGTGCTGTAATACAATTAAAGTACAGAAAAGTTCTGAAATGATTTATCTTTATCTCATTTTGTTTACATCACAGAAACCTGACATTTTAACAGGGGTGTGTAGATTTTTTATATCCACTGTATATTCACAGAGTCACAAAAGGTCTCTTAACAATGTACATGTAATGCCTAATCGATGTACAGTTAAGGTTGAACTTTGGTAGAAAATGTTAAAACACCCTTAATAAAATAAGGTATTGTGAAATAAAGTGAGTTTGTTGTAATCCTATGTATGTATTCATTGATGGGTTTCTAAAAGAATTTAAAGCTAAACTCCAGGGAATTAAGAAACTACCCTTACAATGGGACTCCCCCTGCACTGCAAGGATTAAACGCTCATTTTTGTTGAAGGAGAGAGTAAAAAGCACTTTTACTGGGTGGACTTTCAGCATTCTTATTTACAATGCAGGGCTATTGGTCCTATATTGTACGAAATAACATCAAAGTGCAACCTCCTGGACAGAGCAAAAAAGAGAAGTGACTTTCGGAGACTGATTGAGGAGAAATGGGGTAAAGTAAAAGTGCTTTTTAATGATACCCTAGGCAAAAATGAGCATTTAATCCTTGCAGTGCCTAGGGATCTCCACTATAAGTGTAGTTGGGGAAGAGGCTCATCGTGGCCTCTTCCTCCCACTTACTCTGTAGTCCGGGTGGCACATTTCTCATACTCACCCACCCAGAGGATCCAGTGTTGTCCCGCTGAGATCCTCTTGTATTCCGCCACCTCTAAGTCCTGTGCCGCCATGTTGATTGTGACATCATCAAGAGGCCCGTTGGCTCTTATTGGTTCAGCCGGCGTGCCTCCTGATGATGCAGCATTAACCTGCCCCTTCTCCTTTCTAAAAGCCCTTTCACACTCAAGCATTTTTCAGGCACTAAAAATAGCACCTGTATAGCGCCTGAAAAAAGCGTGTCCTTTCACTCCAGTGTGAAAGCCGGAGGGCTTTCACACTGGAGCGGTGCGCTAGCAGGACGGTAAAAAAAAGTCCTGCTAGCAGCATCTTTGGAGCGGTGTATTCACCGCTCCTACCCATTGAAATCGATGGGACAGCGCGGCAATACCGCCTGCAAAGCGCCGCTTTGCGAGGGGTTTTAACCCTTTTTAACCCCCGCTAGCAGCCGAATACCACGGCTAAAACTATGGTAAAGCAGCGCTAAATATAGCGCTGCTTTAGCGCCGTCGCCCGCACCACCTTAGTGTGAAAGGGGCCTAAATGAAGCGATATGCCTCCTTAAATATGTGCTATGCATATCCCAGGAGGCAAAGGGAGGACCTTGCACGGCATTCACCTAGGTGAATGAAGTGCAAGGGGGCGGGGCCGCACTTTATTAATGATAAAAAAGATAAACCAAAGCAACACAATAGATCATAATGCCTCCTGGGATACCAACGTTGCATATCCCAGGAAACATTACTTTTCTACCATTTTTAGAATAGTATATAAACAGTCATGGCGCCAGATCTCTGTCTGCACATGTGCAAGATCTGCGCAGGGTCTGTTTACATGACTGGGATAATTGTCCTGCAGCCCCCTGGGATATGGTATTTGGAGGCTGCAGGAGGAGAATTATTCCCATTCACATGAGCAGACCCTGCGCAGATCTTGTGCATGCACAGACAGAGATCTGATGACTTTGGTAACTCAGAGTGCTGCAGGAGGAGAATAAAACATGACTGGCGATTGCAGAGCCAGCAGGAAAAACTTAAAAAAGGTAAATAAATGATGCTGTCATCAAGTGAGAAAGCCCAAGAGTGTGAAAGGCTTAGAACCCTTGTCAGCTTTCCACTGCTATATTGGGGTTCCGTTACCGTAATTATTGTCCCTGTAACAGCAGTAAGTAAGACACAAGAATAAAAAATGCGTTTTTAGCAAGGTAAGAACTACCATCAGCTTTTACTGCTGTATGTGTTCCTAGTGCAATTTTTTTCTCACTTCCTGTCTGGTAAAATTATTGCCACATACCCTTTAACTACTTCACTACCGGGCACTTTTACCCCCTTCCTGCCCAGGCCAATTTACAGCTTTCAGCGCTGTTGCATTTTGAACAACAATTGAGCAGTCATGCAACACTGTAACCAAACTAAATGTTTATAATTTTGTTCACACAACTAGAGCTTTCTTTTGGTGGTATTTAATCACCACTGCAAAAGTGAGTACACCCCTAAGTGAAAATGTCCAAATTGGGCCCAAAGTGTCAATATTTTGTGTGGCCACCATTATTTTCCAGCACTGTCTTAACCCTCTTGGGCATGGAGTTCACCAGACCTTTCACAGGTTGCCACTGGAGTCCTCTTCCACTTCTCCATGACGACATCATGGAGCTGGTGGATGTTAGAAACCTTGCGCTTCTCCACCCTCTGTTTGAGGATGCCCCACAGATGCTCAATAGGGTTTAGGTCTGGAAATATGCTTGGCCAGTCCATCACCTTTACCCTCAGCTTCTTTAGCAAGACAGTGGTTGTCTTGGAGGTGTGTTTGGGGTCGTTATCATGTTGGAATTTTGCCTTCGGCCCAGTCTCCGAAGGGAGGGGATCATGCTCTGCTTCAGTATGTCACAGTACATGTTGGCATTCATGGTTCCTGCAATGAACTGAAGCTCCCCAGTGCCGGCAGCACTCATGCAGCCCCAGACGCATTGTAGCAAAGTGTAATTTCTTCAGTGTTGTCACATGAAAAGATATAATAAAATGTTTACAAAAATGTGAAGGATGTACTCCCTTTTGTGCGATACTGTATCTGAAAATTGATCAATCCTGCTGTACTGACGGTCTATCTAATTTCTTGAGGCCCAAGAATGTTAGGACAGTACAGATATCCCCCAAAATGACACTTTTTTGGAATGTAGACAGTCCAAGGTATTTAGTAAGAGGCATGGCAAGTTTTTTGAAGTTGTAATTTTTTGGAAAATGAAGAAAATAAATAGTTTTTTTTAACCTCTTCTCGCCTGCCGTATGCAGAATGAGGGCCACAGGGTGGTTGTATTATCCTGACTGGGCGTCATATGACATTCAGCAGGATAAGTCTCTCACGCTCAGCGAGCGGTGGTGGGGTGTGTCACTCTGACAAACCGCATATCCGATCTTGGTAAAGAGCCTATGACGTAGGCTCTTTACCCTGTGATCAGCTGTGTCCAATCACAGCTGGTCACATTGTAGCCAGGAAGTGCCGTTTATTGTCTTTTCCTCTATTCGTGCTGACAAGGCGTGGGTAGAGGAGAGCTGATCAGTGGCTCTCCTGACGGGAGGGTCTGATAATCAGCGCATTGATTATCAGTGCAGACCTATCAAGGATGCCCACTAGAGCACACCAGGGATGCCAACCTGTGCCCACCAGGGATGCAAATCAGTGCCCATCAAGGATGCCAATCAGTGCTCATCAGTATAACTTGTCAGCGCCACCCATCAGTGCTGCATATTAGTGCTTCTTTATCAGTGCTCCTCAGTGAAAGAGAAAACATACTTTTTTTTCACTATTTTTTAGCAAAAAATAAAAAAAAACAGTGGTGATCAAATACCACCAAAAGAAAGCTCTATTTCTGGGGGAAAAAATTATAACAATTTTGTTTGGGTACAGTGTTGCATAACTGCGCAATTGTCATTCAAAATGCGACAGCGCTGAAAGATGAAAATTGGCCTGGGCAAAAAGGGGGGGAAAGTGTATTGAAGTGGTTAATAAATTTGGTTAAGGCTCACTTTGCAACTAATACCCAATCACATGCAAGGAAAATGAAAAAAACTAATGTTTGCTTGCACATGATTGGATGATGGAAGTCGGCAGAGCTTCCCCTCATTTACTAAGCTCTGGAGTAACTGCGAAGTGTAAAGTTGCCTTTAGTAAATGAATCTCTTTCGCTATTAGCAATCAGAAAAGGTTTGAACCTTTTTTAAGATGATTGCTGTTAGTATAGGAAGTAAGAAAGTCTTACCACCAGGGACACAGCAACAGAAACCCAACAGAGTTTCTGTCCTGGTAATACAAAAAAAAATTGAGTGGCAGTCCTAATTTGACAGATGTTCTAACCCACCCTTACCCATTCTGTCCTAACCTAGAAGGGAAAGTGTGGAAGCTAATGACTCATGAAAGGCTATGAACGGTACAGAGAAACAAAATTTTGTGTAGTCAGTAATATTGCCATACTGGTTTTGTTTAAACTAAATATTGAAGGAATAGTAAGGTACAGTATACTGTATATTGTTAGTGTTCTTGGATTTAAATATAATTTAAGGCAAGTGACTAGGAAGGGTTTTGTCAACTTTGTGGTTGAGAAAAGTAGCTGGTAGCCATTTGCACTATAGAAGTGGTGGCGGATGCTGTGACCAGAAGTATATTTACCGTAATCTTTGAGTGTATGGCAGTTTTCAGTAGGGAACCCCAAAATGGTTGGGGGATAAACAGAGGGAGTCCAGAGATTTATTGTAGTGGATCTACAAAGCAGACATACTAATTTAAATTTACACATTAAAGGCTAACTTTAAGCAACATGCTACACTTGTATTTAGGGTGCAATATGTAAGTTGTTGCCAAGCACCCCCCCCCCCCCCTTTTTGTTTTCTCAGAGGTGAATATTGCCTTTAAATGATTTCCAGTGTTGTGCAAAAATATATTTTTTTGTTGTAGCCACGTTATGATACCTCCGGTTAGTTATAACATTTTTGCCTTTTCCCTTATTTGCAATCAACCTGTAAGTTGACAGTTATGATTTAACCAGATTTAGTATTAACATTTAGAGAGCATTTGAATGAATGTGGGTGGACCTTATGCTCATCAGCAGATCATCTCCATGATGCTTATAATCTGTCATACGGATTGGACAGCTTTTTTTTTTTTTTTTACAGGCTTCCAAAATATATATTGAGGAGTCAAAGTATTAGCAGTTATCATAGCCTCCAAATTAGAGCTACAGCCCAAGATAAAAAAAAAACAACAAAAAAACAAGGATCATTTTTGAAAAACCTGTTTTGTTCTTCTTTGATGTAAACCCATCATTTACTAAAGTAGCAATGGGTTTTAATGACCTCCTACAAACTGTTGGAGGGTTGGGTCGTTTCCAGGTGCTCAATACTGCTATGTTGCTCTTTCCTATGATATTAATGGCTTCACATAATTTCCTACAGAATTTTACAGCGGCAGTACCCCCACATCGCTGTCGTATTACAAATTTAGACAATGATTTGGTTTCTTTTAATCTTAGCAACATTGCAACATTTATACCAGTGGATGACAACCTGAAGAGCAAAAGTTGTATAAGGTTCAGAAATGCAGAGCTTGGCCTCTGGACTAACGTCACTTCAACAAACAACACGGAATCCTGTAAGGATGGCTGGGTCTATGACAAGAGCATCTTCATCTCCACTATCGTCACAGAGGTAATGCACAGAAAATCATGAGGCTAAATGGAAAAAAGATGTTGAGAGTGTTCACACAATGCAATTTGTGAAGATTCACTTCAATTCAATCATGGAAAAAGAAAATCCCTGTTTACTTTTTTCTGCACATGATTGGATAGCTGAAGTAAATATTCACACACATTTTAGGCTAGACCTAATTTTTAGAAGAACAGAAAAAGAGAACACTGGATTGTACAGATCATTTACTTTTATTAAACTAAACAAAATTGCACCTAACAACTCGAACTTGAGCTTGAAAGGCCAAAGCAATCCAAGTGTTTTATATTGTCCCAGTTCATCCCAATACAATGCGTTATTGTGTGCTATAAACAAATGCATTACAGCATACATTGGCAGCACATATCAAAGCAATATGCACTGATGTGTGCTCTGTGGTGTGAACCTACCTTTATTGTTGGCACTTTGAAAAACTGAACATCCTATTAGCAGGGATTATGAGCTGCATTATGTGTTCTAAATCGCAATTTGTTTTAGTGTACTTCAATAGATGTAGTGCACGTTTGTTCTTTTCTAACATTTTCAGAGTTCAGAGCTTGAAAGCATTTCTCAGGCACTGTTTTGAATACCTTCTTGATTGTCATTCAGGTTGTACTTTGGATATTGCATCCTTGTGTTTTTTTTTTGTTTTTTGAGTAATTTTTAGTAACTGAATCATGCTAAGAAAATTGCTAGTAATTAGTCTAGGGCTACACAAGTGATTTTTAGTAGCTCAGTTGCACTACTAAAATCTACCACAATCATTCAATGCTGCAATTTAAAGTGGATACGTGAGCAAAATATGTCATGCTGAGTCTGTCACTAGCATTAACACAGCAGGTTTTTTTGAGTCCTCTATAACATTTAATCAGCAATCGAACCTGCAAGTTCATCTATTATTTTTCCACTTCCTTTAACAGAGGGAATTGTCCAGCAAAAGTGGCAGTTACATAGTTACATAGTAGGTGAGGTTGAAAAAAGACACAAGTCCAACCTATGTGTGTGATTATATGTCAGTATTACATTGTATATCCCTGTATGTTGCGGTCATTTAGGTGCTTATCTAATAGTATCTTGAAACTATCGATGCCCCCCCCCCCCCCCCGCTGAGACCACCGCCCGTGGAAGGGAATTCCACATCCTTGCCGCTCTTACAGTAAAGAACCCTCAACGTAGCAGTGTTGCCAACCATCAGTATTTTTACTGGCAGCCAGTAATAAACTGTCATTTTTCTGCTGCCAGTAAATGTCAGTGACAGGAAAAGGTTACCAGTAAAAATTATGGCTGTGACACTCATAACTGCGCATGTGCATATTCGGCCTGGAGCAAAATACCTACCTTAAATCACATTGCTAATTGCACATTGTACTTGTAGCGTAAATACTGAAACTTTCACTTAAAACTGTAATTTTGGAAATGCCAGTAAAAACATGGCTTTGACAGAATATTTTGGGTGTCATATCAGTAAAATTCAATATGGTAAGTTGGCAACACTGCTACGTAGTTTAAGGTTAAACCTCTTTTCTTTAATTTTAATGAGTGGCCACGAGTCTTGTTAGGCCTGATTCACACCTATGCATTTTTAGTGCTTTTTGCATTTTGCAGATTTGCACTACAGAACGTGGTCCATAGGAAACCATGTTAAATGGACTGTAGTGCAAATCTGCAAAATGCAAAAAGCACTAAAAATGCATAGGTGTGAGTCAGGCCTTAAACTCACTTCTGTGAAAAAATTTTATCCCTATTGTGGGGTCACCAGTATGGTATTTGTATATTGAAATCATATCCCCTCTCAACCATCTTTTCTCCAGAGAGAATAAGTTCAGTGCTCATAACCTTTCCTCATAACTAATATCCTCCAGACCCTTTATTAGCTTTGTTGCCCTTCTTTGTACTCGCTCCATTTCCAGTACTTCCTTCCTGAGGATTGGTGCCCAGGACTGGACAGCAGTTACAGATGTTGAGACAAACTACCATATATAACACTAGCAGGGGTGCTTACAATGGTCAGATGTTATTCATATGATTTTAACTTTTTTTTAAACTGAAACTAAGATATTGGCTCAACTGCTTAAAAATACCTCGTATTGCCTCATCCATGCTAAACCCCCAGATCCCCTTGACTGGCCGATGTGGTTGTTTATTGTCTTCTGGAGTATGCCCCCTACTTGTTTCTCTGTGGGGACGACCCCTTGAGGACCAAACTAATATTGCCACATATCTACTGAAACCTACCCTTGATATCATGTTTCTGCACCCATGTCCCCCCACCCCTTTTCTCCCCCCTTATGTTCTTTCCTCCCTCCCTTACCCCTTCTGTCTTCCTCCACTTCCCCAGCCCCCCTTTTTTCCCTTTATCTCTCCCCTATGTTTCTTTCTTTTTTTTTCTCTGCTTCTCTCCAAATCATTTTTGGCCCATATGCCTGGCTGATGGAGACCCATTTTGACTATGTCCAGCCTTGTTTGCTGCACATGTAGGTGGGGCATAACCAGCGGAGCCAAGAATTGTGAGGCATCAATACCCATTGATATTTAAACGTTACTTTATACTAAAGAAACTGATCACAGCAATAAGATTGTTTACAGAAATGGCACCACATATGTTGCAGGTTATACTCTTCTTTAAGCAGAAAGTTAAAGTGCATCAAGACACTTTTTCAACAGTAATATATTATGAATTTACAGACAACAGAATTCCTGAGAAGCACTTCTCTTGCAGGAGGTATCCAGATTACTGGGTCACCGTGAGATCCCCAAAGTCAATGCAGTTTGTCCAGCTGATGGTGGGAGACATTTCCTAGAAGTGACAGAAGAGATACCCAACTCTCACCCTACCTGTCACATGCCTCTCACTAACACTATTTCTACGCTCACAGGATTTTAGCACTCAATAGGAGATGATGGCCACCTGAAGCCCATAATAATATAATATAAGTTAGTCACAGATGGTTTCCTGCCAGCCTGAAGAAACAAACACAGCCCGACACCTGCTACACACATGTTCTTGTACTGTTAGTTGTCCCCTTTTTTCCCCTTCCCTTTCTATGTCGCCCTCCCTCCACAGACTCAGGGTTGTATCTGCTCATTGCTGGAAGGGTTCCTGTATGTCTTAAAGCAGTTCTTTCAATTTAACCCCTTAACGCCACCACCTCCCGGCCCTTTAAGAGGTTTCTGATCTTGTGACTGCCGCGATTGGCTGTCAGAGCAGTCATATGATCAAAAAGCTCCCAATAGCAAGTGGAGATTGGGAGCTTTCTGTTAGCCGCCGGTAACATTTCTGGCAGCGCAGATTGCACACTCCTGGCACAGCTCTGTTTAAATTCTGGTGCGCATATATGTGGATGCTCAGCGTCAAGGCCCACCTGCCGAGAGGCTGCATATATATGCGTACAGCCGGCTTGAAGAGGTTAACCAACCATGACTTTGCTCTCAAAATATGCAAGGATTTAATTCCCCTGCAAAGCCTTCCATTAAAATGTATTTCAATCATGTAAGGTTAATATTATCTGCTTACAGTTTTTCCACTTCCGCTTTAGCACACACTATCTCTGCTTCTATGCACCCACAGCACATGAAAAGGTCAAGAGGGTCCTTATAGCCGACACAATTCACGATACCGCCCAAGAACCTCAAATGCGTACTCTCTCCTTCAAAAACTTGGGCTTATGGATATCTGGCGAGAGATGCATCCCCAGATAAAGGATTTTACTTTTTACTCGCCCTCACCTTAGCTTCTGCATAATTGATCATCAGAGATGTGCACTATGTAAAAATTTGTTTAGTTTCGGATTAGATTGTTAAGTTAAAAATGTTGTTTTGTCATATTCATTATGTTTCAGATTCGGTTGATAAATTTGTAATTTTTAAATCGATTTAAAATTCTATTTTAACCTATTATTTTCTGTTTTTGTCTATTCTATTCTTTTCTTTTCTATTCTATTTAAATGAATTAGAAGTTCGGAAGATACCTATATTCATTCTATTTTATTTTATTCTATTCAATTCGATTCAAATTTTGGAAGACGGCTATATTTGTTCTACTCTGATGTGTTCTATTTATTCTATTCTATTCTGTTCTTTCTATTCTCTTCACATTTATTTGAACTTCGTTAGATGGCTATATTCATTCTATTCTATTTTTTTTATTTTCTATTCTTTTTTATTCTACTCTATTATTGTATTTTCTATTTTAAATTGTATTCTATTCTCTTCTATTATTCTTTATTCTATTCTATTATATTCTATTCTGTTTTATGCTATTCTATTCTTTTATTTTCTATTCTGTTTTATTTTATTCTGTCTTATTTTTTTCCCATGCTATGCTATTCTATTCTATTTCTTTCAATTTTATTCTATTCTTTTTTCCCATTCTCTTCTTTAAAACAGCCTTAGTAAGAATTATCATCTTATTTCACTTTTATACCTTACTGTATTTATTGCAATATGTTTCCACCTCAAATTCAAACTTTTTTTTTAATTCAAATTCATTTTTCAATTCGGATAATTTGTTATTTCATTACGTTACTTAGTTTCATTATTATTTTTTTTCGGATTCATAGAAATTTGTTACTATTGTGAAATTTGGATACAGTATCTCACAAAAGTGAGTACACCCCTCACATTTTTGTAAATATGTTATTATATCTTTTCATGTGATAACACACAGCCATTAATGTCTAAACCGCTGGCAACAAAAGTGCCTTAACCCTCTTGGGCATGGAGTTCACCAGAGCTTCACAGGTTGCTACTGGAGTCCTCTTCCACTCCTCCATGACAACATCACGGAGCTGGTGGATGTTAGAGACCTGGCGCTCCTCCACTTTCCATTTGAGGATGCCCCACAGATGCTCAATAGGGTTTAGGTCTGGAGACATACTTGGCCAGTCCATCACCTTTACCCTCAGCTTCTTTAGCAAGGCAGTGATCATCCTGGAGGTGTGTTTGGGGTTGTTATCATGTTGGAATACTGCCCTGCGGCCCAGTCTCCAAAGGGAGGGGATCATGCTCTGCTTCAGTATGTCACAGTACATGTTGGCATTCATGGTTCCCTCAATGAACTGTAGCTCCCCAGTCCCTGCAGCACTCATGCAGTCCCAGACCATGACACTCCCACCACCATGCTTGACTGTAGGCAAGACACACTTGTTTTGTACTCCTCACCTGGTTCCCGCCACACATGCTTGACACCATCTGAACCAAAAAATGTATCTTGGTCTCATCAGACTACAGGACATGGTTCCAGTAATCCATGTCCTTAGTCTGCTTGTCTTCAGCAAACTGTTTGCGGGCTTTCTTGTGCATCATCTTTAGAAGAGGCTTCCTTCTGGGACAACAGCCATGCAGACCAATTTGATGCAGTGTGCGGTGTATAGTCTGAGCACTAACAGACTGACCCCCTACCCCTACAACCTCTGCAGCAATGCTGGCAGCACTCATCTGTCTATTTCCCAAAGACAACCTCTGCATATGACGCTGAGCACGTGCACTCAACTTCTTTGGTCGACCATGGCAAGGCCTGTTCTGAGTGGAACCTGTCCTGTTAAACCGCTGTATGGTCTTGGCCACCGTGCTGTAGTTCAGTTTCAGGGTCTTGGCAATCTTCTTATAGCCTAGGCCATCTTTATGGTATGAAAGAGTGAGAGCGATAACACCAAATTTAACACACCTGCTCCCTAATCACACCTGAGATCTTGTAACACTAACGAGTCACATGACACCGGGGAGGGAAAATGGCTAGTAGGGGTGTACTCACTTCTATTGCCAGTGGTTTAGACATTAATGGCTGTGTGTTGAGTTATTTTGAGGGGGACAGCAAATTTACACTGTTACACTGTTACAAGCTGTACACTCCCTACATTGTAGCAAAGTGTAATTTCTTCAGTGTTGTCACATGAAAAGCTATAATAACAATTTTACAAAAATGTGAGGGGTGCACTCACTTTTGTGAGATACTGTACATCCGAATTTCCGACTAACAAAAATTTTGCCTGAATTTTCGATTTGTAATAGAACAAATTGCACATGTTTATTGATCATGTCTTCATGCCACTGCAATAACTGCACTTGGTTCCCTGGAAAGACATTTTGACTACCCCTTGGTCAGATCATAGTCCTATTCTTTTGATCTGTGGTTTATATAACTTTTTTTTAACCCGCTCTGGTGTGGTTACGTTATCCAGCAGTTGTGTTTGGGAGTGCTCAATGGCAGCTCTGAATTCCTAGAGCAGAGACATCACCCACCGTCTCCCATTGCCCTTCTATTGTTGGCGCTCCCTTCTCTCCCCT
Source organism: Lithobates sylvaticus (assembly GCA_028564925.1). Classification (NCBI taxonomy): domain Eukaryota; kingdom Metazoa; phylum Chordata; class Amphibia; order Anura; family Ranidae; genus Lithobates; species Lithobates sylvaticus. Next base: position 104,068,455 of record CM053034.1, on the reverse strand, counting down.
GCATCAGCTGCTCTTTGACACAGAGGAACCGAACATGTTAAAAAAAGCTATTAACACCAATGTTTTTATACAGGCAATGCAGAATAGATAGAATGAGGCACCATTTTTAAATACTTGTTATTAACCTTATCTCCTACTTTATGGAATGTATAAATGTCTCAAAAAAAAAAATATCTCTCAATGACTTGCAAGCTAATTTTTGGTAATCATGGCTTAATTACTCTTTGCCATTTCTGAACCCTTCTAGTCTGAGTTACCTATAGTCCTTCACTTTGTTTTCATGTGCATCCTTCTCTAACCTATCCAATGGTTTTCACCCTCGTCTCCCTACTCTTACCTTCCTTTTTATGTTAGTCATTTCTGCCCCTTTCTCCTACCTCTTATCCCACCTTCCCTGTCTTCCCTCCTTTTTGTCCCTTTCTTTCCTCTTTTTCTTCCACCACATGTCCCAGAGTGAACACATCCCCCCCAGATGATCGTCTGTGCATTGCACAGGGGCTCTTCACTGGCGGACTTATCCCTACTCTGCAAACACTTTTCTGCATCCTCAAGAAGCTTTCCACTACCAAAATGGGTCTCAACCAGCATCCGTCTGCCCAAGTCCAGCAACCGTCTGGCTCTGCCAGTCCTAGAGCAGGCTGTAGGAGAACTAACACTAGGGGACACTGTGACAATACATATTAAATACATCTTACTACAATTTTCACAACAGTCCCTCCTCTTTTGTCATATGCTCCCATGTGCCCTCTTACACCTGGAAATGAATCAATCTTTACAGTCCATGTGAGTCCATATGAAGGAAAACACAGCTTGATTTGTAGACTCTATTCTTCAGGAGGGATGACTTAGAGGAGGACATGAAGGCCGGCCGGTCTGGGATCCTCTGTGACTTGTACGTGGGTTGGGCTTTGGGGCGTCTCATCTCAGCGAGGAAGATGTGGTCATCTGCTCAGGCTCTGTTCACTTGTCCAATCAGGCAACAGTAGCACCTCATCACGGGATATAGAAGGAATAGAAACAAAAACAACATGAGTATATATACCCCTACTTCCTTCAACCATGATCCACTGAAAAATAAAATAATTCCCAAAGATTCCCAGACCCTTAAAAGGATTCCAACCTTCATTAGCTATAGCTCTGGCTTTGCCTTGCAGGCATCTAACCTTATCCATATGGGCTTGAACTTTGTCAATAGTATCCCTGATCCAGGTACAACAATCTTTACCTATGAATTCAAAGAAAACCCCCTTGGATGCCAACAGATAATCATGGGCCATCTTTTAATAGAAGGGTCCTGATCTACCGTTGTTCCTGTGGGATCTTCCTTTCAGCTTCAACAGTTTTATTGAACATCCCATCCACAGTGGTTGAGAAATTGTTCAATTGTTTCATAGGCTCAAACCCCCACCCTGTACAAGACCTGGTTGGGGTTGGTGAACAATTCCTTTTTTGCTGTCCCTGCCATTCTTACCTTCTCTGACGCCATCAGATCCTCATGATTGGCCGCAACATAACATGCTGGGACGAGTTTCACCAGGACACATGAACCTCTTGCATTAGGGGAATTTACCTAATAAGCTGTAGACCCGCATAAGTACCAAACTAATGTTGAAGCACATTTGTGGGCTACCTAGTTGTTCTGATACCCAAACTGGTGCAAACCAGAGCTACTGTTAAAAATATAACTAATTTTACTCTCTAGAAATGTATCGTTAAGTTCTGTTTGGCGTTTTTACTAGTTTGTCAAAACTCCTCATACCAATATGAACATCATATATAGCAAGTACTGCTGTCATCACTGGGGTACTAAAGCTCGGTGGAGATTCAGAGTAGACCCAGCAATTGGTCCTGTTCACTTTTTTAGCTAGTTGGAGAATACACTAAGCTAGAAATATAAATAAACAAATATACTCCTTATCCTTTGGTGTAGTTGAGAAGCTTCTTGCAGTGGCTGGCGGCAATCCAGTTGTCTAATCCATCAAGCTTCTTTACAATGGAGACATGAAGACAAAACCCCCCTTTTTGGTATTCTCATTTTTATTAAGTTCAAAGAGATCGGTTTATCTCCCCTGCCATTGTCATACTTCCATCTATTCGATTTTGGTCAATTGATACTAGCACTTAAATGGGCTAGTACAGGTCGGGGATAATGTCGACCTCCTCTTGCTGTTCTGGGACCTTTTTCCTTAAATAGGTAGATGTCTCCCATAGACACCCCAGTTATGACACTAGCACGTTAATGGGCTAGTATAAGTTGAGGATAGTGTTGACTCCGTCTTTGTTGCCCTGGGGTCTCTATCCTTAATAGGTAGAATGTCACCCATAGCCACCCCAGTCATAGCTCTATACACCATCCCGTTCCCCCGGTCGACCTGTGGTGTTGTTGTACCGGGATGATGGGAAGATGCTGGGCATGACATTTTCCTTGTTTGATATTTATCGTTGTCCACCCATCCTGATATGATCTATGATGTTCATGATGGACAATTATTACCATTTTTATATGGTTTATTTTACCCTGCGTGTGGGAGATTAGATAGCTCTGTGGAGTTTTTCCTTGCAAGAGAACTCCCATAGACAATTTCTTTCTATCCCTAAATCCCACTGGGGGTCTTTTTTGAGTTTCATCAATGACAGTACCCACCTACTGTCTTTTTTGCGATTTGCCCTCCTTTCTGACACGGGATTGGACGGCGAAGACCATTTTGGTGCTTGCCTTCCAATTTTCACTTGGATCCGCCTGCTTCCCGTTGGAGGACGTGAGGCGTATCTTGGTGATGCCGGTGAGAATGATGGGTAATGTAGTTTTTCATTTGTAGTTTTTATTTTCATTTTTTCAAGTTACGGGTATATATAGTATTTTGTCTGTGGATCCCTAACCTATTTGTAAGTTTTAGGGAATTCCTCAGCGAGTCCCTACACTGGAAACATATTGTGTATACTTCAAAGTATATAGCCAAGTATTATAAGCCCTGTTCTTCCAGGGTATCTTTCCTCGATTTGCCAGCCTCCAAGATATCTACCACCCAGATCGAGGCTCTATGTTGTGTATATAAGCGGTGCGTCAGTACGCCGCCCGTGTCCCATGACTACGTCACTCTCTGACGAAACGCGTAGGGAGGAGCGACGTGCTGACGTCACCGCGCTTTACATCCCATAGCACGGGCGTGTACTGCTGCCGGCCGGCCGCATATTTTTAAATTCCAATATACCTGTGGTTTTTCGTTTTTACTTTTTGTGCCTGTAGGCACTTTTTTAATTTAATAAACCCCTCGGATTCCACCCATGGTGTGTCTCCTTTTCTTTTTACATATTTGGGTTAACCTCCCCTGTTCCTGGAGATCCTTGAATCAGCTCTTATAATCCATAAACTAAGATCCATCACCACCAGCGACAAGCTTTTCGCTTACCCACATCTTAAGCGAGCAGTTCCCTGGATATCGTGAGGGGTGGAATCGAGCCACATCTGAAGTCAAGGCCCTGGCTGGGTATTAGCCACATGTGTGTTCCCTTCTTCAGTCTGGTAAGCCTGCAATTTTTCTGGTGGAGGGATTACCACAAGCACTTGTCACTTTAATCTGAATCACTGCAAAGTCACCGGGTTCAACACGTGGAAGCCATTCATTGCCGTGCTGACCATTCAGTTCACTTGGACTATCTTATCCATTTCCAATAATTCATTTATTTTTTGTTTATCATTTGTTGTTTATCACTTGCTGGGTTCATATCCAGCCCACTTGGACATTTAATAATTTAACTCATTTGTCTATCACATTTGATGTTTTTTATTCATTAATCTAGTGCATATCACCTGTTGGGTTATTATTATGCTCACTTGAACATTTTTTGATAGCTACTCACATCACCAATATTTGTTGGGGCTATCTGACTGTTTTTTGTCCATTATGGACATATAGTAGTTTCATTCTCCTCCCAGTCACCTTGTCTACCCACATAGAGTGAGACACCATAACTTTTATGTTTTATTGTTTATTATTGTTTGCATGTATAAGGTGTAATATTTAGCGCAACCTTTCTTTTTTCAACTTCTTTACAATGACCCAGTCACCTGGTTGGAAAGAATGTAAACTGGTTATTGTCTGGGGTCCAGGAGGGACTCATGAACCCTGTGGTGGACCTTTTGAATCCCACGTTACAGTAACTGCACCTACCCCATCAGCTGAGAATGTATGCAACAGCTGCTGAGGAAATTACAACCCTGTTTTTGGTTGACCTCCAAACAAACCTCATATGGCGATAACCCAGACATGTGGGAACTCAATGACTGTGGTCACTGCATAACCTGTGCGTGGCTTACCATCTTGGGTTTAATACCGGGAACCATTGACAAAAAGGTTCGTAGCATCTGGGATGGGAGCCTCCTTTACCAGACTGCAGCTTGCTGATTCAAATTCCATCAAAGAAAGACATTCGTGGAACATTTCATCCTACTATGTCTCAAACTTGGTTAGCATTAGAGAGTTTAGTATTATTAGTTTGAAAACTGTCATTCTCACCATTATCCTCCCCATTTTCTTCCTCATTATAAACTGGAGGTAGAGACACATGGTTTAGAATGGTGCAGAAAAAAAAAATGGAACAGACTATTATACTTTTACCTTCTTTTAGGCGTGTGTATTTATGCATGTGTACAGCTATCTACATACACCTACTTTCTATGTACATACACTTTCAGAAACTCACCGGACCTGAAAAAGATGCTTATAAACAAAAGTTATTACTCTATCCTTCATCTTTACCCTGCAAAGAATGGCAAACAATACAACATTCATGTACATTGCTAAATTGTCACTGACATTCCTCAAAATGACAACAACAACAAAACCCTCTGTAACTCTTACTTTCACATTCCTACAAAAATACAACAGCCGCAACGCGTATGAGGGCCGCTGCGGTGGGTTCTAACATATTGCTACATACACACAAGACTAAAACATGAGACAAACATTTAGATACAAATGTGAGGGAGATATTTCATAGTTTCCAAAACAAAAATAAAAACAAAAACAACCAGACGGAATGCTGCCTTCACTCTTAGCAATAGAAAAAAAATACAATGGGAAAAACACAAGAGCAGCTCCAAACCTTGCATGGACCAGCCACACAAAGTTTATAAACGGGCAGGAGAATTTTAACCACACAGACGTGTACTACACATCCATCAATCCACTCATCATTACAGAATTTTGAAGCCACAGCTGAGTTACTTCCAAAGTATTTTAATTCTGGAGTCTCGTACCTCCAGACATCAAAAGCACCTTCCAAAGGAATACATATTACTGTACCCTCTGACCATAAATGCCAATCTTTAAGGGGTCTAATGGCCTTAGCCCCATACTCAGATTTCATGTACTATGCAGCTGTCTGACTGGGGTGCCTGGTTCCCACCCCTGCATGGCTGGCCCATTGCCCATATGATTTTAATCACTTTTTTTGGCAGACTCTACATCCAGAGAACCATGTGCTTTACTTTCGGAGTGGTTATTGTTTGCGCCTTTATCACTATAACCGGCCCCCAGATTTCGATTATTGTACATGGCCTGCCGGGGCTGCTAGAGTACTACTCCTCATGTTTATGCTAATACAATCGCGCACCAGAATTCCGACTATTATACATGGCCCAATCATTCTCACGATATACAGCCCTCCAAACGTGTTCGTCAGACAACCACAAAGCACCATGAATTCCTCCACTATTCAAAACAATATTATGGCTTCTTTCTACCTGCATCTAGATGTTATGACAATAACGTGGATGCCTCCCGTTTACTCTCTACCCAAATTGTATTAGAGTATAAAACTTTGCAAAACAATTGTAATTTAATTTAAAAAACCAAAGTGATTTCCATCGTCCTTCCAAACACAAGTCCCTTTGTCCACATGCTTGTTTCAAAAGACCCCAAACCCCTCCCACCAAATTCCTGTTGATACATCACATCCTGCAAAGAACTTCCTGTTGCATACATCACATCCTGCAAATAACTTTCCTGTTCTCTACTGATTCTCTAAAAAAACATCTAACTGGGTTATTTACATATCAATGGACAGGAAGGGTGAGGGGAGCCTTGAATAGCTATGGCTACCCCCTCTGGACTTTATCAACATCTCTAAAAACAACTTTTTCCAGGAAAGGGTGGGATAAACCCCCATATTGAAAATGGGAGGAAATCCCCCTCAACTCCCATATCCCCTGGGCAGTCAGACCACTGAAACTCCTGCAAAAAGATGGCTCACCCTCACTAAATGCTGAAACCTGGCTCAAAAGCAGAGCAATTCCACCCAAAACCAAAACACAGCAGACACGAAATGGCAGTTTCAACAAAACGAAAATCAGACCACGACAAAATGGTGGACGAAATCCAGACTACAGAAAAATGGCAGACGAAAGTGGGACCATGACAAAATGGTGGCATTAACACATGAAATGCAGTCGCTGATCCTGCCAAAACCAGCACAAACCGAGATTTCTTCACTAGAAAAACGAAATTTCTCCCCACAAAAACTGACTACACAATTGAGACACCAAATGAACACTTAACTGTAGACAAACACTTTAGGCTACATCAACTAGGGCCCATAGGAGGACTAAAACACAGGCTGTCCAACCAAACAACACATTTAAAAACGCCAAAGTTACATAAAACACAAAATAACACGAGTTAAAGCAGGAGTCCCGCAAATTATTTTTTTTTAAAAGTCAGCAGCTACAGATACTGCAGCTGCTGACTTTTAAAATAAGGACACTCACCTGTCCCAGGGTCCAGTGATGTTGGCACCCGTGGCCGACCCGTCCCATCGGGTGCTGTCGCCACCATCTTCGGTAAGGGAATCAGGAAATGAAGCCTTGCGGCTTCACCTCCTGGTTCCCTACTGCGCATGCACGAGTCGCGCAGTGCAATCCGAATGGTCCCTGCTGTCTCTGGGACCCGTGTGTGTCCCAGCAGACAGCGCGGGGGGACGGGAAGAGGCGTAGACTCCCGTGGGAGTCTGTGCCTGGAAGTGGGTGCAAATACCTGTCTTAGACAGGTTTCTGCACCCCCCTCCCCCCTGAAAGGTGCCAAATGTGACACCGGAGGGGGGGGAGGGTTCCAAAAGTGGAGGTTCAATTTTTGTGTGAACCTCCGCTTTAAACATACACATTTGTTCCCAAATACAAAACAATACTTAGCTCTGAAAGTTGGAAGGCCAACAGATACACAGGACCAAGACAATGCTGCTTGCATGCTTGATCTTTATCTTATAGAGGAGGTATGTATCCCAAACAATAGACCTATCTACAATAACAAACATACAATTAAAATCCCGCCATTATACAAATGATGAAAAATTAGGTTTTTTGCAAAGCAGAACCCACCTAACACATCGGAGAGAGAAAACAAACCCCTTTGCATCAGGACAACAACGTTTTTTAAACGGTTTGATATCCTGGACTGGGATCTGCTCTCCCTCCTTCCTCTTCCAGTGTGTAGGAGGTTCTGTTCGCTCCATAATATCCTGGCCCTCCATCAATGTCATGGAAATTACACTATACGCTGCTCGTAATCCATGTCTCCTGCGCTAATAGAGCACCCTTTCAGCTTCTTGGTATAATGCATCTTAGTGTTCTGTTTATTTAGAGCAGTGGTCATCAACCCTGTCCTCAGGCCCACTAACAGGCCAGGTTTTATGTATTACCTTGGGGAGATGCAAATTAGAATACTGCAATCACAGAGCAGGAAATGATATCACCTGTGATGTATTTTATTTATCTTGCAAACCTGGCCTGTTAGTGGGCCCTGAGGACAGGGTTGATGACCACTGATTTAGTGTACTTAACAAAAAAAAGAGCTTGATGGTTTCACAATCAGCCAATCAAGCACAGGCATTCCTTCAAACAGGAGGAGTTATACAAATCTCAACCAATAAACAATGACTAGGGGAGTCTATGGGCGTGTCTCGGCAGGGGGAGTGTGTATGATTTCCCGCCCCCTTTACCTGTAAGCCATCATCTTCAGCTAGACAAAGGAAGCCGCATGGCTGGCCTTGAAATCATGGACGCTGTCCCCGACCATAACAATTCAAAGAATGCCGTTTTCACCGTTGGCGTGAATCCTTATTCTGCATTGTTCAGATAACAATGCATACCTGGATTATTCTACCATTCCTGAGGATGGGAGATTATCTGCAGGAACACGCCATAGCCTCCCTACATGTTGATGAGAGACGCGAGCGCACATCCCCATAACCGTTAATGTCTTTGCAGAGTGAACACATCCCCCCAGACGATCATCTGTGCATTGCACAGGGGCCCTTCGCTGGCAGACATATCCCCACTCTGCAAACACTTCTCTGAATCCTCAAGAAGCTTTCCACTACCAAAACGGGTCTCAACCAGCGTCAGTCTGCCCCAGTCCGCTCTTTAGAGCGGGCTGCAGGAGTACTAACACTGGGAGACACTGTGACAATATATATTAAACACATCTTAATAAAATTTCCACAGCACCAGTTAGCACACCTGTTAATGAAGGAAATAAATAGTTTGGGCCATGCTGAACCATTTAAAAGGCACAGTAAACATGAAGTTAGCCTTTAAATTGTGGGCATAATAGGTTATTGTTATTAGGGCCTCATGCACATGGCTGTACAGGGGCCATAGAGCATGAAGACCCTGCCTAGTCACCTTCCCAGGGACTGCTGCTGCTGTGTACAGTCTTTTATTGAAATGAAATAGAAGATGTTGCTGTACATAGTTACACCCCAGGGATTCCGTAAAGCAAATTATCTGCATTCAAAATATTTGTCCATGCATGAATGTAAGCGAGGGGGTTCTCCCCAAATGATTCTGAATTAAACTACGTACTGCTGTGCACCCTTAAATTTTTCTATCAAACCTTTGCCTACAAACATGGATTCTTGATGCTCATGTAATGCAATGTGTGTTCAAGCCGGCCAACTAAGTGGTGCCTTTCTGGCCATTTCCTACTCTACTGTGCAAAATGGCAAACACTTGCACCTACCATACTTTATTGGGCATACTATACTGTATAGTGCCAATATGTGTTCAGTTGACTCATTTGGAGGAGAAATGCATACTCCGGTCTGGTCAATGACCTGCACTGTATAGAATAACTGCAAAAATATCTGTGCTCAAATCCAAATAGCTCCCCAAATGAAACACAGAAATAAGCCTTTTCCACAGTAGATAAATCTAGGATACTTACAGTATACTTACCAGCAAAATATTATTTGAAAAGTGAATATTTAACTCTTTCTTGCAGTGGGATTTGGTCTGTGACCTGCGTAAAATGAGACAGGTAGCGCAATCAATATATATGGCAGGAGTATTGGTTGGAGCCTTCGGACTTGGATATTTATCTGACAGGTAATAACAACAGAACACACGATAATTCATACCTATTCACAGAAAACAACAAGACAACCACTTTAATAATAGTTTCTCATTTGCATTTGTATATAAATATGTCAGGTCTTTCACTTGTGTAGTAAAATAAAAAGTAACAGCTGCTGCTTGAAAATAGTTACCTTTTTTTTCTTTTTAAGTATAATTTATAAATGTATGTTATAGCATTTGTTCATAGTGATGGTGAGAATAGGGTGGATTGCACTTAAAGAGGAACTGCAGTCTGCTCACATAATTTGTAATAAAAACATCTTTGCCATTCTGCAGCTTCCCTCCAACCACTTTGCATATTATGTTATATATTCTGTGATTCTGTACTTGCCAAATATGCTGCAAAAAGCTGCCTCCACTAATTCTGGCTGCAACCATTTTAACTGTGGGCAGCTGAAGCTGCTGCCTGTTTACTTCCTGGATTTACACAGACACACAGAGGCACACCTCCAGCTCTGCAGCCCTGCAGCTCTCATTTCAATGGGCAGGGGCGCATTAGGAGCGGTGTATACACCACCCCTACAGCGCTGCAAAGATGCGGCTTGCAGGACTTTTTTTGGCGTCCTGCCAGCTCACCACTTCAGTGTGAAAGCACTCGGGCTTTCACACTGGAGTGAGAGAAGAGGCTCTTTACAGGCTTTATGCAGGTGCTATTTTTAGCGCTATATCGCCCGTAAAGCACCTCAGTGTGAAAGCAGCCCTAGTGTCACAATACTTTAGTGCAGCTTTGGTGCTGCACTATTTTTTTAATAGGAGTAAAAGTTCTGTTCCCCTAAAGTGAAACTATGGTTTAATCAATGTTATGTATGGTTATTTTATGATCTTTGAAAATATATGATGAATTAAATCATTTATTTAATTCCATCTACAGTATCTATCTATCTAATGTGCATTTATAATATAATTTATTTGCTGTACAAATGCCACAAATTACAATAAAATCATATGACATATGTGTTAGACAGAGGAGGTCATGCCATCACATGGTGATATTAATGGTTGTCAATGATGCAGAATGGGCATATAAAATCTTGTTTGGCCCTTCCGAACACAAGTTTTGCTTATGTGTTAATTTAGTTTTATATTAAAAATACTACATTATTTGATATATGAAGGGACCATTTCTAGGTTGGGAGTTTAATGCCATTATTTATGTGCACATCTTGGAGGATAACTGGAGAATAACGAGACAGCTACTCTAGAATAGCAAATTTTTACGTTATTATGCAGAAGTATGTTTTCCAGAGGGATGACACACATGTGGTGGTATATGCATAATGTGGATTTTTAAACTGCAAACCCACCACTCATGGTGCATTGTTTTTTTTATGGACCCTTTATTTATAATAATAATATAATAATAATACTGTCCATACAGAATTTATTGCAGTGAAATCATTTTTAAGCGCTACACTATGTTATATTAATGCACTGTAGGTGTAATTTACATAACACATATATGTTTAGTGTTATATTATTGCTTTATATATATATATATATATATATATATATATATATATATATATATATATATATATATATATATATATTAAAAATCAATCTTTTTTTATTTTCAATACTTTATGAAAAAAAACATTTAATACTAAGTGCTTATAAAATAAAGTCCTCACACTGGGCTTTCCTAAAAAATAAAGCACAACAGTAGATGATCACTTTTTGGCCTTCTAGCTGCATAGGGAGCCTAATGGGCTTGAGATGGAACACAGTGTTCTATTTTCAGCAAAGTAGTAAAATGGTTCAGTAGAGGAGGTTTACTCACTTGATTGCACTAGCTGTCGGCTGCTAGTGTAAGAAGAATATATTTATTTACTAAACTAAAATGAAATAAAAACAATTTAAATATTTATTTTTTCAGTTATAATAATAAATTGAGAACATATTTACAAAACCCTGTACATTCCCTAATTTTTTTGTATTTGAATGGACTGGCAATGCACTAGAATGCGCAAAAAACGTGCCTACGGTAATGTGGTGCGCTGCAATCAAGGTATGTTACAAAGGTCATTTAGAATGCATAAAGCCCCATACACACGGTCGGACTTTTTCATCAATTTGGTCCGATCGGACAAGGTTGTTGAAAAATCAGACCGTGTGTATGCACCATCGGACAGTGTTCGTCGGTTTTGTCCGTCGGACAAAGTCTTATCTCCTGCTGGAAAGATTTGCCGTCAACCCGGTCCGATCACACCAAATCCGATCGTGTGTACGGTTGTCCGACCGGACAAAGTGCTACGCATGCTCAGATCACATTACAAGACCAAAGCTATTGGCTACTAGCCTCTACGTAGTCCCGTCGTAGGCAACAAACGTCACCACGTTCAGAATGATCGGATTTTCCGACAACTTTGTCCGACCGTGTGTACGCAAAACCAACATCGGACAAAGTATGACGGACATGGTCCGACGGACCTGGTCCGCGGATTGTCCGACCGTGTGTATGGGGCTTAACATGTATTGCCTTGTGGTGCAGTAATGTGGTGTTACCATAACACATTTGTGTGAAAAAAGCCTTAATTGTATTCTTTTAACTGTATAACCTGTGCTAGTCTGCTACTCCTGCTTCTGTACACCAATCAACCACCTGTGTTAGTAAGAAGTACTACATAAAACTTGTAGTAGAAAATGGAAAGTATTTTACATTTATAATACTTACATCTGAAAACAGGGAACAGACAGACACAATCCTTACTGAATGAATATTTGATAAATTACAATTCATATGCTTGTTTGTCTGTCTTAGGTTTGGCAGAAAAGCTATTCTGACCGGTTCTTATTTCATGATGGCAGTGTCTGGCACATGTGTGGCTTTCCTCCCCAACTTTATTGCTTATTGCACTTTCCGCTGTCTTTGTGGCATGGCTTTCTCTGGAATTGCTCTGAACACCATCTCACTTTGTAAGTAGTTAACCACAGTACATAATAGAAAGGTAGAAAAAATAACGGGATTGCATTCAGAGAATACATCCTACAGTTATAGCTTCAACTTGTATTATTATTTCATTCCATTTATTATTTACAATGCTTCCTTTTATCTGCATTAAAGCGGATATAGAGCTTATATTACCTTTTAAAGAAAATGTAATCCCAACATTTCAAATTCCTGATATGTGCCTGCTGTACCATCTACTGTATGAAAAATGTGTGACATCCCTGTTGATCCTGCCAGTCCTTCTGCTTTCTTCAAACGGACAGACTAAGCAGGAGAACACACTATGGTCAGTTCTCTAGCTGTGCTGGGAACTCAGTCTGCTCTCCTCCATGATCCCCATGATCAGATTTGTGCTGACACTCCCCCGCCCTGCACAGCCATTCACTGGGAAGCTCAGTGTGCTGGTGCTTTTCCAACCCCAGCTCATATGCAACTGAGAACAGAGGGAATGTGATCACTAATAAAAAAGGGGGAAGGTATTTAAAGCTTTGTTAATAAAATGCTTGATCAAAGTACACATATACTGTGTTTACAGCCACACTTTGTTAAAAGTGTTATTAAACCCACAACAGTAAAATCTGTCTGTATATGCAGCATAGCTTGCTTGTTATACTCACTGTGGAACTTTAGGGGTTAATCCTCTGCATTGTGTAAAAAGGCTGTTTTATACTGTATGCATAGATCCTCCTCCTGCTGCAATGTCTACCTTGGAAAGAACAGGCAAGGTAGCCAACCTCAACCTGCACATGCTCAGTTGTGTCTTTTATACTGGAGAGAACTGTTTCCTGATGCATCATGGCAGCACACACTGGGTTCTGACTCCTCCCCCACAACCTGACAGGATTGGTTAGCTATAAATTTGAAAAAGAGACCCCCCGCTTCATTCTCTTTTTTTATCCTCACCTGACGAGATTGGATAGATATCGCATGCCTCTTACTGCATTTGCCCCAACCAGGTTCAAGCCTCTCCTGGATGGAAGTCGCTCCTGTACAGTTAAGTATTTTGGCATTTAGTACGTTTTTCTGGCATTTAGTACGCTTTAAAGAAGCTTCATATATTGCAGTGGCCTCCTACCTTCGTTTTCTGCACAATGTTGTCTCCTTTCACCTGTTTTTTCCCCTTTTTTCTTCGGCCATGCTGAGCATTGTTGTCCCACAGGCAGCGGGATCAGTATCAAACATGGCGGCTGCATCCACCGCCATGTTCCGTGCATTCACGAGAGGAAGTGAGGTAGCCAGGAGCCTTCTGTGCCCCTATCCAAGATGCCAGGCCTCAAGCCACAGAAGATCTAGGAGAAGCCGAACAAGATCATCATCCCATCATTGCCACTCGCGTCCACTCAACAAAAGAATCCAGATTGAAGCCTTCAAGGTGGAAAGCCTCCAGTCAATACTATTAGCAGTAAACTTAGAAGACTGGATGTTGGTCATAGATTTATCAGATGCCTACCTACACGTACCTATACACCCTTCCTTTCAAAGGTTCCTCCGTTTCTCAGTCAACCACCAGCACTTCCAGTTTCAATGCCTGCCATTCTGTATTTCTTCTGCTCCCAGAGCCTTTACCAAAATTCCACTATCCGTAATCGCATATCTCACGAAAAAGGGATTGCGATTACATCATTACCTAGATGACATCCTGCTTTTGGCAGACAGCTGGGAAACTTTTCTCCATCATCCGAAGATACTGCTAACAACACTTCAAAACTTTGGCTGGTTAATCAACTGGGAAAAAGGCAACCTTCAGCCCACACAGAATATGATCTTTCTGGGGGCACAACTAAATACCAAGTCAAACAAAGTGCAGCTTCCTCAAGAGAAGATAATTCCCTTAGTTCAGAAAATGAAGAAGTTAATATCAGCAACGTCTCTGCCAGCCATAATTTGTCTAAGCATCCTGGGTTCCATGTCTGCCACTCTTCCAGTGATCCAGTGAGCTCAATGGCACATGAGAGTGTTGCAAAACTCATTTCTGCAGCGGTGGGATGGAGTATCAATGCTTCAAATGATCCCCATCCACAAGAGGTTGAAGCAGTCAGTGTGGTGGTGGATGCATACTTGCAACCTCAGGAGGCACAGACCTATAGTCTCCCCAGAGCCAGAAGTGATCACATCGGACACCAGCCAGGAGGAATGGGAAGCTCATTACCAAGATCAAGTAGTGCAAGGACTATGGCAGTTCCAGGCACAGGGAGTAGTATTGAATATACTAGAGCTCAGAACAGCCTTTCAAGCTCGCTTAGCCTTTGGCTCGTCCTTGAAGGGGAAACATTTCCTAATACGGATAGACAACAAGGTGCTGGTGGCTTACATCCAGAGACAGGGAGGTACCAGAAGCCGCACACTGCTGGTGGAAATTTACCCTAGCTTGGAATGGGCTCAAACATATCTAACGGTTTTGAGGGCCGTGTATGTTCCAGCGGCACAGAATCTTTTGGCCGACTGCCTAAGCAGGGAATTCCCGTCAAACAACGAGTGGTCTCTGAGCTTCAAGCATTCACTCTCCTGATCGAAACTGGGGGAATGCCGGATATCGATCTGGCAGTGACACCGGCGAATGCCAAGTGTCAGAGATTCCTGTCAAGATGGCCTTACCCATTAGCCGAGGGAATAGACTGCCTTCTCCATCCTTGGACTTTCCAACTAGGATACATATTTCCACCGACGCCACTAATTGCGAGATTCCTCTCCAGGCTCAGGAGGTCATCAGCCACAGTGATAGAAGTAATCCCTTTCTGGCCGAGTAGACCTTGGTTTACAACCTTGCTGCAACTCAGTCTAGAAGACCCATTACCTGTGACTCGGGACCTACTTTACCAAGGTCAATTCCTTAATTTGGCTCTGGAGAAACTACAATTGACGGCATGGAGGTTGAGAGGAATAGGCTTCTAGAGCAAGGTTTCTCTCAGGAGGTAGTATCAACGCTACTTCAAGCTAGGAAATGTACCACTAACACCACATACAGGAGGATATGGCGCAGCAGAGAAACTGGAGTCCACTATCACCAAAGGCTCCGCAGATTTTAGAATTTTTCCAAGCAGGCCTGGTTAAAGGTCTAAGCTCAAGTACCTTCAAGGTACAAATTTCAGCCTTATCTGCAAAGACAGACTCCAGATGGGCATTATATTCTCTAGTGGTTTAGGTTTAGTTCATGAAAGCATGCTTAAAAATCAGGCCTCCAAGAAGGCCAACATTTCCAGCATGGGATCTCTCAATAGTGTTGAACGCACTTTTTTTTTTTTTTTTTTTTATCTTTTTATTACATTTTTAAAAGACAGTACAATACATATATACATACATACATACATACAGACAAAAAAAACAGTACATTTCAACTTCACATATAAACACAGCCCAATGCGGGCAACCTGCCACCATAACCAGTGGACAATGAACTAACGTAGTTCACTACACCCTCTCTCCTCCCCTCCCCCCCTCCCACCCTGTTCTCCCCCGCCTTGCGTGCAACTCAGTAATTTAGAGTGTACCATACAACAGTGCAGTAAGTTTACATAGGCCCACCGTGTCAACCCTAGTTTGGTGTAGGGAATGCCTTCAGGAGCAGATAACAGTACCTACTATATGTACGATGAGCCCTTGAAGGAACTACTTCCTCCACTAGGTCAATCATACACACTCTAGGTGATTTGGGTATGGGTATACTAAGTACCTCCGTCAAACAGTTAGTAATACCTAACCAAAATGTTTGTATCTGTGAGCAGCTCCAAAAAATATGTTCAGCATCCGCAGGGGTGTAATCACAGCGCCAGCAATAGCTGCTGGCTGAGGGGTAAATTCGAGCCAACCTAGCAGGGGTAAAATAGATTCGATTGCAGAAATTTAAAGTGTACCAGTTTGTCCCTTGCCGAGACCAAATGCTTAAAAGGATGGTCCCACATGTCATCCCAGTCTTCACCTTGTATGTCTGCAATCTCACTCTCTCCCATTTCCTTCTACATTTAACTAAACCAGGGGGGGTCTTTTTGAAAAGAGATTTGTAGATCGTCGAAAGAGGTTTGGCCAAGTCCTCCGAAGTCAGCAGAGACTCCAGGTCAGAAGGCAAATACTCAATACACAGGCCTGAAAACTGAACTTGAAAGGCATGACGCAGTTGCATATAACGAAAAAAGTAGGCGTTCGGGAGGTCGTGTCTTGCTTTCAACTGGTCAAAGGTGCAAAGTTCCCCCTCTCTGGTGATGTCCTTTAGTAATTTGATACCCCTACATGCCCAGATCACAGGATCAGGGAATGAAAGAAAGTGTGGAAGCTTCGGGTTCATCCACAGGGGGGCAGAGGGTGTAATCCCGTCATAACTGGGTGACATTAAAGCAGTGGTGACCTCCCAGGCCCTAATAGTAGCCTTCATGGAGCTCGTCAAAGGTAGACATGATCTTGGACCCCTGTATAGAGCTAATCGCAAACTTTCATAGGAGCCTAGTAATGCCGCTTCAACGACCGTGGCGGAGTCACCTTCCTCCGCCGTTAGCCATTTCCTGGCAACCACCATTTGGCCTGCCAAATAATATTTATGCCAGTCGGGCAATGCTAGGCCCCCTGGTCCCCATGGTTCCTGTAGTGACTTTGTACTTATGCGAGGTGATTGTGGTGACCAGATAAATGACCCAATGATGCTATCAAGAGATTGGAAGAAGTTCCTTGGGACCCACACTGGAGAATGATGTAGAAAATACAAAATCACTGATAGAAATTTAATTTTAATGAGACTGACTCGCCCTATCAGGGAGAGAGGGAGGTTCTTCCATGTCATTGTCATCTGCTTAAGTCTGGTTACTAATGGGAGGAGATTAATTGTCATATAGTCCTGAATATTGGCTGTAATTTTTACCCCCAAATACGTAATGGTAGATACCCACCTAAGTGGCAGGGTGTTATCTTTTTGGGCAGTTGCATTTGAGCCTAGAGGTAAGATTGACGACTTGCTCTAGTTCGCTTTGAGTCCCGAAAATAGAGCAAATTTATCTAGGACTTTCAGAGCTGCTTTTAGTGATGGCCCAGGGTCTCTCAAGAACAAGAGCATGTCGTCAGCATATAATGCTACACATTCGGCTACACTTCCTACCTGGATTGCTCCCACTTCCTGTGATTGCCTGAGGGCCCTGGCTATGGGTTCCATCATTACCGAGAAGAGAAAGGGGGAAAGAGGACACCCCTGTCTCGTTCCCCTTCCAATTTCAAAGTAGTCTGAGACCATGCTACCCAGCCTGATCGCCGTCCTTGGGGAGCTGTACAGCAGCGTTATCCACTGAGGGAAACCCGGGCCGAATCCCATGGTCTAAAAACACCGTGTGTATATATTGCCAATCGACAGAGTCAAAGGCTTTTTCTATATCTATAGAGACAACAATCTTTTCCGGGAACTCAGCGTCCCCCAACTGTATGTGTGTAAAGAGTCTTCTAAGGTTCGTGTCTGTCGACATACCGTGCATAAAGCCAGTTTGGTCAATGTCAACCAGAGTCGAAATGACCCTGGCCAACCTTGAGGCCAGTACCTTGGCAAGAATCTTTAGGTCAGTATTGAGCAATGCTATAGGACGATACGAGGAGCACTCCAAGGGGTCTTTGCCCGGCTTCAAGAGAAGGACCATATAAGCTTCCATCATTGAGGCCGGTAAAGCTCCCTGCTCAGAACAATGTAAATACAGTAGATTTAACCTACTAGCTAGTTGAGACTTAAAAGTTTGATAGAAATCCGCAGGGAATCCGTCTGGACCCGGGGTTTTATGGGGAGGGAATGCAGCAATGGCTGCCTCAATTTCCATCACGAGATAGCCTCATCTAAAGAGGCCCTGTCAGTGTCAGACAGTTGTGGAATGGAGAGGCCCATCAGTAGCCCCACCAGTTCCAAATGGTCATAAGGGGCTATCGGAGTGTAAAGTGATTTATAAAAATGAGTGAATTCTTCCATAATACCCTCTGGTTCTGTAACCCTTCCCCCCCTTCTACAGTTAATTGCTGGGATGCTAACAGGAGTCCTATGCTCAGCTGCCAGGTTGGCCAGTAACTTGCCATTCTTATCCTCTTCAGCAAAAATTGTCTCCGCTTTCTGCCTAATTTCAGTGTGTGCCAGATTATCAAAATGCAGAGCTACAAATCTCCTGACTGTAAGTAGAGCCATATAATTGACCTCCGAGGGAGAGTCTGCATGCTGTTGAGCACGCTCCCTCTCCTTGGTCAGGAGAATTTCACCTTCCGCGGATCTATCTTTCTTAGCAGCTTTTATAGCTGAGATACACTCACCCCTGGAGACAGCTTTAAAAGCTTCCCAAACAATGTGCGGGTCTGCCGACTGCTCATTAGTTGCCCAAAAAGTGTCCATTGCAGAGTGTAATTGTGTCGCCACCTGATCCTCTTGCAGCCAGCCAGAGGCCAATCTCCAACCCCCTCCCCTGCCACCAGAGGGGAATGCCAATGTGATTTGTAATGGATTATGATCCGAAGTGCCCCCGGCCAGGTAATCAGCTGCATACACGTGCTGAAGAATAAGGGAATTCCCAAAGGCCAGATCTATTCTGGCTGAGGATTTATGTGTAGAGGAGAGGTGTGAGTGCGCCACCGCCCCGGGGTGTTTCCACCTCCAGACCTCCGTTAAGTTGGCCATGGACACCCAGGAGCACAAATCTGTTGAAACCGGCCTTGACACATTGGAGGAGTCCAGTGCCGAGTCTAATATAGCATTATAATCACCTAAGAGCAGCATTGGTAATCCCAAATATGGTGCCAGGGTTACCCATAGATCATAGAGCAACTGTACTTTGAATGGAGGGGGCACATAGATATTCACCAATAGCAGCTTTCTACATGCTATCTCCAGCACCAAAGCCACATATCGTCTCCCCGGTTCAATGATCACCTGGTGTATAGTGCATGCAATGGCTTTACTAATCAAGGTGGTAGTGCCCCAGGCGTAGGATGAGTAAGTGGCATGGAATGATTTTTGTATCCATGGCTTGCGAAGAGAGAATTTTACTCCCCTCCAGGTGCGTCTCCTGAAGGAGGACGATATGTGGCTTTGCCTGCTTAAGGTACTAGAAAACGGCTGCACGTTTAAACTTACTATTTAACCCACGCATATTCCAAGAAAGTATTTTCAACCTGCTATCCATAATTCCCAGAAAGATATTGAATACTACGGATACCCCTTGAAGGCATTCTCACTTTTGTATGACACATATGTTGTATAAGGTTGCATTTGATAGGTACACTCAACCATTTAACAGTACATAACATAAGGCACTGAATCATTCCCTCCCCCTCCCCCCCCTGCTGTTATACTGGAAACTAAGAGCCTTAAAAACTGGCTCAAACCAAAAAAGGTCCAGCATGCAGCCTTTACCCTGTAACAAAGCTGCCAAAAAGAGTTCAACCGGTTATGTCGAAAGTTCGGCATTTGAAGATGGAAAAATTGTCCGTACCATCTACACGAGCCTCCGTGCTTGTATCGTACGGAGAAAAAGACCGGCTGGATAGACCGTAACTCGTAGCGTGGGGCCATTAGCACCTTCTTACACAGCCATTGCGGGTCAGTTATTGCCTAGGCAATGTAGCATCCTATTTATCTTCCCCATAAACTGTGCCGTACGGCTCCACATTGCAGGTATTTGAAAAAACAATTGAAAAAAGAAAGAGCACATCCGTTTAGACCTGCATTACCTGGATCTTCAGGAGAGTAGCTTCCATTGTCAGGAGCTGTAAAATCAGTCATAAATCCGAGATGCTGTGCTCCTACCAATGCAGGTCAGTGTTAAACTGGGGATCAGAAGCATAGTTCCTCAGGAGACAAGAAAGAGCCCAAAGATTCTGCAAACCTCAGTGAGGGTCAGGATACAAAGGTAGAAAAAACAATGAAGAAATTACCTGCTTTTGACGGTCAAGAAAAACTAGTAAACTTCCAACATTGCATGAGAGCTCAGGCGTTGCGGTCCAACCAATCACTAACATCTTGGGGATGATCAAAAATGTTTACAGTATCTTTATATTGAATGCGTAAGCAACTTGGATACAGCATGCTGTACTACAGCTCCTTCTCTCTGAGCCTTCTCTTTACCTCTGTAAAGGATCTGCGTCTTCTTTGCGTTTCTGTCGAGAAGTCTGGGAACAGCATAATGCGTGCGTTTTCCAACTTCAGATCCTTATGTTTTCTTGCTTCCGCCAGGATCATGTCACGGTCTCTGTAGTTTAGAAACCTTACCAGGAAAGGTCTGGATGGTGCACCTGGTGGTCTGGTTCCTGTGGGGACTGTGCGCTCGCTCGGCCACATATGTAGGGGGTAGGTCACCTAGCGCCAATATGCTTTTAAAGAACTGCTCAGCAAATGTGGTAGTGGCAGACCCCTCTGCACCCTCTGGCAGCCCCACCACCCTGACATTGTTCCTTCTTTGGCGGTCTTCCGCGTCGTCAGCTCAGTGCTGTAGTGCACCAACCATCTCTCTCAATTCCGCCAGTTGTGAGCCCTGTACATGTGAGGCATCTTCCACTTCAGAAATACGGTCCTCAGCAGTTGTTAATCTGCCTCTAATTTTATCAAGGTCATGGCGAATTAGGTTACATTCAGATGCTAGATCAATGATCAATGCGGCCTACCAGCTCAGTTTTTGAGGCAGCTATGGCCTCCAGGATCGGGCCTGTGATTGCAGCCATGTCCACCTCCACCTCATGCAAATTGAGGGATGCATCTACCGACACCTCCGGGCATGCTGCGCCCTGTTGTTCCATACCGCTGGCATTCGCTTTGGCGCGCTGCGGACCACTGCTGTGAGTTGGGCCTGTGGAGGAGAGGGCGGGGCTAAACGCCATGCTTCCCTGAGAGCGGAGATGTCTCTGACCTTTAGGTGGCTGGGTATGATGTTTCTTCTGCTGCTTTTTGGCCGCAAATGGCATGTCCCTCTGCCTGTGCTATTCCGCCAGCCCCCCAGCGTTAAAAGAACCTCGGTCCGTCGGTCTATCCACCAGTATCAGGATGTTTGGTCGGATGGAAGCCGGAGCTCTGTAGCAGCACGTCTTGCCTCGATCACATCCGGTCATGCCCCCCTTGAACGCACTTTTAAGTTCCCTTTTTCATCCAACCAATTCTATCTCATTGTGGAACTTAACACTAAAGCTAACCTTCCTCATCGCCATTACCTCAGCTAAAAGAGTTTCAGAGATGCAAGCATTGATGATAACTGAACCCTACATGTTTTTTTATCCCCGACAGAGTGGTGCTAAGACCTTCAGACCGTTTTATTCCAAAAATGGCAACAGCTTTCTATTACAACCAGGACATCAGTCTCCCGACTTTTACCAACAATCAAGGTGAACCGCATGCCTTGGATGTAAAATCTGCTATTAGCTCCTATGTGGCGGCTACAGCCTCCTTTAGGAAGTCAGACAACCTCTTGGTGATTCCTCATGGGAACAGAAAGGTACAGACGGCAGCACCACACACCATCGCATTGTGGCTACTCAAGTCTATCAGGAAAGCTTATGCCATTTGACAACTTCTGGTACCCAAGGGCATTAAAGGTCATTCAACTAGGGCAGTGGCAACTTCATGGGCAGCATATTGCAAGGTTTTGCCAGAGACGATATGCAGAGCAGCTGCCTGGTCATCCAGACATACATTCATGTCCCACTATAGGGTTGTTTTTGCTCAATTAACAACGGTGAAGTTCGGAAGAACCGTTATTTGAGCCAATTCTTCAGCTACATGTTAAATAAATACTACTTTTTTTTTGCACCCGCCCGACTGGCGAGTTATTTCCCAGGGTGCGCTGCCATAATGCGTCAGGAAAACTGAAAATTCTATACTCACCTTTCCGTAATTTTCCTTTTCTGATGCATCTTCATGACAGAACACAGCATCCCACCCTTTTGTATTAGTTGATAGATACAGAGAATGAAGCGGGGTGTCTCTCTTTCAAATTTATAGCTAACCAATCCTGTCAGGTTGTGGGGGCGGAGTCACAACCCAGTGTGTGCCTTAATGGAGGAAAATTACGGAAAGGTGAGTATACAATTTTCCGTTTTCTTGTTCACAGAGATAGCCAGGTCACATGATATTGACATCATACATGTGGGCGTGTATACAGGCTGAAAATCTCCACCTTCCTGAATTTTCAGCACTGAAGAAACTTTGCTTTTTTTTCTGTTAAAATTTAGGTAAATAACTGTGGGAGGGGCTACAGTCTTCTCTGGATTCTTATACGGACCATCTTGTCAGGATCCATGTTCTTTCTTTCCCTTCTGTTTGATTGATGTCAGTTCTAGGCTCTCCCCCTCCCTTCTTCTCTTGCGTGGCACACAGTTCAGATCGATTTTCTTACAGACATCCTTTATCTGCACACTGTGTAGCTGCCTGCTATACTGCAATTGTGACCTGTGCAGTTCCCAGATAAAAAAGGCTGTGCAGCATAGCAGTTTGCAAATAGAGGTTGTCTGTAAGAGGGAGAGGAGCTGTGCTGCCTGTGCTCCGACTGTGTGAGTAGAAGCCCAACAGGCACAGTATCCATGGAGGATGGGTGGCACAACCGCTGGCAATAGTCGCATGAAATATCCGACAGGTTGGTTGTACCCAAGTTGATTGATCGATCAACTTGGGTACAATCAGCCTGCCCATACATGGTTCGAATCTCGTCCAGTCCCTGCTGACCCGGCAGAGATTCAAACCTAGTCTATGAACAGCTTTACACAAATACACTTCCACAGCAATCTTGATCTTGTCCTGTGTGGTACCTAGACTGCAGATAATCCTACTAGTTTGGATTTAAAACCATTTATTTTTTTTAAATGGCTTTTTTTAGTGCAGTAATACATATGTGAACATCAACGTGTTTTATGTATTTGCATGTTTTTAATATTTCTCAGGCCTAGAATGGACCCCACCAAAAGGGCGGACTGTGATTGGCACACTATTTGCCTACAGTTTTACATGTGGACAGCTTCTCCTTGCAGGCCTTGCTTACGGGATTCGAGAATGGCGCTGGCTGCAGTTTACTGTTTCTGCACCATACTATGTATTTTTCCTGACCTCATGGTAAGGGGTAAAAAATATGTAACTTTATTAATCTTTTGAAAAAATAAAACATCTCCTACATTTTAATTGTTAAATTAGATACTTGTAGCAGACACTTGGAGAGCAAACTAAGTGTGGACTAGACATAAAGGGATAAAAAATATATATTTACTAAAACTGGATATCTTTACCACAGCAACCAATAAGGTTTCATATTCCAAATTAAACAGGCAATATAGTTGCTATGGGTAACTACTGCATTTGATCTAGTTTATGTTTGTTCAGATTTTGTTACCTCTAGTTTCACCCCCTGAGAAAAAACAAAACTGTCTTTATGGCTCCAGGTTTGTGCCGGAATCGGCTCGTTGGCTTATTGTGAAAGGCCGCCCATGTCATGCTCTTAGAAATCTTCAGAGAGTAGCCTGGATAAATGGTAAAAAAGAAGAGGGCGAAAAACTCACAGAGAAGGTAAATTTTAATCATCTATATTTTATTTGTTCGTTTTTAATATGCCATCTGCAAGGTTGGTAGAACCCTAAACGAACTGAGAACCCCATGACCCCTCTGTATGTCGATTTTGTATCTAAACTTTTCACAAGTTAATTAGAAAGTAATTGCAGAAAAAAAAGGTATTTTTATATTTTGTGTATGCCCCATTAAAGCGATTTTCACCCATTTCCTGTCCTGACAGGCAGTGAGTAGAAATCTCCCAAAAAACACAGCAATAAATATCTGACAAAATGCTCTAACTCTTTCCACTCTATGCAAAAAGAAATCTCCACACTGTTCCCGCTGCTGGTAAACACTTGAAAAGTTTCACTTTTACTTTTAATATACAGTATATGAGCTGTGATTTCACTCTGCAGTCCTTCATGCCTTCTATATTCAAGAGTCAACCTGAAAGTTAGGTCTGCAATTTAAAGTTTAAATAAGCGTAAATAAGCAAATATTGCTTAAACGCAAGAGGCCTTTGTATTCTTACTTAAATCTTGGTGAGCTTTTCTTCCAGATCTGCAGTAATCCAGCATGAATCTTTTCCTCTCTGCAGGAGCCTCCTGTACTAAAGACCAGTCACCGCTGCTTTGTCCCATTGTATACGGTGACTGGTCTTATATCCACCCCCACCTTTAGTTTTCTGCAGGTACCCTGTAGTGATTGGACCTGCTGGGTCTCTCCCACAGCTCTGCTGTCTGCACAGGCTGTGTGCAGCACTTTGCTGATGCCATTGCTACTTTTTGTTTTTAATCTTTCCTTACTAATCTTTTTTAAACAATTATACAAATACATATAAATATCTGTCATCCACAAATTGAACATTATATTATTGTATAACATTCTCTTCTTAACCACTTATGCCCCGGATCATTTTGCTGGCCAAAGACCAGAGCACTTTTTGCGATTCGGCACTGCGTTGCTTTAACTGACAATTGCGCGGTTGTGCGACGTGGCTCCCAAACAAAATTGCCGTCTTTTTTCCCCCACAAATAGAGCTTTCTTTTGGTGGTATTTGATCACCTCTGCAGTTTTTATTTTTTGCGCTATAAACAAAAAAATAGCGACAATTTTGAAAAAAAAAACGCATCATTTTTAGCTTTTTGCTATAATAAATATCCCCCAAAAATATATAAAAAACATTTTTTTTCCTCAGTTTAGGCAGATACGTATTCTTTTACATATTTTTGGTAAAAAATCGCAATAAGCGTTTCTTGATTGGTTTGCGCAAAAGTTATAGCGTCTACAAAATAGGGGATAGTTTTATGGCATTTTTATTACTTTTTAATTTTTTTACTAGTAATGGTGGCGATCAGCGATATTTTTATCGTGACTGCGACATTATGACGGACATGTCAGACAATTTTGGCGCGATTTTGGGACCATTTACATTTATACAGTGATCAGTGCGATTAAAATTGCATTGATTACTGTGTAAATGTGACTGGCAGTGTAGAGGTTAACACTAGGTGGCACTGTAGGTGTTAAATGTGCCCTAGGGATGTGTTCTAACTGTAGGGGGATGGGCTAGCTGTGACACTTCACTTATCATAGCTCCTGATCACAGGGAGCTATGATCAGTGACACTGTCACTAGGCAGAACGGGGAGATGTTTGATTACATTAGCATCTCCCCGTTCTTCCTCTATGTGAGACGATCACGGGTATCCCCGTGGACATCGAGTCTGCGGGACCCGCTACCCGACTCACGGAGCTCCCGGCCTGCGTGCGCAGGCAAATTCAAAGGGACGTACAGGTATGCCCATTTGCCCAGCCGTGCCATTCTGCCGACGTACATTAAAATATCATCGTAATTTCTAATAGCCACTTCTGACTTATTCATCTGACATAATTTCTTTACAATGTCCAAGTACTATTCACCCACACCTTTCATTCATCCCTATATTACTTGTCCATACTTACATTCTATTCTGTTATTCATACCTATCATTCATCACTATCTTAATTTCCTCTCAAAAAATAAAAAATAAAAGAGAAAACTCTCCAGTCTCAACACGATTTTCTATTCCCTTTCAAATAAATTGATTCATTTTTATCTTTTATCGAAGTCCGAGTTTTTTCCCTTTGCTGCCACATTATGGGCTTTTGGTCCTTTTCCATCCACTCTCTCCTTATTTGCTCTTCCATATATTGTATTTCGTTCATTTCACATATCCATTCCACTATTGTAGGACCATTTGTTTTTTTCCATTTTCAATCTATTATCGTCCTAGCTGCATTTATCATATGGTGAAGAATATCCGTCTTTATAAATTTCAATGATCCAGGTATTATCGATAATATCAAAACCTGAACGCTTGGTTGCATCTCTTTTCCAGACACCAATTTGTATATTTCATATATGTAGCGGCGACACTTTTGCAAGGTGTCCGCTATGTGCAAATTTTGTTATTTTTATCTCAGAACAGTAAAGGGGTTCTGAGGGTTAATTGTGTAGGTTTAACTTTGGCATCAGTCTGGCTGGGCTGTGCTAGGGTTCTGCCTGGTCATGTGTACAGTTAGGTGCACATGACAGGCCCAGAACCAGGCCTGGTTGGACGTTTTGAGTATTGGCATTCCCCGGAGCCAATCAGTGGATGCGTATGGCCCCGCTGAGGAGTCTGGGGAAGGGTACTTAAGATGCTGGAGTCACGTGTTCGGGGTTTGTTCGGCCATAGCTGCCTGTTCCTGAGTCTGGATCGGGGTAGCCCCACGAGGGGTCACGGTCACGGGAGCATGTGCCGCTCCGCAACATGGACAGTTTGACTAGCCCCATTAGACCTGCTTGGTCTGGGACAAGGATCCATCTGTTCCCCAGGTTCGGAACCGGCTGGTCCGAGGCACAGTAACTGAGGGAGGATTCAATGCGCCCGGGTGTGCTCTCAACTTGGAGGGGCACTGCAGCTCGTGTAAGCGACCAGGGAGGACTCTTTGGAGGAGGGCCAACAAGCTGACATCCCAAGAAGTGCATGGTTGCTGGGTTGTCAAGGACACTGACGGATCCACGCTTTCCCAGTACTGCCAAGGAGACAGAGAACATTCCAGGTACTGAGGAAAGCAGGGCCGATCCTTGGGTCACAGGCGCCTGGGTGCAGAAATATTTCTGGCGCCCCACATGGGCGTGGTCATCTTTACTAACTCCTCCCCTTTACTAATGTTTCTATGGCAACAACTCCACCTCTCCATCTGTAAGCCCCACCACTTTGTTTTATGGCACAGTGGCAGTTTTTGATGGGCACAGTGGCTGCGTTTGATGGGCACAGTGGCAGCTTTTGATGGGCATAGTGGCACTGCGTTTGATGGGCACAGTGGCAGCGTTTGATGGGCACAGTGGCAGCGTTTGATGGCACAGTGGGTGCGTTTGACATGAATAGTGGCTGTGTTTTATGGGCACAGTGGCAGTTTTGATGGACACAGTGGCTGCGTTTGATGGGCACAGTGGCTGCTTTTAGGTGGGGCACAGTGGCTGTGTTTGATGGGCACAGTGGCAGTGTTTGATGGGCACAGTGGCTGCGTTTGATGGGCACAGTGGCTGCGTTTGATGGGCACAGTGGCTGCGTTTGATGGGCACAGTGGCAGCGTTTGGTGGGCACAGTGGCTGCGTTTGATGGGCACAGTGGCTGCGTTTGATGGGCACAGTGGCTGCGTTTGGTGGGCACAGTGGCTGCGTTTGGTGGGCACAGTGGCTGCGTTTGGTGGGCACAGTGGCAGCGTTTGGTGGGCACAGTGGCAGCGTTTGGGCACGGTGGCTGTGTTTGATAGGCATAGTGGCTGCTTTTAATGGGCCCTTACTTCAAAGTTCCTTGACCGGCCTGGATGCTGGTGCAGGGACAGGGAGTCACTCACTGTGACTCACAGCAAGGCAGGTCGCCGCAGCTGAGCAGCTCTGCTCTTTCTCTTCAGGAGACAGGAGGAGTACTTCAGAGAAGGCAACGTGACCGGCAGGAGACATGCTCCGAGTCCGCTCCCTCGGAGCCACGCTGTCTGATGATGGCAGAAGTGGGCGGAACTTGTTTACTAGCTGCGGAGGCGGCGCACAAAGAATGCTGGGGTGGCCGCGGCCGCTCTGACTGACGCCACTGGTTGCTAGCTAGACTCTAGCAAGTAAAGTGAGCAACCAGTGCAGTCAGCTTTGGCGCCCCTCTTCTGGAGGCAAATTACAGCGCTGGGGTGCGGTGCACCCCGTGCACCCGCCCAGGATCGGGCCTGGAGGAAAGGTTCCTGTTCACTTTTGGTTGCAACTTTCTTTAAGGTCAGAGACTTTGCAAGTTCCAAATTCAAGTGCTGACTGCCATAATCTCTGGCTAGAGATTTGTTCAGCTTTGGAGCGCCCAGCTGCGAGTGGCTAAAAATTCAAATTTTTATATATAACCAAGCAATAGGTAGTTACTTATACATTATAGTATTTAATGGGTCTTTTAGTAGACTATCTCAAAAATAACTTCTTTATTATCATTGTATCATGGGGGGGGGGGGGGTGAGTCTTCCCTTTCCGACACCCCTTTTGGGTTCACACTGTGCCCTGGGAGGGAAGACCCAGCATTCCCCTCAGTGTGCTCATACTTAATTCAGAGTTTGTGTTGCTTGTTAGCTTACCCAATTTAATGAGAATATACTGTAGCTATTGCTTTGAATCAGAAAAAAAACCCCACTGTTTAGGACAGAATTAACTATATATGGAAAAAGGGAGGGAAAAAATAAATAATAATTTAAATTAAATAAAACGTATGTGTACACAGCTTCTGAGATTCAGTTGTTTGCGAGTCATCAATAGTGAAAAAAATGGATGTTTGGTATATCCGCCCTCCTTTGTCAAACACCTCTCTGCGCTCTAATGGGTGATAACTTCTTGCTGTTTATAAATGCGTGTGTAAAATATATAAATAAATAAATATGTATATATATGACTCAGTGTCCTCAATATAAAAAACTAGCACACTGTTAGCAGCTGCTTAAAATCAAGATAACGTATATAAATACAATAAAACAACGAGCATTAAAATTAAAACTCATTAAAATATTGTAGCAGCGCTTGATAATCAGGGAATAAAATCCGAGAATGAAGGTGGGTAAAAAAAATAAATAAATATATAAATTAATTCATTCGATAAAACAGTCCAGCAATATCCGAGAAAAGATGGGGAAAAAAACAGTTCTATATCCGATATGATGTGATCTGATCAGTCCATCCACCAGCACACTACACCACGTGCATTAGGTTCCCCTATAGGGATGCACTCACCAGAGATACAACAAATATAGGCATATAATGACCTGAGGCTGTGGAGGAGAATTGGAAAGAAAGGAGCGGAGTTCTTGGGAGATTATATGCCTATATTTGTTGTATCTCTGGTGAGTGCATCCCCATAGGGGAACCTAATACAATTCCTTTGATATTGGATGTATGTTTGGTAAAATATAGTGTTATTCTCCATGGTAGTTGTATGGAGAATGGAGGGTTGGTGCGAAGGAGATGATTTATTTGTAGGTATCTATATTGTTGTGTCTTCCAAGCCAAATTCAATTTGTAATGTTCTGAACGTTTCCATTGCGGGTCCTATCATAAGGTCCGTTATGTTTTTGATTCCTTTTTCTACCCAATGTGTTACATGTATGTCAGGTATTATTACAGATAGACAGGTGATAGGGATTGGCAGTGGAGAGGTGGGGGGGGGGGGGGGGTAGTTTTTTGTTGTCCCATTAATATTTTCCATGCTTGGAGAGATGCTTTCATCTGTGGAGCTAGAGAAATGGTATGGGTATTCTGAATGTATTTATCATTAAATAGTTATAGAGATTGCTATTTGGGGTTTAACTTTCCTCTAGTTCTTGCCATCTAGGATTGGGTGAGTTAGGGAACCATGTTCGTAGTTGTGCTAGAATAGAGGCAGTGTAGTAATCTTTTGATCAAGATATTACCAACTCCTCCTGCATTTCTGGAAGCTAATGAGTTTTTGAAGGCCCATCTTGCTTTCTTTCCTTTACATAAAAACCTGTTGATAATAGATTGAATTTTCAAAAAATAGGTATTGGGGACTGGAATGGGGAGGGTCCTAAACAGATATATTAGTTGAGGTAAGATCACCATCTTAAAGGCCGCTAAACGCCCTGACCATAATAGTTCCGACTTAGCTAAATCTTGAAGCTTCGATGGGAGGGTGTTAAGAAAGGAAACATAATTGGCCTGAAATAGGTCTTCTGTGGATGCAGTTAAAGTGATTCCCAGATATTTGATACCATCATTACTCCACTCATATGGAAACCGAGAACTGAGTTTGTTCTTTAGTTGTGCGCTTATACCCATACCTAGTATATAAGATTTACTTTCGTTTATTTCATAGTAGAAGATTTTATTAAACATTTGTAGCATGTTATGTACCGAAGCCAGGGAATTTTCAGGGTCTGTGAGCATCATAATGATATTGTCAGCAAATAAGCTGATGATATGTTCAGATTTGTGGATTGGGAATCCTTTGATGTCCTGGTGGGATCTAATGTAAGTTGCTAAGGGTTCTAGAATCAAGTTAAAAATTAGAGGGGAGAGTGGGCATCCTTGGCGGGTGCCATTGGATATACGGAATGGTTTGGATAGTACCCCTGAAGTATATACTTGGGCTGAGGGTTCCGAGTATAAGGCCATTATTGCTTTCAGGATAGTACCAGAGAATCCAAATTTCTTTAGTACCTTATTTAAGTAGCCCCAGTGGACACTATTGAAGGCCTTCTCAGCATCCAATGCTAGCAGCAGAGAAGGCCTTCTCTGGATCCTGGCTATGTGAATAATATTTGTCAGCCTCCTAGTGGCGTTGGAAGTCTGACGTCATTTAGTGAACCCAGTCTGATCAGGATGAATTAGGTGAGGTAAAATATCTATCAAACAGTTGGCTATAAGTTTGGCATATAATTTCAAATCTGTATTTAATAGTGAAATGGGGCAGAAATTAGACAGAGTGTTCGGTTCTTTCCCTGGCTTGGGTAAGGTTACTATTAGAGCATTCAACATTTCTGGTGGAAAGGAGGAAGAGGCCGCAGCTGCGTTAAAAATTTTGCTCATGTGGGGCGTTAAAAGGAGTTTGTATGTTTGGTATTATTCCCCTGTGAAGCCGCCTGGGGATTTGTTAGCAGGTATTGAGTCTATAGTATCGTGGATTTCTTCTATGGTGAAAGGTGAGTTGAGGTGCTCTAGTTGTTGCGGGGACAATGTTGGTAAGGACATTTGCTGTAAGAATTCAGTTATCATTGCAGTAGTGGGTTGGGTTGTATCTGCGTCATCTTTGAGGTTATAGAGGGCGCCGTAGTAAGTGCTGAAGGTATCCGCTATATCCTGTGGATGGTGAATTTTGGTTTTGTTTATGGGGTGTAGGATATAGGGAATTTTAGTTTTTCTTCTATGGCCCTTGAGCTGATGTGCTAATAGCTTTCCAGCTCTGTTACCTTGTGCACAATAAGTCATTTTGAGTCTTTTGGTGTTTTTTTTCGAATTCCTCTAATAATAGGAGTCTGAAATCATATCTCAATTGGTTTAGTCTATTTGAGATTGAGGGGGATGATTGTTGTTTATTTATGGATTCTAAATTTAATATTTCGTCTGTGATTTCTCGCAATTTATTTTGCCGCTGCCTCTTCGCCCTGTCCCCCAATTTTATAAGTATTCCTCGAATATATGCCTTATGGGCATTCCATAGAGTAAATTGGTTTTGCATAGAGGGTTTATTTATAGAGAAAAATTCATGTAAATGTTCTTCAATATTTTGTTTGATTTCTGGTTGTTGCATGAGAAAGGAGTTGGCTCTCCATAGCGGGATTGAGTTATTGAGTTTTGTTATAGAGGCATGATCCGACCATGTGATAGTATTTATGGATGAGGAGACCGTTTTTGCCAGAGTTTGTTGGTCCACCAGAGATAGGTAAATTCTTGTGTATGTACCATGTGGGGCGGAAAAGAATGTAAAATCTTTTTCTCCAGCATGCAAACACCGTACAGGTCTTCTTAATGTAGAGCTTCTTGGAGGGACATGGTTTGGCGTTTCACCTTTGTGGTTGTGTCTATGGATGGGTCAGGTACTATATTAAAGTTGCCACAGATGACTAATGCCCTGTACACACGGTCGCAGGGCCGGACTGGGAATAAAATCCAGCCCTGGAAAAAATTTCACACCAGCCCCACAGCGTTATTATACCAGCGCAACAGCATAACGTCATTATTTCCTGGTTCATGAAAGGGAAAACCATACATTTTAAAGCACATTTGAAGAGTGTATTATATATAGATAAGACAGATATGAAATCACATAGGGCTTTATATTATATATATATATATATATATATATATATATATATATATATATATATATATATATTTAGATAGAGAGAGTGCTGGGGGGGAGCCAAAAAGAACAGGGGTGGAGAGCACTGGGGTGGGGGGCTGGAGAGCACCGGGGCAGAAAGAACAGGGTGGAGAGCACTGGGGGCAGAAAGAACAGGGGTGGGAAGCACGGGGGGCTGGACAGCACTGTGGGGGGTGGGGAGCACTGTGGGGGGTGGGGAGTACTGGAGTGGGAGCTGGAGAGCACCGGGGCAGAAAGAACAGGGGTGGGGAGCATGGGGGGCTGGACAGCACTGTGGGGGGGCTGGAGAGCACCGGGGGCAGAAAGAACAGGAGTAGGGAGCATGGGGGGGCTGGACAGCCCTGTGGGGGAGCTGGAGAGCACCGGGGGCAGAAAGAACAGGGGTAGGGAGCATGGGGGGGCTGGACAGCACTGTGGGGGGCTGGAGAGCACCGGGGGCAGAAAGAACAGGGTGGAGAGCACTGGGGTGGGGGCTGGAGAGCACCGGGGCAGAAAGAACAGGGGTGGTGAGCACTGGGGTGGGGACTGGAGAGCACCGGGGCAGAAAGAACAGGGGTGGGAAGCACGGGGGGCTGGAGAGCACTGTGGGGGGTGGGGAGCACTGGGTTGGGAGCTGAAGAGCACAAGGGCAGAAAGAACAGGGGTGGGGAGCATGGGGGGCTGGACAGCACTGTGGGGGAGCTGGAGAGCACCGGGGGCAGAAAGAACAGGGATGGGGGGGCTGGGCAGCACTGTGGGGGGGCTGGACAGCACTGTGGGGGGGCTGGACAGCACCGGAGGCAGAAAGAACAGGGGTGGAGAGCACTTGGGTGGGGGCTGGAGAGCACCGGGGGTAGAAAGAACAGGGGTGGGAAGCACGGGGGGCTAGGGAGCACTGTGGGGGGGTGGAGAGCACTGGGGTGGGAGCTGGAGAGCACCGGGGTCAGAAAGAACAGGGGTGGGGAGCACGGAGGGGCTGGACAGCACTGTGGGGGGGGCTGGACAGCACCGGGGGCAGAAAGAACAGGGGTGGGGAGCACGGGGGGCTGGGGAGTATGGGGGGGCTGAACAGCACTGTGGGGGGTGGAGAGCACCGGGGTGGGGTCTGGAGACTGATGGGGAGAGCTAGAGAGCACTGTGGGGGGTGGGGGAGCACGGGGGGGGGGGCTGGAGAGCACTGTGGGGGGTAGGAAGCGGGGGGGGCTGGAGAAGGATGGGGAGAGCTGGAGAGAGGGGGAGGCAGAAAGAACAAGGATTGAGAGAACTGTGGGGGGGGGGGCTGGAGAGTGTGGTGGGGGAGGAGAGCACTGGGGGGAGCACAAGGAGGAGGGGGGGCAGTAAAAGAATTTGGATAGGAGGAGAAGCAGTGGGGCTGCATATAGAGGAAATGAGCTTTCTATATTCCTCCATGCAGCCCCTGAATGCTTGATTCTCCTCCTCTCCCTCCTCCAAGCATTCAGCGGCTGCATGGAGGAATATAGAAAGCTAATCTCCTCTATATGCCGCCCCCCTGCTGATCCCCCTATTCAGGCACACATTTAGGGCTGTACTCACAGCCATCTCTCTTCCTGTGATCACGGCGCTGGCCGGGTCTGTGCTCTGCGGCCGCGCACCGCGCTGTAACACGGTCCCGCCCCTCTAGACCAGCTCGTGTGATAGGTGGAACACACACTGATTCTATCTACTATCACATGAGCCGGTCTAGGGGGGCGGACCCGGCCAGCGCCGTGATCAAAGGAGCATGAGAGAGGGGATTCAGGGGAGCACTGCAGCCGCAAACCGGCCCCAGGGCAGGCAGCCTACCGGGAAATATCCCGGTATCCCGGTAGGCCAGTCCGGCCCTGCACGGTCGGATTTTCCGACGGAAAATGTCCTATCGGACCATGTTGTCGGAAATTCCGACCGTGTGTGGGCTCCATCGGACTTTTTCCGTTGGAATTTCCGACGGAAAAAGTTTGAGATCCTGCTCTCAAATTTTCCGACAACAAAGTCCTACCGGCTTTTTTCGTGTGTAGTGAATTCCGACGGACAAAGTGCCACGCATGCTCAGATCACATTACAAGACCAAAGCTATTGGCTACTAGCCTCTACGTAGTCCCGTCGTACGCAACGAACGTCACCACGTTCAGGATGATCGGATTTTCCGACAACTTTGTCCGACCGTGTGTATGCAACACCAGTGTCGGACAAAATCCGTCTGAAAAAATCAGACGGATTTTGTGGTCGGAATTTCCAACCGTGTGTACGGGGCATAAGAGTCCTTTCCGGTGGGTATTATTTTTTTTCATAAGTTCGTGGAAAAAAACAATCTGGTGTTTGTTTGGAGCGTATGCATTTACAATAGTATATGTCACTTGGTTGATGTCACACACCAGAATCAAGTAACCTCCAAGAGGGTCTGTAATTTCTGCATGTAATACGAATGCTAGAGTGTCTCTTATAGCCGTCATGATTCCTCTGGTTTTTGAATCTGCATTGGCAAAGAAAGTATGTTGGAAATTATTATGATTGCACTTTGGAGCGGACGCTTTGCAAAAGTGCGTTTCCTGCGCACATAGAATATCTGGTTTTGTAGGTATGTTGAGTTATAGCCTTGTGTAATCATATATAGAACAAGAGCTCCCTCTTGTGGGCTTTGTAGGTGTTGCTGTAACTGTACTAAGAAAAAGGTACTCACTGTGATTCCAGGAGTGTTTATGGACATATTGCATGTTTCATCTTCTAGAACTTTGTGCTGTTTGACTTCCGTGCATTGTAGAGGTCTTGGTATTATGGTTTTGAGACTTGACAGATAGCTGTACACTTTCAGAAATAATAAAAAAAAAAGTCAGAAAAAGAAAAACCGAACAAGTAGAACCGAACATGTTCGGTAACGTTGCAGGTTTCTATACACTTTAACGTAAATCATGGGGGAGAGACCCCCGATGTGGTTCTAATGTATTTTATCCGTGTGCAGCTAACTGCTACTCAAATAATTTTGGGAATAAGTTCAGGCCTAAAGGTTATCCCGGTCCCCTTTGTAGGGACATGTTTGACTCTTCTGCTGCAGAACATGTTAATTGTGTGATTTGGCGTTCTTATGTGTGACTGTTTTCCAATCTGGACTGGATTTTCGTCGTTTGGTCTTATCTTCATTATCCTAACTGGATTCTGGTAGAATTTTCAACTTATTCAACAAGGAGATACCCTTGTCTAGGGAGTCCACGGCGTACGCTTTGTCAAGTTTGGTGATGGTGATTTTTGTGGGGTAACCCCATCTGTAGGGTATGTTGTGATTCCTGAGCACCTTTGTGATGGTGTTTAGGTTTCTTCTTTTTTGCAGAGTATGCTGAGAGAGGTCAGCGTAAAACTGCAAATTTTGGTACTGCGATGGAATTCTGTCCTGTTTACGCATAACTTGCATACGTTGCTCCTTCACATGGAAAAAGTGCAGGCGAAGAATTACATCTCTAGGGACTGTATCAGGAAGGTATGACGGTTTAGGTAGTCTAGTAGTGTACTTCTCAATGATAGTAGCATATCCTTGAGAACGATGTCCAACACAGGTTGGTTCATAGTGGGGAATGCATTAATTGAGTCAGGAAGCTCCCTGGTTTCATCCCCTGAGTCAGATGCAGGACTCGTTGTGGGGCTGCATCCAACGTCATCCAGCTTCAACTTTGCTTTGGCTGGGCTCCCTGATGGTGAGGAGGAGTGGGGGGGGAGTGTTGGTTGTTGTAGGAATCATCATTTCTAGGAGATGATGTCGCTGTATGTGATTTGGGTCTGTGTTTGTGGGACTCTGTGGGTGCGGCACCATTTTGCCTACCTCCATGCCGTGGCTGTGTGAAATAGTCCGTCAGCCGATGCGGCTTAGTTGTCCCTTTTCGCTTGCCCATCATGATCGCCAGGTGTGCCTAGGTCGAATCGCCAGCTGGGGTGATTGAAAACAGGGTCTTTTTGTGACGATTCTAGCCGCTGTGTCCCTGAAGGTACCGGAGCTCTGGGATTAAGCTGCCATTCAGCTCCGCCGCAGGTCACGCCCTTCCCATGGAAGGGATTTTAATTGCAGTCCTATTATTTCTTCCTCTAGAGTTATCCATTTTTTAATATCTGTATTATGATACCAGTCCATTATCCTTAGGCTAGAGGCTAAAGCCAGTACAGATGCCAGGAAAAAAGCAGCATTAAAAATGCATTGATATCAATGCACCTTACTCCACACTGGCTTTCAGCCGCATTTCTCTGTCTCTATTCAAAATGAATGGTTCCTTATGGGAGCCCATTGATTTGAATAGAGGTTGCACCAGAAGTCAGATAACTTCTAGACCCTCTTTCTCTTCACCCACTTAGAGGTAAATACTCTTAATCTATTGATATTGGTTGGAATGAATGGCAACTTGAACATAAATATGCACACAGCAGATAAATTACATAATCTGCTAGAGTAATAACTTTGGCAAATTGGCAAATTTTATGTTTTATACCACTAACTAGAATACAAAGGTGAGTTAGAAAAACAACAATAAACAATATTAATAAATGGCAAATGCAGTATAGATGAGGAAAATACTTAAATAGATTAGAGTGCATTCGAAGGGATTGACTGGGGTACAGAATTAAACTTGAACTAAATAAAGGGACAAGACCTCAGGGCAGAAACTGTTAGAAGCAGTCTTTAGTCCTGAGCCTGGTAACAGTTGGTGCGCTATAAAGCAGTCAATAGGCCTACAGACAGTATCTATAGAACTATAGGGTAGCTGAAAGGTGGTTCCCAATGGGTCAGTTGCTAGTGGTGGTAACAAATAGTGGCCACAAGGCCCTCTCACCAAACCCAGTGATGCAGCAGCAGTGACTCCTCTGATGAGGTGTCCGCTCTCTCTGGCTTGCCCGTGGCGACTCTAGTAGGCAGCACAGCAGGTCCGTACCCTGGCAGCAGCTTGGTCTTGCCGCACTCAGATCACACTCTGTACTTTTTGGTAGTCCTACAGACACAGTAGTGTGCTTTCACTAGCACAAGCTCCCTCTCTTCCTCAGATGGCATCCCTCAGCATGATCAGTGTATCACTCAACTTGAGGAGAAAATATTGCCTGGGAAAATCTGGTTCTCTCGTACTCACTGCCGCAAAGCCTGGTGAGGGCTGTCATCCATGTCCCATGGACTTCAATGCACTACAAAAGTCTTGCGAGCTACCTACTAAGAGTAAAAGTTATAGGGGCAGCTGCTGGCACTAATCATGTCCCATATAGCCATGTAATAGCATCAAAAACAAATAAATTTGTGCCGCGCTATCTACCTATTGTTCTTCTATAACAGCAGTAATAAAGAATGAATAAAGTGTCAATAGTGCTATATGATTTTTTTTTTTTATAATTCAAACTTTATTAAACATTTTCTCCCTTATTACATTCGTCGTTTACATTATTTATCCATATCTGCAGTATGAAGAGGACAAAAATTTACCATTTTCTTATGTTCTACCTTGGAGGTTGGCTCCCCCAGCTTTGCCTTTCCGTTTACCTTCCTCCCTTCTAGTGCCTTATTTATAATCTATTTTATTTGTGCCGTCCATACGGATTACTTCCTTTGTGTGCTTGTGAATCTAGTGAACCTATCTATTTAAAACCTCCATTATTGTGCGTTTTTAAGCCTCCCCTTCTTTCCTTACATCTTTCTTTCTTTTTATTTAATTTATATGTATTTTTACTTTAGTGCAAAACGGGTGAAAAAAAAAAAAAAAAAAAAGTCAGTGTTATATTCTTGTGTGTTATTGGTGATATTCTCCTTCTAAAAAAATTAAAATAAAAAAAAAGAAAGGAGATTTTTCTTTTCCCCTTTTTTCCCTTTCCCTTCTATAGCAAGGAAGGAGAGGGTGAATCCGACTGCTGCCGCGGGGGGAGCCTTCCTCCATCACTACCATAAATCATGTAATCCTGCTTTTACATTTATAATCTTTATGGGAATAAAATAAAAAAACACCAAACTATGTTGTGATTAGGGATGGGCCCGGTGTTCGATTCGAACCCATGTTCGAATCGAACATCGGGCGTTCGCCCGTTCGGCGAGCCCAGAACTATTTGGCCCGTTCGCATCACACGAATTTGATGCGAACGGGCCAAATAGCCAGTCGCAGTGCATTGCTGGCTGATGATTGGCCAAGCATGCACTGTGACCCGCATGCTTGGCCAATCATAGATCCAGCGGCGAGGAGAGCAATAATTGGCTACAGGCAGGATGCCTGTGGCCAATTATAGCTCAGGGGGTTTAGTACACACCCCACATTATAAAAGGCCGCCGTGCCGGCGGCCTCGTATATTGTGTTCCGGCGTGTCAGTGTGCTGACTGCTGACATTATGTGCTGTGATTCTGGGGATTAGTGTGTGCGTGCTGTTAGTACAGCATTGCAGTATCACATCTGGGGGGTGTCTATAATATGCCTGTGAAGGGGCGCATGTTTCCTTTGCTTAGAACTGTCCCTACACAAAGTGTCATTTTTGCAGGAAAAAAAGCTATTTTTAACCACTTCAGCCCGGACCATTTGGCAGCCAAAGGACCAGAGGTCTTTTTTCAATTTCGCACTGCACTGCTTTAACTGGTAATTGCGCGGTCATGCAATGTTGTAACCAAACGAAATTTGCGTCCTTTTCTTCCCACAAATAGAGCTTTCTTTTGATGGTATTTGATTGCCTCTGTGATTTTTATTTTTTGCGCTATAAACGGAAAAAGACCGCAAATTTTGAAAAAAAAAGATATTTTCTACTTTTTGTTATAAGAAAAATCCAATAAACTCAATTTTAGTCAAACATTTGGGCCAAAATGTATTCAGCCACATGTCATTAGTAAAAAAAATGCCAATAAGCGTATATTTATTGGTTTGCGCAAAAGTTATAGCGTCTACAAACTAGAGTACATTTTCTGGAATTTACACCGCTTTTAATTTATGACTGCCTATCTCATTTCTTGAGGTGCTAAAATGGCAGGGAAGTACAAAACCCCCCCAAATGACCCCATTTTGGAAAGTAGACACCCCAAGCTATTTGCTGAGAGGCATGTTGAGCCCATTGAATATTTTTTTTTTTTAGTCCCAAGTGATTGAATAAAAACAAAAATAAAAAAGATTTTTTTTTTTTCAAAAAGTTGTCACTAAATGATATATTGCTCACACATGCCATAGTTATATGTGGAATTGCACCCCAAAATACATTTTGCTGCTTCTCCTGAGTATGGGGATACCACATGTGTGGGACTTTTTGGGAGCCTAGCCGCGTACGGGGCCCCGAAACCCAAGCACCGCCTTCAGGATTTCTAAGGGTGCAAATTTTTGATTTCACTCCTCACTACCTATCACCGTTTCGAAGGCCATAAAATGCCAAAATAGCACAAAACCCCCCCAAATGACCCCATTTTGGAAAGTAGACACCCCAAGCTATTTGTTGAGAGGCATGGTGAGTATTTTACAGCTCTCATTTGTTTTTGAAAATGAAGAAAGTAAAGAAAAAAAAAACATTTTTTTTTTCTTTTTTTCAATTTTCAAAACTTTGTGACAAAAAGCGAGATCTGCAAAATACTCACCATACCTCTCAGCAAATAGCTTGGGGTGTCTACTTTCCAAAATGGGGTCATTTTGGGGGGTTTTATGCCATCTGGGCATTCCATGGCCTCCGAAACTGTGATTGGCAGTGAGAAGTGAAATAAAAAAATTACACCCTTAGAAAGCCTGAAGGCGGTGATTGGTTTTTGGGGTTCCGTACGCAGCTAGGCTCCCAAAAAGTCCCACACATGTGGTATCCCCGTACTCAGGAGAAGCAACAGAATATATTTTGGGGTGTATTTCCACATATGCCCATGACATGTTTGAGCAATATATCATTTAGTGACAATTTTTTGTAAAAAAAATATATATATATTTTTTTTTTCATTATTCAATCTCTTGGGACAAAAAAAAAAAATATTTAATGGGCTCAACATTGCTCTCATCAAATAGCTTGGGGTGTCTACTTTCCAAAATGGGGTCATTTGGGGGGGGGTTGAACTGTCCTGGCATTTTATGCACAACATTTAGAAGCCTATGTCACACGTCACCCACTCTTCTAACCACTTGAAGACAAAGCCCTTTCTGACACTTTTTGTTTACATGAAAACATATTTTTTTTTTGCAAGAAAATTACGTTGAACCCCCAAACACTATATATATTGTTAAAGCAAAGGCCCTACAGATTAAAATGGTGGGTGTTGCATTTTTTTTTTCCACACAGTATTTGCGCAGCGATTTTTCAAACGCATTTTTTGTGGAAAAAATACACTTTTTTTATTTTAATGCACTAAAACACACTATATTGCTCAAATTTTTGATGAAATAAAAAATATGATCTTAGGCCGAGTACATGGATACCAAACACGACATGCTTTAAAATTGCGCACAAACACGCAGTGGCGACAAACTACATACATTTTTAAAAGCCTTTAAAAGCCTTTACATGATACCACATTAGATTCACGGAGGAGGTCTACTGCTAAAATTACTGCCCTCGATCTGACCTTCGCGGTGATACCTCACATGCATGGTGCAATTGCTGTTTACATATTACGCCAGACCAACGCTTGTGTACGCCTTTGCGCAAGAGAAGGGGGGGGGGCAGGGGTGCTTTTTTTTTTTTTTTTTTTTTTTTTTTTTTTTTTTATTTAGCTTTTTTATTTAATTTTTAAACTGTTCCTTCCATTTTTTTTCTTTGTTATGATTTTTATTGTTATCTCAGGGAATGTAAATATCCCCTATGATAGCAATAGGCAGTGACAGGTACTCTTTTTTTGAAAAAAATTGGGGTCTATTAGACCCTAGATCTTTCCTCTGCCCTCAAAGCATCTGACCACACCAAGATTGGTGTGATAAAATGCTTTCCCAATTTCCCAATGGCGCGGTTTATATCCGTGAGGGGGGACATTCCCTCCCACTGCTTGTAAAAGCAGTCTAGAGGCTAATTACCCGCTAGAATTGCTTTTACATGAAAGCCGATCACTGGCTGAAAAGAATGATACCAAGATGATACCTAAACCTGCAGGCATCATTCTGGTATAACCATTCAAAGTCCAGCAACATACTGGACATATATTGTAATCTTTTTTTTTTCATGCAGCCTCTTGGCTGAACGAAAAAAAAGAGATTGATTGGTGGGTATGCCCACCATTAGAATACCTCCCTTCATCCACCCACTTCTAATGATGGGCATACATGCACCATTTATATATGCCGATGCATGGGGGCATCCTCC
Organism: Lithobates sylvaticus; assembly: GCA_028564925.1. NCBI lineage: Eukaryota > Metazoa > Chordata > Amphibia > Anura > Ranidae > Lithobates > Lithobates sylvaticus. Next base: position 104,027,015 of record CM053034.1, on the reverse strand, counting down.
CGCAAAAGTTATGCCGTGTACACACGGTCGGAATTTCGACCGTATGTACGTGGCATTAGGAGCCAATCGCTCCTCCCCGCCCCCTGCTGCCCCCATGCTTCGGCATATATGCTCTTTTTTTTAACTGTGGTGGTGAAATCACCTCCTACAGCGTTGGAGTCGCGGCTTTATGTATCGTGGGAGCAAACGCTGTTGCTGTCAAGATAAATAAATCCGCGTTGCAACTGAATGGCGCACCTGAAAACAAAAAAAATGCTTAACACTAAAACACAGTAAACAAAATTACATACCTGAAAAGCAAGCATGATAAAACATAATAAAACATTGCAGAATAGAATGGAGTAAAAAAAGAGCAACAATAGAGAGAGAATAGAGTGAGAGAGAGAACAATAAAACGACAACTATTTTTTATTTTTTTATTTTTTTGAGATTCACAGGTAAAAAAGCTCCTGACTGAAGCGACTGAATCAAAACGCTACCACAAAAAAAATGTTAGCGATCGCAGGGATCAGGCCTGACTCTGCGAACGCTGCAGTTATGTGTGCTTAGTGTTTTGTAAGTGACAGTGATCGATCGATACTGCACTTGGGTGGGCTGGGCTGGGCGGAGGGGGAAAACGCAGGTGCTAGCAGGTATCTGGGCTGATCCCGCTAACAATGCGTTTTTTTTTTGGAACCCTAAACTGCTGGGACGCTAGTATAGATCTGATCAGATCAGATATTGATCTGTTCAGATACTGTGCCACTAAGGGAGGTGTATGCTTTGCGCGTGGGTGTTTGCGGTACTGGCACTAACCTGGGGCGACGCAGACCTTATTTGACCCTAAAACCTAATTGATATCACCCGCCGGGCGATCAGGGGGTTAAACCGTTATTGGGTAATAAATGGCGGGTGCCCTGACAGTATAAAAAACAAGCTAACTAACCAGCGTCACCCGTAACAGTAATACAAAAAAAAAACTGGTTACCTAGCGACACTAATGCAGCGATCAGAAAAACGATCGCTTAGTGACACTGGCAAAAGGGGGTGAAAGGGTTAACTAGGGGCAATCAGGGGGTTAAAACCTTTATTAGGTAATATATGGGGGTACCTGACGCTATATAAAAACCTGACGGGGAACTAAATAACGAAATAACTAACTGGCTAACCAGCGTCACCAGTGACACTTATACAGTGATCACTGGTGAAAGGGTTAACTCTAGGGGCAATCAGGGGGTTAAAACCTTTATTTAGGTTGTAATATGGGGGTACCTGACCTATAAACCTATTTATGAACCTATATAAACATGGCGGTTAAAAAAAAAAAAAAAAATGGTTACCTAGCGACACTAATGCAGCGATCAGAAAACCGATCGCTTAGTGACACTGGCAAAAGGGGGTGAAGGGGTTAACTAGGGGCAATCAGGGGGTTAAACCTTTATTAGGGGGGGGTAGGGGGCTACCTTGGACCTAAAACTAACTGCCCTGACAGTTATTACAGTCACACTGACACTAAATGCAGTGATCAGTAAATAAATGATCACTGCAATTAGTGACACTGTGAGTGGGGGGGCAGGGGGTGATCTGGGGGGTGATCAGGGGTGACAGGGGGGTGGAATATGTGCCTATCTGTACTGGTGTCAGTGTACTGTTGTGCACTAACCTTTACACGTTCACAGCTCGGCGTCCCCGGTCACATAGACCGGCGCACCGAGCGTGACATCACTTCCGCCTTCCTGTCTATACAATAGACAGGAAGGGGAAGCTTTTCATTGGCCAGGAGCGATCGCGAGGGGGTGGCCAGAAACGACTGGCCGTCCCCTCGTCCCGCATCGCTTCTGAAGCCATCCCGACCGTCCCCGCCGGCGGAGGGGGGTCCGATCGGACCCCCAACCGCCTGAAGAATGTCACGTACAGGTACGTGATTCTGCCTGTACGTGCCATTCTGTTGACATATATATACATGGGGCGGTCGGGAAGTGGTTAAAATCACTCGCGGCTAATGAATTGACGGCTCCTGTAACACAGAGAACAGTCATTCATTAAAAGTCATTGATAAAAAAAAAAGTCTTTAATAAAAATAAAAAAAAAAAAGCGTGGGGGTCCCCCCAAATTCAATTACCAGGCCCTTCAGGTCTGCTATGGATTTTAAGGGGAACCCCGGCCAAAAAAAAAATGGCGTGGGGTCCCCCTCAAAATCCATACCAGACCCTTATCCGAGCATGCAACCTGGCAGGCCGCAGGAAAAGAGGGGGGACGAGAGCGGCGCCCCTCCCTCCTGAACCGTACCAGGCCACATGCCCTCAACATTGGGAGGGTGCTTTGGGGTCCCCCCAAAGCACCTTGTCCCCATGTTGATGAGGACAAGGGCCTCTTCCCTACAACCCTGGCCATTGGTTGTGGGGGTCTGCGGGCGGGGGGCTTATCGGAATCTGGAAGCCCCCTTGAACAAGGGGACCCCCAGATCCCGCCCCCCCTGTGTGAAATGGTAAGGGGGTACAAAAGTACCCCAACCATTTCACCAAAAAAGTGTCAAAAATTGTAAAAAAGACAGGAGACGGTCTTTGACAATTCCTTTATTTTCTTCTTTCTTCTGGACTTCCTTCTTTCTTTCTTCATCCTTCGGTTTCTTCATCTTCTCCTTCCAGCATCTTCTTCCATCTTCTTCTTCCATCATCTTCTTCCTCCGATCCGCTTCTTCTTGCTCTGGTCTTCTCGTCCGGCATCTTCTTCCACGGCGTTGGTGTCTCTTCTGGGCCGCTCCGTGCAATGGGAGGCTCCTGCTGTGTGAGGCTTCGCTGCGTCTGACAGGTCTTTTATAACAGAGGGCGGGGCCACCTGGTAACCCCACCCTCTCTGACGCACAGGGACGTCATGGGGAATTCCCTATGGCTTTCCCCATGACGTCAGAGGGGGGCGGGGTCACCAGGTGGCCCCGCCCTCCGTTATAAAAGACCTGTCAGACACAGCGAAGCCTCACACAGCGGGAGCCTCCCATTGCGCGGAGCGGCCCAGAAGAGACACCAACGCCTTGGAAAAAGATGCCGGACGAGAAGACCAGAGCAAGAAGAAGCGGATCGGAGGAAGAAGATGATGGAAGAAGAAGATGGAAGAAGATGCCGGAAGGAGAAGATGAAGAAAGGAAGAAGGAAGACCAGAAGAAAGAAGATTTTAATAAAGGAATTGTCATAGACCGTCTCCTGTCATTTTTACAATTTTTGACACTTTTTTGGTGAAATGGTAGGGGTACTTTTGTACCCCCTTACCATTTCACACAGGGGGGGCAGGATCTGGGGGTCCCCTTGTTAAAGGGGGCTTCCAGATTCCGATAAGCCCCCCGCCCGCAGACCCCCACAACCAATGGCCAGGGTTGTGGGGAAGAGGCCCTTGTCCTCATCAACATGGGGACAAGGTGCTTTGAGGGGGACCCCAAAGCACCCTTCCAATGTTGAGGGCATGTGGCCTGGTACGGTTCAGGAGGGAGGGGGGCCGCTCTCGTCCCCCCCTCTTTTCCTGCGGCCTGCCAGGTTGCGTGCTTGGATAAGGGTCTGGTATGGATTTTGAGGGGGACCCCACGCCATATTTTTTTTTTTGCCGGGGTTCCCCTTAAAATCCATCCCAGACCTCAAGGGTCTGGTATGGGATTTTGAGGGGGACCCCACACCATTTTTAATTTTTTTTTGGCTGGGGTTCCCCTTAATATCCATAGCAGATCTGAAGGGCCTGGTTATTGAATTTGGGGGGACCCCCACGCTTTTTTTTTTTATTTTAAATTTTTTATCAATGACTTTCAATGAATGACTGTTCTCTGTGATACGGGAGTCGTCAATTCATTAGCCGCGAGTGATTTTAAATAGCTTTTTTTCCTGCAAAAATGACACTTTGTGCAGGAACAGTTCTAAGCACAGGAAACATGTGCCCCTTCACAGGCATACTATAGACACCCCCCAGGTACGAAATTTAAAGGAATATTACACTTTTATTGTTTCACTTTAAGCATTATTAAAATCACTGCTCCTATAAAAACGGCAGTTTTTAAAAAAATTAATTGCATTGATACATGTCCCCTGGGGCAGGACCCAGGTCCCCAAACACTTTTTATGACAATAACATGCATATTAGCCTTTAAAATTAGCACTTTTGATTTCGAACGTTCGCACCCATTGTAACTAATAGGGTTCTTTTGTTCGCACGGACTTTAGGTCCGTTCGCGGGTTCTGGTGCGAACCGAACCCGGGGGTGTTCGGCTCATCCCTAGTTATGATACGTTCCTTGTTCTTTTCTCTGTGTCAGATTTCTCGTTAGAGTCTAATCCTGTTTTTTAATAATGAATTATTTTTCTATCTCTTGGGCATACTTTCCCCATTCTTCCCATATTTTTTAAAATTTATCCTGTTTATTTCTGGTCTTGTACCCACATTTCTCCCTCTCTCATTTCCTCTACCTCCCTTTTCCATTCTCCCAGTGTTGGACTTCTGGTTTGTTTCCAGTGTCTCGGTACTATCCTCTTTGCCGCATTTAGTAGGTGTGGTGTTACACAATTTTTATATGTTCTTATAGTGCTATATGATACTCAAATGTGCAAAATCTAATTCATAACATAGCTAAAATAATGATTATAAAGATGATATAGTGATATAGCCTTGTGATATAAAGCCCTTCAAGATCTCACAAATCAAACTAATATTATAAAATTGATAAAACCAGGTTTATTACAGTAAATCCTGAATAAATAAAAGTGACAAAAAAGTGAAAAGTAAAGTGCTATACTGCATACAAACTGTGATGTCCTGACCATATATCACATGGATCAGTACAACATAAATGGCATAAAAAGACCTCATCGAACATAAATATGTGAATCCATTGATTGAATTGATCAAAAACCATGTTGCAGTGTCCACACTCTTGTGCTCCCCACCCTTAGGTAATAGCCGCCCTTTTCTGAGCGTGTGACCTCACATTTAAGCTTGGTCAAACCACGCATATGAATCACCTCTGGATTCTAGGTTAAGTGCGGGATCCCGAGCTGCTCAATAACGCTGTCTCATATGTAAACAGTAGGAATAAGGCTTGATAGTGTGATATTGTTTTATAACACCAATTTATTATACAAAAAAGCCCAAGTTCAGGGTACTCACATGGGTCTGGCGCATCAGTGCACCGCTCTATTCAAAGCTTTAAAACACTGGGAACTTGCTGTGGTTGTAGCTTCCTCCACTGTGAGACAGACCAGCTGCCCTCTGCACCGTCCTGTCCCCTCCCCAACACATGTCGATACAGGGAAAAGACATATCTTCATCAGGGGGAAGTTCATTAGGAGGCCTGGGACCTTACTACATAACACGGAAAATATTTAATAAAATCAAACATAAAATAGTTCAGAATAAATCTTTTGAAGAAGTATCAAGTAATATAATTCAGGTGATCTCCCTCCTCTAGTGCTTCAATCACCCAGTGCAAACTCCACCAATGCCATAAAAATGCACTCTACAGATATAGTTGCTGTCTAATGAATAGAACAGCAAAAATCGCATATGATAAGATCCAGGTCATCAGAGGTATGTAGGCATCATTAGCTCGCACTTTCCACCGCTATTCGAATCAAAGGACTTTCTTTCAGAATGTATCTAGGTGCATGGATCATGACCAGGAAGTTTTATTTCTCATGGTAAAAACAACTCAGCGTATCCCATCCGAAGTAATAAGTATTTTGTTGAACTAGCATTAAAACAAAGATATAAAACAATTGTGCCTATAGCACTTACATAAGTGTTGTTTAGTAATAATCCTCTGCAGTTGTTTCCTGCACACACTCATCATCAGGTGTAAAAAAACTTTTTACAATTCTGAAGATGCGTGTGTGCGCAAAACAGCTGTAGAGGTTTATTACTGTACACGCTTGAGGTCCTGGCCGCCACTCTGCTTCAGAATGGCGGCACTTCATGTAAGTGCAAGCTTACTATTCATACATGATGTTTTGTACCTGAGGTCCTGCCGACATGTTCCCTGGTTGGATCGTTGTTTTTTTATGTAAGTGCTATAGGCACAATTGTTTTATATGTTAGTTTTTATGCTAGTTCACCAATAAATACTGCACCATGAGATTTTCTCTTTTTTGTCATTGGTGACTTATTGCTTCGGATGTCATATGCTGAGTTCTTTTTACCATGAGAAATAAAGCTTTCAGGTCACGATCCATGCACCCAGATACGTTCTGAAAGAAGGTCCTTTGATTAGAGGTGGAAAGTGGAGCTAATAATGACTACATACCTCTGAAGGCCTGGATCTTATCACATGTGATTTTTGCTGTTCTATTAGACAGCAACTATATCTGGTGAGTGCATTTTTCTGGCATTGGTGGAGGTCACACTGGGTGATTGAAGTACTAGAGGAGGGAGATTGTCTGAATTAAATTACTTGATACTTCTTCACAAAATGTATTTTGAACTATTTTATGTTTGATTATTTTTTAATTGTAGCACCCTCCTAGGTAGGTGCTAGAAGAGAGTATAGTTTTTGATCTTTCTGCTTACCAGGAAGATAGTTAGGTAACACTTATGCTGCGTACACACGATCGGACTATCCGGCGGACTTGGGCTCCGGCGGACTTTTTCTTCCCAAAAGTCCGGCGGACTAAGGCCCCTTTCACACTGGGGCATTTTTCAGGCGCTACAGCGCTAAAAATATCGCCTGTACAGCACCTGAAAAAATCCGGCCCCATTCACTCCAGTGTGAGGGCTTTCACACTGGAGCGGTGCGCTAGCAGGACAGTCAAAAAAGTCCTGCTAGCAGCATCTTTGGAGCGGTGAAGTACCGCTCCTACCCATTGAAATCAATGGGACGCTGCGGTAACACCGCAGCATTGCTGCCGCAAAGGGGGGGTTTAACCCTTTTTCGGCCGCTAGCGGGGGTTAAAACCACACCGCTAGTGGCCGAATACCGTGGCTAAAACGACGGTAAAGCAGTGCTAAATATAGCGCTGCTTAACCGCCGATGCCGCTCCCGCCCCAGTGTGAAAGGGGCCTTAGAAAGAAGTCTTGACTCAAAGTTATCCGCCGACAATCCGGCCGTCTGTGTGCTTGTCTGCGGGACTTTTGAAATGAACGGACTTGCCCACACACACAGAGTAAAGTCCCTTCATTTTTAACGTGACTCCAGGTAGACGGGACTAGCGAAGGAAGCAATGTCGCCGCCTCGATCGGCGAGATTGACACCTTGCTAGCCCCGTCACCTGGTATGGATTTAAAGGGGAACCCCTACGCCGAAAAAACGTTTCCCCACCAAAGTCCATAGCAGACCCTTATCCGAGCATGCAGCCAGGCCGGTCAGGAAAGGGGGTGGGGACGAGCTAGTGCCCCCCCTGCTGAGCTGTACCAGGCCGCGTGCCCTCAACATGGGGGGGGTGCTTGTCCCCATGTTGATGAGGACAAGGGCCTCTTCCCACAACCCTGGCCGTTGGTTGTCGGGGTCTGCGGGCGGGGGGGCTTATCAGAATCCGGGAGCCCCCTTTAATAAGGGGGCCCCCAGATCCCGGCCCCCCACCCTATGTGAATGAGTATGGGGTATGAGTATGGGGTAAATGGTACCCCTACCCATTCACCTGAGGGAAAAAGTGTTAATAAAAAACACACAACACAGGTTTTTAAAGTAGTTTATTATACAGCTCCGTGGGTCTTCTTCTGACTTCAGGGGTCTTCTCGCCGGGCTCCTCCGCTATCTTCTTCCCTTTTACCGCTCTTTTACTAGCCGAGGAGCCCGGCTTTCTCCTTTGTCGCCGCCACCGTCCGACTTCAGGGGTCTTGTCCCGCTCTTCGTTTCTTCTGCCGGGCCTCCGCCATCTTCTTGCAGCTCTTTTACTAGCGTTGGCCCGGTCTTCTGGTTCGGCGCTGTCGCTGTTGTCGCCGTCGCCACCTTGTTCTTCTTCTTCCGATATTGAAACAATGCACTCTCCGCCTGTAATGGCCGGGACGTGTTGCGCGGCGACTTATATAGGGACAAGGGGCGGGGTGAATGTCGCATGGTGACCCCGCCCCTTATGATGTCATAGTCCCGGGAGATGCTGGGACTGTGACATCATAATGGACGGGGTCACCATTACAGGCTGAGAGAGTGTCGTGTCAATATCGGAAGAAGAAGGAAGAAGAACAAGGCGGCGACAACATCGACAGCAACGAACCAGAAGACCATGCTAATGCTAGTAAAAGAGCTGCAAGAAGATAGCGAAAGCCCGGAAGAAGAAACAAAGAGCGGGACAAGACCCCCGAAGTCGGAAGAAGACCCCCGGAAGGCAGCGGCAACAAAGGAGAAAGCCGGGCTCCTCCACTAGTAAAAGAGCGGTAAAAGAGCAGAAGATAGCGGAGGAGCCCAGCGAGAAGACCCCCGAAGTCGGAAGCAGACCCCCGGAGCTGTCTAATAAACGACTTTAAAAACCTGTGTTGTTTGTTTTTTATTAACACTTTTTCCCTCAGGTGAATGGGTAGAGGTACCATTTACCCCATACTCATTCACATAGGGTGGGGGGGGGCCGGGATCTGGGGGCCCCCTTATTAAAGGGAACTCCCGGATTCTGATAAGCCCCCCGCCCACAGACCCCAACAAACAACGGCCAGGGATGTCGGGAAGAGGCCCTTGTCTTCATCAACATGGGGACAAGATGCTTTGGGGTGGGGGGGCCGCAGGGCCCCCCTTCCCCAAACCCCCCCCATGTTGAGGGCCCGCAGCCTGGTACGGCTCAGGGGCACTCGCTCGTCCCCACCCCCTTTCCTGACCGGCCGGGCTGCATGCTCGGATAAGGGTCTGCTATGGACGTAGGGGTTCCCCTTTAAATCCATACCAGGTGACGGGGCTAGCAAGGTGTAAATCTTGCCGTTCGAGGCAGCAACATTGACTATCTTTGCTAGTCCCGTCTACCTGGAGTCACATTCAAAAGAACGGGCTTTACTCCATGTGTGGGGCAAGTTCGTTCATTTCAAAAGTCCGGCGGACCTCCGATAAAAGTCCGGCGGATTGTCCGTTGGAAAAGTCCGGTCGTGTGTGGGCGTGTGTGGGCATGTCCGCTCATTCGCAAAGTCCGGCGGATTGTCCGCCGGATAGTCCGATCGTGTGTACGCGGCATTAGAGTGCTCTCTGCTTACCAGGGAGCAGGATCTATTGGTTAGGTCTGCTCATTGTTCTCAGGTGCAGCTCAGCTTGTTCTGACTGTCTCTCACTGGTCCATACGGGGGGCATATTGGACAGTGGGAGGGGACCTGACAAGTGAGTGCACAGGCTTTATTACAGCCCTGGCAATTGGCAGAGGAAAAGTGCTGCATTGCATGGTGGGATACTGTATATATAGCCAGAGTACATGTGCTCAGAGTTGGTTGAGCCAGGAAACAGAGTCCAGGAGGCAGGGGGCAGCTGCTCTCTCCTTCACAGAGGCGGTTGTGCGGCCCTGGGTTGTTGCCCCAGGGGCCTAGAGAGAGAGAGAAGCTGACTGGAAGGGAGACACCAGGAAGGATCTGATTCTGCCTACTGTGAGTACAGTGTCTTTGGGGCCTGTCGAGTGACTAGAAGCTAGAAGAGTCAGTGGACGGGTGTCAGTAAAGGGGATGCTAGAGAATGTCCTGAAGATATTGTAGTGCATCAAGTCTGCTGCTAGTGAGAGCAAGAAGACTTAATCCCTCCATACATGTGGCTGTATGGTTAAAGCAGTGTGACTGCTTCCACAGATAATCCGGTGAGGTCAAGTGAGAGTTGTCCTTATTTATTGTGAATAGTTCCTTCTCCCATACAAGTTCCAAAATAAAATATAAAAACACAAATACCCTGGATTGGTTATTGAGCAACAAGCAGGAGGGAGAAGGGTGGTATAAACCGAAGCCCCTAGCAACTAAGTGGGAACCCTCAGCAACCAAGTGGAAACTATTAGCAACCAGCTGCAGGTAATCAGAAAGCAGACTAAGAAGTCAACACTCAGCAAGCCCTATGGGGACAGTGCTGAGCACTACAATGTTTCATTGTTTACCTTTGGTATCACTTTAATAGAGTTCTATAACCTGTCTTTATAGGCCTTAATCGCTCACATGCAATCTGAGCTATCTAGCATGAAGCAATCTCATTCCCTTCTGGATCTTTTCCGCACTCCTGGAATGCGCCAGATCACAATCTTTCTCATGCTGGTTTGGTAAGTACATATTTATGGTAAATACATTATGTTTTGTCCCTGGAGCTGCTGCTGAGAAAAGTAATGTACTTATCTACTTTAGCTAAGCAACATGTAGTGGTCTTTTTGGACCACTATTTTTAAACTGTGCCATCAGATCACAGGTCAAAAGTGGCCAGACACCCCCAAAGTGGCCCATATCTCTGTGATACCAGGGTCCATTTCCAGACTCAAAAAAGGTATCTTCCTTTTTCTCCTCTCTACAGCTTGCATACTCATCCCTAGACATTGGAAGAAGATGCCGATTCCTACTGTTAGGGAATGGATAGAGGAAATTAACTCCATTATGCGGTTTAAAGAGTTAACTGCTAGCTTATATGATTGATACCATAAATTTGTGCAATTGTGTTTTTTTTTCGGATCGACTTCTCCATGTCAACCAAGCCTCAAGCATTTCTCTGACATTTCTGGCTAGGTGTGATGTGTTGCTGGGGGTTCTAAAGATGTCCCAGCCATAGGCTTCCCCTTCTTGATGGTTGCTACTGTCCTGTTTTCTTAAATCTTTTCTTTTATCTTGTCTTTTTTTCTTCGCTTAAGGCTTAAGGCTCTTACCAATGTGCAGTATTTGGTGTTTAAATCTCCTAGCTCCCATAGCTCGCACCCGGCGCCTTTTGGTTGAGCACCATTTCAGTCCATGGCCACTAGGATATGAAGTGGGTTGAATGTTTTCAAGATTTATTTCATAAGCGATGGTGTAACCCTGTAGCATCGAAGTGCCTACTTCTATACTGCTATACCTCTCTTGTGTTCGTTCTTTGTATGGTTCTGTATTGTGTAACCACCTTGTGTTTTGTTTTAAAACCTAATAAACTTTATTCTTTAAAAAAAAAAAAAAATCATATTTACTATTAAAGTGACACATACAGACTGTAAATTGAAGCTAAATATTAAAAAGTAGTATTGGTCATTTTCTGGGATAATACCAAAGCAAAAAAAAAAAAGTTAAAAAGATTCAGTTTGGCAGGGAATAGCGGTTTAATAATGCTTTAAGTGAAATATTAAAAATGCAAAATTCCTTTGAATAACATGCCTAGGGGTTGCCCTTAATCTTCCTGTGTAGTGGTGCATCTGTAAGTATAAAACCTACTTTTGCAAAACTAAATTTATAAATATATATTTTTTTAAATTGACAGTAATTTACAGGTTCAGCCGCTTACTTTTGTTTGTAAACAAAGTGACTGGGGATTGCCTTCATCTATAATCAGACCCTACTCCTAGCTGATGGTCTGGTATAGATGGTAATATGAGACCCCCCCCACAAAAAAAGCAATATTCTTCCCTCTATAAATATATACAGTGGATATAAACAGTCTACACACCCCTGTTAAAATGTCAGGTTTCTGTGATGTAAAAAAATGAAACAAAGATAAATCATTTCAGAACTTTTTCCACCTTTAATGTGACCTATATACTGTACAACTCGGTTGAACAACATACTGAAATCTTTTAGGTGTAAGGAAGTAAAAATAAACTAAAATAATATGGTTGCATAAGTGTGCACACCCTTAAGCTAATATTTTGTTGAAGCACCTTTTGATCTTATTAAAGCACTCAGTCTTTTTGGGTATGAGTATATCAGTATGGCACATCTTGACTTGGCAATATGTGTCCACTCTTCTTTGCAAAAACACTTCTGTGCACATCCCTCTTTAGATCACCCCACAGATTTTCAATCAGTTTCAGGCCTGGGCTCTGACTGGGCAATTTCAAAACTTTAATCTTCTTCTGATGAAGCCATTCCTTTGCTGATTTGGATGTAGGCTTTGGGTCGTTGTCATGCTGAAAGAGGAAGTTCCTCTTCATGTTCAGCTTTCTAGCATTAACCTGAAGGTTTTGTGCCAATATTGACTGGTATTTGGAACTGTTCATAATTCCCTCTACCTTGACTAAGGCCCCTGTTCCAGCAGAAGAAAAACAGCCCCAAAGCATGATGCTGCCACTGCCATGCTTCACTGTGGGTATGGTGTTCTTTTAGTGATGTGCTTTGTTGTTTTTGCGCCAAACATATCTTTTGGAATTATGGCCAAAAAAGTTCAACATTGAGACCATAACACAATTCTCCACATGCTTTTGGGAGACTTCAGATGTGTTTTTGCAATTGCAAAATTTAGCCAGGCTTGGATGTTTTTTTCCATAAGAAAAGGCTTCTTGACACTCTACCTAATAGCCCAGATATATGAAGAATATGGGGGATTGTTGTCACATGTACCACACAGCCAGTACTTGCCAGATATTCCTGCAGCTCCTTTAGACCCCTTTCACACTGGGGCGGGAGCCGCAGTGACGGTAAAGCAGCGCTATATTTAGCGCTGCTTTAACGTTGTTTTATCCGCGGTATTCGGCCAAAAAAGGGTTAAAATCCCCCGCAAAGTGCCGCCGTAGCGGTGCTTTGTGGCGGTATTGCCGCGGTATTACCACAGTGTCCCATTGAAATCAATGGGTAGGAGCGGTATAGGAGCGGTGAATACACCGCTCCTATACCGCTCCAAAGATGCTGCTAGCAGGACTTTTTTTACCGTCCTGCTAGCGCACCGCTCCAGTGTGAAAGCCCGCCGGCTTTCACACTGGAGTGAATGGGGCCGTTTTTTTCAGGCGGTGTACAGGCGCTATTTTTAGCGCTGTACCGCCTGAAAACCGCCTCAGTGTGAAAGGGGCCTAAATGTTGCTGTTGATCAGTTTTCTTCTTGTCTTTTCATCAATTTTGGAGGGAACTCCAGTTCTTGTTTATGTCACTGTTGTGCCATATTTTCTCCACTTGATAAAAACTGTCTTCTATGTGTTCCATGGTATATCTAATGCCTTGGACATTCTTTTGTTCCCTTCTCCTGACTGATACCTTTTAACAATGAGATCCCTCTGATGCTTTGGAAGCTCTCTGTGGACCATGGGTTTTGCTGTAGGATGTGACTAAGAAAATGTCAGGAAAGACCTACTAGAACAGCTGAACTTTATTTGGGTTCAATCAGAGGCACTTTAAATGATGGCAGGTGTCTACTGACTCCTATTTAACACGAGTTTGAATGTGATTGCTTAATTCTGAACACAGGTAAATCCCCAGTTATAAGATTGTGTGCACACTTATGCAACCACATTATTTTCGTTTTTTAAATTTTCAAAATTTTTTCAGTTGTACATTTTCCACAGTCACATTAAAGGTGGAAAAAGTTCTGAAATGATGTATCTTTGTCTCATTTTTTACATCACAGAAACCTGAAATTTTAACAGGGGTGTGTAGACTTTTTATATCCACTGTATATGACCCTTTTCCTTGATGAGGGTCTGGTATGGATAGTCCCATGCACAAAAAAAAGCATGGGGTCCCCTTTTAAGTTCTATACCAAACCCTTCAAATCTGGTATGGTTTTTAAGTGAGAACCCCACAAAAAAAAGCATGAGATCCCCCTCAAAATCCAGACTCTTACCTTAGCATGCAACCTGGCAGGAGAGGAAGAGGGGAGGCAACAAGCGGCCTCTTCTCTCCTGAGCCATCCCAGGGCACATGCCCTCAACATCGGTTTGCGTCCTTGCAAGGGAGAACTCCCCTGGCAAAGCACCTTGTCCCAGTGTTGGTGAGGACAATTGCTTCTTCCCCACTAGCTTTGCCTGGTGGTTGTGGAGGTCTGGGGACTTAAAAGTAAGTCTGCCTAAAGACGTCAACCTGCCCCCACCGGGGTAGGGGTACATAGTACCCCTAATCATTCAATTAAAAAAAATTCAATAATAAATAAAGACACCACACTTTTTGACAAGTCCATTATTAAAAAAATTGAACAATTAACAAAAATGTCCCACAATGTACAGTGGGGAAAATAATAATTTGATCCCCTGCAGATTTTGTAAGTTTGCCCACTTACAAAGAAATTAAGGGTCTATAATTTTGTATCAACCAAAAATCCAGAAATAAAAAACATGATACAAATGGTATAAATTGAGTTACAGTTCAGTGAGTAAGATAAGTTTTGATCTAAGTAAAACATGACTTAGTACTTGGTGGAGAAACCCTTGTTGTCAAGCAAAGAAGTAAGACGTGTGTTGTAGTTGGTGACCAGGTTTGCACACACCTCAGGAGGGATTTTGGTCCACTCTTTTACAGATCTCTAAATCCTTAAGGTTTCCTAGCTGTCGATTGGCAACTCGAAGTTTCAGCTCCTTCCATACATTTTCTATAGGATTAAGGTCTGGACACTGGCAAGGCCACTCCATGACCTTTTTTTTTTTCAAAACTCTTTATTCCAAATTTTTCCTTATATAATAATTTACATTATACATTTTTATATACTTTTACATTTCTTTATATAATACAAATTATAATTACATTTTCTCCTCTCTTTCATTCCTTCCTCTCTCACCCTCTATGGTCACTTTATACTATATTTTCAGATATTCCTCTATCCACTGTTAGCCATGTTCTATTCCATTTTGCCCATATATTTTCATACCTTCGCCCGTTTCCCCTTTGTTCGTACATTATTTTTTCATAGGGTAGGACCTGGTATACTGCTCTCACCCATTGGGTTACTGTCGGGGGATATGGCTGAATCCATTTTTCTATTATTTGTTTTCTTGCCAGAAACAGTACCTCCCTTAAGAAGGTATTATTATCTCTATTATCTCTCTCTTCCCTCAATATCCCCAACAAACATAATTCCATCGTAGCTATAAAAGGTTTATTCAGGACTTTTCCTATTTTCCTAGCTACCTGTTGCCAATATTTTCCTATTTTGCCACAGTACCACATTACATGAAGGAAGTCTGCTCCCCCCTGCCCACATCTAGTACATCTTGGTTCAGTCATCCTCCCCATTTTGTGCAATCTATTTGGAGCCAAGTACGTCTGATGTATTATATTCATCTGTATTATCCTGTTATTCATTGCAGGGGATACCTTCCAGTGGGAATTGCAGGCTTCATCCCATTCATGATCGCTCATGTCTGGAATAGCCTCCTGCCACTTATCCCTTATTTTCAATGGTTCGCCTTCTATTTTCTTCTGTAACAAGTGTGTGTAAATCTTTGCTATCAATCCCTTAGGTCCCTGTGATCTCAGGATGCCTATAAGGGGATATTTAGATATTTTGAATTCCTCTCTTCTGAACTGTGTCTGTAGCACCTGCCTCAGCTGAAGGTATCTGTAGAACTGTTTACTCAATAAATTATATTGTTTACATAGGTTGTCATAGGTTAGTATCACATTTTTGTCATATAGCTGACCAAAAGTTATTATCTTATTCTGCTTCCAAAATGTACTATCCTCAAAGGCTTCCAGTTGTTCAAATTTTGGATTGTTCCAAAGCGCAGTTTCTGTTGGAATTCCAACAAATCCCGTCAGTTTCTTAGCCTCTCTCCATACTGTCCTTGCCACTTTCAAAAGGGGAATTTTTACTCCCACTCTCCTCAGATCTTTTAATTCCAGTCCCGTCATTAAGTCATCTATTTGCATTTTACTAAGGAGATATTCCTCTATCCTTGTTATTTTTTCCTGTCCTACCCATGATCTTAGATGTTTCAGTTGCCCTGCCAAATAATATAAATATAAATCCGGGAGGGCCAGTCCAGCTTCTGTCTTTGGTCTTTGTAGTTTATTAAATTTTAATTTACATCTTCCATATGCCCAAATGAACCGAGTCATCTGCGAGTTTAATTTTTTAAATATCTGTTTTGGTATTTTTACTGGGGAGTGTGCAAATACATATAAACACTTGGGTAATATAATAGATTTTATCAGGTGAATTCTGCCTGCCATTGATATTGGTAGCTTTATCCATATTTCCAATGTTCTACTAGTGGGAGTATATTAGCTTCCATCTCGTCTTCATGTTTCAACGTAATATTTACTCCTAAATATTTAAAAACTTCAACTATTTTTAATGGGGTCTGAGCTCTCCTTTCATTACCTGTTCAAAAAAGGCATCAGTGCGGATTTTTGCCAATTTATTTTTAACCCTGAGAAACTCCCGTATGTTTCTATTATTCTCATTGCTTCCGTCAGAGATGCTTGCGCATCTCCCATATATAATATAATATCGTCCGCGTATAAGCCTATGTGTTCGGTTTTTTTCCCTACTTTAATCCCTTTATATTTATCTGATTGTCTGAATCTATTTGCCAATGCCTCAATTGCCAGAGAAAAAAATTGCGGTGACATTGGGCAGCCCTGTCTTGTTCCTCTATATAGTTTTATTGTAGGGGATAATATACCGTTTCTTAGCAAATTGGAGCATGGTTGTCTATAGAATCAAATGCCTTGGCTGTTTCCCCAAATCCATTCCTTTCCAGGACTGTCTGCATAAATTCCCATTCTATAGAATCAAATGCCTTGGCTGTATCCCATGGCCGCTATTATGACAGTGACAAAATTACCGAGTGATTGAAACCGGAAGTGAGCGCTCGTAGAGTGCCTTTCGCGGGGAGGGGGGGAAACACTGGCAAGCACTTTGTGCAAACGGTCCAGTACTTTGTAACGGCGTCCGGCAGTCTATATTTAATATATGATATTGGCCCCGTGTACGACCCACACTGTGATACACGTTCTGTCTTGGGTCTGGTTTTGGCAACCTTATCAATATGCAATCCAGACTGTAAAAATATAAGCATCCATACATGGAAACAAAATTAGGCATTTCTACATCCCTTTGGAATTATCCATACAAATATAAGAAATATGGAATTAAAAGGGTCCCCATCTTCCATACATTTTGGTCATAATCCCAAAGGGAGAGTGGTATCAATAATCTCTGCATATCGTAACTGGTACTCTATTATGAGGTTTCCATGTGGTACACCCTTTACGAATCTTTGGCCATATGTTCAGTTACTGCGTTATTATGGAGAAGTAGAATGGTACGTCCAACATACTGCCATTTTGCATTTAATTTGGTGGCACATGTGGTTGAAATGTTTCAAGGCATATTGCGTGCAGTGGACAGTAGATAGGAAATTATCCGTCATTCGTCTGCTAATATGTTGGTAGGCAGACGTTTATTTTTTGCACGGATAATACCCTTACAATGTTTGAAAGAATGAAGTCGTCCTGGGGGGGTCGACAACATTGGGAGCGATTGTGCCCTGAACGGACGCGGAACTTGATGCCCGCTAGTTTCCCCAAGTTTCGGATCATTACGGACCTTCCAGTGGTCTGGCTATGATATTCTTGACCTCTTGTGTTGGGTAGAAAAAGAGGTGAAGTAAGACCACTGAATTTGTTTATCTCTGGGGGTCTTAGGATGGTCAACCAATAAGGACTTCTATCTACAAACAGCCAAGATTTTTTATCTGCGTCTAGGTATCTGGACTCAAGCCTAGATGGACTCTATCTCAAGGTCAAGGAAGTGTATATTGGTGATGAATTAAACTCTTAGCTCAAGGCTATTCCATGCGTCGTTCTGGTTGAGGGTGTCATGAACAGGAAGGCATGTCACCCTTCCTTGGAGGAGGATGTACTTGTCTATTGTATTAGTCCATAGACTAGTTCGGAAGGGCATAGACGACGTCCTCTCCCACTGGGCCATTGAAAAGGTTGGCCACACGGGGGGCGTTATTTGGCCCCCATGGCCACTCCTTAATTTGGGAATAAAAATGCCCTGAAACAAAATAATAATTATGTTTGGTGGCAATTCGCAATAAATCCAAAATGAAATTCTTCTGTATAGAAGAAGGGATGAGCGGCTGGATTTAGATAGAACTTCAACCTTGCCCTATACCCAAATGTTGTGGAAATGCAGGTTATAGCAGCGGGCAACATCGCTTGTGAACATTATCAAAACCCTCCTGATGTTCAACAGATTCGAGAAGCGAATCACATCCATGGTATCCTAAGATACGAGGGGGATTACTCTACTAATTGGGGGGAGGGCCTGTAACTAAAAGTCAATGTACATACCAATCCTGAGGACACGGATCGATGCCACTAACGTGGGGCGACTGGAGGTTGGTGGACACTTATGAACTTGGGGAGATAGTAAATAATAGGGATTCGTGGAGAGCACAGGGATAAGGAACTCCCTCTCCTTGCGGTTGAGTAACTAAGAGAGATACCTTCCTCGGATCAATTCTACCAAGGCCTTTTTGTATTTTAAGGTGGGATCGCCACTCAAATGGGTGTATGAGGTTCGATTCCAAACTGGTCTTACACAGGGATTTTAATCCTGGGATATGGTGGATCTCGATTGAACCCGTTTTAAAAGGGTGTAGCCTAAAATCATTAAGGACCAAATTCTTCAAACACGTTGATAGAGTGAGAGTGGTAATTGGGTGGATTTAAAAATGACGGGATAGGACAAATCCGGAGTGAACGCTGGGGATTCATTGCCAGTCGTATAGTAGGAACGGTTAAAAAAAGAGATAACAAAATTCAGGGGTCTTTCTTCACCTCTTTTTCTACCAACACAAAAGATTCAAAGAAAATATAGCCAGACACTGGAAGGTCCTACGCAGTGTCGCATCTTGGGACCTTCTCTCTCTGATCGGTGGGCATCATTTTCAGGGGTGCCCGGTCGTTCAGGGGACATGATTCCAATGTTGTCGAACCCCCCCAGGACGACTTCATTTTTCAACATGGTAGGGGATGTTTCTGCAAAAAATGCAACGTCTACTCCAACATATTTAGGCAGACGAATGAAGGATAATTCCGTTTACTGTCACTGCACGCCACCTATGCCATGAAAATTACACCACATGTGCCACCAAATTTTTTAGTGTTTTGTTTTTATCACGTGTCGTGCAAATTGCAGTATGTGGGACGTTTCCATTCGTACGTTCGCCATACGCGGTAACGACATTTGTCCCAAAGATTCGTACGGGGTGTAATTTACCGCGTACATCATAATAGGGATCCATCAGGGACTGTCAGTACCTGGTGGTGCGAGCCGAGATGCATCCCTGGCGTTCTCCCACTCCTGGGTCCCCTTGGTGTGTGGAACAGGAGAACAGGAGTGAGGAGGAGCTCGGGTTGCCGGGCAGGATCAACAGATCCGGTGGGAAGGTAACTGGTTATGAGCTGGTGGGGTCTTTGGGAAAGCAGGTCAAGGTAAAACTGGATGCTGAGCTGGAGGATCTTGGAAATGCAGGCTCACAGGGTAAACTGGAGAGCAGATGGCAGGATCTATGGAAAGAGGCTCAAAGGTAAACTGGATAAGCGAGTGGCAGATCTCTGGAAAGCAGGTCACAGGTATAAATGGATAGCAAATGGCAGGATCTCTGCAGGCTCACAGGTAAAATGGGTAGCAGAGTGGCTGGATCTCTCGGGAAAGCAGGCGCAAGGTAAACTGGATAGCAGGCTGGCAGGATTCTGGAAAGCAGGTCACAGGTGGGTAAACTGGATAAGAGAGCTTGCAGGATCTCTGGAAAGCAGGTCAAGCAAATGGATAGAGCGCTGGCAGGATCTTGGAAAGCGGCTCACGGGTAACTGGATAGCAGAGTGGCTGAGGATCTCTGGAAAGCAGGCTCACAGGTTAAACTGGATGCAGAGCTGGCAGGATCTCTGGAAAGCAGGCTCACAGGGTAAACTGGATAGCAGAGCTGGCAGGACCTCAGGAAAGCAGGTCAAGGTAAATGGATAGCAGAGCTGACAGGAAACTGTCGACGGCTTGGCATGCAGGTTCACGGGTAAACTGGTTAGCAGAGCTGAAGGAATGGACAACGGCTTGAAGCAGGTTCACAGGTAACTTAGCAGAGCTGACAGGACTGGACAACGGTTGGCATTCACAGGTAAACTCAGAGCTGCAGGACTGGTAGACGGCTAGACAAGCAGGTTCACACAAATTGCACAGTCAGGCTTAAATAGGCCGGCTGGTGCTAACTAGGGCGCGCGCCGTCTCCTGTGCGGGTTGTGACACGTTGGCCCGGCGCCCGGAAGCGCGCATGCGCATGCGCATGGAATGATTTTTTTGTGGGACCGGGACGGCGGGTTTAGATTTCTGGAGGATCTTCATGACAGTGCCCCCTCTCGGGTCAACCTCCGGGTGCCCCTTGGGCAAATCTCCATATCTTTTGAAGGCTTGAACTAGAAGCGTGGGATATTACTCTTCGGGGCTCCAGGAATTTCACTCCTTTTTAACATTTAGTAGGCTCTAACTCATATTCTTCCTCGCCATCTACCAGACTGGGTCGGGGGGTACAGTCCTTCTGTTGGGGAAAAGGGGTTGGGAGTGGAGGGCTTTTAACAGAGAAACATGAAAGACTGATGGACTATGGAGTGAATCAGGGAAGTTCCAACTCATAGGCTACTTCATGGATCTTTCGTTTGACTGGAAAGGGAACATAAGACTTAGGGCCCAGTTTTTTTCGAGGGACAAGCTCACTCAGCTGTGTCACCTATTCCAGCGCCTCCAGACTGTCTTGTTATGTTTGGGTCCGGGCCATGGGTGTCCTGTAGGAGGGGTTCTTGGATGCACAAGAAGTTCATCTATTTTGGCTCGGGCCAGTACATTCAGGAGGGAATTGGGCAGGAACGAAGGGGAAGCCATTAGTTTGGCAGCAAAGAAGGGCGTCTGATGAGTGGCCGAGTGGGATATGCATTGTTGTTGCAAAATCGGCAACTGGTAATAGGAGATCAATCATCTGGGAGATGTGAAGAAATGCATGTAGATATTGGTTCCAGGGTCACTGATTGGTTATTTCGTCTGCCATTGGTTTGAGGGTGATAAGCGGAAGAAAAGATAGCTCAATGATGATGGGCTTGCAGAGTTTCCGAACGAGAGGTGAATTGTACCCCTGTTCGGGATATGTTGGCCGGCATTTGATGACTTCTCGGATGAAACTTGTGCGGTTTTCTGAGGAGAAGGGTGCCCCTTCATGGAACGAAGTGTGCCATCTTTGACAGACGATCAAACTATCACGAAGTTCGTTAGTGTGTCTCTGCTGGGGGCAGTTTCCACAATGAAATTTTGGACAGCATTTTCCAGGGGACGGTCTGGGACCTGGCAATGGTTTGAGTAGACACCAGGCTTTGGTTCTGTAAACTTTTGCTCCGAATAACACAGTGCATGTTTCCACTAATTTCATGCTGTCTTACCTTGCTGAGGCACAGAAGGGTAGTTGTACCAATTTAGTGTTTTGGTGACCCGAAGTGTCCGGGCAAGCTTTATGATCATGGGCATTCCAGGACGGTTACCGCAGCCCTCGGGATTGAAAATCTTATCCCCAGCACAATAGCGGCTGACCAGGACGGGAGGGGTATGAGGCCACTGGAGCCCGCCTGAGTGGGACGGCAGGTCTTTCCTGTAGCAGGAGAAAGTTTCCAGGGCAAGGATAGTGTCTGGAGGGGAACCATTCCAGGGAATTGTGATACATACGAGACAGAGCGTCCGGCTTCGCTTTTTGGGAACCGAGGATATGTCACGTGAAAGGTAAAACGAGAGGAAAAATAAGACTGTCTATGGCAGTCTTCAGTAATCTAGATTTTTGGGAAAGATCTGGATGGGTTGAGTAGCCGCTAGCAGGTAAGCCATTCTCGAGGGCAGTCTTTATGGCCAGTAATTCCGATCCCCCACGTCGTGATTTTTCTCGGTCCATAAGAATGCCACGGGGTTGATGCAGGGCTTGATGCCTGTCTCTGTGGGAGGATGGCCTACGCTATCTCGAGGCATCCTTTCTATTTGATGCTTAGGTAGGGGCTGAGGTAAGAGCCCCTTGAGGGCCTCAAAGGCCCTTGGGCCTAGGGGACCAATGATCGGTTTGGTGAGTTGAGTAGGGGTGCCACTAGGCCGAGAATCCCTTATGAATTTGCGATAAAATGGCAAAGCCATGATCGCTGGATCCCTTTTTGTCTGCGGGATGGCCCAGTCCAGGATGGCTCGCGATCTTCTGGGGGGTCCATCGGTATGCCTCTACTGGAGATGATCAAACGGAAGGGTTATGGTTCACTCAAAGAGGCATTTTTCTGCTTGGCATAGAGGCCATGTTGCCGGAGACTGCCCAAAACTCTCTGCTGAAGCTCTAGGGAGGAAGAGAAAAATTGTGTCATAGTAAAAAACAGCAAAAACATCAAGGAAGTCCGAAGCACATCATTGATGAAAGACTGGCGGTAAGCGGGGGCTGTTAAGAGACCCGAACGGCATCACCAGGTACTCGAAGTGCCCAATTCGAGACCGAAATGCCGTCTTCCATTCGTCCCATCCTTTATACGAATTAAATTGTATGCCCCTCTGAGGTAGTTTAGAAAGATGGAGGCTGTGCACGCTTGTAACAGTTAGGTACCAGGGGGGCGGGTAGCGATTTTTTGACTGAGACCTGTTTAGGGACGGTAATAGTCCATAGAGAATGGTCTTCTTTCCACGAAAAATTAACGTAGACGGGGGATACCCTTGGAAAACCCTACCGAAGGGAATCTGGCCCGGCAGTGTTTCATGGGACGGCATAGGGCCTATGGGGTGGCAGGCACATTGCCCTTGTTTGCTGATTATGCATGCGTAGTCTTCGGGACTGGACTGACGTAGGACCTGCCTCGTTTTCGAGGCAGAGCAAAGAGAGGGGCCTGCGGGGACCAAGGAGCCGCAGGACTTGGGCAGTAGGGAGAAGAATAGGCACTCTCCTGGGGACCAGTTGATGGGACCGGGTTGTGTGACTTGAGCCAGGGGATCCCTAGAAATAACTGGGAACAAGGGAGAAGAAATTATGTCCAAACATACAGTTCTTGATGTGACCCTGAGATCAATGTGTGGCAATGGGGCAGTTCTCCTGAGTCGGGGCCAAATGGACGGACCGGCCCTGTTCCCTTGGACGGAGGGGAATTCGCTGCCCGGGCAGCAAAAGCAAGAGTCCATGAAGCATTAAGGCACAGAGTCATGCTAGTGTGGTCTGTAGGGTTTCTGAGAAACTGGAAAGAAACAGCAAGGGCAAGATGAGAGGAAAACCCCGGGTCACAGGATCCACTAACTGGATCGGGGACATAATGACAGGCTATGCAATTCAGGCACAAATTGTTGTGCGGCGGTCTCTGGGTTCTGTGGAGTGAGAGAAGGCTAGGAGTCCATTGCATGGGTTCTGATAAGTGGCAAGAGCAGGTTTAACAAGGGAGCAGTGCGGGGAAGTGACTTGGACCTGGGAAGATCACAGGTTCGTTCGGCCTACGTTCCGTAGGCGCCGGTCAATTGGATGCTTAGGTTATGAGGGAATTTAGGGTCTGGAGGTACCCCATCTGCGAGCTTATTTGAGCGTCTGAGAAGGCCATGCGGGGAATTGGTGACGGAAGCATGTTCCCAGTTGTGTCGGCACCCCAACGAGCCACCTAGTCCTTGTGGTCTTCGACCTGTTGGAGAGAACGTATCTAGGTTGCAGGGCAAAATGGAGTTCAAGAGTTACGGGGAAAAAGTTCTGAAGCTACACGGGCACCCGTAATTTCCTCTGGAGTAGGTACCTTGGGGCTCAGGTGGATAGATATTGGGGGATTGCTGGGTGAGGGGAGTTCCTTGGTACTCCAGACAGGGCCAGTCCCCGTTCCTCCAGCCGGGGTGTACCCCTGCTGGACCATAGCCCATCCTGGCTCCATGCTCGGGCTTGGCTGTCTGCTACTGTCACGTACCTGGTGGGTCGAGCCCGAGTCACAGGGAGAGGTCCCTTGCGTATCCACTTCCTGGTCATGGTGTGGGAACAGGAGAACCAAGAGTGAGGGAGGAGACGGGTGCTGGCAGGGGAATCAACAGACCGGTGGGGAAGGTACAGAGGTAAATGGATAGCCAGAGCTGTCTCTGGAAAGAGGCGACAGGTAAAACTGGGATAGCAGAGCTGGCAGGATCTCTGGAAAGCAGGTCACAGGTAAACTGGATAGCAGAGCTAGGATCTCTGGAAAGAGACTAAGGGTAAACTGGATAGCAGAGCTGGCAGGATTGGAAAGGCGGCTCACAGGTAAACTGGATAGCAGAGCTGGCAGGATCTCTGGAAAGAGGTCACAGGTAAATGGGTAAGCCTGAGTGGCAGGATCTTGGACAGCAGGCTCAAGGTTGTAATTGCAGAGTGGCAGGACCTCGGGAAAGGCAGGCTAACAGTAAATGGATAGCAGAGTGACGGACTGGACGACGGCTTGGCAGCAGGTTCACAGGTAAACTGGTAGCAGAGCTAAGCCAAACAGGTATCAGGCTCGTTTACAAGGGTTAGATGCAGACTGGATAGGGATTAACAAGGAACAGAGTTCATCAGAGAAGCAGGAATGGTTCATAAGAGCAAGGTCATGGATCAGGCAGGGGATGGTCACAGGAAGCGGGGTCGGGTACAGGCCGAAAGCTGGTGGTTATGGCAGGGGTCAAAGGACCAGGTATAATGGATCTGGTTATTGGCAACACCACAACGTGTAGAGCAGACAGCAAAGGACGTCTGCACAAGTCAGGCTTTAAATAGGCGGCTGGTGATAACTAGGGCGCGCGCCGTTCCCTCGTGAGCGGTTGTGCACGTGCCGCGCTCCGGGGCGCGCATGCGATGCGCCAATTGGAATCTGAGGTCCGGGACGGCCCGGGTTTAGATTTCTGGCAGGATCTTCTTGAACAGGGACCAGTTTTCAAGTTATCGATTAAATTTGTCCCAAACTGAGGGGTCTCATAGCCAGATGTTGAAGTGCTACCTCTTTGATGAACGTTGAGTGGGATATCTGTGGATAATTCTCACCCCGTTTTTTAATATTTATTTTGTGTTTATAAACCAAAATGGATGTGAGAGGTCACTCAGTGTCTCTACGTTTTGATTTCAATCAGGAAAAAGTTTTATACTATACTCAATCCCGTTCACTTTATGGATTTTCTTTATATATATTTTTTTTATATAGTTTATATTAATCTTGTTATCTTCACATACCTTATTATTTTGGCACACCACGTCATTGGATTGCATATACGCCATCACTTATTATTTACACTCATTCCATATTATCTATAATGGGTTGCGGCATTTGGAGTATTTTCATTAGGGTTATGCTCACATTTTCACTTGATGCCCTTAGAATGTGCCTTTAGCGGTGTTTCATATGTGGATATATCCTGTACATGATTGTTCCACGTGTAACACACGTCACCTCTATTAGGGATGCTTTGCGCACGGACGGAGGCCCCATAAGTCAGTATGTGGACGTTATAGCGCACTGTCGATCTTACCCATACATTGGTTTCACCTATTACGGTCATGAATGCCGGACGCTGTTGCCACTCACGTGCACACGCCATCTCCCATTGGACGTTTGCACTTCACAATGAGTATGACGTCTGGTGCCGCTATTGCGCATTTCGCACTCTGTACACATCGTGTTATAATCGTTTTTAGTCCTGGTCAGGGAACTGAATGTACGCCATTGCGCACTGTCACCCCTTAGCATTACGCGGCCTCATCCGGACATACGGTCTTTAGATTGGTCCCTTTTTTGGGGGAACATTGTGTTCGACCTCGATGGCCCACACGGCTGCCGAGTATCTGGAACAGGAACCATTAGCGGGGGGTTTTTGGTTGATTATGAATTAACCTGGAAGTTTGGCCATACATCTCTCAATCAGATTGTACCCAAAAATTTATATTTGACTGCATAGGTAACATTGAACCCTCCTCCTCATTGCATTTGGTCTGGGCGGATTTACTTCCTGTTTCTGTCCAAAGGGGGCGGGTTCTTTTCGCTGGTTCTTGTCTATATATTGTTGTGGAAATGTGGGGGGGTTGTGATATGCCCCCTGTGGAAGACTTTTAGTCGAAACGCGTCGGGCTGCTGTCTATCATATTGCCGCATTATTTTATATTTTATCGAGATTTTATTGTTTTTTAATTTGGTAATGAATATGTGAATAAATAAATCCATGTGTTTGACTGCACCATCGGAGTTGTCACTTTTTTATCCCATTTCCCGACGTCTTTGAGGTCACTGACCGGATGCCGAGACACTGACTGATCCTGTGTTCAGTCTCGGGAAGCCGTTTTCTGAGTTCAGTTGTGGTGGTCTCCCTAGATGCAAGACTTCTCCCTCCCGAAGCCTGTCTGATGTGGATGCCGTTACGGTTCCCACATCCAACGAAGAGCTACATAGCCTCACAGTGACATCAGTTCCCTTTTTTCCAGCTCTTCCCAATGTGTAGATCAGAGGGGGGGATTACAGTTGATGTTTCACTTTCATGAAAATAACCTTTACTTATATTTTGATTATTCGCGTGGGGGTCACTTCCAGTATCACTATTTACATTTTCGGTTCCTATCTTCTGTGGTTTAGTGTGTTGGGACATACACCCACCTCTGTACATTGTATTAGCGGCTAATTTTTTTTGGATTTGCAGTTTCTTTGACTTTGTTTGTTTTGTTTGTTAGCAGCTTTTACATGTTTAATTTGATTAGGCTGGGGTGTTTCCCCAAATCTATTTTCTATGACAAATTCTATCACTGCTGCTTTTTTCAACATCATCTTGGATGTTTTCGTGTTAGGAATCTCCAGGGTCCCTATACAAATGGTTGCCTTAGGCTCACGAACTTTTGACCACTGAAATCCATACACAGGGGATAAGCGTTTTTGGAACAATACACTAAGGGAGCGTATGGTACCCAGAGGTTTGAGCTGCACCCAACAGGGAGACTCAGACCTTGAATCTGGTCAGATATTTAAGATGTCGGGATTCAGTTATTGATTTCTTGGTCGAAGTAAGCAAGCTATTGTAAATATTGATCAAGAGAGCACGATCGTAAAACTAAATTAACGCCGTTTAATGGGTCACTTGTTACTCTCCACTAACCTAAAAAAACTTCTAGAAAAGGAAAAGAAAAGACCAGAAAATAGAAAGAACAGAAAAAAGTATAACCGTGATTTAACGACTTTAAAAAATTAGTCTTTAATTGGCAAAAAAGCTTGTACTAGCAGTAATTACTGTGCGTCATCTCATGGAATGGAGCATGGTTGTTTATAGATTATTCTCACCCATTCCTTTCCAGGACTGTCTGCAGAAATTCCCATTCTATAGAATCAAATGCCTTGGCTGTATCCAGTGATGCCAAGGCACTTGTTTCCGGGATAAACTCTCTCATTTGTGTCATAAATTGCGTCCTTCTAATATTAATTGAGGTGGATTTCCCTGGCATAAATCCAGTTTGATCCTCCGCTATTATAGACAAAATTACCTGATTGAGCCTTTTGGCAAGCACTTTTGCCAGTACTTTGTAATCTATATTTAATAATGATATTGGCCTGTACGACCCACACTCAGTTCTGTCTTTGTCTGGTTTTGGTATCAATATGACTGTAGCATCATACATGGAAACAGGCATTTCTCCCCTTTGGAACGCCTCTCCATACATTTTGGTCATAACTGGTATCATAATCTCTGCATATCGCTGGTACATTTCCAGTGGTATGCCATCTGGTCCTGGGGACTTACCCTTTCCCAGAGAGAAGATAGCTTCTCGTACTTCCTCTTCCTCTATGTCCCTCTCTAACTCCTCTTTTTGTTCCTCTGTTAATTTAAGGAAGTCCAAATCCTTCAGGTAATCCTCTATCTCTTCTCGTGTACAGGTCAGTGTTGATGTATACATGTTAATATAGTATTTTTGGAATGTCTCAAGTATCTCATCTAATGTGTTTACCATCCCCTTTTTTCATTTTTCACCTCTGATATTGCTAGTGATGGGGTTTGTCGTTTTATCATAAAGTTCAGCATCTTATTAGATTGTTGTCCTTGTTCAAAGTTTTTTTGTGCATATTGGAGTTTCTTACGCTTAGCGTTAATTATTAATTGGTTCTTATATTGCCGTGATGAGGCTGCCCATCTTATTTGGTTTATGTTTGAGGGGTCCCCTATAAACCTATTTTCTGCCTGTGCACATAATTGTTCCATTTGCTCCTCTTCCTGTCTGTTAGTACGTTTAATGTATGATATTGTTGATCTTGTTATCCCCCTCAAGTATGCCTTAAATGTGTCCCAGAGTACTCCATCTATTTTCCTGTTGCCATGTGCTTCCAGGAACATTCCCATTTGCTCTGGAATTCTATCGTTTAATCCTATCTGGGTTAACCATTGAGCCTGTATCCTATAACCCGGTCGTATTCTTTTTGGGCCTATTTTTAGCTCAAAGGTTAATCCAGAATGGTCAGACACCCCTCTTGTCATGTACGCCACAGACCGAACCATTGGCAGGATCTTTTCGTTCCCCATTACCATATCTATTCTAGACATGCGCCCTCTCCCTGGTGCATGCCATGAATAAGCCCGGATCCCAGGGTTTCTGATCCTCCACAAGTCAGCCCATCCTACTTCATTCATAAATTTCTCCAACACCTTCGGCCCTTCCCCTCCTTTATGCTTACTTCTTCCGAACCTGTCTAGTTTTGGGTCTAAACACATATTGAAATCTCCCATACATACGACATGTGCCTTTTATTTTAGCCATTATTCCCCCGAAAAATAAAAGAAAAGGAAAAAAAATCCTATGTCCCTTTTTCCTCTCCGTGACCATTCTCTTTTCTACCTCTCTCCTCTCATTCATCCATTCCATTCCATTCATCCATATCATTTTTTTTAGGGCATTACCAACATATTGCATTTTTGCTCTTATATAGGTAATTTATTTCAATTTCAGCCTGTCTGCTCCTACCCTTTTCCCGCCTAATCGGGAATATGAGGGGCGGGGGGGGAGCCGCCAAGGAGGGGGGAGGAGGAGGCATCCCCCCCTTTCACCCTCTCCCTCCCTTTTAAGAAAAAAAAAAGGGGAACACCGCACAGCAAAAAAAAAAAAAATTAAAAAAATACTTTTCTTGTTCTCTCTTTTCCTCCACTTCCCTCCCTCTACCCTTCCCTTCCTCCTTCCTTGTGCACAACTCTATTGTCTCATCTACTCACACCCCATCCCTCCCCCTTCCCCCATTTATTTGTGTTTATAGTGTTTATAATGTGTCTCTTTACCTTACCCTGGCCTTCCCTTATTATTGTGTTTTTTTTGAAAAAAATAAAAAAAAAGGGAAAAAAAAGAGAAAGATTTCCTCTCTCTCTTCCCTCTCTTCCCTTTATAACTAGTGCTTATTTCAATGTGTTTCGCTGTGATTTTAGCTCCATTTTCCTATTTATACACACCCCATCACCCTCCATTTTGAGATTTTGCTATTTTCATAGCGAATCTCTCCTTTTTGTCTTGCTTTCCGCAGAATTGTGTCTCTGTCTCTGCAGTTTAGTAGTCGTGCCAACAGGGGTCTAGGGGGAAACCCTGGTTTAGGTGTTACTGCCGGGACCCTATGCGTTCTCTCCACTGCGTATGCTGCTGATACCTCCATATCTGGGAATACATTTTTCAGCCATTTTTCTATAAAGTCACCAGGATTAGACCCTTCTGCCTTTTCTGGTAAACCGACTATTCTTAGGTTATTGCGGCGCATACGGTTCTCAAAATCATCAGATTTTTGATGCCACAGAGTAATCTGTTTTTCTATCGTATCTTTTTAGGCATAGGGGTAACAGTATCTTCCAATAAAGCAGTCCTATTTTCCACTTCCATCATTCTCTCTCTTATACTCTGCATATCATGCCTGATCAGTCCTATATCATTTATAATCTCATCCATTTTACCTGTTAAGGCTGTATTCCTCGAGTGGATGGCCTCCATTATCTGGGAGTTCATCTGTTCCAGGGTCAGTTTGGGATGTTTCTCCTGTTTTTCTGCTGCTTTCCCGGACTGCGGCTGGGGCGTGTTAAGCTTCTGGGTTTCCAGCGCTGATGGTCCACCACTCCGTGTCTGTGGGGGGCTACACCCGCCGTCTTGCTTATCCGTTCGAGCAAATTCTTTAAGACGATCGGCCGCCGACTGCTTACTATTGCTCATCGCACCAAGCGATCGTTTTTACGGGTTTAAAGTCTCGGTAGCAAAAGCCGATCAGGGTTCCATAGGAGACTCGGGCACCACCAAGCGTTCGTTTTCGTGGGTTTAGGGTCTCGGTAGCAGGGACTATTCAGGATACTGTCGGAGACTCAGGCTGATCTCAAACCTCCCGCTGTTCACATCCGAACGCCGCGTCCGACCGTCACACCCGGTCGCGTAGGGCGGAAGCGGAAGTCAGGCCCCTACCGGAAGCTGAGAAGCTTATTCCCCTGACCCCCACTCCATGACTCCATGCTCCTTGTTGAGTCACTCCTTTGTTGCCTTGGCGGTATGTTTTAGGTCATTGTCATGCTGAAAGACCCATCTTCAGTGTTCTGGCTGATGGAAGAAGGTTCTCATCCAAGATTTTACAATAAAGATTTTACAATACTTGGCCCCATCTATTGGCCCCTCAATGCAATAAAGTCAGTCTGTACGTTTAGCAGAGAAACAGCCCCAAAGCATAATGTTTCCACCTCTATAGGGGTGGTGTTCTTAGGGTTATAGTCAGCATTTTTCTTCCTCGCTCTAAACTAATACAGTGTGCTATACCAGGCTATAATAGAGCGTCTGGCAGTGGCATTTATCATTTTTTATTTTTACTAATAGCGGCTGGGGGGGGGGGGGGAGTACAGAGACACAGAACACAGAGCTTACAGGCAGGGAGGAGGGGTAGAGAGGTGAGCTGTGGATGACAGAGGGATGTAAACTGACCACGGTGGTCAGGGCTCAGCAGCCCTAGTAATCGTGGTCAGAGCAGAGAGGGGGAACTCAGGAAGTGGCAGAAACAAACACCTTAAAGTGGATGTAAACCCTTTCCTATACCCAGTTAAATGAACAGCCTCAGGTGATACACAGGAATGAAACTAAACTTCATACATAAGTTTTACATGCCTTCTATAGGTAGACAGCTATACAGTGGAAGGCCTTCAACCGGACACCACTTCTGTATAGGTAGGACCGCTGTCTCCTATGGCAACAAATCTTGTAACAGTCACTAACGGTAATTTTACTTAACTATTGATAACACAGAATAGTTCTCCTTGCACACTACAGTCACTCACTGTAGGTCTTCATTCACTGAGCTTCCAGTCTCGCCACTGGATCCCCTGAGCTCTTCCACCTCCATTATTCAGTATCTTCCTCAAGCGTTATCCCCGCTTCCCTGCTGGGTCCCTGGCTTGGCACTCACTGATGCTCCTCAAGCGTCACCTTGCTGTCCCGCTGGGTCTCTGGCTTGGCACTTGCTGAAGTTTTCCCACTTCTTCACCGTCCCCGGCTGGTGAGAAGACTGCTCTGGTACTGACTCCAGCTTGCTCACAATGGTCTCCGGCAAAAAGGTGGATGGTCCCTTAGTGGCGACAGCTTTCCCTCTGCCTCCGACCCCAACTGGTTCCCCGTCCGGCTGAACCATTATTCTCGGTTGGACTCCAATCCTGCAGTCCCAACCCTGCGCTGCTTCTCTTGCTTTTGGATAGGCCTCAGGCTTCCGACCTAGCAGCCCGGGGCAGCATAACGCACGTCCACCCAGACAGCCATCCAGGTGGCACAGAACCCCAATCACCTGACTCCACCCAAGTAAATAGGCTCTCCCAGCAGGCCAAGGAACTAAAAAAAACCCTGCCAATTGGCTTAGACACCCCATCCATTCATAACCTGTCCTTGCTAAGCCCTTGTCTATCTAATGTCTCCAGCATGATGCCACCTAGGGACAGAAGAGAGAAGGTGCAGCAAGTACAGAACTAGAGAGGAATCAGTGGATCTACTAACAATTAACCAGGGTAACTAATGTTGGCAACTAAATTTACTTAGCAACCCTGCCTAAAACAGGGTGCTACATCCTCCCCCTGCCTAGGAAATAAAGTCTCAGAGCTGCAAGAAAAGAATTTAACTCTCAAGCCTGATAGTGGATGTCCTGGCAAAACTGGGATGGGTGGGGAGAACAAGGAGGGGAGAAAAAATAATAATAACAAGACATATGGCGTACCACATAAAATAGACAACAGTGTATATACATAGGCAAGTGGCATTTCACACAAGGGCATAAAAAAAAGCAGCTAATATGTACAATTTTACACGTGGCGTACCCCCCGAACAATATAAAAGGAGAAAATATAAAACAGTAGCCTTATATCCTAACTATCTGTCACGTACCTGGTAGGAGCCTGAAATGACGAGGTTGAGCTCTTATCGACTGGAAGCCTGGTGGTCAAACGATGTTGGCACCAGGCTTCCGGTCGATACGAGCTCGATTGACCCACTGCCGTATGGTAAGTGGGTCCATCCTGTCTGGTAAGAAGTATTTATCTACATTTTTCCATTAGAAGATTTCCTGTTTTGAATAGTTCTACAACCAGCTTCTCTTCATCTTGCTGTATTACTTTTACCGAGGATTTCAAGTCAGCCGTTTGATTGGACATATTCCTTAGGAAGTTCACTATTTAGGTGTTTATATACATTTTTCTTTTCACTATTTGGACAATATTTTTTCTGATCACCCCTTTATTGGACACATGATCATTGTATTCCCATGTTATTAGCCCTTCCATTTGATAAGGAATTACGTTTGGCCATTTTTGATTCTACAATCCAGTACAGCTTCAACTTCATATTCCTCATTACCCTCGATGAGCAGTGGAGAAGGGGTTTCCTGATCCCGGTTTGGAAAGGGATTTGGCACAGTTGGTTTTAGTAAAGAGATGTGGAATACAGGGTGAATCTTTAGATTCTTTGGTAACACTAGTTAGAAAATGTCCTTGAGTTCCATCTTAATTTCAATTTTGCTGTAAAATAATCAGACTTTGTCCCCTGGTTCTAGATTCAAGTTACCCCTTTTCTTCTTGTTAAAGAATATTTTATTGTTTGCCTGGGCGTTAACAATGGTGTCCTGTAGCAATTGATTGTTGGAAATGAAAAAGCTCAGTCTGTCTTGTACAGCAGGTACGGAAGATTCCACAGACATCTCAGGCAAAAAGGAAGGATGATACCCATAGTTAGAAAAAAAGGGTGACTGTTTGGTGACTGAATGAATGGAAATATTATATACAAACTCCGCCAGCAGGAGAAGAGACACCCAATCCTGTGTGAAAGAAGAAAAGCACCGCAAGTACTGCTCAAGGGTTTGGTTAATCCTTTCTGTCTGTCCGTTTGTTTGAGGATTATATGCAGTGGACAGATGGAGTTCAATGTTTAAAGTCCCAGCAGTACAGCCAAACAGGAGTGTCCCCACTAGCAACATTTCTGTGAAGAAGGTGGAGTGGCTTCCAGCATAGCGTCCTGACTCTACAAAGCACACATTTGTAATCCAATGTAGCCGGTTGATATGGGCGACTGCTGCAGGATCTACACCTTTGCCCCACGTTAGGCGCTAAATGTATTAAGGGCCCTGACCCCTAGATGCCTAATGGTGCCCTCCATAGTCAGGGAGATCTGACATCCTTTTTGGTAAAGTGGGTTACAAGACATGGTGGATGTAATACAAGCTGAAGTGATGGGCGCCAGAAACTTTTTGAATGCAAAGGGATTTATTGTCTCTTGATCAAGAACAGTTGGAGAGAGGTTTAGGGCCAGTACACCCTTAGGTAGATGCATTGATAATTGGCAAACTCTGAGACTTCTTTAGGTAGAGAGCTATATAGTGGAAGGCCTACAGCCAGACACCACTTCTGTATAGGTAGGACCGCTGTCTCCTATGGCAACAAATCTTGTAACAGTCACTAACGGTACTTGTACTTAACTATTGGTAACACAGAATAGTTCTTCTTGTACACTCTAGTAGCTCACTGTAGGTCTTCACTCACTGAGCTCCCAGTCTCTCATTAGGCTCTGAGACCCAATCACCACTGGATCCCCTGAACTCTTCCAACTCCATTATTCAGTATCTTCCTTAAGCATCAGCCCCGCTTCCCTGCTGGGTCCCTGGCTTGGCACTCACAGATACTCCTCAAGCGTCACCCCTGCTGACCCGCTAGGTCCCTGGCTTGGCACTCACTGATGCTCCTCAAGCATCACCTTTGCTGTCACGCAGGGTCCCTGGCTTGGCAATTGCTGAAGTTTTCCCACTTCTTCACCGTCCCCAGCTGGTGAGAAGACTGCTCTGGTACTGGCTCCAGCTTACTCACAATGGTCTCTGATAACACGGTGGACAGTGGCGACGGCTTTTCCTCTACCTCTGACCTCAACTGATTCCCCGTCCGGCTAAACTGTTACACTGAGTTGGACTCCAATCCTGCAGTCCCAACCCTGCGCTGCTTCTCCTACTTCTGGATAGGCCCTCAGACAGCCTAGCAGCCAGATGTCCCTGGGATAGGCTTCAGGCTTCCAGCCTAGCAGCCCGGAGCAGCATAACACATGTCCACCCAGACAGCCATCCAGGTGGCACAGAACCCCTATCACCTAACTCCACCCAAATAAATAGGCTCTCCCAGCAGGCTAAGGGACTAAAGAAACCCCCACTAATTGGCTGAGACACCCCATCCGTTCATAACCCGACCTTGCTAAGCCCTTGTCTATCTAATGTCACCAGCATGACACCAACTAGAGACAGAAGAGGGAAGGTGCAGCAAGTCCAGAACTAGAGAGGAATCAGTGGATCTACTAACAATTAACCACAATTAACCAGGAAAACTACTGCCTGGCAACTAAATTTATTTAGCAACCCTGCCTAAACACCAGGGTGCTGCATCTAAAAGAGTTAGAAAGCACGGAAATACAGGAAGCAGAGTCTGGGTTTATAATCAGCAGCCATGGCTTCCCCAAAGCATTTGCTCTGCTTCCTGCTTTCATTGCTATATAATACTTGTTATTTTACTGCTTCTTCATGTAATGGAGGACTATGACTTGGCTAACTGTGAAAACAAAACACTCCTTATATGGCTGATATGTTATCTCAACAGTTTCTGGTGAAGGTAATATGTGTTGGTTTTGCATATATTTAACTTCACTATTCTTGCCAGGACTAAAAATATATATTTTTTACATTTAAAAAGGTAAATATGAAATACTACATTTTTATATGCAGCCAGAAAGTTGAGCTTTTGGCTCCTTTATTTACTTTTCCTGGGTTTTCCCTGTTTTTTTCCCTGATATCACAAGCGACAGGATCTCTATTGTCTGAGATAGAAGGACACCACGCTTCTAACAGCCCATGTGTAAGTTCAAGTGAAGAGCGGCCTCAGCCTAGGCTCCTCCAATGCCATGGCCCCTGACACATTTCGTCCTGCCCAAGATGCTTGGGCACAGAGGTCAGACTACTTACCCGGCACCACAGAAGCCGTCACCCACTCCAGAGTGGATGACCAGAGAGGATCGATTGGCACTTGGAACGACACTCAAAGTTATTAGATGGGGTTTGCAGGATCTCTCTTGTGCCATTTCCTTACAGCAGTTTGGTATTGAGTACACCAAAAGAACCAAGGATTGGTTGTGTTGTAAAAGAGAGCATGTTACAATAGCCACTGTAACTAACTGAACAGTTTTTTTAATATATAATTATTCTTTCTTTTTTTTTTTTTACAGAGGTTGCTAATTTAATTTATTTTTACAGGTTCTCCACTGGTTTTGCATTTTATGGCCTTGGTATGGACTTGCAAAATTTTGGAATTAACATTTTCTTGCTGCAGCTTGTTTTTGGGAGCATTGATTTGCCAGCTAAACTTGGCGGAGCCATTCTGATGAGCTGTATAGGGCGCAGAGTGACACAGTCAGGGTCCCTAATTCTCGCTGGAGTTGCCTTGCTTTGTAATGCTTTTCTACCTCAAGGTCAGTTCATCCAACAGAGGATTGGTGGAGGTGTCTAAAACAAACAAAACATTTTGTATTTTTATTCTACCTGACTAACTATGTAACTATGTAACATACAACTTGCAGCATTTGTGCATTACTGCACCAATCACAACCCCTTTTGTTTCTTTACATCCTGTGGGGGGGGATTAAGGTCACCCTCTGCTCTCATTCCACAATGCATGCTTAGTGCTTGCGTCACCAGACAATGGCATTATTATGCATTGCACCAAGGAGCAAATGAACAGCTTAGAAGGGAACTGAAACTGGAGCCTGCTTAGTAGAGGTCAACAGCTGGTCTCCACAATCTCAGGCTGCAGTGGAAAAAAAGTCAAGGAGGGAGGGACAGTGAATAGCAGGATCAACCAGAATTTTTGCAGTCTACTTAAAACAAATGCTCTACTGTAGTGTTTCTCAACCTTTTTTCAGTCAAGACACCCTTTAATATTCTGCAAAATTTCTAAAATTAAAAAAATCAAACGAATAGTTTTACATAATGTAGTAGTATCCACACATGTAAAACAACCAACATTAGAGGTGATTTATTTTTCCAAAGCAAATACACCCTATTTTTCCAGTGTTTCTCCCCCTCTCCCCATGCAGCTAATGTGACCCCAGTGCTGATGGAGAGGTTTAGGAGAGGGGCAAACAAGGATTCTGTACAGGGACCTGATGTCCTCCTTATTAATTAATGACATCATTGGTTGTTAGGATTCCAGCAGGTAGAAGGTTGTGATGGTGCATAATGAAAACCTGTGACTTTGTGTAACTAAAAGGCAAGTTTGGTCCACCCACTAAATTGTATACATTTTTTGGGCAATTTTAAGGCATTTTGCCAGGGCACCCCTGAAGAAACCTGAGGGCACCCTGGTTGAAAAAGGCTGCTCTAGTGAATAAGTGAGCGTGAACACAATGTACTATAGCATGTATTGACAGTTTCTGATGATTTGGGTTTAACAACACTTAGTGGTTAGTCTTCTACCTTGCAGCACTAGGGTCCTTGTTTTGAAGATCAACCAGGACAATGCCTGCATGAAGTTTGCATGTTCTCTCTTTGCTTGTGTTGGTTTCCTCTGGATTCTCTGGTTTCCTCTCATACTCAAATATATATTGATAGGGTAGTTATCTCCTGTTTAAAGGAGTTGTAAAGTCTTGTGGTTTTTCACCTTAATGCATTCTATGCAGAGCCCCCTTTTTCTTACCTGAACTCAATCATTCCAGCGACAAGCATGAACCCAGCAGCTCCAGCCGCTGTCTCGGGTCCTTATTGGATAGATTGATAGCAGCAGGAGCCATTGGCTCCCACTGCTGTCAATTAAATCCATTGATACCGGAGAGGGGGGCAAGGCCGAGTCCTGCTGTTTGTGACAATGAATGCAGCAGCAGGACTTGGCGTGCCTGCGCGGTTGCCCCCATGGAATGCGGCTTTCTGTGGGTGCACTCAATAAAGAGGAGGAGCCAGGAGCGCCAGGGGGGACCCCAGAAAAGAAGTATCGGGGCCGCTTTGTGCAAAACTCTTGCACAGAGCAGGTAAGTATAATATGTTTGTTATTTATACGAAAAAATAAATAATTTTTACAATCACTTTAAATTGGCCTTAGTATGTGCATGTATGCATGTAATATAATGACCTTAGATTGTAAGCTCCTCTACAGCAGGGACTGATGTGAATGAAAAGTATTACGTTATTTTCCAGCGCTTTAAAAAATACTTGTTATAAATAATGAGAAATAAGGTATTGACATGGTGTTAAAGTGTTTGGGCAAAATAAACCATATGCAGTACATATTTTCAATACATGCACATTTCATGTACAGAAAAATACCTTATGATCCTGGCTGAAATAAACTCAGCTCCTAACTTCCTGTAGTTAGTTGAAGTCTCAGGGCCTCTTTTTCACTGAAATTCCAAACAGTGTTGTCAGGCCTACCCTATTCTCCACTGTTGATAGAACAGGCCCCTCCTCACCTCCATAACACAAATGGAGGTCTTCTGTAGTCCAGCAAGGAATACTTTAAACAGGGCTGATAATACTACTGGGGATTTCAGTACAGCAGGGAGAAGGCTGTCATCTTACTACAAAAGTTTAGGTGCTGTCAGGATCATCAGGTACAGTATTTTTCTTTATTTGCAGCAATTTTTGAAAAAATTGGGAAATTTGCATGTATTGGAGAGCTGCACTGAGTATATATTCCTTGCTTTTTAGCTAAGACACTTTAACCACTTCCCGACCGCAGGCCGTCATATGACGGCCTCCGGTTTGCGGGGGTATATCTGAATGATGCCTGTAGCTACAGACATCATTCAGATATTGCCGGTTTCAGCCGGCGATTCCCTGCACCATAAGAATGATCATAGCGGCTGTTCCGCCGCTTGATCGTTCTTATGGGCGGCGGGAGGGGACGCCCCCCCCCCCTCCCGCCGCCCTCCGGTGCTTCTACCGACTCTACCATCGGTGAGTCGGACACAGGAACCGCCGGCACCGGATGATCACTATAGAGATTTCCGGCGGACCAGATGGTCGCCGGAGTCTCTATGATCGTTCGGAGACCGGGCGCGATGTGATGACGTCACGCCCGCCCTCTGCATTCGAATAACGGCGCCGCCTCCGCTGGGAGGCGGTGATCTTTTTTTTTTTTTTTTTTTTTTTTTTTAGGCTTTCCAGCCTAGAGGTGAGATGTGGGGTCTTATTGACCCATATCTCACTGTTAATAGGTCCGATCAGGTAATATTCCTATTACAAGGGATGTTTACATTCCTCGTAATAGGAATAAAAGTAATCAATTTTTTAAATTTTTTTTTTAAACTGTCAAATTTAAAAAATAAAAGTCAAATTAACAATAATAAAAAAAAAAATATTTTTTAAAGCGCCCCTGTCCCCGTGAGCTCGTACGCAGAAGTGAACGCATACGTAAGCCCCGCCCACATATGAAAACGGTGTTCAAACCACACATGTGAGGTATCGCCGCGAACGTTAGAGCGAGAGCAATAATTCTAGCCCTAGACCCTCTGTAACTCAAAACATGTAACCAGTAAAAAATGTTAAAGCGTCGCCTATGGGGATTTTTAAATACCAAAGTTTGGCGCCATTCCACGAGCGCGTGCAATTTTGAAGCGTGACATGTTGGGTATCTATTTACTCGGCGTATCCTCATCTTTCACATTATGCAAAAAAAATTGGGCTAACTTTACTGTTTTGTTTTTTTTTAAGCATGAAATAGTTTTTTTTCTGAAAAAAACGTGTTCGAAAAATTGCTGCGCAAATACCGTGCAACGAGCGCCATTGTATTCTCTAGGGTCTTTGCTAAAAAAACATATATAATGTTTGGGGGTTCTATGTAATTTTCAAGCAAAAAAATTATGAATTTTACATGTAGGAGAGAAATGTCAGAATTGGCCTGGTTGCGAAGTGGTTAATGCTATAACCCATAATTAATGTATCAAATTAACATGGGATAGCTGAACAATAGAAATTCTTTTCTATAGCTTTTGCCATTCATTTGACATGTTGAACTTTGAATTAAATGGACTCACACTGCCCTTGTTGTTCAAGTAATGCTCCCCAAAATTCTGTGTGTTGTGAGTTTGGGGGTTGACTGTCTCTCCAGTGGTGTTGATGGATATCGATCCCCAATCAAACTTATCCAAAGTTGATGCAGCTTAGAAGAAGGTAGATGCTGTAAGCATTTTGCTAAGAAAATTATTATGTGTAATATCACTCATCTTATTTACAGCCCTATTTGTATAAAAAAAGACTTTCTCCTTTTTAGATCTGAGAATTGTGCGAGTAGTATTGGCTGTTTTCGGTAAAGGCTGTCTGGCCTCTTCATTTTGCTGTGCTTACCTGTATTCTAGTGAACTATTCCCAACTGTTATCAGGTATGTTGACATATTGCAAACACAATCACTGGAGGACTTAATGACTGGACTGGAAAGGTTTACTATGACTGCCAGTGTAATGCTAGATAATATTGATTAAAATTTAGGAGTCCTCTCCGATTGGCTGGCTGAAGGGTATTTCTTCCGCTACATAACATCTATGATCCTTTCTGATATTGTCACTGGAAATATCTGTTTTGTGGTTGTTTAAGGCCCCATTTACCCATATGCACTGCTTTAATGCATGCATGTTAATGTGCATTATGGCACTTGTTAATGTGCATCACATTAAGGCAAATCAATATGCTTAAGGCCCCTTTCACACTTGTGCGACTTCAAAGTCACGTGATTTTAACCGCGATTTTTGCCACGATTTTACCGCGATTTTGCCGCGATTTCAAGGAATGCCTGTGTAAGTGGCATCAAAATCAGACCAAAGTAGTGCAGGGACAAGTCATATAAGTGTGAAAGGGGCCTAAAATCAGACATTACCCTTTTTTTTTTAATACAACACACTAACATGCTACAATGCAGGTGTATTGCCTTAACGCACCTACGTTGTATTGTGGTAAAGCCAGACCTGACTGCATTGTGGAAGTGTGAATCCAGCTTAAAACTTTTCCTGGCTCTTAGATTTTTACTGATTCTTGAATCCTAACCCCAGGGAGTTCCTTTCCCAAGTTCATTACTTTTTAGGTAAATTCAGAATAATAGTTTTTTTCTTTTTCAAATATTATGTGCATCTTTTTAATACACTGCCCCACCTGCTCAG
Source organism: Lithobates sylvaticus (assembly GCA_028564925.1). Classification (NCBI taxonomy): domain Eukaryota; kingdom Metazoa; phylum Chordata; class Amphibia; order Anura; family Ranidae; genus Lithobates; species Lithobates sylvaticus. The sequence continues at coordinate 103,986,606 of CM053034.1, read as the reverse complement.
TATGTAGCAAGTTTGCTAGTAATTTAGAATGCTGTAAAGTCAAAAGATACTTTGTTGTTATCACTCCACTGTAACTTGTGTGTGTAATTTTCAGTTTGCGCTATTGAGCTCAGTTAACAACAGGCGGTTTAAAACAAGTAAGATAAGGAGCAGGAGAGCCTAAAACATATGGTTCCAAGAACTACACCTGCTAACTGTAAACAAAAAGGCAAACATTCATATGGAATATTTAATATTAACCTGAAAAATATTTATTTTCTTTATTTAGAGTTGTATTAACCGTATCCCGACCGCCTCACGCAGATATACTGTGGCAGAAGGGGACGTACAGGCAGATTAACGTACCTGTTCGTGGCCCTTTGAGAGGACGCTTGTGCGCGTGCCCGCCGGGAGCTATGTGATCGCGATCTCGGGTCCCTGCGATTGTCTCAGAGAGGAAGAAGGGGGAATACTAATGTAAACAAGCATTTCCCCATTCTGCCTAGTGACACACTTACTGATCACAGCTCCCTGTAATCGGGAGTGGTGATCAGTGTTGTGTCACACACAGCTCTTCCCCCCTCCACAGTTAGAATCATTCCCTAGTACACACTTAACCTCTACAGCACACCTAGTGGTTAACCACTTCACTGCCAGTCACATTTACACAGTAATCAATGCATTTTTAATTGCATTGATCGCTGTATAAATGTGAATGGTCCCAAAATCACACCAAAAGTGTCCGATCTGTCCACCATAATGTCGCAGTCATGATAAAAACCGCTGATCACCGCCATTACTAATAAAAAAAAATTATTAATAAAAATGGCATAAAACTATCCCCTGTTTTGTAAACGCTATAACTTTTGCGCAAACCAAGCAGGTGATCAAATGCCACCAAAAGTAAGCTCTATTTGTGAGAAAAAAAGGACATCAATTTTGTTTGGGAGCCATGTCGCACGACCGTGCAATTGTCAGTTAAAGCGACACAGTGCCGAATAGCAAAAAACGATCTGGTCTTTGGCCAGCCAAATGGTCCGGGGCTTAAGTGGTTAAACCCAAATGCAACATTTATTTTATTGCAGCCCACCAAATCATAGATGTGATGGTTGCATTTGTTTTCTTTTTTAGACTTTTTTTTTTAGTCTTTCTTTTATTTTCCCCTGGTGATCTGGCCAGTAAGCCTATAGTTTTTCAACAGAACAAGCTGTTCTGCAGATGTAGCAGTTAGAGGGTTGAGATAAAGCATTTAGTACTGACGGGTGATCCCGGTGGAGGACATATGCAGGACCACTAGCTGGAGTTCCTGTGAAACTTTTTCTTGGCACTACAAACTGGACCTGGTCGGCGCTAGTTCTTCCAAGTTTGGAGCGGCGTTAGTGTCGACTCTTTTAACCAATTAATGTATTAAAGTGTGGGAAAGCATAGAATTGGGCGAGTTTTGTCGTTTCTTTCCCACCCTATATTGGCTTGGGTATATTCCATAGTGTAACAATAGATAAGAGAGAAAAAATACTGCGCTAGAAATAATGTGGAAAAAAAGAAAAAGCTGCAGCAAAACACCATCAAATACCACTATGGAAAAGAAACATAAAAAATAGAATATTGCTGCGCTAAAAAATATTAGTGTTATGAACACTGAAACCAAGTTCTATAAACACTCCCATTAGTGCTGATATGACATAAAATGGAAAGATGTGAATCCAATATATAATTCATGCACCGTGTAAAAATAATAATGAAATACTATAAACACTGTAAGCCTAGTGCTATTAAAACTCAATGGTTGGGCAAATAATGAAAAGTTATATAGAGTGAAAATATATAAGTCCAATACAAAGTTCCTGCACCGTGCTAAAATAAAATCAAAAGAAAACAATAAAGTAAATGTCCAAATAAACAAAGAATGTCCAGAATATCCGTGATCCACTAGAAGGATAGCCACATAGACATAGAATCCGATTCCTATGTTTAGATCATGGAGTCCCTCCTATTCCCTGACGGTGAGGTATCCCAATGTTAAGAGTAAGTATGGGTCCTTACCGAATCAGGTGGACTCCCTTTAGAGTGGAGTCGGCAGCGCCAGCAGAAATGACCCTCTGCTGGGATATGCAGCTCCTCGATGTTCCCGTGTTGCACCGCCAATCAACGTCACCACGTTCAGAATGATCGGATGTGTCCCGTGTTGCACCGCCAATCAAACGACCGTCTCCTCGGAGGGTGCGGGTAACCCAGAGCTCGACCGATGGTCTCCGGAAACTCACAATGTTGTACCAACGGTCATTTCACATCTACCCCCTCAGATTTAGAGCGACTGCACTTCCAAGTGCACTTTCAGTGCAAAGTGGATTTGCTTTTTGTAAATAACCCCCAATGTGTATGGCAATGGTAATAAAGCTAGCAGCAAGTGAGAAAAGACAGAGGGAGAGCTATAGACTGGGGGGCGGGGGGGGGGGGGTGATAGTCACAGAGGGGGTTGTATAATGGGAAACCAATATCTACATTTAGGCCATTATTTTTTGTGTCAAAAATAAGTATTCTTAGTTCAAAGTGGATAGTTCTGAAAATCCCTTTAACAACTAAATACATTAAAATAAATTAAACAAAATAAATAAATAATAGGTAAATAAATAAATAAATTAAAACAAATAAATTGTAAATAAAAAAACTTCTTTATGTTCCTTGATGGTATGTCTGTGCACATTCATCCTCTCTTGCAACTTTTGTGCTGTTTTAGTATATATACATCAGGGATGACAAGCGTCACACTTCAACATAAAGAAAACCGACTGACCGATGCATAATTCCATAATCTCCATAATTCCAGCTTTCACCCCCAACACACTAAAGGAGCCATCATACACAGCCAGGCCATCAGATACCACCAAATATGTTCAGACCCAGAAGATAGAGATAAAGATCTCAAAACACTGGCAAACTCCTTCCATAAGAAAGGTTACAAAGACAAAACCATCAACAACAGCATAAACACAGCCTTGAAAACCCGAAGAGAAAATCTTCTCCAATACACAGAGAAAAAAACAAATAACGAGTACCTCTAGTCACCACATACAACCCAACACTAGAAATGATCAAAAAGATAACTTCACTCTGATTATGAAAAAAAAAGGAAAAAAAACTGCAATAAAAAAACACTGCAAACTATGCAACCAGATCAACCTATCCAAAAGTGTCACACACACAAATGGGACCTTCAATATCATGGGATCATACAGCTGTACCTCCAGCATAGCTCCCAACTGTCCCTGATTTCGAGGGACGGTCCCTGATTTGCAGCAATGTCACTCTGTCCCTCATTCTTCCTCACCTGTCCCTCATTTTGGTCTGATCTATATATTGTATATAAAATGCACTTTTTATCTTTCAAAACGTGTTTCCCAGTGCTAAACCTTTAAATTCTAAATTGCTGCATTTGTAAATTTTAACAGCCAATATGAAGGAATAGTAGTGGTAAAAAAAAGCCTTTAATTAACCTTTTGTTTTTGGTTAATTCTCCTTTAAGGGGGTGTGGCAGGGGGCCTGTCCTATGCCTACATACGTTTGGTAGTAGGTGTCCCTCATTCCCATCTCAAAATGTTGGGAGGTATGTCTCCAGTAATGTTGTGTACCTCATCCAATGCAAAAGGTGTAGCAAAGGATCTTATGTTGGTGAAACAGGACCACAAAAAATAATGGGCTAAATTTAGATATTAAATAATAAAAAATGTAGCGCTAGCAATAAACACAATATAGTGAAGGTGAATACTGATCAAAATCAAAAACATATGTGACATGTGGCTGGAGGTGAACCCAACATAACTGAATGAGGACAAAACGAAACAGAGGAAACAAAACGTCCAAAATAAAGCAAGTGAGGCACTGATATCCGCGGATCTCTATAGGCAGTTCTAGAGCATATAAAGGCAGGACACGGGTGTCTTAAACAACTTGGCAGATGTAGTAGAGAGATTGAATACTCTTACCGAAACAGTTGGATACAACTGCCGTACGACATTGTATCTTTCGGGCTTGTGCGCTAAACCTCTTGCGCTGAAGGATACCGGATCCGCCCGGAACAGAACAGCAGGTCAGAAGGGCAGCACAGCAGATGGACAGTGTACAACCAAACCAGGAACTCCCAGATGGTCCCCTCGATGGAATCCCAAAGGGAAAGGGATACAAACAAAAACGGAAGCGACTCCGATGGTGCAGGTCAAAAATTACTAAAATGTATTCACATCAGACATGTGAAAAAATATATAAAATCTCGAGAGTACATAAAAAGGGTCAGCAATGTGAGAAACACGAGATAGCTGGTTTCCTTACCCATTATACTACAGTTTTACAACCCCTTCTGTGACTATCATTCTCCCCCCTCCAGTCTATAGCTCTCCCTCTGTCCTATCTCACTTGCTGCTAGCTTTATTACCATTACCATACACATTGATTTGTATGTGTTTTTTTTCTTCTTTTTCTTTTTCCTCTCCCTCAGAGATTGTGTTTTTTTGTTTTTTAACATTCTGCTAAAACTATTGTGAATTAGTACTGCTTGGACCTTAACCGCTTCCCGACCGCCCACTGCATATATACGTCAGCAGAATGGCACGGGCAGGCAAAAGCACGTACCTGTACGTGGTCGTGCATTTGCCTGCCTGTGGGTCGCGTGCCTGCCGCCAGCGGCGCGCTCGCGACCCGGTCGGGAGCTCCGTGACCCCCGGCCGCGGGACCAGCGGACCCGATCGCCGCTGGTGTCCCGCGACCGGGTTACGGAGCTGAAGAACGGGGAGAGGTATGTGTAAACAAACCTCTCCCCGCGCTTCCTACTCTGCCTGTCATTGATTGGCTGTTCCCGGTCATCGGGAAAGCCGATCAATGACGTCAGACGTCAGCCCCGCCCCCTAATGTAAAAAAAAAAACACATCACAGCCCATAACCCCTCCCCTCCCCCTAGTGGTTAACCCCTTCACTACAACTGTCATTTATACAGGAAACAATGCATTTAAATAGCATTGATTGCTGTATAAATGACAATGGTCCCAAAAATGTGTCAAAAATGTCCGATGTGTCCGCCATAATGTTGCAGTCACAATAAAAATCGCTGATCGCCGCCATTACTAGTAAAAAAAAAAATATTAATAAAAATGCTATAAAACTATCCCCTATTTTGTAAACGCTATAACTTTTGCGCAAACCAATCAATAATCGCTAATTGCGATTTTTTTTTTTACCAAAAATATGTAGAAGAATACGTATCGGCCTAAACTGAGGAAAAAAAATGTTTTTTTATATATTTTTTTGGGGATATTTATTATAGCAAAAAGCAAAAAATATTGCATTTTTTTCAAAATTGTCGCTCTATATTTGTTTATAGCGCAAAAAATAAAAACTGCAGGGGCGATCAAATACCACCAAAAGAAAGCTCTATTTGTGGGAAAAAAAGGACGCCAATTTTGTTTTGGAGCCATGTCGCACGACCGCGCAATTGTCAGTTAAAGCAACGCAGTGCCGAATCGCAAAAAGGGGCCTGGTCCTTTGGCTGCCAATTGGTCCGGGGCTGAAGTGGTTAAAGAAGGGGACATACCCTGAAAGCTCATCCTGAAAAATGATATGTTAGTGCAAATAAAAAAAGTATCACGGTCAGTACTCAATTTCATCTATATAAGAGCTGCATAGGCATTGGAGCTCCCAATAGATGAACAAAGACTCTGACCATGTGTTTTGACACCTATGCGGGAGATTTACTAAAACTGGTGCACACAGAATCTGGTGCAGCTCTGCATAGAAGCCAAACGGCTTCCAGGTTTTATTGTCAAATCTTAAGGCTCCGTTCACACCTAGGCGATTTGAATCGCGGGCGGACAGATTTGCGATGCCATTACTTCTTAATGGCACTCCAATCGCGGTGTGATTTTGCTGCGATAAATTGCGCTGCATTTGAGGCAAAATCGCAAAGCGCGAAGCTTGACGGTCAAAAAGGAGCAGGAGGTTCTTTTGGGCGACAGCGTCGAGAATTGCAGCACGATTTATCACACGACAATCGCGGGAAAATTGCATAATGGCATTGCAAACATATACCGTGTTTTGCTGCAATTTGGAATTGTGGGCAGAATCGCAGCAATTCCATTTGTGATTCAAATCTGTGCCTAGGTGTGAATGGTGCCTAATTAAACAAGCTGAAGTTAGAAGTTGATTGGTTACCATGCACAGCTGCACTAGATTCTGTGTGCACCAATTTTAGTAAATCTCCTTATTTACGTTCACTTTGCACAGCTGCCTTACAATAAACACAGGTTAACTTTGAGGATATAGCATGTCATATAAAATTCAGCACTAATTGAAAATTTGCTTTATTAAAATGATCTTCCTTTTTTTTTCCAGGCAGAGTGGAATGGGGGTTGTTGCTATGAAAGCCCGCATGGGCTCCATGGTTGCTCCATTGGTTTTGATGTTATCAGAGATTTCTCCTATCTTTCCTCCAGCGACATATGGAGCGGCAGCAATAATATCTGGGATTGTAGCCGTGTTTTTGAATGAAACTTGTAATCTACAGTTGCCAGATACAATAGAAGAAGTTGAAGCCAGGTATGGTAACCCAAAAATTTTTTTTTCAGGTCTTGATTCCTGCCATTTAAAAAAAAATAACATCTGCTTTTTTGAGTGCTATGTTATCCCCTTAGCGCCAACCGTCCGCGAATTTGCGTTCATGGCTTGAAGGGGTTAAACCCAGGTGATGCCTGCAGCTGCAGACATCACCCCAGTACCGTTTTTTAGAGCCAGCGGTTGGCTTTTTAGTAATAACAACCGATGCGCCTTAAAACCGCTCGGATGTCATCATAAAGCAACAGGAGGGGACATCCCCCTCTCCTGCCTCCTTCCGCCGCTCTTCCCAGGTCTCCCTTCCCACTGGGAGACCCGATCCACAATCCAGCGCGTTGATCGAGTCTCCTAAGTAAAAACATGGAAGCAAAGTCACAACGTCACTTCCAGTTTACTCGGCTGCCAATGACGCTGATTTAAAAAAATTACAGTATTCAGAATAGTCGATTTTGACGTTCTGAATACTTTTAAGTGCAAAAGGAGGGATTTAGGGTCTTTTACATGTTTAAATTCCTTGTGACAGGATCAGTTTTTTTTTTTTTTTTTAAAGGGACAATGTAAAAAAAAAAATAAGAAAAATTAAATAAAAATTAAAAATTAAAGTGCCCCTGTCCCTACGCAGCAAAGAAAACACAAAGGTAAGTCGCACCCGCATATGTAAACGGTGTTCAAATAACACATGTGAGGTATCGCTGCGATTGTCAGACTAATGCCACGTACACACGAAGGGACTATCCCGCGGGATTGTCTGCTGTACTCGAGTCCGCCGGACAATCCCCTCGTGTGTGGGCGCCGGCGGACTAGGTTTTAAGTTTTGTTTTAAAATTATCCGCTGGACTTGGCAGTCCGGCGGACAATCCCGCCGTTAGTAGGCTAGTCCGCCGGACTTTTGAAATGAACGGACTTGCCGCTCATCGGAAAGTCCATTCATTTAGCACGTGACTTCAGGTAGACGGAGCTAGCGAAGGCAGTGAATGCCGCCGCGCTAGCCCAGTGACCTGGCATGGATTTAAAGGGAATCCCCACGCCGAAAAAACGGCGTGGGGGTCCCACCCAAATCCATCTCAGACCCTTATCCAAGCACGCAGCCCAGCAGGCCAGACAAGGGGTGGGGACGAGCGAGCGCTCCCCCCCATCCTGAGCCGTACCAGGCCGCGTGCCCTCAACATGGGGGGTGCCCTGGGGAAAGGGGGGGCCGTGCGGCCCCCCCACCCCAAAGCACCTTGTTCCCATGTTGATGAGGACAAGGGCCTCTTCCCGACAACCCTGGCCGTTGGTTGTCGGGGTCTGCTGGCGGGGGCTTATCGGAATCCGGGAGCCCCCTTTAATAAGGGGGCCCCCAGATCCCAGCCCCCACCCTATGTGAATGAGTATGGGGTACGATGTACCCCTACCCATTCATCTAAGGTGTAAAGTGTAAAGAAAAAAACACACAATTTTGAAAAAAATATTTTATTGCACTGCTCCGAGCGTCTTCTTCCGTCTTGGGGGGTCTTCTCGCCGGACCCCTCTGCCATTTACCTAGCTCTTTTACCGAGTGTAGAAGTCCGGCTACCTTCTTCGTCGTCGTCGCCTTCGTCTGGGGGTCTCGATCCGCCTTCGGGGGTCTTCCGGGTCTCTTCTGTTCTTGCCGCGGTCGTCGTTTTCCGCGCCGCCTTCTTCTTCTTCCTTTTCTTCTTCTTCTTCCGATGTTGACCCGTCGCTGTCTCTGGCCGTAATGCCAGAGCTGCGCGGTGCTGGGACTTATATAGGGACAAGGGGACAAGGTCACATGCTCATGTCACATGGTGACCCCGCCCCCCTGTGATGTCACAGTGCCAGCATCCTCCGGGACTGTGACATCACAAGGGGGCGGGGTCACCGTGTGACATGAGCATGTGACCCTGTCCCCTTGTCCCTATATAATTCCCAGCACAGCGCGGCTCTGGCATTCCGGCCAGAGAGAGCGACGGGTCAACATCGGAAGAAGAAGAAGAAGAAGAAGGCGGCGCGGAAAACGACGACCGCGGCAAGAACAGAAGAGACCCCGGAAGACCCCCGAAGGCGGATCGAGACCCCCAGACGACGGCGGCGACGACGAAGAAGGTAGCCGGACTTCTCCGCTCAGTAAAAGAGCTAGGTAAATGGCGGAGGAGTCCGGCGAGAAGACCCCCCAAGACGGAAGAAGACCCCCGGAGCAGTGCAATAAAATATTTTTTCAAAATTGTGTGGGGTTTTTTTTTCTTTACACTTTACACCTTAGGTGAATGGGTAGGGGTACATTGTACCCCATACTCATTCACATAGGGTGGGGGGCCGGGATCTGGGGGCCCCCTTATGAAAGGGGGCTCCAGGATTCCGATAAGCCACCGCCCGCAGACCCCGACAACCAACGGCCAGGGTTGTCGGGAAGAGGCCCTTGTCCTCATCAACATGGGGACAAGGTGCTTTGGGGTGGGGGGGCCGCACGGCCCCCCTTTCCCCAGGGCACCCCCCATGTTGAGGGCACGCGGCCTGGTGCGGCTCAGGAGGGGGGGCGCTCGCTCGTCCCCACCCCTTTCCTGGCCTGCCGGGCTGCGTGCTCGGATAAGGGTCTGAGATGGATTTGGGGGGGACCCCCACGCCGCTTTTTCGGCGTGGGGATTTCCTTTAAATCCATGCCAGGTGACGGGGCTAGTGCGGCGGCATTCACTGCCTTCGCTAGCTCCGTCTACCTGCAGTTACGTTCTAAATGAACGGACTGCTCCGTGTGTGGGCAAGTCCGTTCATTTTCAAAAGTCCCGCGGACTTTTTCTCGCAGATTGTCCGCCGGAGAAGTCCGGGCGTGTGTGGGCAAGTCAAACGCTCGGAAGTCCGGGCGTGTGTGGGCAAGTCCCCCCTCGGAAAGTCCGGCGGATTGTCTGCCGGACTAGGTCCGGCGGACAAAGTCCGAACGTGTGTACGCGGCATAAAAGCAATAGTTCTAGCAAAAGACCTCTGTAACTTTAACCTGGTAAACTTTAAAAAAAATTTAAAGCGTCACCTAAGATTTTTTTTAATGCAACACTAAATAAATTAACAAACAATATTAAATAAAAAAAGTTAAATATTAATGGTTAGAAAAAGAGAAATAAACAAGAAGTTAATGACAGGGCAGGATCTCTCCCCAAAGTTACAGACTAAAGACAAACTAATAGAAGTTTTTTCTTTGTTTAATAAACTAATATCACAGTTGTTTTGCCAATGAATTTCAAAAGCACTGTGTTCTCTTCTTCAGGGGCTAACATACAATGAGCATTCTGTATAACAATAAAACACAAACACTTCATGGAAAACATTTGCTCAGTTAAAGGTGCATTAGGATTGTAGATCAGTATAACATTAATATATGGGCAGCAGCAGTTTTAGAATCACAATTGAAGTCATGATTAAATATATATATACGGTATATAATTCTGATTATAAAAAAATCTAACATGTCCAGCAAGTGAAGACTTTAACACTCTGTCTTCAAATTCTAAAGCCTACAGCAGAATCTTTATTTCCAACACCCTGGTCCCCCACTGTGCTCAGTGGTTCCTCTCATCAGTCCCTGCGTCAGTACTGCAATGACATAGACCCAGCAGAATGGAACCACGGTGCACAGCGAGAGATGCAGGCATATGACACTTCCAAAAATGTTGAATGCTGAAGATTTTGCCAGAGATTTTAGCACTTGAAAACAGCGCCGTCCAGAGGTGAGTATTAAGTCTTGTATTACAAAAGCCATTTTTGTATTTTTTTCTTGGAAGCAAAAGGGTGACTAACTGACTATATTATTTTCCAAATATTAATTTGAAATGTACCTGCTTGTCCCAAAATCAAAAGACAATACCTAAATATTCTTTATCTTTTTACAGATCTAAAGGTAAAGATATACAAAGAATCATCCCAAAAGAGGAAGTCCCCCTTACACAGAGCCAACCTCAAGCTCAGCCTTCAAAAAGACTCTTACTGGAAACAGTGTAATGATACAAATCACATTGTGTGTATGAGGTATTCTGTGACAGTTTGACCAGCTACATGCATTTTATGTTTCATAAGTTTAAAAAACAGAACCTTAACCACCTCAATACAGGCACTTTCACCCCCTTCCTGCCCAGGCCATTTTTCAGCTATCGGCGCTATCACACTTTGAATGACAATTGCACGGTCGGTCAACACTGTACCGAAATTAATTTTTAATCATTTTCTTCACACAAACAGAGCTGTATTTTGGTGGTATTTAATCACCGCTGGGTTTTTTATTTTTTACAAAAATAAAAAAAGGAAAAAAGACTGAAAAAAAAAAAAGTTTCTGTCAGTAAATTTTGTAAATAAGTAATTTTTCTCCTTCACTGATGTTCGCTGAGGAGGCGGCACTGATAGGCTGCACTGATGGTCACAGATGAGGGGGCACTTATGGGCACTGATGAGGTGGCACTTATGGGCACTGATTAGGTGGCACTGATGAGGAGGCACTATTATGCTTCAATGATGGGCAATGATAGGTGGCACTGATAGGCGGCACTGATGGGTAGCACTGATGGGAATTGATAGGCAGCACTGATGGGCACTAAAAGGCAGCACTGACTGGCACCAGTAATGGACACTGATTGGTTGCACTAATGGGCATTGATTGGTGGCACTTCTAGGGGTTTACTGTAATCAGGACACTGATGATCAGTGCCCTGATTACATGCCCTGTTCTCGTCTGCGAGGAGATGCCGCTGATTGGCACTCCTCACCGCACACTCTCTCAGTGTGAGGCGATAAGAGGCGATTACCGACACTTTCTGTATTTACATGTGACAGGCTGTGTTTGGACACAGCTGATCACATGGTTAAAAAAGCGTAAGCGGCTCTTTACAGAGATCGGGGTCATGCCCTCCCGGGAGCGGCCGTTCTGGTGCGCCGTCATAGGATATCCACCCAGAACGAGAGCCGAACCATCCCTCCGTCATTTGATGGTCGGCAGGCAGCAAGTGGGTAAAGTGGATGTAAACCCTCACATATATCCAGTTAAGTGAACAGCCTCAGATGATACACAGGGAAGAAACAAATCTCCCTACATAAGTCTTACATGTGTATCTGCTGTTTTCATCTTTTTATACTGTTTAGAAAGTGCTCTTCGTGTTAGGAGATTTTATTTTCACTGCAGTAAAGCCTGGATATACAGCCAAGACAGCTGATTGGAGGAAAGGCACGCACCTAGGTCCTCATAGGTAGAGACTTTCAGCTCTGTTTTTTGAATAGTTCAGGGCTCTGCTAATCTATTTATAGCATCCTCCCAACACAAAACTCTGGCTATTATGTGACAGAGAACTTGTCATGAGTTATCAGGCTCATAACAGAAGAACGGAGCAGGAGACAGCTACGGGACATAGGGCTTTGAAGAGAGATAAGAAAACACTGCATATACATGTGCCCAGCTCAGATTTCATGAATCGGGTTTACATCCACTTTAAACCTCTTGATAGTTGAAAGCTGAAGCTTGTAATTCAGATTATTACTGTGTCTGTACTATTGTTCATAGTTCTATTATTGCTATCGTTAGTTCTACATGATGTTAGATTAGATAGATAGCTTGGTCAGCTACATCATACATAACATCCATCACCCTCTACTTTGAAACTGTTCTCCATCTTATCGAGTGCCCCCACAGACTACTTACTCACTGTGCTGCCCACACTTCTGTGACTGTGAGCTGGGTTTTAATGTGAACCTATCAGCCATTTTAAACTTAAAGTAGAACTAAAGGCAAAACTTTTTTCATTTTGGATAAAGTTAAGAAGGGTTATAACCCCTGTCAGTTTTTTTTTCTTTCACCATCTGTGTCCCATTGGTGAGATTTCCTTTCACTTCCTGTCCCATAGCCAAATCTGCAAGTGAGAGGAAATCCCTGGATTCCCTCACTGTTGTCACCAAAGTAACCAGAACTAGTGTGCCCATTGGAAGATTTCCTCCCCCTATTCCTGTTCTGGTGCCAACCCAAAATTTGGAATTTTCTTTTGCTTTTACTCTTGGTGATAACTGTAACAGGACAAATACAGAGGGTGACACAGACAACAATAAAAACCCGACAGGTTTTCTAATTTTTTCTTCATTCTATCCAATACTATAGTTATATTTTAACTGCCTAAGTGTCTGGTAAGAGGAAACGCCACAAGATGGTGGCTTTTACCTGTATTGTCCTCTAAGGCCAATAAAGACTTGCCCACTGGACAAGGGGATGACAATTGTCTGGGCTTAAGCTAGACATACACAGCTCACATTATATCCCATTTCTGTAAATTGGCCAATATTTGAGCTGTGGGTTGCCCTGCCAACACCACCTGTCTGGACAAACTTCAGATAATAAGAAACCAGGTAGAAAAAAGTCGACCAAAGAGTGCAGGCACTGTTTGGGTATTCTGATTGCCGCAGAAACTATCTGTCAGAATACAATAGCCAGATCTGGAATTGAAGAACCACTCTGAAATGTTTGAGTCAGAAATTAAGCGTATTCCAAACATAAATTTAGTACAAATTCCAACAAGTTTCAGGAACCAAATATTGCCTCCTTCTTCAAGGCTTGTGAAAATATGATATCAAGATGTGAGAACTCAAAAGGTTACAGTTTTTTTGGGGAATGATGTATTAACACAATAACACAGCAAAGTTAAACAGTTGGTTTAACCTCTTCACGCTGACCGGATGCAAATATGCAGCCTCGGCTTGAAGGGGTTGTACCGGGGTGATGCCTGCAGCTATAGGCATCACCCTGGTACCATTTTCTAGAACAAATGGTTGGTTTTCTTGGGCTAGCTGCTCGGTTATTATCTCAAGGTTCAGGAGGAGACACCCCCCCCTCCTGCCGCCCCAACCAAAACGTCCGCTGGCTGGCCAAAGACCCGGACAAAGCCGGAATCGGTTTTCATCGGGTCTCGGGACATCGCTTCCGGTTTGCTGAAGACTTAAAGTGTCAAATTTAAAAAAATCACAGCATTCAAAACCTGGCATTTTGAATTATTTTATGTGCAAAGGAGGGGTTTGGGGTCTTATAGACCCCAGATCTCTCCATAAAGAGTACCTGTCACTAACTACTACTGTCACAAGGGATGTTTACATTCCTTGTGACAGCAATAAAAATGATCAGAAATTAATTTTTTAAAGAGACAACACAAAAATAAAAAAAAAAAAATAAAAAAAAATTTAGAGTGCCCCGTCCCTCCGTGCTCGTGCGCAAAAGGGAACACATATGTAAGTCGTGCCCACAAGTGTAATCGCCAGGATTTCGCTGGAAAGTTTGATTTTTTTTTTTTATCTTAACTTTCCAGTATAGAGGAGAGATGTTGGGACTTACAGACCCCAGATCTTCCGATAAATGACATGACATGCTCTATTCCTATTACAAGGGATGTTTACATTACTTGTAATAGGAATAAAAGTGATTGAAAAGTAAAACATTAAAGGGAAAGTGTAAAAATAAAAAAATATTATAATTTTTTTTTTTAACCACCTGAGATCCAGGCCAATTCTGACATTTCTCTCCTACATGTAAAATTCCAAATTTTTTTGCTAGAAAAATACATAGAACCCCCAAACATTATATATGTTTTTTTATCAAAGACCCTAAAGAATACAATGGCGGTCGTTTCAAACGCGTTTTCGAACGCGTTTTTTTCAGAAAAAAAAATGTTTCCTGCTTTAAAAAAAAAACAAAACTAAAGTTAGCCCAATTTTTTTGCATAATGTGAAAGATGAAGATACGCCGAGTAAATAGATACCCAACATGTCACGCTTTAAAATTGCATGCGCTTGTGGAATGGCGCCAAACTTTGGTATTTAAAAATCCCCATAGTCGACGCTTTAACATTTTTTACTGGTTACATATTTTGAGTTACAGAGGAGGTCTAGGGCTAGAATTATTGCTCTCGCTCTAACGTTCGCGGCGATACCTCACATGTGTGATTTGAACACCGTTTTTATATGTGGGCGGGACTTACGTATGCGTTCGCTTCTGCGTACGAGCTCGCGGGGACAGGGCGCTTTAAATTTTTTTTTTCTTTTTATTGTTTATCGCGGGGACAGGGCGCTTTAAAATTTTTTTTTCTTTTTATTGTTTATTTTTTTAGTTCAACACCTTTAAAAAAAAAAAATATATATTTGATTACTTTTATTCCTATTACAAGGAATGAAACATCCCTTGTAATAGGAAAATGACACGATCGGACCTATTTGCAGTGAGATATGGGGTCAATGAGACCCCACATCTCACCTCTAGGCTGGGAAGCCTAAAATAAAAAATAAAAAAAAACGATCATTCCCAGCCGCGGTGCCGCCGTTTTTTGAATGCATCGCGCCCGGCCTCCGAACGATCATAGAGACTCCGGCGACCATCTGGTCCACCGGAAATCTCTATGATCATCACCTGGGGGCCGGCGGATCCTGTGTCCGACTCACCGATGGAAGCGGTGAGTCAGTAGAAGCACCGGAGGGCGGCGGGAGGGGGGGCGTCCCCTCCCGCCGCCCGTAAGAACGATCAAGCGGTGGAACAGCCGCTATGATCATTCTTATGGTGCAGGGAATCGCCGGCTAAAAACGGCAATATCTGAATGATGTCTGTAGCTACAGGCATCATTCAGATATACCCCGGAGAACAAAAAGACTTCATATGACGTATACTGGGTCTCAGGTGGTTAAAGTCCCCTCATCTCCTTGTGCTTGCATGCAGAAGCCAACTCATACGTAGGTCGCGCCCGCATATGTAAACGGCGTTCAAACCACCACATCTATCTCTAAACTGGTGAACTGCAGAAATTATTAAAGTGTTGCCTATGGAAATTTTTAAGTACCATAGTTTGTCACCATTCCACGAGTGTGGTATCTGTTTACTCGGCATAACATCATCTTTCACATTATACAAAAAAATTGGTGCTAAATTTACTGTTTTTTTTAATTCATAAAAATGTATTTTTCCCCCAAAAAATGCGTTTGAAAGACCGCTGTGCAAATACTGTGTCACATAAAATATTGCAACGATCGCCATTTTGTTCTCTAGGGCCTCTGCTAATATATCTATATATATATATATATATATATATATATATATATATATATATATATATATATATATATTATATATATTTTTAATGTTTGGGGGTTCTAAGTAATTTTTCTAGCAAAAAATACGGATTTTTAACTTGTAAGCAACAAATGTCAGAAAAAGGCTTATGCCCAGTGCACACGACCAAACTTTTCGACAGACTTGGTGCGGCAGACAATCCGACGGACATTGCAGCTGAGGTCCGCCGGACTTTAAAACGAACAGACTTGGCCACACACGATCACTCCAAAAGTCCGCCGGATTCGAACGTGATGACGTAGAATAAGGAAGTTCATAGCCAGTAGCCAATAGCTGCCCTAGCGTCGGGTTTAATCCGCTGGACTAGCACACAGACGAACGGATTGTCCGATAGAAAGCCGAGTCCGGCAGACAAATTTGAAGCCAGTCTTGTTTCTAGGTCCGCCAGACTTTTGGGAAGAAAAAGTCCGCTGGAGCGAACACACGATCGAATTGTCCGCTAGACAAAGTCCGATCGTGTGTACGCGGCATTAGGCTATGTTTCCACTATTGTGTCCCCAAAGTCGCGTGATTTTGCGGAACTTTTTTGCCACGATTTTGCCGCAATTTTTTGCCGCTACTTGAAGCAATGCCTGTTTATTCTTGAGGTCTATGGACCTCAAGTCGCATCAAAGTGGGACCAAAGTAGTGCACTACTTTGAAGTCACTGCGTCTTGAAGTCGCATAGATATGAACGGTACTCATTGGAAATCATGGGGTACGACTTGTCATGCAACTTTTCAGTCCCAAATCGCATGAAACGTCGCACTAGTGGAAACCTAGCCTAAGGCATAAACGGGTTAAACAACTTGAACATTTTGGTGTGGAGCATCAATTCCAGATCCAAATATTCCCTTCACAACCCAAAGTGATTGTGGTAACCCCTCAGTGTGTGGAAGCTGTCTACCTACCATCTGGGTGTACCCTCAGCATACCTTTAGCATGAATATAAACTTGAAAAAACGGGTGAACAAAATATCTGCGCTAATTCCAAAGTTGTAAAAGTGATAGCAGCCAACACAGTTTGTTGATAAGCAAACTAAAAATATACTAAAACCAAAGTGTAGCGCTTAAATAATGTGTTTTAGGAAAAATTGGAAATTATCCAAAAAAATCTAAATCCATCTCAAAATATAATCGATAAAGTCAACCAACGGCAAAATTAGTAATGTGAAGAAATTCCACCAAAGTTCAGTGCACAAAATGAACAGCAAGAGGAACAATCCAGAATCTTGTAATCTCGATCTGCTTACCAGAACCAAGTTGTAAATAGGCGATGTTATCAAAAGGTGCCGGAGGTGGGTGAGACTTGATCAAAGCGACAAGCATATCTAGCGTGCTTGCAGCATCAGCCATGCCTCTGATGATATCCACCATTGGATGAAACATGTCAGGCTGGCTGATGCAAGCACGCGTACCTGTTTTTATATATGCCCTGATGTCTTTTTTATTGATGTAAGTAGACTACATGCAAATAAAAATTTGATTTTACCTTGCGGGCTTCACTATTGGTTGTTTCCTTCCTTTATCCCGTGGAAGATTCCTTTAGCTCATTCCATCTACCTGGATCCGCGATTCCTGTCATTTCACAACTTACTGGAGAAGTCTGGATCCGGTCTTCATTTGTCGCTTTGATCAAGTCTCACCCACCTCCGGCACCTTTTGATAACATCGCCTATTTACAACTTGGTTCTGGTAAGCAGATCGAGATTACAAGATTCTGGATTGTTCCTCTTGCTGTTCATTTTGTGCACTGAACTTTGGTGGAATTTCTTCACATTACTAATTTTGCCGTTGGTTGACTTTATCGATTATATTTTGAGATGGATTTAGATTTTTTGGATAATTTCCAATTTTTCCTAAAACACATTATTTAAGCGCTACACTTTGGTTTTTGTTTATGAATATAAACTCAAAACTGTCATCCATCTTCACCTCAAGACTTTAGCACTCTCTTATTCACCCCCAGAATAGCAGTGGAAGATTTGTCCAACCACACTGTTTAGTGTGGATTTGGGAATCTATGGATGGCCGGATTTAGCTTTGAAGTTAGACCCCCCATGACAAAGTGAAATAGTGACAGAAAGGTACACAAAGAGAGGTTTTCTAGCTTATAATTGCAGGCATCGTGTGATATTTGCTCTTAGGCAGATTCATATTAATATACTCAATAATGTTAGCACTAAGATATGGTATAAAATACACATGTGAACACACACATAGGAAAAAGATAAATATTTAGAGTAACACACCAAGGGAAGCAGATTGATTGCAAATGCAATATTTCCTCACAGCATCGTTAAATCTACAAATAGGGTAATTTAATTTAGTAACAGAAAAAAATGGAAGGCCAAGCCTGTAAAAATGTAAAGGTTACATAAATAATCACTTCAATGTCAACAGAGTAGTAATGAATCAACATGTGCGCTCATTTGATTACAGTATACTTCTCTTTTATACCCTCATTGGAAATGCCAAAGAGAATGCCTCCAGCATAAATTTTCTGGTTATGTTTTTCATACAGTACGTTTCTGAGTGACCCATCATTGCACTGAAATGTACTTTCCGGGATTTTGTACAATGACTTTTCCAACTAAATAAAGGATTTTGCTGATTGTCTCTCTTTTGGGTCTCGTCCACTACTTTTTATAATTCAATGATCTACAAACTTTTAGGGCCCACTTTCTGGGTCTTTATTTAATGCATGCAATACTGTTGCATTGAACTCATTGCTGGTTCTATTCAATGGGAGTTAACTGTGTTAGTTAACTGGGTCCCTCTACAGTGGTCTTTCTGCTTTGATTTCATACATGATCTCACCTATCCATTCTGGATTGTTTTGTACCACCTCAATAGTGGCCTCCTGTCATACTACAGATTCAAGTGAACCCCATCTGTTACTAATATAAATTCTGCACTGCAAATAAATAAAAAACTCATGTATTGACAACTGCTTGCCTCCTCCTTTACTGTATGGCCTCACGCTAATGTGCCACTCTTCCTGTGTCCTGGCTGCCATTTTCCAAAGAAAGAACATGTAATTGGCGGCAGGTTTCTTCTACGCTATTTTATAGCAGCCCACTGATGACATTGCTCCTGATCTCACATATGCACTGTACGAGATTGGGGTGGTATGTTATTGAATATCATATTACGCCATACAATATATGTGTAGCACCCTGATGTTTAGGCAGGGTTGCTAGTAAATTTACCTGCCAGGTATTGTTGCCTTGGCCAATTGATAGGAGATCAATTGATTCCACCCTAATTCTGGAATTGCTGCACTTCTCTCTTCTGTCACTAGATGGCCGGGCATCTGGTGGCATTAGATAAGACAAGAGCATTGCAAGGACAGATTAGGAATAGATGGGGTATCTCAGCCAATGGGCAGGAATCTTCTTGGGTCCCTTGGCTTGCTGGGAGAGACTGCTAGGACTGCTAGGCCAGAGCCTGAGGCCTTTCCCGGGGACATCTGGCTGCTAGACTGAGAGCCTATCCAGAAGCAGTAGAGCAGCGTAGGGTTGGGACTTGCAGTCCAACCAGAAGTGACGGTTCTGCTGGCCAGAGAACCTGTTGTGGTCGGAGGTAGAGAGGAAGCTGTCACCACTAAGGGTCTACCCACCTTGTTATCAGGGACCACCGTCAGCTGCTGAAGCAAGTACCAGAGCAGTATTCTCACCAACTGGGGACGGTGAAGAATTGGGAGACTTCAGCAGGTGTCAAGCCAGGGACCCAGCCAGCAGAGGTGACTCTTGCAGAGCAGTCTTGTGTGCCGAGCCAGGGACCGAGCAGGCCAGTGGGGTGACGCTTGAGGAGTATCTGTGAGTACAAAGCTAGGGACTCAGCATTGACGTGGGGGTGACGCTTGAGGAAGATACTCACTGAGAGGATTGGAAGAGCTCAGGAGATCCAGTGGCAGTGGATCAGTAGTTAAATAAAGATGGAAAGAGGAGATTGTGGAGGAAGTGAAAGTTCATTGCAACCTTTGTTAGAAACTGTTCAAGATTGGTGCCACAGGAGACAGCGTGTCTACACATGCAGATGTGGCCCTTGGCTGGGTGCCTTTCCCTGCATAGCTGTCTACCTATAGAAGTCTCAGAGTCTGCCAATTAACATTGCATCTGCTAAAGGGTGTTCTGGCCTCTTTGCATTCAAGAAGTGTCTGGCGCCCATTAATCTACCCTGCATTGCGCCCACCATGCCTCTACATAGAAGGATGTCAGCTGTCCCTGACTCTGGAGGTCACCATTAGGCTTCTGGGGACCCGCGACCCGGCTACATACGGAGCGTTTGTATTTAATAACAAGCCACTCATGCAGCGCATGTGTGAGGTCAGGTGAAAGTTCTTTAAGGGGCCAGGTACGTGTCCTACACAGGATGCACCTTTGACACTAGGGCTATATCACCAGTGCGCCAGGGATACTCAGAAAAATTTAAAAAAATGTAAATTTTCCCAAAAAATGTATTCAATAAACTACTTTCATGCCGTTTTTGAATGGGCATGTTATGGTGAAAAATTTCTGTTTAGGGGGTAAAGGTCACTTATATTCTTCTGTGCTACAGGAACTATATCATTTTCAATGGAAGCATAATAATTTTAAAGCCTAATTGTAGTCTGAGCTCAAATGATATAAATAAATCTGGGTCGCAAATTAGTAGCATTTATACGTCTCAAAATTTTTATTTTTTTGGTAAATTATTCCCAGTCCTAGCAGAAAAGTTGGTGCCCAGCAATATTCTGTAGCTGTAGACTGCTGCTCTACTTTCTCTGTTATAGTTATGGACTATAAGAAGAATGAAGTTGTCTCTTTTCTCCTCTTCTAGCTGACAGGCAGCTAGAGTTTTGCCAGATGAGACTGTCCCCTGGGCTCCTTAGTGCTACAGACAATGTGTTTCGGGGCTCTGACGTTTTCTCAAGCCCATTGGGAAAACCTGCTGAATAGATTTAAATACAGACTGTGCAGTGACAAGTCAATGGGGATAAAACATATACTAGATTGAATATTCTATATACAACACAAGTCCCACTGTAAACTTGTCCCAAGAATTAAATGAATCCATAAATATTCAAAATTCTATTATTATTTTCTTTGTGTATGCAATTATTCTAAATGAAATACAATATTTTACAGATGTTATTTTAATGGTTGCCAGCAGGGGGAGCCCAAGGTATATAAGTACACAACTGTAATGAAACTACTGTGAGATATACAGTATTAAATCAAATCTTTTGTTTATTTTCCATCACAGTGCAGCAAATAAACTCCTATACAAATAAAACTGGAAATGGAGAGTAAAAGACAAAGGAATGCTTTGGAAAAAAGAATTATACATAGATATATAATAATAACATAGGCTCATCTATGGTAAAAGTTATATTAATCATATATTTTTTTAAAGTATAACGGTTTCTGACCATACACCAGCTACCATGGATGTTGAGGTGGGTGTTGTTTCTCCTAAAGCATGGTATTGGAAACTAAATAAGGGTATGTTGGGATCGAACCTTACTTTCTCAGTGTTTCTCAAAAAACGATACCCTGGGCTCTTCCCCACTTCTCCAGTAGAAAAGCCATACATGTTTCATGGGAGGACACCTTATCAGAAAGGCCACAGAACTGAAGAAGGTCAGAAAAGCAGAATCACAGAGGTGATCGCTAGTCTTAGCCCATAAGAAATCTATATCACACTCCGTGGCCACTGAACATAAAATCCAGAGAGCGAAACTGGCATCAGTGCATCTTCACAACACTGACACAAGACTTGCCAGAACTCAGAAGACATATTTTGAATTCAGCAACAAACCAGGTAAGCTTTTGAACCACTCTCTGAGGGAACTAACCCTCAAAACCTTTATTCTGCATGTGACTGACGTTAGGGACAAACACTGCCACACTTCATCAGTAGAGTTGAGCGGACACCTGGATGTTCGGGTTTGGCAGGTTCGGCCGAACTTCAGAAAAAAGTTCGGGTCCGGGACCGAACTTGACCCGAACTTGACCCCGAACACCGAACCCCATTGAAGTCAATGGGGACCCGAACCGCTATAATAAAGTGTCGGCTCCCGTCCCCCTTAATACAGAGAACAGTCATTGAAGTCATTTATTTTTTAAAAGTTAGTCATAAAAAGTGTTTGGGGACCTGGGTCCTGCCCCAGGGGACATGTATCAATGCAAAAAAAACTTTTAAAAAACGGCTGTTTTTTCGGGAGCAGTGATTTTAATAATGCTTAAAGTGAAACAATAAAAGTGTAATATTCCTTTAAATTTCGTACCTGGGGGGTGTCTATAGTATGCATGTAAAGGGGCGCATGTTTCCAGTGCTTAGAACTGTCTCTGCAAAAAGTGTCATTTTTGCAGGAAAGAAAGCTATTTAAAATCACTCACGGCTATATGAATTTTCGGCTCCCGTAACACAGAGAACAGTCATTCATTGAAAGCCATTCATAAAAAAAAAAGTAATTGATAAAAAATAAAAAAAACAACAAAAAAAAAACGTGGGGGTCCCCCAAATTCAATAACCAGGCCCTTGAGGTCTGGGATGTATTTTAAGGGGAAACCCAGCCAAAAAAAATGGCGTGGGGTCCCCCTCAAAATCCATACCAGACCCTTATCCGAGCACGCAACCTGGCAGGCCGCAGGAAAAGAGGGGGGGATGAGAGCGGCCCCCCTCCCGCCTGAACCATACCAGGCCACATGCCCTCAACATTGGGAGGGTCCATGTTGATGAGGACAAGGGCCTCGTCCCCACAACCGTGCTCGGTGGTTGTGGGGGTCTACGGGCGGGGGGCTTATCGGAATCTGGAAGCCCCCTTTAACAAGGGGACCCCCAGATCCCGCCCCCCCCCCCCTGTGTGAAATGGTAAGGGGGTACAAAAGTACCCCTACCATTTCACCAAAAAAGTGTCAAAAATTGTAAAAATGACAGGAGACGGTCTTTGACAATTCCTTTATTAAAATCTTCTTTCTTCTTTCTTCTGGTCTTCCTTTCTTCATCCTTAGATTTCTTCATCTTCTCCTTCCGGCATCTTCTTCTTCCATCTTCTTCTTCCTCCCATCCGCTTCTTCTTGGCCTTCTCGTCCAGCATCGGTGTCTCTTCTGGGCTGCTCCGCGCAATGGGAGGCTCCCGCTGTGTGAGGCTTCTCTCCGGTATCTTCTTCCACGGCGTCGGTCTCTGAGGCTCTCTCCGGTATCTTCTTCCAGGGCGTCAATCTCTTCTTGGGCCACTCCTCGTAATGGGAGGCTCCCGGTGTGTGAGGCTTTGCTTCGGCTGACAGGTCTTTTTATAACGGAGGGCGGGGGCCACCTGGTAACCCCGCCCCCCCTCTGACGCATGGGGACGTCATGGGGACTTCCCTATGGCTTTCCCCGTGACGTCAGAGGGGAAAGCCATAGGGAAGTCCCCATGATGTCCCCATGCGTCAGAGGGGGGTGGGGTTACCAGGTGGCCCCGCCCTCCGTTATAAAAGACCTGTCAGCCGAAGCGAAGCCTCACACACCAGGAGCCTCCCATTGTGAGGAGTGGCCCAAGAAGAGACCGATGCCCTGGAAGAAGATACCGGAGAGAAACCTCACACAGCGGGAGCCTCCCATTGCGCGGAGCGGCCCAGAAGAGACACCGATGCTGGACGAGAAGGCCAAGAAGAAGCGGATCGGAGGAAGAAGAAGATGGAAGAAGAAGATGCCGGAAGGAGAAGATGAAGAAACCGAAGGATGAAGAAAGGAAGACCAGAAGAAAGAAGAAAGAAGATTTTAATAAAGGAATTGTCAAAGACCGTCTCCTGTCATTTTTACAAGTTTTGACACTTTTTTGGTGAAATGGTAGGGGTACTTTTGTACCCCCTTACCATTTCACACAGGGGGGGCCGGGATCTGGGGGTCCCCTTGTTAAAGGGGGCTTCCTGATTCCGATTACCCCCCCCCCGCCCGCAGACCCCCACAACCACCGGGCACGGTTGTGGGGACGAGGCCCTTGTCCTCATCAACATGGGGACAAGGTGCTTTGGGGGTCTCAGACCCCCAAAGCACCCTCCCAATGTTGAGGGCATGTGGCCTGGTACAGTTCAGGCGGGAGGGGGGGCGTTCTCGTCCCCCCCTCTTTTCTGCGGCCTGCCAGGTTGCGTGCTCGGATAAGGGTCTGGTATGGATTTTGAGGGGGACCCCACGCCATTTTTTTTGGCTGGGTTTCCCCTTAAAATCCATCCCAGACCTGAAGGGCCTGGTTATTGAATTTGGGGGGATCCCCCACGCTTTTTTTTTGTTATTTTTTTTATTTTTTATCAATGACTTTTTTTTTATGAATGGCTTTCAATGAATGACTGTTCTCTGTGTTACGGGAGCCGACAATTCATATAGCCGCGAGTGATTTTAAATAGCTTTCTTTCCTGCAAAAATTACACTTTTTGCAGAGACGGTTCTAAGCACTGGAAACATGCGCCCCTTTACATGCATACTATAGACACCACCCAGGTACGAAATTTAAAGGAATATTACACTTTTATTGTTTCACTTTAAGCATTATTAAAATCACTGCTCCCGAAAAAACGGCCGTTTTTAAAAGTTTTTTTTGCATTGATACATGTCCCCTGGGGCAGGACCCGGGTCCCCAAACACTTTTTATGACTAACTTTTTAAAAATAAATTACTTCAATGACTGTTCTCTGTATTAAGGGGGATGGGAGCCGACAATTCATATAGCCGCGAGTGCTTTTAAAAGACATTTTAAAAAGCACCATTACATCGCCGAACACCGGACCCGAACCCGAACATACAGTCAATTGTTCGGGTTCGGGTCCGGGACCCGAACACCCAAAAGTCCGGTACGGTCCCGAACTTTACAGTTCGGGTTCGCTCAACCCTATTCATCAGCTATAGCCCTAAATTTCAGGAGTATTATGCAAATCTATATAACTTACCAGGTCCACTGAATCAGGCCGCCTTAAACTTAAAGCTGCAATGGACAAAGGGTTATCTGATTGAATTAGGGCTCCCATCTGTTCTTGCAGACATAGTGGAGTCCCTTAACACTCCACTGACGGCAAACAAATCTTTGATGGTGGTCAAGAGTGACATCGAAGCCCAACAAGGCACCAGGACCCGATGAGTTCTCTAGTGCAGTGGTCATCAACCCTGTCCTCAGGGCCCACTAACAGGCCAGGTTTTATGTATTTCCTTGGGGAGATGCAGACTAGAATACTGCAATCACTGAGCAGCAAATGATATCACCTGTAATGTATTTCAGTTATCTTGCAAACCTGGCCTGTTAGTGGGCCCTGAGGACAGGGTTGATGACCACTGCTCTAGTGGATACTACAAGACATTTGCTCCTCTCCTACCTCAATGGTTTGTATATGCCTTTAATTATTTACTACAAGATCAAGCCCTTCCTCCAGACCTCTTAGGGGCACATATTTCTGTGATCCCCAAGGAGGGCGAAGACCTTTCCAAATACACCAACTACCGCCCGATTTTGCTTCTGAATACAGACCTGAAAGTCTTTCCAAAGATCTTGCGGTCTTGCCTAATGCCTCTCATTCAATCCATTATTCATCCTTATCAAATAGGGTTTGTACCTTCGAGGGAGGCTAAAAATAATACCATAGAAGTCCTTACCTTCGTACACCTGGCACATACCCACAGAATTCCACTTTGCCTGCTGTAAACTAATGTTAAGAAGGCATTTGATCAAGTGAATTGGGATTTGGAATTTTTGAGGGCAACATTAGCCCAAATCGGGATTGAAGACCATATGTGTCAATGGATAACTGCCACTGGCATTGCTCAAGACCAGCAAGGAAAGTCTCAAATTTTCTGAGAACACCCAAACTTTTCTTCTGTACCTTTAAGCTGGGTTCACATAGGTGCCAATTGAATGCAGGTTTCCCCGCATCCAATTTGCATGACATGCGGTGTGACCGGCTCTCAATGGAGCCGGTTCATACATGTGCATGGTCTCGGTCAATATTCCAAAAGGGTCCTGTGCTTGTTTTGGTCCTGTTCAGGTGGGAATTTAGGCAAAAATTTGGACCTGATTCACACCTGAACCAGTGAACAGGAACGCAACGGACCCCATGCTGGGAACTGCGGCCGCACATATGTAAACCAGACCTTAAGTGCAGCTGTGAGGTTTTCCTTTTAGGGAATTTGGATGAGCTTGGAGAACCACAGTGTGAGTGATGGGGAAGTGTCTCCTGTTTCCAGAGGGCAGGAATGCACACCTTAGCTGCATTCACAAGATTAATCAATATTGTCTTTTTGTATCTGTACAAAAGATACAGCTATTGCTCAAATTAGTGCACATCATGCTTGTGCACATGTGGCAGTGTACAGACGGACTTTGGCCAGTAACCAGCATGCACTGACACCTCATACATTCGTGTCCACTAGCGCATGGCTAGGCATGTCCAATTCCAGCAAGGGCGCCAAGCTACCTATTTTAAGGAGGCCATGTTTCTCCTGCTCCACGTTTATGACTCCGGCTTGGCTTTTGACTACATCCTTACTGTTTATTTGTGCTCACCCTGGCTTGCCATTGGACCAAGTCCTTGATCCTAACAGGTACCTGCATCTACTTCTGACTGTGTGTCCTTGTAGCCTCTGTGCAAAGCTTCCAAGATCCAGTTACTGGGTGCCATCCTTGGTCCTCTTTTGATGTACCTGCACTGCTGCTGACTGATGTCCAGAAGCCACTACTGCTTGCTACCTGATTACCCACACCTGTGCTTCTTTGTGCACTGTGCCCCTGTTCTATATTTATGGGTACTGGTGCCAGAGCCAATAGGGGAAGCCCCTTGTCACTTTGTCCCCCAACCAAGGTATGTGACATTCCACATCTCAAGCAGCTGCTGGATGTCTGGGAATACATTTTGCATAGAACCAATGGGACTTTGCACTATTTGGCCAGGACCTTATAGTCCAGTTCCTGATATTTGTTTGCTATAGAGGACTATTGTGTGAAGAAGAATATGCTCCCTTTGGGTAGAGCAGAATGTAATCTCCAAGTCTCTCTCCCATTTAAGCAGAAATGAGGTCGTGAAGTTTGAAGGGTGAACTAGAAATTTATATGCAGCTGAGACCGCGTTGGAGGATGGTTCAGAGTGCGTCTAGACACTCAAAGCACAATTCCAAGCTAAGGGGATACCCCTCTTGGCAACTGAGGATTAATAGTGGTGCAGTTGTCGGAGGTTCCTGCCAAAACTATTCTGGAGAGGTAACACAAAACAGGAGATCATCTACATAGGCAGCCACTTTGTATTTTGTCTGTCTTGTGGGGAAACCCTTATTATTCATGTTTTGCCAAACATTCCATAGGAAGGGCTCCAACACATGCCCCTGGCAAAGGCAAAGTAGTGAGATACAGCGTCCCTAGCTTGTACTACTGCAGTAGGAGTGGAATAAATAGGTCTGTCTTTGTAGCTTTGTGTCTTTGAGATCCAGGCGCGGAGACTCTGAGATCCCTTCCCCCCCTTTTTCAAGTCCCCCCCCTTCCCTGTCCCTTTTCCTCTCCCCCACCCCCCCTTTTTTTTTCCTCTATGTCCCATGCTTTTTCTTCCCTACACTTATGATTCTCTTTTTCTTTGTTTGGCTTCTATGTATGCTTTAGTTAAGTGCTGAACAGGAGTCTGGTCAACAACTAGTGTACTCCGGTCGATCATTGAATAAAGATATTTGGATATTTACTTTTTTTTACATATTTTTTAAATATACTGTGCGTGATTAACTCAAATGTATATACATGTATCTGATCCCCTTGACGCCTATCTGTATGCAACATGTTGTTGACTCTGGGTTCTCCTCCATGTTATTTTGAAAATCTTTAAATAAAGAATAAAAATAAACAAAAAAGTATAATAAAACAAATATATAAATTATAAAATTATCAGGGGGAGTCAGATCTCCACTGTAATAAAGTATTTTATTTATTTTTTTACTTGGAGCCTGTAAAGCATTGCACCCGCGATCAGAAGATCGCAGGTTCCATACAGGACTCCTGCAGACTTGTCTGTGTATCTGTCTGCTTATACCTCGTATGGCACACACTGACAGGAAGAATGAATGAACTACCAGTGCACTCAACAGCGCTATGGTAGTTCATTGAAACTACAAGCCGAAAGCAGCAAAGGCTGTTGGGATTGCAGTTTCCCATTCACAGAGGACTGTGAATATATGATGTGGTGTGGCGGGCAGAGCCCCACACGGCCACATTATTTTCAAACAGTGACAGCAGGTGCCCAGAGAAGATGCCTGCTCACTGTAACAGGGGGGAGGAGGGGTGAACTTATCCTTTACATTTTCACTGATCACATAAAATATGTAAGTGCGCCATCCAAACTGAAAAAAAAAGAAATAAATATCACTATTAAGATACTTCAATAATCTTGAAATGTGCTAAAGAGATGACTGATAAAGCTATTATATGGTGTGTTTATAGTTTTTTGATGGTTCTGTTTTTTGGGAGCTATTCCGTGTTAGATATTAGAAGCTTTGTGGTTAGTCCTTTCCTTATTCTGCCCATAGGATCTGACACTGGACCGCATGGCATAATGAGGGTGTGCGCTGAATATATAGAAAGATGCTCCTACTAGCGCACTCTTAAGTAGATACTATGCCTGCAAAGAACAATGTAATATGGAACCCAATATAATGCTTTTTTTGAATCATCAGTACACATCTAATCTGAATTTTCAGTACACATCTACGTCTTGAATCATTGTCATCAAAAAAGATACTATTTAGGGAAAATTCTGTTTAATTTATCTTGTTATAATGATGTAAATTATGTTGTGTGGACAGGTATCATTGGCTAGGCTTGGTCCTAAAATTTGATAGCCAGGAGACTGCTGTAAATGCTGTAAATCTCTGCCTGGAAACTGCCCCCACTGATGCATTTCATCTTTACTGGCTTAGTCTATAAGGGTGAAACACATCAGAACCTTAGCATCAACCTTAATTGTAACCCTAAAACTAGTCTTTGCACCAAAGTAAAAGAAGTGGCATTTTTGGTGTGCAGTTGTTTGGATGGATTTATATGAAGCGAGGACAGAGCGGTGGAGTTCTTCTGAAAATAGCCAGGAGGCTGAGAGATCCTTATAGTGAGGTCTGACAAACCTCAGACTGTGGTGAGCATGGGTACTGAACACAGTGCTACCCTCATTCTCCTGAGAATTCGCAAGTCAGTAACAGAATTAAAGGGTCAACTGCTCTCTTAAAGTGGTGGTAAACCCTGTTACACCACTTTTACCTACAGGTAAGCCTATAATAAGGCTTACCTGTAGGTACCGTGACAATCTCCTAAACTTGCACTTTAAACTTTTAAAAAATATCTGTTTCGGTTACCGATCTTTGGCTATGTTTGACTACGTTTGTTCTATTTACTTTTATTATTAAACAAGTGTGATTTAACTGTACTTCTGTCTCGGTCTGATTCATGGTTTCTGGCACAATAATAATGTGCAGTAACCTCTAGCAACCAATCATAGAGCAATAAGGATGCATAGTACCCTATAGCAGCTGATCGGTTAGCAGTAATGATGTGTAGTAACTTCTAGCCAGCAATCATTGGGCAGTAATGATCTGCTTTAACCTACAGCAGGGGTGTCCAAACTTTTTTCAAAGAGGGCCAGATTTCATGAAGTGAACATGCATGAGGGCCGACCATTTTGCCTGACTTTTTTTGAACCATTAAAATTAAATGCAAGTTTAATTTTTAACCAAAGTTTATTGCAAACGGCATGCTTTAGATTTGTCATCCATGTGACAAAATTAAAACAGGTGTTAAATCACTCTGCCTTTCATATATGAAGGCCGGATGAAGAAAAAAAAAAAAATCTAGGAACCTGAAATATATGTCAGGAACAGTCTAAAGTACATTACATATTATAATGGCTGTCTGTCAACTGTTAAAAAAAATATATGAACAGGAACATAAAACCAAGTATACATCTTGCATCCAAATATAGTCATAACGGATTTAGACCAACTGACATTAACTGAGATTTTACCATATATTCATCTGAATTGAAAAAGAAAATTTGCCTGCCCTAATGTGAAGGGTGAAACTGAGATCTGGACTGCAGCACATAAGCAAGGTCTGGGGCAAAGGCAGTGGTTTTGATGCGCAAAATGTCCCGCAGGTGAGAGTCACTTAGTCTTGTCCTCACGCGGTTCTTGTTAAAGTTCATAACAGAGAATGTCTTCTCACACATATATGTTGAGCCAAACAAGCTCAGCATTTTCTTAGCCAATGTTCGAATCTCTTGAAACCGGCTCTTATCCAGTTGGCGGTAAAAGTTCACAAGAGAGAGCTGTTGGTGACGACTGCGTAACTCGCTGTCACAATGCAGCTCAATGAGCTCAAGCTGCAGCTGATCTGGAGCATCATCGGGGTCAACAGAGAATGGAGAGGAGAAAAGGCTGATCTCCTTTTCAATAGCTGCAAAATCCTGAAAGCGCCGTTTAAACTCCCCAGCCAGAGATGTGATGTCTGCTGCATATCTGCTCATTTGTGCACTGATATTGTCCTGTGGAAAACTGGTCATTATTTCCTGCAATGCTGAAAAATGTATAAGATTGGGTTGTGTTTGTGACAACTGCCTTATGAAAAGTTGCATCTTTGTTCCAAAGGCTTTGAGGTGTGAATAAAGCTGGTTCACCGCTGCATCTTTGCCCTGAAGACTTGTGTACAGTACATTCAGATGCTTTGTTATGTCAACTAGAAACCCCAAATCAGCCAGCCAAATTGGATCAGATCGTTCTCGCATCGGTTGTCCCTTTGTTTCCAAGAATTCTCAGATTTCCTTTTTGAGAGAGTAGAAACGCTGCAGTGCAGACTGAGCCATCTTACATCGTTGTGATATAAAACATCTTCGTATTCAGCCTGGATGTCCAGTAGAAACTGTTTAAACTGGCGGTGGCACAGGGCTTTAGAGCGAATAAAATTAATAGTCTTCACCACCAGTTTCATAACATGGTCATATTTGAGGTGTTTAGCACAGAGAACTTGTTGATGAATGATACAATGGAGTTTAATAGCTTTGCCTCCTTCTTCGATCACCTTGTTACAGATTAGGGTTGCTAATCCACTTCGCTCACCAGCCATGGCAGGTGCCCCATCAGTAATAATCCCAGTAACTTTGTTCCAAGGCAGTTTCATGTCATTTATGGCGGAACTAACAGAAACAAATAAATCTTTTCCTCTTGTTTGGTCCGTAAGGCTCTGGAGGTCAAGTGAAAATAAATAAACCGCGCTACACATGGAAGAAAATTACAAAAAAATAAAAAAATAAAATGGGGGGAGGAAGGAAGCCTAACCTAAAAGGCTGCTGCTAGAAGTGGGATACTCACACATAGAATCATATGAATGGGTAGGGAAGGGATCATGTGAGTGCAGTGTCAGAGGTTTTGGTCTAAGCGTGTTCGTCCGATACACTAATACACTGCCCAACAAGTATTCTCCTACCTTTGTGGCAGTGTGGTGAAGATGAGCTGTTGATAGAGATAGAGATATCTATATCTATAGAGATATATATATATAAAAATCTCTTTGGCCCCCAACAAATCCCAGAGACTTCCGATCAGGGCAAGGATGGCCCCCACTTGTAATCTTCCCCCAGGCTCAGATCAGGGCAAGGATGAGCTTGTTTTCTGAGATATATATTAAAAAAAAATATATATATATATGTTTGTGTACTGCTGACTTTTCTTTCTCTTTCTCTATCTTTCTCTTTTTCTTTCTTTCTCTTTCCAGCGCCTCTCACATGTGACATGCAGAACGCTGACAGCACGCGCCGCCAATTGCAGACACTAAGTTTTGTCCCTGCGGCAACAGCCAATCACCACCGCCAATCACAGTCCCTGAGAGATCTGCAGCTGCCGCAGGGACATAACTCAGTGTCTGCTATTGGCGGCGCGTGCTGTCAGCTTCCTGGAGGCTTTTGTAACACCCCCAGAGAGGGATCGCAGCCAATCACCGCCGCCAATCCCCGCCGCCAATCACAGGCAATGAGAGATGTCCCTGCAGCAGTGTCTGCTATTGGCGGCGCGTGCTGATAGGCTTCCCGAAGGATTTGGAACACCCCCAGCTTGTCGGTCAGAGGCGGCCAATCAGCGCCGCCAATCCCCGCCGCCAATCACAGGCATTTTAAGATTTGCACTGCAGCCCCAGCTTGTCAGTGAGGCGCTCGGGAAGATTTTTAAAAGGCAAGGTGCGGAGCCAGGGGGGCCACAGCAGTGAGAAAAGCTGGGGGCAAGTGGGGGCCGTATAAAACCGGACCGCGGGCCGCAAATGGCCCGCGGGCCAGACTTTGGACATGACTGACCTACAGCAACCAATCAGTGAGCAGTAATGATAAGCAGTAACCTAAAGCAACCAATCAGTGAGCAGTAATAATGTTCAGTAACCTCTAGAAACCAATGAGTGAGTGGTAATGATGTGCAGTAACCTCTAGCAACCAATCATTGAGCGGTAAGGATGTGCAGTAACCTCTAGCAACCAATCAGTGTGCCTGTACTAACCAGCGAGCGTGGACGAGTTTTTGGAATGTTGGGGTAGAGAGAGAAATTAGGGGGGTCTAATCACTAATAAAGGGTCTAATCAATAATAAAGACGGCCCTGGCTGAGGCCATCCCTCATGTTCTAGAGTCATTGGAATTAAAGCGGACATTGTGTCCTGAAGGGCTTTGTCTATTTAGTTCTTATTGAAATGACTTTGCTTGGACTGTCCAGAGAGGAAGATAAGTCTTGTCAAGTTGCTACTTCAAAACCCAGTCCACTCTTTACTTCTGCAAGAGCTTGGCTCACAGTTCTACAAGAGAAAGTTCAGTATCATCAAATTGTTGCTAAGGGTTACTGGACTATTCTAACCCACCATCTATCCAAGTTGTACTGTACAATAAAGCATCAGAAAAAGCATACCCCTAGACTGGTTAATGACCCAGAAGATGTACTGAAACTGTGTGTTTGCTGCAAAGAAACTACTGGGGAAAGGATCTGAGCAATCTACCTAGCAGCTCCTATGGGGGTAGCACTACACTGGCTTTCCTAGCTGGATCACCGGGAGAAAATATATAGTATAAAATATTGTCATATCACAAAAAAATAGCATTTTTTCAGTTGGAGTTATTCCCATAATGGTGTTCACAACCACTGTTTTCCCTTTTAGGTATATAATATACATTACATTACAACTCTTTATTTCTTTGGACCCAGCTAACTTTTTAAAATTATATACAGTATACATCTGCCTGCTGTTACCCACGTCTTACTCTACCATACCTGAAGTTTAATGGTCATTACCAAATTATGCAAGTAAGTATAATCGTATGTTAACTTTTAAATGCAGTCTCTGTTCCTGTTGGAGATTTTTTCTCACCTGGGCAGCAAGTGAGAGGAAATCTTTATAACAGAACCCCGGTAGCAGTCAAAGCCCAACAGTGGTCTAACTCCCCCACCAAAAAAAAAAATAAAAAAATGATACGCTGATATGCATATATATTTCACAGAAAATACAGTGATTGCAAATGCGACATACTACAGGAGATGACCATACTGCAAATGCGACATACTACAGGAGATGACCAGACTGCGAATGCGACTACAGGAGATGACCAGACTGCGAATGCGACTACAGGAGATGACCAGAATGCGACATACTACAGGAGATGACCAGACTGCGAGTGCGACATAGTACAGGAGATGACCAGACTGCGAATGCGACATGCTACAGGAGATGACCAGACTGCAAATGCGACTACAGGAGATGACCAGAATGCAACATACTACAGGAGATGACCAGAATGCAACATACTACAGGAGATGACCAGACTGCGAATGCGACATGCTACAGGAGATGACCAGCCTGCGAATGCGACATACTACAGAAGATAACTAGACAGCGAATGCGACATACTACAGAAGATGACCAAGTAGCCAGTTTTCAAATTTAAACTTTCAGCAATGCACAGCTATACAGGGGGGTTAACAACATTGTCAGGGAGGGTTTAGTAACAGTGAGCCTATAGGCAGAAAGACCTACCTGGCCAGCCGGGCTCACCTCCCGCTCTCAGAGGTCCGGAGGCGGAGTTTTCCACAGTAGGGGCGGGGCTTACATCGGTAGGGGCGGGGATATTCGTAGTCCAGGAGAGGAGATCTCAGTGCTCCGAGGCACATACAGAGTACATGGGGCGGGGCAGGGCAGGGTCAGAGCGTCAGTGGAACTCCCTGCCCCGCTCCTCCATGCTGACAGAGCCTCCCTCAGCCTAAGCCGAGCCCAACGGGGGGCTCTAGTCCTACAAAGGGAACGGCGTTCCTGCTGTGAAAAAAGTGCAGGGACGCCGTCCCCACGTGTTCCCACGGGACTCAAGCCCTGCTTAATATACTCTGTAAATTAATTATGCATATAATTTGTTGTATGAGTAGTGACAGTGGCATAGTAGATCAAAGTATGTGAATAGAGATATAGAACACAAATTATATAGGAATTCCAATTGACAATAATTATCAATTAGGACATAGGGTGTAGTGAACTATTGGGTGTAAAATTAATGAATCAGATAATTTTGAAGCAATTTTGTTTACAGCAAATGACTGTATCCTGCAATGGTGGCATAGCAAAATCAATGCTTACTGACATTATTGTAATTTTGCACCAGGACACCTAAAGGTTCAATAATTTTGCCTATTTAACCCGGCAAATGGTCAAATGTGAATCCAAACTGCCAAATGGGAGTGGAGTATATCTTGCCTGCCTAAAAATGAATCCTAATAAATAGAGTGCTTGTGCTTACTAAAATGCATTCATAACTTCTGTGATAGCAGCATCCTCACTGAAGTCATTATGATATGAAAATAGTGCTGTATGCACTCTGTACTAATTGTACTTACTTGCACAGTGTTGGTTGAACACTAAATCAAACTCTCTAAAACCTTATTTTAACTGACATGATGAAGCCCCAAAGGATGTTTTTTTATATAGAAAATTAGATATAAGGGAGACCCCTGTGAGCATACTGTGGTTTTAGTTACACCAGCAAAGACTTCAGTTGTTAAAATGTATATAAACCTTTAAAGAAAAATGTAATATGTTAACATACCAGTCCTTACATGTGGTGACTGTTTTAGCTTTAATTATTATTTTTTGTTCCTTTGTTCTTGCCTGGTAATGCTGCAGATAACCTTCTTCATATCCCTATGTGTCTATACTCAGTTTTCCATTGTATTTCTGAAGGGAGCCATTAAAGCAAGAAACCGCCGCACACCTAAGCCAATCCTAGGAGCGTCATTGACATCCTTACTATGATCAGCTCAGGTGTGTGGTGGTTTTCTGCCTTAATGTTTACCTTTCACCGAATGAGTTACTTTTCACGCAGGCATCCCTGTAATCCTGGGCACCAGCAGGGATTCACACCTCAGCTTGGAGCAGCACCACTAAGCACAAATGGAGGGAGCCATGGTTCTCACTAGGGATGAGCCGAACACCCCCGGGTTCAGTTCGCACCAGAACCTTCGAACGGACTGAAAGTTTGCGCAAATTTTCGAACCCTATTCGTTACAATGGACGCGAACGTTTGAAATCAAAAGTGCTAATTATAAAGGCCAATATGCATGTTAATGTCATAAAACAGGTTTGGGGACCCGGGTCCTGCCACAGGGGACATATATCAATGCAAAAAGAACTTTTAAAAACTAACGTTTTTTCAGGAGCAGTCATTTTAATGATGTATAAAGTGAAAAAAAAAGTGAAATATTCCTTTAAATATGGTACCTGGGGGGTGTCTAAAGTATGCCTGTGAAGTGGCATTTGTTTTCCGTGTTTAGAACTGTCCCTGCACAAAATGACATTTGTAAAGGAAAAAAGAAGCCATTTAAAACCACTTGCGGCTTTAATGTCATGTCTTGTCCTGGCCATATGGCTGAAAATCCTTGAGAAAAATGGCATGGCTATTGGTGCGCGCAGGAATGGGCCCTGCTGTGAACTATTAGATCAAGATTTGTAATTACACGCCCCTGTTAAACAGGGGCTGAAAAATTGTGCCTTAGGCACTGGTGCTGGTGCCACAACACTGCAACCCCCTCACAGATACTGTACTTGGAGCACAGCAGTCAGACCTGTTGCGAAGCATTGCTTAAAAAATTGTAATTACACGCCCCTGTTAAACAGGGGCTGAAAAATTGTGCCTTAGGCAACGTTGCTGGTGCCACAACACTGCAACCCCTCACAGATACTGTACTTGGAGCACAGCAGTCAGACCTGTTGCGAAGCATGGCTATTGGTGCGCGCAGGAATGGGCCCTGCTGTGAACTATTAGATCAAGATTTGTAATTACAAGCCCTTGTTATACAAGGGCTGAAAAATTGTGCCTTAGGCACTGGTGTGGTGGCACTCAGAAACAAAAATGTTCTTCCAAGCTATCAAGGAATGGATCATTGAGGAGGAGGAAGAGGATAGTCAGTGAACATAACAGGACAGTCACTCAACATCAGCATAGGCAGTCTTGAAGGGATGTGACATTATAAATTATTCAGTTATATCCGCTTCAGGTGCCTGGTAGCTGGTGGTGATCCAAGACTGATTCATCTTTATGAAGGTCAGTCGATCAACCGAGTCGGTGGACAGGCACACCCTGTGATCGGTGACAAATCCTCCAGCAGCACTGAATGTGCGTTCGGAAAGAACGCTGGATGCAGGACAGGCCAGTAGCTCAATTGCATACTGTGCAAGCTCTGGCCAGTGATCCATCCTCAAGACCCAGTAAGCCAGAGGATTTTCGGTGGGAAAGGTGTCCAAGTCTGACCTTGCCCCTAGGTATTCCTGCACCACGTATATCAGACGCTGGCGATGGTTGCTGGAACCGATCATACCTTGAGGCTGCGGACTAAAAAATTGTCTGAACGCATCGGTCAGACGTCCACCTTCCCCACCGCTCTTTCTGCTACTGACCGAAGCCTCAGCAACTCGTCCTCCAGGACCAGGAGTTTGTAACCTCCCAGTTTCTGGGAACACGTTGCGCAAACCTTTCTGCAAGGCCTCCCTGAGATGTCTCATCCTCTGCTCCCTCTGCGACGGCAAGATAAGGTCCGCAACCTTACCCTTGTACTGTGGATCAAGGAGAGTGGCCAGCCAGTAATGGTCCCTCTCCTTGATCCGAAGAATACGAGGATCCTTCCGCAGGCTTTGCAGGATCAGGGGGCCATGCAACGTAGGTTAGCTCAGGCATTCGGTCCGGAGTCTTCTGGGTCACTGAGGACGACATGATCGCCAGCCACCTCCTCCCAGCCACGTACAAGTCCACTGGTTTGTTGGGACTGTACATCATCCCTAAAAGACTGCTGCTGCTGATGCAGAGTGCCAGGCTCCACCTCCATGCTCACACAATCCTCCTCCTCCTCCTCATCCTCTTCCTGTGTGATGGGTGGGACAGAAGGAACACTGTCTGGATAAAGGGGGCCTTAAGAGGCAAGGAAGTCCTCCTCTTCCTGCCTCTGTTCTGCCTTAAGTGCCCTGTCCATTATCCCACGCAGCGTATGCTCCAACAGGTGGACAAGAGGTACAGTGTCACTGATGCATGCACTGTCACTGCTCACCATCCTCGTGGCCTCCTCAAATGGTGACAGGACAGTGCATGCATCCCTGATCATGCTCCACTGGCGTGGGGAAAAAAATCCAAGCTCCCCTGACCCTGTCCTGGTGCCGTAGTCACAAAGGTACTCATTGATGGCCCTCAGCTGCGTGTGCAGTCGCTGCAGCATGGCCAACGTTGAGTTCCACACTAGCTCCTATGTGTGCTGACACACACACTAGCTCCTATGGGTGCTGACACACACACTAGCTCCTATGTGTGCTGAGACACACACTAGCTCCTATGTGTGCTGACACACACACTAGCTCCTATGTGTGCTGACACACACACTAGCTCCTATGTGTGCTGACACACACACACACAATAGCTCCTATGTGTGCTGACACACACACTAGCTCCTATGTGTGCTGACACACACACTAGCTCCTATGTGTGCTGACACACACACTAGCTCCTATGTGTGCTGACACACACACTAGCTCCTATGTGTGCTGAGACACAAACACTAGCTCCTATGTGTGCTGAGACACACACACTAGCTCCTATGTGTGCTGACACACACACTAGCTCCTATGTGTGCTGAGACACACACTAGCTCCTATGTGTGCTGACAAACACACACACACTAGCTCCTATGTGTGCTGACACACACACTAGCTCCTATGGGTGCTGACACACACACTAGCGCCTATGTGTGCTGAGACACACACTAGCTCCTATGTGTGCTGACACACACACTAGCTCCTATGTGTGCTTAGACACACACTAGCTCCTATGTGTGCTGACACACACACTAGCTCCTATGTGTGCAGACACAGACACTAGCTCCTATGTGTGCTGACACACACACTAGCTCCTATGTGTGCTGACACACACACACACACAATAGCTCCTATGTGTGCTGACACACACACTAGCTCCTATGTGTGCTGACACACACACTAGCTCCTATGTGTGCTGACACACACACTAGCTCCTATGTGTGCTGAGACACACACTAGCTCCTATGTGTGCTGACACACACACTAGCTCCTATGTGTGCTGACACACACACTAGCTCCTATGTGTGCTGACACACACACTAGCTCCTATGTGTGCTGACACACACACACACTATGTGTGCTGACACACACACTAGCTCCTATGTGTGCTGAGACACACACTAGCTCCTATGGGTGCTGACACACACACTAG
Organism: Lithobates sylvaticus; assembly: GCA_028564925.1. Taxonomy (NCBI): domain Eukaryota; kingdom Metazoa; phylum Chordata; class Amphibia; order Anura; family Ranidae; genus Lithobates; species Lithobates sylvaticus. The sequence goes on along the minus strand of CM053034.1, from coordinate 103,948,178 downwards.
CTCCTATGTGTGCTGACTGCTCCTATGTGTGCTGACACACACACTAGCTCCTATGTGTGCTGACACACACACAATAGCTCCTATGTAAGGATGAGCCCGGTGTTCGATTGAACCCATGTTCGAATCGAGCACCGGGTGTTCGCTCGGCGAGCCCAGAACTATTGGGGCCGCTCGCATCACATTCGTGTGATGCTAGCGGCCCACGCAGTGCAATGCTGGCTGATGATGGCCAAGCATGCACTGTGCATGCTTGGCCAATCACAGCGCCGGCAGCAGCCATAATTGGCTACAGGCAGGATGCCTGTAGCCAATTATAGCTCAGGGGCTTTACACGCCCCACGGTATAAGAGGCCCGGCCTCGCATATTATGTTTCAGTCAGTGTCAGCGTGTCAGTGTGCTGACTGCTGACAACAATATGTGCTTTATTTCTGGGGATATGTGTGTGCATGCTGTTAGAACAGCATGCAGTATCACATCTGGGGGGTGTCTATAGGTGGCCTGTGAAGGAGGGCAGGTTTCCTGTGCTTAGAACTTTTCATGCAAAAAAGTGTCATTTTTGCAGGAAGAAAGCTATTTAAATCACTCGCGGCTAATGAATTGATGGCTCCTGTAACACAGAGAGCTGTCATTCATTAATAAAAAACAAAAAAAAAACACAAATTCAATAACCAGGCCCTTCAGGTCTGGGATGATATTAAGGGGAACCCCAGCCAAAAAAAAAAAAAAAAATGGCGTAGGGTCCCCCCAAAATCCATACAGACCCTTGAGGTCTGGTATGGATTTTAAGGGGAACCCTAGCCAAAAAAAATGGCGTGGGGGTCCCCCTCAAAATCCATACCAGACCCTTATCCGAGCACGCAACCTAGCTCCTATGTGTGCTTTGGGGGTCTAAGACCCCTAGCACCTTGTCCCCATGTTGATGAGGACAAGGGCCTCTACCCTGGCCGGTGGTTGTGGGGGTCTGCGGGCGGGGGCTTATCGGAATCTGAAGCCCCCTTTAACAAGGGGACCCCCAGATCCCGCCCCCCCCCTACAAAAGTACCCCTACCATTTCACCAAAAAAAGTGGCAAAAATGGTAAAAATGACAGGAGACACAAAAAAATCTTCTTTCTTCTTTCTTCATCCTTCGGTTTCTTATCTTCTCCTTCCTTCATCTTCTTCCATCTTCTTCTTCGTCCTCCGATCCGCTTCTTCTGCGCTGGTCTTCTCGTCCTTGTCCGGCATCTTCTTCCGTCGGCGTCGGCGTCGGTGTCTCTGTCTCTTCTTGGGCCGCTCCGCGCAATGGGAGGCTCCCGCTGTGTGAGGCTCCGCTCCTCTGACAGGTCTTTTATAATGCACCTGGTGACCCCGCCCCCTCTGACGCACGGGACGTCATGGGGAATTCCATGGTGGCTTTCCCCATGACATCAGAGGGGGCGGGGTCACCATGTGACACACTACATCCTATAAATCCCTGCCTGCCTGCCTGCCTGCCTTAGATCACAATGGGATATGTGTGCAATGCATGGGTGTTACTGCAATGCTGTACTAACAGCACGCACACACCAGACTAATCCCCAGAATGAAAGGACTTAGACTCAGCAGCAGCAGATAATGTCACCACTCAGTCAGCAGCAGTGCAATCAGCATAAATGATCAGTATTCAATCACAATGAATCAGCAATGGTAATCAGCAATGGTAATCAGCAATGGTAAAGCAATGAATTAGCAGTCTGCCTATTCACTAAATCAAAGCCGGAACACATGTGCACTAGGCCGACGGCGCGGCGGCCTTTTATACAGTGGGGCGTGTACTAAAGCCCCTGAGCTTTAATTGGCTACAGGCGTCCTGCCTGTAGCCAATTATTGCTCTCCTCTCTGCCGGCGCTGTGATTGGCCAAGCATGCGGGGTCACAGTGCATGCTTGGCCAATCATCAGCCAGCAATGCACTGCGCCGCCGCAATGCATTGCGGGCCGCTCGCATCACACGAATGTGATGCGAGCGGCCCAAATAGTTCTGGGCTCGCCGAGCGGGCGAAGGCCCGGTGCTCGATTCGAACGTGGGTTCGAATCGTACACCGGGCCCATCCCTAGTTCTCACAAATGTTAAACTTAAAATATGTCCGCCTTTGTTTATCTTCATTACATAGTGGATTGATGGAACTAGTAGTTTACAAAAGGGAGATAACATTGTTTATGATGTATATTCAGCTCACAGGTAGTGACAGGAACAAAGTGTTTCTGGCAAGTATAATAGGTATTTTCTGTACTTGCTAAAAAGGACTGTAGCGGTGTAGTTGCCACTAGTAACAGACAATTCATCAATTCACCCCGCTGCCAGACTCCATACATCACTTGCAGAGACAATGAACAGTCTTTTGCTGGTTTTGTTTTTTGTTTTATTGGGGGGGTACAACTTGGTGGGGGGAAGGGTATATGGGATGCCCATAGAATGTTTCAATTGCCATCATATTTTAAAGACTATATAGCATATATTTAGAGCTAGAAGATATGAAGTGCATCTGTAACTGTTATGTTTCTTCCTTGTCCTGCATCTCCATGCAGACTGTTGCTCCTTCTCTGCTCAACTCCCGCAGACTATTTGCTTCCAAGAATTCCCTATTCATTACCGTGTAGAGAATGAGGACATCACTCCTGACCGTGTAGAAATTATGTTCCCAGAAAACTTCTTTCCTCCTGCACAAAGCTTCTCCTGTAGTTCCCCTGAACTTATCCTGAACTGAAGTAATGTCACATCTTCTTGTATTGAGCAAGAAGGACCCACTCTAAATAAGTCCCCAAGCAGGCTCTGGTTGCTTCTCTGCTATTAAGCCGGAGGCCTGCAGCACCTCTCCCCGGAGGCCTAGTAGTTTAGAAGCATTTCTTTGAATGGTGGATTACTGTTCCCAGCCAGCCCAGCTTGCAAATCCTGTGCCCTCAGGCCACATCGATTTGACACAGATCCCCACAGTCACTTTCTCTGATCCAGAACTCCCCATCATTCATCAGTCATTCAAAGACTTTGGTAATGACTGTTTAGAAGCAAAGTTCCCTCACAGACTTCCTGGCACATCCAGCTCTCCACTGTGATAACACTCACCGACCTTTCACTGCCCTGAGTCCTTGATGGAGAACTTGACTGGACCATACGTTCCGACAGCTTCACCTGCCCCTCTGCTCCAGGTGTTCTTTATCAATGACCGTGTGATGATAAAGACTTTGCCAATGACCGTATAGAGGCAAAGTTCCTTCACAGCTCTCCCTGGGCCTCCTTCTGCTATTGGCGCACCCCCCCCCCAGATGGGGGTGCCCTCCTGCTGCTGCCTAGTATTCCATGCTCCACTTCACTTAGCCAACATCCCCCCCAGTGGCATGTTACCTCAGCTTATAAGGAGGCCCACCCCCTGGCAATTCCAGTTGGGGATTGGTCAGGGCTCCCAAGCAAGTTGCCTGCCACTCAAGTTCTAGGCCCTGTCCCTCTTCCAGAACATTCTCCCTGGAAGCAGGGGAGGCGCCTCAGAACTAGAGCGCAGGTAGTCACACCCACTGCTACTCTGACCACTCCCAGCCCCCAGATCAAAACAGACAGGCCTAGCTTGCAGAATAGGCCTGCCTAAATTTGCCTGTGCTGACAGTTCCTAGTAAAAACATATTACTAGCACCTACCTATTGGTAGATGGTGCTACAGGACTAAAAAGAAGCTGCAATAAATACAATTTTTGGTTTTGGTTTTAGACATCTTGACTTTACATCTGAAGTCTTTAACAGTGTAACTAAAGACTTACATACACGTTTAATATGAAGACAAAACCCGGAAAATTAGATTACTTATATATAAAAGAAGCAAGACAATGACACAATTTAGAAAAGTCTTTGCTCCTCTCATTATTTAAAAATTTTAAAGCAAATACACTAATACAAAACTTGTTACAGTGTCTTGCAAAAGTATTCACCCCCTTGGCGGTTTACCTATTTTGCTACATTACAGCCTTTAGTTCAATGTTTTTTTTATCTAAATTACTGTATGCAAAGTTAAGTACACAGACTGTAGGTTTAGGCTTTAAACCTGGAACCATTTACATAATACTTCTTTGGGACACAGTTGAGTGCACATCCTCCTTCAGTTTACCTTGCATGATTTTTCCTGAAAAAGATAAAAGAAAGATGTTCCACCAGAAGGATGTCCTCAAAAACCCTGTGACCTCATGCAATGGAAAACTTCAGGCTTTCAGCCTATTTTTCTTCTGGATGCTGCTGCCAGTGTCCTAGGTAGGCTTCTCAGCTATTTTTCTTCAGCCATTGGTATCTCAGCTGCTGACTAAAACACCCCTATCCTAAATATAAACCTCTGATTTTTCCTTTTGTTTATTTTTAATTCATACCAATGGTCCAATAAGACACCACATCAAGACTCCTCCCAAGAGAAGCCTGGACACACCCAATAGGTGTATTTGCTAATAGCAGGGGGAACATTTTCAAGTTTCCTTAATGTTTTATTATATATGCTTAGCTACGCGTATTAATGCAACTGCCTGATAAACTATATTTGGTATCTCTAGTAAAAATTTTGGCCATAAAATACCAGACTGTTACTTATTGAAAAAAACCTCAACTAAGATCAGTAGTGCTCCAGTAATAGTCCCTCCTGCCATGAGAGTAATGAAGGTAGGATAGAGTTGGTGTCACCAAAACCATCAAAATGAATGCAACCGTGCTTACCAGTGAATGTGTGACCCCCTAATAAGAGTGGTCATATGCACTCAATTACAATATCCAAGCCGAAGGATCTGGACCTCACCTGCACCCGCACTTGTCACTGGATATGTGCCATAGTGGTGAACGAGTCAAACCAGGAAGTAAACCCTCTAAGCAAAATGCCCCCTGCGGGGTGGTCACAGATTACGAGACCGATCACATAGGTTGAATGCCGTATGCCGAAGTCCTTGGTGGAGCCCAAGGAACAGTGCAGGGAGAGGGGAGAAGAAGATCAGAGCTTGCAAATCCTGTGCCCTAAGGCCACATCGATTTGACACAGATCCCCACAGTCACTTTCTCTGATCCAGAATTCCCCATCATTCATCAGTCATTCAAAGACTTTGGTAATGACTGTTTAGAAGCAAAGTTCCCTCACAGACTTCCTGGCACATCCAGCTCTCCACTGTGATAACACTCACCGACCTTTCACTGCCCTGAGTCCTTGATGGAGAACTTGACTGGACCATACGTTCCGACAGCTTCATCTGCCCCTCTGCTCCAGGTGTTCTTTATCAATGACCGTGTGATGATAAAGACTTTGCCAATGACCGTGTAGAGGCAAAGTTCCTTTACAGCTCTCCCTGGGCCTCCTTCTGCTATTGGCGCACCCCCCCAGATGGGGGTGCCCTCCTGCTGCTGCCTAGTATTCCATGCTCCACTTCACTCAGCCAACATCCCCCCCAGTGGCATGTTACCTCAGCTTAAAAGGAGGCCCACCCCCTGGCAATTCCAGTTGGGGATTGGTCAGGGCTCCCAAGCAAGTTGCCTGCCACTCCAGTTCTAGGCCCTGTCCCTCTTCCAGAACATTCTCCCTGGAAGCAGGGGAGGCGCCTCAGAACTAGAGCGCAGGTAGTCACACCCACTGCTACTCTGACCACTCCCAGCCCCCAGATCAAAACAGACAGGCCTAGCTTGCAGAATAGGCCTGCCTAAATTTGCCTGTGCTGACAGTTCCTAGTAAAAACATATTACTAGCACCTACCTATTGGTAGATGGTGCTACAGGACTAAAAAGAAGCTGCAATAAATAACATTTTTGGTTTTGGTTTTAGACATCTTGACTTTACATCTGAAGTCTTTAACAGTGTAACTAAAGACTTATATACATGTTTAATATGAAGACAAAACCCGGAAAATTAGATTACTTATATATAAAAGAAGCAAGACAATGACACAATTTAGAAAAGTCTTTGCTCCTCTCATTATTTAAAAATTTTAAAGCAAATACACTAATACAAAACTTATTACAGTGTCTTGCAAAAGTATTCACCCCCTTGGCGGTTTACCTATTTTGCTACATTACAGCCTTTAGTTCAATGTTTTTTTTATCTAAATTACTGTATGCAAAGTTAAGTACACAGACTGTAGGTTTAGGCTTTAAACCTGGAACCATTTACATAATACTTCTTTGGGACACAGTTGAGTGCACATCCTCCTTCAGTTTACCTTGCATGATTTTTCCTGAAAAAGATAAAAGAAAGATGTTCCACCAGAAGGATGTCCTCAAAAACCCTGTGACCTCATGCAATGGAAAACTTCAGGCTTTCAGCCTATTTTTCTTCTGGATGCTGCTGCCAGTGTCCTAGGTATGCTTCTCAGCTATTTTTCTTCAGCCATTGGTATCTCAGCTGCTGACTAAAACACCCCTATCCTAAATATAAACCTCTGATTTTTCCTTTTGTTTATTTTTAATTCATACCAATGGTCCAATAAGACACCACATCAAGACTCCTCCCAAGAGAAGCCTGGACACACCCAATAGGTGTATTTGCTAATAGCAGGGGGAACATTTTCCAGTTTCCTTAATGTTTTATTATATATGCTTAGCTACGCGTATTAATGCAACTGCCTGATAAACTATATTTGGTATCTCTAGTAAAAATTTTGGCCATAAAACACCAGACTGTTACTTATTGAAAAAACCTCAACTAAGATCAGTAGTGCTCCAGTAATAGTCCCTCCTGCCATGAGAGTAATGAAGGTAGGATAGAGTTGGTGTCACCAAAACCATCAAAATGAATGCAACCGTGCTTACCAGTGAATGTGTGACCCCCTAGTAAGAGTGGTCATATGCACTCAATTACAATATCCAAGCCGAAGGATCTGGACCTCACCTGCACCCGCACTTGTCACTGGATATGTGCCATAGTGGTGAACGAGTCAAACCAGGAAGTAAACCCTCTAAGCAAAATGCCCCCTGCGGGGTGGTCACAGATTACGAGACCGATCACATAGGTTGAATGCCGTATGCCGAAGTCCTTGGTGGAGCCCAAGGAACAGTGCAGGGAGAGGGGAGAAGAAGATCAGATCTGTGTGGATGGATGAGCTGGGTAAACACCGATTGGCTTTCAGGCAAAGCGCTCTTGTAAGGTTTTACATTAAGCGTTTCCCTGCACTGTTCCTCTGGCTCCACCAAGGACTTTGGGATACGGCATTCCACCTATGTGATCTAGGTGCCTGACCAAAAAAACAAAACATCATCGATATATCGATGCCACGCGATCACATGCATCAACCGATCAGTCATGTCATCATGGGCAAAGAGCTCCCTCTCCCACCCCCCTGGTACAGGTTGGCATACGATGGGGCACATTTAGTCCCCATCGCAACCCCCTGCATCTGGAGTTAGTGGGAGGGTTCAAACATAAAAACATTTCACGTTAAAATTAACCTCAATAGGGCAAGGATAAATTGATTGTATTTATAGGCTTTTTTGTCCTCTCTCGTTAACATGGTTAGCTATTACTTTGAATCCTTTATCATGAAGGATTGTGTAATATAGACTTTCAATGTCTATAGCCACTAGCAAAACATTTTTTGGGAGAAAGAGTCCTTCAATCATTCTTATAAGTTCAATGGTATCTTATATGTAAGAGGACAATGCCACTACATGCAGGTTTAAGTACTTATCTATGAGGCTGCTTGCATTTTGCAGTTGCATCCAGATATAATAGGTCTGCCAGGTGGTTGAGCCATGGATTTATGTATTTTTGGCAATGCATAAAACTTGGGGATTTTTGGTTCCTTAGTGTGGAGGAAATTCCAAGTATTTTTCTGAATAATGCTGTAATATTCAGTGCAATAATGATCTATTACAGTTTTTCTGATAGGTCTATACCAATTTCTATTTTTCAGAATCTGTAGGCAAATATGCTCATATTGTGAAACATCCATAATGACCAGATTGCCGCCTTTATAAGCGGGTTTGATAACAATTTCAGAGTTAGTTTGTAATGATGTCAATGCCTCTTTGTGGTGATGCATTCTCAATCCTTATATTGTACCAGGTGGTGTTTTTGATTTTCTGGACAAAGGCCCATATATCAGGGTTGGTGTTTAACAAAGGAAAAGCTGGAGATTTGAGTTTAAAAGAGGGTGGAAGGTGGAAGGTTGGGCCAGAGGCCGCCCTTAGGGGTAGAGAGTCAGAAGAGAAGAATTCATCTGACTCCGTCTAGCCTTCCTCCCAAAGATCCATTAGATCTTCCACCTCTCAAAGCTCTAGTAATGTATATTTAACGTCAACTAGAGATTTTGGTGTGTCAGATTGTTGGGCAATGAGTAGGTTTGTTGTATAGGACCTTAAATATTCATTTTCATGCAAATAGGTGTATATCTTTAATGATGGTGAATCTAACTGCACTTGAATCTGGACAGAATGTAAGGCCATGGTTTCCCAACACATGTGAAGAGAGGTTTATAATTTCAAACATCATAGTTCTGTTTGTCCAGTTCTGGACTCAAATTCACTTCTAGGGATTTTGGTAAAAAAATGGGTGCCATTTTGGTATCAACTAATTGTGCTGCAAAGAAATAGAACTAGAGGAACTAGAAGAAATAGAAGAGGTAGAAGACATTAGAAACATCCTCATCTCTATTGAGTGACAAAGGGTTAGTCTCCCTTGTGAATTGCCTATGGTGTGTATTCTGGTTTGTATGCATATCCTCCTTCGTGTTCTGATTTGTCTCGTGTGAACTTAGTCTCTTTACTTTTAATGATCTCAATTGTATTTTTTTCTACATGTGCCTCAACCTCCTTTTCTTTTTGCTCAAACACCGTAGAGGCAACAACAGAGCAATGCTCATTGTACCACCCCTGTACTTGCTCATCAAGAGCGGATATCTCGTCACCATACTGTGAGCATAGAACAGAGATCATTTTTAGAGAACAGGCATGTAGGTTCAGTTCCCAAGTTTGTTTCAAATTCTCATCAATATTTTTTAAATTGGGGAAAATTTGAATCCTTAACCCCTATTATATAACTTTATGATCTATGTTTATGTATTTTTCAAAGTACTTTTTATGCCAAAAAATGTGTATCTTCTTTTCTAGAAGGCGTTGTAACCTAATTGTTGAATCCTATTCATCAGACCCTCCCATGCTTGTCCTCAAAAGTCTGCCATGGCATACTTTAGATAGGTCCAAAGAGAAAAGGAGTTATTTAATAATAAATCCTAAGACCGTATCATACTAAGACAAAACAAAAAAAGGCAAAAAACTAGAAAACAGTTTTAAAGAAATACATTCATCAATCAAAGTAATACATATACTTTAATAGTCTAGTATTGTCTCCAACCCACAATCAAATTATGGTGTAGTATGACACCTATTTGTACATAGAAAAAGTGGAAGTGTGGGCTAGTGACATAGTAAATGGTGGCACCAACATCCCTAAATAAGGCATACATACAAAAAGGGTTTGTTGATGGGCTTTTTGGCGGTGCCTTAGACAAATAGTACCAAAGAAGAAATTAAAAATTTAACACATTTTATTTTAACATCATTAAAAATTATGCGGCATAAAAATAATTGGCAGATTGACATTTAATAACGTATAGCACACCACTTCTCCTATAACCCAGCTTCTAACCTCTACATGAGAGGTTTCCACCACCCTTGCTACCTACTTTCTGTCTTTGGATTAAACACCCATAAGAAGATTTACCATATTTATTTGAGCACCCTTTGGAACAATTTCATCCTTACCATGCACTTTAAGTTATTGTTAATATGTAGTCCATATTATATATACAATATGTGTATTCTCTTCCATATGTCAGACAATGCCTTTTCAGTGCTAATTTTTACAATTTTTTACTGTTAATTGAAACATCCATACTTAGCCCTTGCCAGGCACATCACTTTAAGTTTTTTGTCATCTTTGCTTTTTCTTACTTAAACGGCATAGATAAGGATGTATTTATTTATAATATTTACTTATATAGTTTTATAGATACATGATCATTACAATTAAATACTTACCAGTATTCATTTATTTATTTTTTAATGCAGGACCCTTATGGTCTTTTTTAAAATAGCGGAATCTGATATGCACACTTCAATCTGTAAGTATCCTTTAATCTTTTTAAAAATTTTAGTATAGTTCATATTTATTTGATATTATATATTTTAGTTTTTCTTGTTATATGTATGTTAGCGCATTTATGTCAAGTACTTGTGTATTTATGAGAAAGGCTATACATCCTTTTGTGTCACTTTTTTGGCGATTTGTTGTTCATCATCAGTCTGGCTGGGCTTTGTTATCTGCCCATGCTGTTACCCATTTATTCCTTGTCCAAGATGGCCTTCTCTATGGCCTGATGCATGCTCCAAATGTGTGCCATTCTCATTAGAGCGATCTCTGGGAAATTATCTCATCTCCTGGTCACCCAGCATACCCAAACCTACCAGGAAGTGCCAGTAGCCACCAACACGGCCGATGAGAGTGCGAGAGGTGCGGGGCACAGTGAGACCAGACCGGAGTACATACAGTGGACACTGATACTTGATAAGCGTTTTATTTCTTGCATTGTGAGTTGCCAAGTTTTAGAAAACACACTTTTAATACTACACTTAGATGGCACTGTCTTCCTTTCTCCCCTTGTTGTTCACAGGCAGAGCCGCTTCTAGCTCACGGACCTAGCAGCCACTATTAAGCCCCTACACTTGGACGGACATACAGAGTTTGTGTTGCCGGTGTTTCATCAGATTAGGCGACCCATCAGATTTTGAAAAGCAAGTGAAGTTCCGTCGCCTCCATCTTGCCACACCCCGCACTTGTCCACAGTAAGTATACAGTGAGAAGGTGGCAAGCGGACATCTTATTACACCCACCGGAGTCTGGCATTTCACACTTATTTTTACCACTAAACAGAGCTTATATAGTGAAATAGAGTATTTGGAAGTCCGTATGATTGTTTTGATGTTGAATTGTAAAATCAGCGTTGTTCTGTCAGATCAGCAAACCTGTGAGATCAGCAGGCTTGCCGTTGCTTTTACAAGTCAGCTTTAAAACAGTCAGACAGATTTAAAAACACTGAATGTCACTATATAAGCTCTGTTTAGTGGTTAAAATAAGTGTGAAATGCCAGACTCCGGTGGGTGTAACAAGATGTCCGCTTGCCACTTTCTCACTGTATCCTTACTGTGGATGAGTGCGGGGTGTAGCAAGATGGCGGCGACGGAACATCACTTCCGTTACAAATTCTGACAGGTCGCTGAATCTGACGAAACACCAGCATCACATAGACTTGCTTGCACCTTTCTATCTTTGTGTGCCAAATCCTGTCCTGTTTTTATTTGCCCACTAGGGGCTTTATTTTTTCTGTATGGAAACAGGTGTATTAGCACTTCTACCTTCTCAAATTCCCAGCTCCACCCAGTACTCAGGCTGTCAGGCTGCCGTTGACTCTATGTAGCATAAATCACTAGAGGAAAAGTCGGCACTCGGAATAACATCAATTAGAGGCCTTCCTTTATTGAAATAACATGCATAACAGCTGTAAAACCGCTTTTCTGTGCTTCCCAATATATAAGATATGGGTGCCATATTCATAAAATTGATAATTTGGTATAGTTTATGCTGTATCTATAATGTATAATAGAGTAACTCAGAATTCTGGCCTTCTTCTCCCAGCCTTAGGGCGGCAAGAGAGAGGGGGCGGCAAATCCAGGGGTCTCTCAAGAAATACTAATGCTGGCGCCGGCCCTGCTCGCACATTTACTTCGCTCAGCACAGCTGTCACGGCACGCGCGGTGACAGGCAGCACAGCCTCGGGTGCATTGAATTTCAGATGCTGCCTCCCACACACTTCTATCTGCTCTCCCGGCCCCTCCTCCTCTCTCCCAGTCAGATGCAGGGCAGATGATGGCCTTTCGTTTCTGAACTTCCCCTTCTTTCCCTCCAGTCCGCCCTATGACCAATCCCCTCCCACGGAGTCCCACCTCCAGTCCAGCACAGACAATCGCCACTAAACTGAAGGCGAGTGAGATGAGGGAGACCAGAGGGAGGAGCTGAGTGATACCAGGGGGCGGGGCCAGCAGGCACAGGATCTGGAATGGCATGGCTTGGATGACAATCCTCAGTGGAAGGTAGAACATGGCCTAGGTGCAGGGTTGCCAACTGCCAGTAAATTTACTGACAGTTTATAAAAATCTGTGATTTTTTTTATAACTGCCAGTAAATATCAGGGGCTGATAATTTTATGCTGTGTTGACTTTTTAAGTGTAAATCAAGCAAGTTACTTTGTTATAGGTATTGTCAGTGTTTCCATATCATGTTTATACTGTTCAAATATTAACTGTGTTAGTTTTCAATAGGAGTTCTGTAATTTCTCAGGTTGCCAGTAAAAAATGTGGCCCGCCAGTAAAATGCCCATGTTTTGTCAGTAAAAAATGCTACAGGAGGTTGGCAACCCTGCTTAGGTGTCTCATTCTATGTGACTGTTTGTTCTGTGATTATACAGCCTGCTGCATGTACATCATGGGGACCCTCTAGAGGTGAACTCATGAGGAATAGATGGAGACAGAAAAGGGGACATAGAGCAAGGGAAAAAGAGAGGGGGACAGAGGGGTACATGGGGACAGTCACAGAGCAAAGGAGATGAGGACAAAACAGAAGACATTGACTCAGTGGGGATCTGTCCGCTGATCCCCTGCTGAGTGCGGGCGGATGACAGGTCCATGTCTGCTCAGTTTCTGCAGAGCGGACACGGACACAGCTTACTCTACTCTATAGGCAGTCAGATTTAAACAGACTCCACTGTCTGTTTACACCCGACTACCCTCCGACCTGCCTAGATGGAGGGGAACTGATCTGTTTCTTTTTAGCAGACCTGGTCCATTTACATTGGCCGCGCCATAGATGAGAATAGAGGGTCCAGGCAGGTCCACCTGACAAAGAATTGGGACGACCCAATCAGACCACTCATGTGAAAGTGCCCGTGATAGATAATGAGAATAATTTATATATATATATATAACAGACATAGTAGTGATGTAGGTAGGCTTGCCACCTCATCCCTTTAAAACTTGAACACATATTAATTACACAGGTTCTGTGCCTGATTAAGGTGGTAATTAGACTCACTTAGTGCCTTATCTGCATTAAAGCTGAGGGCCATCCTAAAATAAAAAATAACATTAACATTCTCAAAAAAATATATAAAAAAAACACTGTGAAAAAAAAAAATGTTTACTTACCAGAAACCCCTGTTGCTAGGCCGTCTTCCTAATTTGTCTCTTCCTATTCCGCGGCGCTTCCTCCTCTTCGGTGAGCTGCGCTGTTGTCTTCTGGGACATCTGTGTGTCCCAGAAAACAACAGGGCCATTCACAATGCACCACGCGACTCGCACATGTGCAGTAGGAAACGGGCAGTGAAGCAGCAAGGCTCCACTGCCTGTTTCCCTTAGTTAAAATGGTGGCGCTGGCACCTGATCCGATGGACGGATCGGCCTCGGAGGGCCGACATCGCGGGCTCGCTGGACAAGTAAGTGCCCTTATTAAAAGTCAGCAGCTACAGTGTTTGTAGCTGCTGACTTTAAAAAAAAAAAAATTGCGGCTGGAACACTGCTTTAAATTAGCCTCAGAACCTGTGTAATTCATATGTATTCAGGTTTAGAGGGATGAGGGGGCAACCCTAGATGTAGGGTCACTACAGGACATAGTAGCTATGTAGGGGCACTACAGGACATAGTAGTGAAGTAGGGTCACTACAGGACATGGTAGTGATGTAGGGGCACTACAGGACATAGTAGTGATGTAGGGTCACTATAGGAAATAGTAGTTATGTAGAAGCACTACAGGACATGGTAGTGATGTAGGGGCACTACAGGACATAGTAGTGATGTAGGGGCACTACAGGACATAGTAGTGATGTAGGGTCACTATAGGAAATAGTAGTTATGTAGAAGCACTACAGGACATGGTAGCGATGTAGGGGCACTACAAGACATGGTAGTGATGTAGGGTCACTACAAGACATGGTAGTGATGTAGGGGCACTTCAAGACATGGTAGTGATGTAGGGGCAGTACAGGACATGGTAGTGATGTAGGGGCACTATAGGATATAGTAGTTATGTAGAAGCACTACAGAACATTGTAGTGATATAGGCAGGGCTGTCCCTACCATGGGACCCAGGTGGCAATTTGAGAGGGGCGGCAATTCAGGGGCGAACTGGGCCGGTGGGAGCGTGCTCGGAGCTTCAGTGTTCAGTACAGATTCTCTGCTGCTGCCGAAGCTGCAGGCTTATTTTCGTTGCCGGCCTGCCCACCACCTGTAGCACAGAGCTGACAGGGTTTTGGAGCACTTACTTTGGCTCTGCCACTGGCTATGATAGGTCGATGTCTGATAGGTCACGGTGGTGGGCGGGGACAGAAGTCCTCCGGCGGCCACTGCTACTCCATCCTCCGAATCATCCCTGGTGTCAATGTGTGGGCAGTGGGTGACAGCTGACTCGGTGCAGCTGCCCTAGAAGCAGTGGATCCGCACATTGCTCCGTCCAGCATGCCTGAGGGAGCTTATGACACACACCGCTTCACCCGCCCCTCTCTCCCTGCCTGACACACTGCATCTGGTGGCAGGCAGTGGTGGCAAGTGACATGCTGCATCTGATGGCAGGCGATGATGGTAAGTGACATGCTGCATCTGGTGGCAGGCGGCGGTGGCAAGTGACACGCTGCATCGGATGAGAGTCAACAGTGACAAATGACATGCTGTATCTGGTCGGAGGCGATGGTGGCATACTGCATCTGGTGGCAAGTGACAAGCCTTATATGGTGGCAGGTTGACAGTGGCAAATGACATGCTGCATCTAGGGGCAGGCGATGGTGGCAAGTGACAGGCTGCATCTGGTGGCAGGCGATGGTGCCAAGTGACACACTGCATCTGGGGGCAAGTGACAAGCTCAGGGTTCCCAGTGATTCTGCATTATGGTGAGTTGAACTATTGTATTATATATTACAATGTAGTGATAGAAATAATGTGATTTGATCATCCAGACACCATATTAAGCATGGTGTTGGGATGATTTAAGTGCTAACACCAGCCAGTTATCACCTTTACCGCTGAATTCCCCATCAACCCTGAGACTACATTCCTGGGACTCCTGAGACTACTCCTTGTACTTGGCAAAATTGTCCCTGAATGGCAGTTTGGAAATGTTGTCACCCTACCCTACCCTATGTTGTCACCATACGAGGGCCGCACTGCTTTTCTCAGGCTGTGCATGCTCTCCATCCCCTCCTTGGCAGGCTCCTCCGCACACTCTGCATGGAAAAGATAATTTCGGGTGACAAAGTTTGTAGGCTGTCGAGCAGCCGCTGGTGGTGATGGAGGTCTTCTTGTTAGGTGCCAGCGGGCTGCTTGTTAACCACACTAGCTGGTGTATGTTCCGGGATGGAATGCACGGCCAGAGCGGTGGCGCCTAGACTCTCTCGGCCGAATTGGTAGTAATGGTTAGTTACACATTTTAAGCAAAACGAGTGTTACAATGAAGTTGTCTGTTGTTCATTAATAGCTGTTTCCCCATGACTGCTGCATAAGTGAAGTTATTTGTTTTTTATATTTTTTTTCTATTAAATTTAACACCCAACCTTGTACATGTTGTTAGCTACTTCAGTCACCAACATACGTGCAGTGATGCAAAATCAAAATGGCATGATGCATTTTCATATATATGATCTTCCCATCATGCATCTGTCTTCATTATTTGAAATGTCAAAATTCACTTTGTATGTGTGATAAGTTCATAGTTCTGGAAATTCATATCAGAATAATATTGGATGCTTTTATGTTTGACCTCCTGAGGCTTAAAGTTAATAGGCTGAAGGGCACTACTGGTGTCAGAATAATTAATATACATGTGTCAGTATATATATATATATATGAGTCAATATAATGATAATACAATAATCAATTCAAGTCCATAACGTGCAAAATGTATTAGTGTCATGTGGAATATCCAGAGACCAAGCTGTCAGCAATTCCAGTGTAGAAAAAAAGACTCCTTCACCGCACCACTGCAAGACATCTACTTACCAGACCCAGCTGGTTTATGCACTTATCAGGCTGGTAAATAGTCTCCAATTCTCTGGGCGCATCCCATCTGTGTTATGCTCATTACAAGCAATGAATAAAAGAATGCCACATGGCGTAATCCTGTATCACACTATTTTATTTTTAAAAGCACATCTCGCGATAAAACACTCACTATATATCCATAAAACAAGAGCGTAGCTACGCAGCAACCCCCAGTGTCACTTGTCTCGTATCTCTTCTACCCAGGAACACCTCAGGAGCAGTGAGAGGTTAGAACGGGATTGCAGTGGCAAATTTTATTAATTATGAATACGCTCTTGTTTTATGGATATATAGTGAGTGTTTTATCGTGAGATGTGCTTTTAAAAATAAAATAGTGTGATACAGGGAGACTATTTATCAGCCTGATAAGTGCATAAACCAGCTGGGTCTGGTAAGTAGATGTCCTGCAGTGGTGTGGTGAAGGAGTCTTTTTTTCTACACTGGAATTGCTGACAACTTGGTCTCTGGATATTCCACATGACACTAATACATTTTGCAATTTATGGACTTGAATTGATTATTGTATTATCATTATATTGACTCACAGTGGATTTAATCGTATTATTCATTGTTATACCAAATAATTTTGATGGTATTTTAGATATCTGCAATTTTATAGCGCTGCTAATGTTTTTGGAATTTTATTTCTCTGACATATTTACATGGTATTTGCATGCTCCACGAGCCAGAGTAATAATAAAAAATCTGATAAACAGCACCACGAATTTGACTGCAAGAGGTAATCTAGCAAACTACTGCTATGTAGGCCTAGAATAAGAAGACAGAAAGACAGACAGGAAGATGGGAGTATATGGGTGTAATGGGTACAGGAATCCTTTTTGGGTTTTTTTTAGGGTTACTTTTTACAACTGAGCTGAGCTGTAAACCCTAATCTGTGTCATGCTGAGCTATATACCCTGATCTGTGAGGCTGAGCTATATACCCTGATCTGTGTCATGCTGAGCTCTATACCCTGATCTGTGAGGCTGAGCTATATACCCTGACCTGTGTCATGCTGAGCTATATACTCCAATCTGTGTCATGCTTATCTCTATACCCTGATCTGTGAGGCTGAGCTGTATACCCTGATCTGTGTCATTCTGAGCTCTATACCCTGATCTGTGAGGCTGAGCTATATACCCTAATCTGTGTCATGCTGAGCTATATACTCTAATCTGTGTCATGCTGATCTATATACCCTGATCTGTGTCATGCTGAGCTATATATCCCGATCTATGTCATGCTTAGCTGTATACCCTGATCAATGAAGCTAAGCTATATACCCTGATCTGTAATGCTGAGTTGTATACCCTGATCTGTGTCATGCTGAGCTATATACCCTGATCTGTGTCATGCTGAACTATATACACTGATCTATGTCATGCTGAGCTATATACCCTGATTTGTGTCATGCTGAGCTATATGCCCTGATCTGTGTCATGCTGAGCTATATACCCTGATCTGTGTCATGATGAGCTATATACCCTGATCTGTGTCATGGTGAGCTATATACTCTGATCTATGTCATGCTGAGCTATATACTCTGATCTGTGAGGCTGAGCTGTATACCCTGATCTGTGTCATTCTGAGCTCTATACCCTGATCTGTGAGGCTGAGCTATATACCCTGATCTGTGTCATGCTGAGCTCTATACCCTGATCTGTGAGGCTGAGCTATATACCCTGACCTGTGTCATGCTGAGATATACAGTGCCTTGCGAAAGTATTCGGCCCCCTTGAACTTTTCAACATTTTGCCACATTTCAGGCTTCAAACGTAAAGATATAAAATTTTATTTTTTTGTGAGGAATCACCAACAAGTGGGACACAATTGTGAAGTGGAACGAAATCTATTGGATTGTTGAAACTTTTTTAACTATTAAAAAAATGAAAAGTGGGGCGTGCAAAATTATTCGGCCCCCTTGCGTTAATACTTTGTAGAGCCACCTTTTGCTGCGATTACAGCTGCAAGTCGCTTGGGGTATGTCTCTATCAGTTTTGCACATCGAGAGACTGAAATTCTTGCCCATTCTTCCTTGCAAAACAGCTCGAGCTCAGTGAGGTTGGATGGAGAGCGTTTGTGAACAGCAGTTTTCAGCTCTTTCCACAGATTCTCGATTGGATTCAGGTCTGGACTTTGATTTGGCCATTCTAACACCTGGATACGTTTATTTGTGAACCATTCCTTTGTAGATTTTGCTGTATGTTTGGGATCATTGTCTTGTTGGAAGATAAATCTCCGTCCCACTTTCAGGTCTTTTGCAGACTCCAACAGGTTTTCATCCAGAATGGTCCTGTATTTGGCTGCATCCATCTTCCCCTCAATTTTAACCATCTTCCCTGTCCCTGCTTTAGAAAAGCAGGCCCAAACCATGATGCTGCCACCACCATGTTTGACAGTGGGGATGGTGTGTTGAGGGTGATGAGCTGTGTTGCTTTTACGCCAAACATATCGTTTTGCATTGTGGCCAAAAAGTTTGATTTTGGTTTCATCGGACCAGAGCACCTTCTTCCACATGTTTGGTGTGTCTCCCAGGTGGCTTGTGGCAAACTTTAGACGAGACTTTTTATGGATATCTTTGAGAAATGGCTTTCTTCTTGCCACTCTTCCATAAAGGCCAGATTCGTACAGTGTACAACTGATTGTTGTCCTATGGACAGACTCTCCCACCTCAGCTGTAGTTCTCTGCAGTTCATCCAGAGTGATCATGGGCTTCTTGGCTGCATCTCTGATCAGTCTTCTCCTTGTCTGAGCTGAAAGTTTAGAGGGACAGCCAGGTCTTGGTAGATTTGCAGTGGTCTGATACTCCTTCCATTTCAAAATGATCGCTTGCACAGTGCTCCTTGGGATGTTTAAAGCTTGGGAAATCTTTTTGTATCCAAATCCGGCTTTAAACTTCTCCACATCAGTATTACGGACCTGCCTGGTGTGTTCCTTGGTCTTCATGATGCTCTCTGCGCTTTCAACAGAACCCTGAGACTATCACAGAGCAGGTGCATTTATACAGAGACTTGATTAAACAGAGGTGGATTCTATTTATCACCATCAGTCATTTAGGACAACAATGGATCATTCAGATATCCTCGCTGAACTTCTGGAGTGAGTTTGCTGCACTGAAAGTAAAGGGGCCGAATAATTTTGCACGCACCACTTTTCAGTTTTTTATTTGCTAAAAAAGTTTAAAATATCCAATAGATTTCGTTCTACTTCACAATTGTGTCCCACTTGTTGGTGATTCTTCACAAAAAATTAAAATTTTATATCTTTATGTTTGAAGCCTGAAATGTGGCAAAAGGTTGAAAAGTTCAAGGGGGCCGAATACTTTCGCAAGGCACTGTATACTCTAATCTGTGTCATGCTTATCTCTATACCCTGATCTGTGAGGCTGAGCTGTATACTCTGATCTGTGTCATTCTGAGCTCTATACCCTGATCTGTGAGGCTGAGCTATATACCCTAATCTGTGTCATGCTGAGCTATATACTCTAATCTGTGTCATGCTGATATATATACCCTGATCTGTGTCATGCTGAGCTATATATCCCGATCTATGTCATGCTTAGCTGTATACCCTGATCAATGAAGCTAAGCTATATACCCTGATCTGTAATGCTGAGTTGTATACCCTGATCTGTGTCATGCTGAGCTATATACCCTGATCTGTGTCATGCTGAACTATATACACTGATCTATGTCATGCTGAGCTATATACCCTGATCTGTGTCATGCTGAGCTATATACCCTGATCTGTGTCATGATGAGCTATATACCCTGATCTGTGTCATGCTGAACTATATACACTGATCTATGTCATGCTGAGCTATATACCCTGATCTGTGTCATGCTGAGCTATATACCCTGATCTGTGTCATGCTGAGCTATATACCCTGATCTGTGAGGCTGACTGTATACCCTGATCTGTGAGGCTGAGCTGTATACCCTGATCTGTGAGGCTGAGCTATATACCCTGATATGTAATGCTGAGCTGTATACCCTGATCTGTGAGGCTGAGCTATATACTCTGTCCTGTGATGCTGAACTGTATACTCTGTCCTGTGATGCTGGGGCTGTATACTCCTGACACTATGGGTGGAAGCAAGTGGCATACAGGGGACAGAGTGGGTGGATTCTATAAGGGGTGAGGCTTATGAGAAGCTGGAGGGGTCAAAAAGGAAGGGTGGGGTCTGGCACCCCCATACTAAAACTTCACCAGACGCCACTGTATAAAACCCTTCAAATTGAAAAACAATTGGCTACCTCACTCTACCCTTTCCATCACAGTGATGTTGATTTATTCTATTTTTGTCACGCTGATCGGAAAAGACTGAATTTTCTTAAAACAAATACATTGTCTGAGTACCTTACTTGTGTGGTATGGAGTCAATCTTAAAGCTACTTTCCAGGCTCCCACCTAGTTACATTTTTTCACAGAGATGGGCTTTAATTTCAATTAACTTTTTGGTAAAAAAAAATTAATGCATAATAGCAAATAGCATTGATTCATTTTGTGTAATAACTATCAATGTGTTCTTTTTAATTCTTTATTTAACAATTTTCAACATTACATGACAAAAAAGCATGGGAGCATCAACATTCTACTAGGGATTGCAGTATGGAGTACAGACGATTGTGTATTCACTATTAAGGGCCACATAGGATAGGAGAATCACATACAAAGTCTACACTCCTGCCGCTCCAAGGAAACAAGAATCTCTAATGCCGCGTACCCACGAAATTGGGCCAGCAAAAGACCGATGAGAGATTTTGGTCGGAAAATGCGACCGTGTATATGCTCAATCGGACATTTGCTGGGCGAATTTCAGCCAGCAAAAGATTGAGAGCAGGTTTTCAAATTTTCGGGTGGAAAAAGTTCCGATCGGAAATTCCGATCGTCTCTAGCATATTCCGACGCACAACACTACGCATGCTCGGAAACAATTCGCCACGTGCTCGGAAGCATTGAACTTAGTTTTCTCGGCTCGTCGTAGTGTTGTACGTCACCACGTTCTTGACGGTTGAGAGTTCAGCAAACTTTTGTTTAATCGTGTGTATGCAAGCCAATGAATAGAAGATATATATCTGGACAGCCGCACTCCAAAAAAACGTTGCCTTTTATTCAAAAACACACGCAATCAAAAGTACATGCCACAGCAGACAGGAAGCTTTCCTGTCTGCTGTGGCATGTACTTTTGATCGTGTGTGTTTTTGAATAAAAGGCAAAGTTTTTTCGGAGTGCGGGTGTGCAGATATATATCTTCTATTCATCGCATTCCGCATTGCCAGCACCTGTGGCTTCTCAACCAGTCAAGAGGTTCACTATTGTTTGACCTTCCTGAAGCAGTAATACTCTTTCCTTCTGATTTCTGGACTTTGCAGGTGTATGCAAGCCAAGCTTAAGCGGAATTCCGTCAGAAAAACCAGCCAAGATTTTTCAGACGGAAATTCCACTCGTGTATACGCGGCATTAGAGATACATCGGCTACCCAATTCCTGCCATTAAAAAACTATACAACCCCAGTTGCCGGTATGGGGAAAATAGGCTAAAAAACTATGTGGGGAAAAAAAAAAAAGGCATGAATGAGGAAGAGTAAGAAAGGAAGAGGAGGCAGAAGGGGGGGGGGAGATAACCCCACACTGGATCCGCTGCCTTAGTGGTACCCCAGAAGGACTACATGGAGAAAAAGTGTAGAACTGGTATTTTTGCCTGCTAATGTAATGCAATGTTAATCTATAAGCAGTGTTATAATTTAGTATTTGGCACCATCTAGTGGTCAATACAGGAAATGGACTCCAATTATTTCCATTTTTAGTACTAGAAATATAACAGGAAGTGACTGTCTGTTTACATTTTACTATGACCTACCTACCTAGAATGTCAAGTGACCTACCCATGATCACTCAGTACTGAACTGCATGCTGGGTAGGCTATAAAAGGGCCCGCGTGGTCATTTTCTTTCTCTTTGCTTCTGGACGTGGGACCTGACCACAGGGATCTGTGTATGGGTGTTCAGAAGAACTGCGGCCTGTTCGGTGCGGAGCCACATTTGAAGCCAGAGGAGGACTTCACACCACAGCATGCTGGGACAGCGGTGTGGCCGGATCGGGAAGGATCCAGAGGCACCCTGACGGAGGTAACTGAGGACTCCTGGTGACCTTGTAAAGCGGAACCGCATGACTGCGTGGCAGCAGCAAATAGACTGAGATCTTGTGGAACGGAGACATTCATCTTTTTGGACCCAGTTTGGTGAGAGGGCTGTCGCCCATAGTTTTTTAACGCACTTTTATACATCTAGACTTTTAACAGTGTTGCTGGGACCTGTAGTCCCACAGAGGAGATCTTATTCAAAAGGACTGAGTTTAAGCAGGCCTCAAGCCTACCCTTCACTGTACTGCTGACACTATTATTCAAAGCCAATTGCACCGGAGGCAGTTACAGGTGTACTGCACTACAAGAATAGTTCTAACATTCACCTTACTTTAATCCTTGTTTGTTCAACTGTTGTATTACATTTACTACAACATAAATAGCTAGAAGAAGACAGAAGACTAAGGACTGCATCTCTCATTGCAAGGCCTTGCATCCTTTTAATGCTAAGAGGGACTGAATTGTAAAGTAGAGGGAGTTCCCTAGTAATTGAGTTGTACTTTATTGATTAACTTTGCATTCCTGTGGTTACCAAAGTGTGCTGGAAGTGGGAAGGTACTCAGAGTTAGGGCGTTGTCACTCTCAGCACTAGTCCCAATTGGAGACACACTCTCAGGGATCATCTAAGACAATTTTATATGTACAAACTGTTGTGAATACCTATTGTGCTGTTGCATTACGTTTGTGTGACAGTGCAAATACTGTAATTACTATTTTATACCAGTTCCAGTAAAAACACCTTTTTTGGTTAAGTACAATTGGTGTGAATTGTTGTTCCTTTTCCAGCAGGTGGGACATCGGATACCCAAGTAATAACAAAGGCATATTGTGGGGTTATCCTTTACTATTAGCTTCACACCAACATTGCACCACAGCTGTGTCAAAGGGGTTGAGCCATGTCATTGGGGGTTTAATAGCAGAGTGCAGGCCCAATCAAATTCAGCAGCTCCTTCGAGGGTCAGTGCTACAAAAGTAATTGGCAAGTAAGGATTTATATTCCCAGGAACACGTCAACATGGTCCAGTAGAACCAGATAGATGAGCCTGCATTGTTCTTCACTACCTTTAAGCGCAGCCGTAGGTTTTTCCATTTGGTGAATGTCAGTGAGACCAAATGAACAGACGGAGAGGGGTCCATGCACAGACATTCGAAAGAAGTTTCTGGACTAAAATACATACCTTTCTTCATGATTGAGGAGTTGTTGAAATGTTATAATAAAATAAGGCAGCTGAACCGTCTAATATGCTGTACTTTTGTAAAGTGTTGCATATGTACAAAGATGTACAGTATGTCTTGAATTTGAGCTGCCCTGAATCCCCTGTATGTTTCCTGCCTGTCCTTGATTTTGACTGGTGATGGCAGCATGGCAGCAACTGTGTCTTCCGGCCTCCGGGTACCCAAATATGTGCATTTTATACACTGAATGGGCAAAAGTGCACTTGTGCATTAGGCCTTATACATTTATCAAATCTCACTCCCACTCTTCCTTTGCTTAATAACAGTATTAAGAAGTTTGTAGAGCACTATTATTGCCTATTTCCTCTTACAATTTATTATCTATCTATCTATCTATCTATCTATCTATCTATCTATCTATCTATCTATCTATCTATCTATCTATCGCTATGTTACAGTATTGCTCAGCGGTAGCTTAGATAACAGGTGGTGTCATTGCTGCCAACATTAGCCACCTTTTAGGAATGTTGTTGCAAGAGTCCATATTCTATTAACATGTAATCTTTGTGGCATCCAAGGTTGCATAGCGTGGGCTCTTGCCAACTCCATCATCCATTTACAGCTACAGCGTCAGAACGCCAGTTTTCGAAGCTGTGAAGCACATAATATACACGCCAGTAGTCTGGTTAAAGAATAGATATTTAAAGAAAATCACAAATGTTTTAACCAAAATGTTTTCACTTTTCTCTTTAATGCATTTGGCTATTCCACGTGTTTATAATGCTCCACTTTGTCCCTTTAACCATTAGCAGGATTTGTCAGCTCCATGCCAGTCCTCTGTGAGGACAGACTTAGGGGCTTATGTATAAAGCAGTAATTGTGACATTCTCCAAACATTCAGTGTAGGTGTATCCACCTGATGCAAGTATTTTAAATTACAGTGAGTGGTTTGCCTGCAGGAAATTTATGGTGAATTTCACATTCACTGCTTTATAAATACTCCATTAAAGCATATGTACAAAAATAGAAAGTTGCCCGGACCCTCTCCTGGGTCCATCTTTCTGCAGAGGCATGCTTACCTCCTCCACTGGATAATTGCAGCATGCAAATATCTATGGTGAATAAATCACCATTATACTGTATACTGGGCAGATCCAGTTCCTTCGTGATAAAGTAGTAATGTGCAGTAGTACTAGTAGTAATAACTTTGGATGTTCTATTGGAGCTTATGAAAAAAAGCCCACATATGCTCGGTATGCTGTGGGCCAGTTCCTAAGTGAAGAACACTAAAGAGCTGGATTTGGTAAATGGGATGAATTATCTTGGTTCCACACCATGCTAACATCATTAGATGTCCATTGGGCTTTGAAGTAATAAAATGATTAGCAACAATGAGTCATCACAAAACATCCACCATACAGAGCCCTTTTCTCAATACAGAGGATTCCGTTTTGATTGCAGCCCATGAAGGAGCTTGCAGAGGTCTGTAGTTGTAGGCATGCTTGGAAAGGCTAGGGTAAAGAGGGAGCATTTGTCTCAATTTAATTAAATAGAAATGCTGCAGTGATAACATAAGTAGGCTACCATTACTGAACTTTCATTTTCAAAATGCTATGTGCTTGGCTGCTATATTGTCATGAGCATGCATATGTAAGTATTGGAAGATTGAACATTGTTTAAAGGTCTGCTTTACTTTTGATTGACAGCGCACAGCAGTGGGCAGATCCATAGTTACTCTTCAGTCCAATAGCAGCTTTGGAACCCGACCACTGCAATGCACCATCATTCACAGGCATGAGGACCTGATAGGGAATTAGTCTCAGAGTCTCCATCAGGCTTCACCTACCCAACAGACACAATGGCTGTGAATTTGAGTTGTCAGGTGAATGGAGCCTGATGGGGAACTATTAGACTAATTCCCTATTAGGTCCGCCTTGCCTGTGATTGACGGCGCACGGCAGTGGGGGGATTCCAAAGCCACTGTTGGACTAAATCACAGGCAAGGCAGACCTGATGAGGAACTAGTCTCTCAGAGTTCCCCATAAGACTCCGTCCACTGTCAGTTTAGAGTGACTTTGCATCATTGGTTGCTAGGAAGAGGGTGGTCTTCATCTTAGCAATCAATTAAGTAAATACAAAATACATTTAAACATATTGATAAAGTAATGCACAGATGCACCCCCCCCCCCCCCAAGCCAACTTTGAGTTGGTCTTAGTAGATGCCAGTTTTCTTATCTTCAAACTGGCGGTAATTCTTTCCGAATCTATCACAGCCCTAGTGACAGATTCTAAAAGGGCTCTAGTAACAAATACCTCAATTTGGCATACATGTTACTACTTGTACCAAAACCGACAAAGGCTTTCATGAATTATGTGCAAGCCATATTAAAGGGGCCATACCACCGGAAAAGAGAATTTGCCCCTCTGGCCTGATGTACCGCTCCCTGACACAAAGCTTGTATCCCTTCTGGAGTCAGTTGAGTCCACTCTTCAGAGGAAACCCCCACGTCATAGGGTCTCCTCGACAGGGCATCAGCATCTCTGTTCCCAGTTCCTGGGTGGTATTTTAAGCTGAAGCGGAAACCCGATAGGGTGGCCAACCACCTGTGCTCAGTGGCATCCAGTTTTGCTGTGATGAGTATATACATGAGTGGATTGTTGTCAGTTTTGACCACAAAGTCTGTACCATACAAGTAGTCTTTCAACTTGTCCACCACTGCCCACTTCGGAGCCAAGAATACCAACTTGTGAGTAGGGTAGTTTTTCTCAGCAGGTGCAAGCCTTCGGCTCACATAAGCAACAGGCTGCAGTTATCCATTGTGCTCCTGATACAGTACCCCGCCTAGCCCTTCTCAACTGGCATCAACATGCAGCTCATATGGCTTGGCTGGATTGGCATAAGCCAGAACAGGAGTAGTTGTTAGACTCCACTTCATCTGCTGAAAGGCTTGCTCACACTGGTCGTACACTACACCTGATGTACTGGTGACCTCTAATTTCTTGCCACCCGAACAAGCCAGGAAAGAACAAATACCCCCCAAATGACCCCTTTTTTGAAAGTAGACATTCCAAGGTATTTAGTAAGAGGCATGGTGAGGTTTTTGTTGTCATTTTTTCCCACAATTCTTTGCAAAATTAATTTTTTTCCCCACAAAATTGTCATTGTAATAGGTTATTTCTCTCACATGGCATGTGTATATCACAAATGACACCCCAAAATAAATTCTGCTACTCCTCCTGAGTATTACGATACCACATGTGTGGAACTTTTTCACAGCCTGGCCACTTAGAGAGGCCCAACATGCAGGGAGCGCCATCACGTGTTCTAGGAGCATAAATTACACATCTAACTTGTTGACTACCTATTACACTTTTGAAGGCCCTGGAGCACCAGAACAATGACACGGGACACTGACGTGGCACTGATGACAGATGGCACTGATACGTGTCACTGATGACACGTGACACTGATGTGGCACTGATGACAGATGCCACTAATACGGGGCACTGATGACACGTGACACTGATGACAGATGGCCCTAATATGTGGCACTGATGACAGATGGCACTTATATGTGGCACCAGGGGCGGACTGACAACTCATGGGGCCCCCAGGGCAATAGGAGATTATGGGGCCCCCAGGCAATCAGAGATTATGGGGCCACACAGTATACACACACAGTATACAATCGCACAGTATACACATACATGTACACACAGTATACACAGACATGTTTCTATTGGCTGAGAAGGTACTGGAGAGGTCAGGCTTTGGGATTTTTAGACCAAAAGGATGTCGGTAAGGGACATTTCAGAAACAGATGTAAAAAAAAACACAGATTTTTACATACTGTCCCTGGTTTTAATGAGGCTGGCAACCCTGATGGGGCCCCCTAGTGGCCCGGGGCCCTCGGGAAATGCCTGAGTGGCCGAATGGTCAGTCCACCCCTGTGTGGCACTGATATCATGTGGCACTAATACGTGGCACTGATGAGAGATGGCACTAATACGTGGCACTGATGACAGATGGCACTAATAGGTGGCACTGATGACACGTGACACTGATGACAGATGGCACTGATACGTGGCATTGATGACACGTGACACTGATAACAGATGTCACGTGACACTGACAGGTGGCACTGATGACAGAGGGCACTGATACGTGGCACTGATGACAGATGGCACTGATGACACGTGACACTGATATGGCACTGATGACAGATGGCACTATGTGGCACTGATGACACGTGGCACTATGTGGCACTGATGACACGTGGCACTGATGACAGATGGCACTTATACATGGCACTGGGGACAGGTGGCACTGGGGACAAATGGCACTGGGGACAGGTGGCACTGGGGACAGGTGGCACTGGGAGCAGATGGCAGTGGGGACAGATGGCAGCGGGATAGATGGCACTTTTTTTTTTAGTTATTTTTTTTAACTTATGGCTGCTGCAGCCGTTCATCTCTCCCTCCTCACATTCTGTCTCTTTGCGAGGAGGGAAAGCGGCGCTGAGAGATGATCTCATATGTTTACATATGAGATCATATCTCATTGGACACGCCGATCGCTCTGTAAACGGCCACTGTGATTGGCCGTTTACAGCGATCTGTGACTGGCTGTGTCCGAGGGACAAGGCCAGCACAGAACTTCCCCGATGTGTGCTATCAGGAGCGCGCATTGCGGAAGTAAACAGGAGGACATCCAGGGACGCACTCCTGGCAGGGAGCGTCCACGCTGTAGCCGTCTTTCGGCTATAGCGCGGGCGCCAAATGGTTAAAGGGGTTGTATGTTTTTTCACCTTAATGCATCCTAGGCATTAGGATGAAAAAACTTTTGGCAGTCACCGGTCCCCCAGCCCCCCCGTATTACTTATCTGAGCCCTGTAATTCCCACGGGACGCTTCTCCTACGGGGTTGAAGCGAGGAGGAGCCGTGGAGCCGCAGAGGGACCCCAGAAGTGGAGGATCGGGCAATCATTGCTGGCACTGGTGGACACTTAATTGTAATCAGGGCACTGATGATCAGTGCCCTGATTACATACCTAGCTGTCCCCTGTGAGGAGATGCCGCTGATCGCCTCTCCTCTCCTTACACTTTCTCACTGTCATTGTGAGGTGAGGCGCACCGATTACCGGCATCTCTGTGCTTACATGTGACCGGCTGTGATTGCACACAGCTGATCACATGGTTAAAGAGCCACGGCCACGGCTCTTTACACAGATCGGGGTCGTGCCTTGTCCTAGGACACGGCACGGCCACGGTCCCCGCACTGCGCGCCCCCGGGGGCGCACGACAGCAGTCGTTCTGGGAGGCCGTTATATGACGTCCACCCAGAACGAGAGGCGAGGGCGGCAAGTAAAGATTACTAACTGGCACCATCTAGTGGGCAAAAACTGAATTTAAAATTGATGTTAATAAATACCAGCTTCTATATACAAAGGTGTATCGTATCTAGAATGGATTAAAAACATGGACCTTATGCACATACCAAAAATATAAATGTATTGGGGAAATTTTAATGTCCATACACTTCGGGATCCCAACAAAATCCAACAATCCCATTATTACCAGGCTATAACAAATGCATTACTGATGTCTTAAATATTCCCTTTCAAATGTGAATATCTAAACGCACCCCTAAGTCTTCATCCCATCTTTAGCGTATTAATTCTAGGTTGATAGGATTATATTTAATATTTGATATTTAATATATGGAGTTGAATGGGAGAAAAATTTATAATTGGATATGAAACTGTTTACATCCATTTCTACATTTAGCCCCCTGGGCATTAATGTACCCATCTGGTATATTCATCTCGATTCATTTGGGGAAATGGCTCTTCTCATGTTTGTGCCCCTCCAATGTTTTTCCACTCTGTCTATTCCATAGAATTTCAACTGTCTGGGGTCTCTATTGTGATGAAATCTAAAGTGATTAGATAGGCTATGCTGGAGAAATCCTTTTTTGATATTGTTAATGTGTTCTCTTAATCTAATATTTAATTGCCTCGTTGTTCTGCCAATGTACTGTAAACTGCTACTACATTCCAAGAGATAAGTGACATGGGTGGTGTCACATGATATGAAGGTTTTTATGTCATAGATCTTTCCTTTGGTGTTAGATTGAAATTTGGTAGTTTTCCTTTTTCTGTTACTGGAGCATGTTCTCATACCTCCCAACTTTTTGAGATGGGAATGAGGGACACCTATCAGCAAAAGTATGCAGGCATTGGACACACCCCTTACCACGCCCCCTTAAAGGAGAATTGTACAAAAAACAAGATTGGTTAAACCCACAAGTGCTTTTTTTTAACCACTACTATTCCTTTATATTGCCTTTTGGAATTTACAAATGCAGAAATTTAGAATTTGGATGAAAGGTTAAGCACTGGGAAACACTTTTTGAAAGAAAAAAAAGTTTATTGTATATACAACTATATAGATCAGACCAAAATGAGGGACAAATGAGGAGGACAGAGGGACATTGCTCGAAATCAAGGACAGTCCCTTGAAATCAGGGACAGTTGGGAGCTATGTGTTCTGCATATCATGCATCTACCACAACTGAAAAAACCTTCACTGTTTAGGAAGGTAACATTCTTTCTAGGAGGATCTGGTATGTTCCTCACCAGCTTATTTCTAAGGGTGGGTGGTCTCCTATAAACTAAACACCTTTTGCAGCTGGAGTTACAGCCTGTGGGACCACAGAGCCCAGCAGTCCTCATAATGTTTGCACACTTCTCAATGGGATTCTGGGATTTCTGATGGCTCAGTGAGGACAACGCAAGCCACAGTGATACAGCCAGTGGGACTACTAAGCCCAGCCACCCTCCCAAAGCGCATCCGACTTCTGTTATGGGAGTCCAGGATCTCTGGTGAGTGAGAGAGCACACAGAGGGGAGCATGAATTTTGCACTGATGTTTGTCTTGGAACTTTGCACTTTATACTGCACATCTGATTAAGTTGAAGTTGCACTGGAAAAACCTACTTGGATTCAAATGAACTTTATATATTTATTTATTTGTTCACTGAAATTTATGGACTTTATATATTATTATTTTATATTTTATATTTGATATGAGTTTTTATGATTGATTTGGTGATGTATTAGTATAGTATATGGTAGTGCTCTTATGCCCCATACACACGGTCGGAAAATCCGACCACAAAATCCATCGGATTTTATCCGACGGATTTAGTCCGACACTGGTGTTGCATACACACGGTCGGACTTTGTTGTCGGAAAATCCGATCATTCTGAACGTGGTGACGTTTGTTGCCTACGACGGGACTACGTAGAGGCTAGTAGCCAATAGCTTTGGTCTTGTAATGTGATCTGAGCATGCGTGGCACTTTGTCCGTCGGAATTCGCTACACACGATCGGAATTGGTGTGATCGGACTTTGTTGTCAGAAAATTTTTCCAGCAGGAGATAGAACTTTGTCCGTCGGACAATCCGATGGAAACTGTCCGATGGTGCCTACACACGGTCGGAATTTCCGACAACATTGTCCGATAGGACAGAATCCATCGGAAAATCCGACCGTGTGTATGGGGCTTTATGCTGTTCACAAGTTGAATATACAGTGCCTTGAAAAAGTATTCACCCCCTTAGCATTTTTCATGTTTTTTTGTCTCACAACCCAGAATTAACATGGATTGTTTGAGGATTTGCATCATTTAATTTACAGAACATGCCCACAACTTTGAAGATGTTTTTTTTTTTTTATTGTGAAGCAAACAACAAATAGGACAAAATAACAGAAAAAGTCAATGTGCATAACTATTCACCCCTCTAATGTCAATACTTTGTAGAGCCTATATCACAGCTCCAAGTCGCTTTGGATAAGTCTCTATGAGCTTGCCACATCTTATCTTACCTTTGGGATTTTTTGCACATTCCTCCTTGCAAAACTTCTCCAGCTCCTTCAAGTTGGATGGTTTGCGCTTGTGAACAGCAATCTTTAAGTCTGACCACAGATTTTTTATTGGATTGAGGTCTGGGCTTTGACTAGGCCATTCCAACACATTTACATGTTTCCCCTTAAACCACTCAAGTGTTGCTTTAGCAGTGTGTTTGGGGTGATTGTCCTGCTGGAAGGTGAACCTCTGTCCTAGCCTCAAATCACACACAAAGTGGTACAGGTTTTACTCAAGAATATCCCTGTATGCTGGCAGTTCATTTGGACTTAACTTTATTCTCTGCATCAGCAAACCTTACAATCTTTGAATATTGACATATATAGTTATAGGAAAGAAAAACAATGCTTGGGTGTGTACAGGATATAATGCCCATCTTGCAATACTTCTCAAGTGTGCTTAATTAAGCCTATAAGATGGAGAACAGGCACAAACAGTTCTTTGATAATTCCAACATTTCCCTCCTCTTTGTGGCTGTTGTTCATCTGCAGTAGTTTTCAAACACGGTGCCTGTGTTGGACACACTTTCAGCTTGGTCACCATCAATCGCAGTTTCAGCTCCAACATCATCATAAGTCTCATCTGAGGCAGGGACTGTCTGATACATAGTTCTTGTCATTGCCATCTCAATCAGTTTTTGTGATAGAATGCAAGGGATGCAACAGCATCTACAGGTTACCAATACAGCCAACACTATGGCAATGGAGATCAGTGCTGATGTGATGAATCCGGTATGATTTTCCAGACCATCCTTCCAACCAGGATGGAAATGGGTCATTTATTCCGGAGTTCTCGGCCAGTTCATTCGATAATGCAGTGAGGCCCTTGATTACCCAAGTTACAATTCCACCTGGAGCTGTATTATTGGGAATGAAAGTACAGCACAGGCTCCCAAACATTTTACACACTCCTAATCTTTCTTCTAACACCATGTCTAGTGCCATTCTATATTGCCAAGCTATAAGTGATGTGGGAGATAGTTGTTCAGCTAGAACTTTAACTGCATCGCTAGTATAATTTACAAATCTCTACTGATTGTAATAAATGTAATTTATCCAGTTAACATTCTTATTTATCATACTCCACCAGAAGAACAGAGACTCAAACCCTGCTGCCACTTAGTTCCTGCCCTTAAACTCAAAAATGCACTCTCCGCGGGACCCCATGGCATCAATATAGAGGCGTCTCTCTGCTCCCGTGGGTGGCTTTCCTTCCACGGGGATTCTGAAAGGAGGCGTAGGGGCATAGCAAGCTGGACCAAAGCGCAATCGCCTCGGGCATTGGCTGGGATCCTGGCTCTCAGTTTTCTGTCACCACACAACCACCAAACATTAGCCCTCTGGGTATCATGTTCAGCCCAGCCACCTTCACCGGGGAATTGTCTCAAGTCTGTTCCGCTCTCAGTCCCCGGGAGTGCAAAACAAGAATAGTCACCAGGATATGCCGTGACCATTGGGGGTATTTGAGGTCTCTGAACCTGGAGAAACAACAAACTCAAAGTATGACAGGATGTATTAATATTAGGTGTGTAACCCTTGTTGTACAGTTTTAACATGCATTGTAGTCCTTCAGGATCAGTTTGATCATCTAATGGAAAAGGTACTGTAGCCAAGTGAGGCCTGGCTCCAGCGCATACCAGGCAATTTCCCTTTTTAGTGTCCTAGCGGTATATCTCAACCATTCCAGCCACTCATTCTTATCTAGGTAACCTGTCTCCAAAGGTAATCTACCTTCCAATGTCAGATTAGTGAACCTAACCACAGGGCCCATTTGCTCTACTACTGTTTTTGGAAGCCCTTCTGTCTCCTGTTCAATCTGGGTCTCTGTCTAATTTTCCCTTTTAACTACAAGGAAGAAACCCCCCATGGGATCAGTTCCAGTGACATATATGCTGATGACAAACAGTCTCTGGTCCCCTAGTTGGGGTTCTGTCAGTGAGATCAGCAACTGATTACAGTTCCTGGTGATTGCAAGGGGAGTTTGCAGTTCTTGTTACTGATAGTCTGGTCTTTAGTCCTTTAGCAGGTTCTCGTACTCCTGCATAGGGCTCCCATGGGTTGGTATACCCTCAATCTGGGTTAGCCGTTGTCCATAGAGCAGATTTCCATGACCAATGTAGCCTAGATAATACCCCCCAGGCTGATACAACCATATATTACCCCTTACTAGGGATGAGCCGAACACCCCCCCGTTCGGCTCGCACCAGAACCCGCGAACGGACCTAAAGTCCGTGCGAGCTTTAGAACCCTATTAGTTATAATGGATGCGAACGTTCGAAATTAAAAGTGCTCATTTTAAAGGCTAATATGCATGTTAATGTCATAAAAAGTGTTTGGGGACCTGGGTCCTGCCCCAGGGGACATGTAGCAATGCAAAAAAAATTTTTTAAAACGGCCGTTTTTTCAGGAGCAGTGATTTTAATAATGCTTAAATTGAAACAATAAAAGTGTAATATTCCTTTAAATTTCGTACCTGGGGGGTGTCTATAGTATGCCTGTAAAGGGGCGCATGTTTCCCGTGTTTAGAACTGTCTCTGCGCAAAGTGTCATTTTTGAAAGTAAAAAAGCTATTTAAAATCACTCGCGGCTAATGTTAATTCACGGCTCCCGTAACACAGAGAACAGTGATTCATTGAAACTCATTCATAAAAAAAAGTCATTGATAAAAAATAAAAAAAAAATGAAAAAAAAAAAAGCGTAGGGGTCCCCCCAAATTCAATAACCAGGCCCTTCAGGTCTGGGATGGATATTAAGGGAAACCCCAGCCAAAAAAAAAAAAAAAAAAAATGGCGTAGGGTCCCCCTCAAAATCCATACCAGACCCTTGAGGTCTGGTATGGATTTTAAGGGGAACCCTAGCTAAAAAAAATGGCGTGGGGTCCCCCTCAAAATCCATACCAGACCCTTATCCGAGCATGCAACCTGGCAGGCCGCAGGAAAAGAGGGGGGGACGAGAGCGGCCCCCCCTCTCGCCTGAACCGTACCAGGCCACATGCCCTCAACATTGGGAGGATGCTTTGGGGGTCTAAGACCCCTAAAGCACCTTGTCCCCATGTTGATGAGGACAAGGGCCTCTTCCCCACAACCGTGCCCGGTGGTTGTGGGGGTCTGCGGGCGGGGGGCTTATCGGAATCTGGAAGCCCCCTTTAACAAGGGGACCCCCAGATCCCGCCCCCCCCCTGTGTGAAATGGTAAGGGGGTACAAAAGTACCCCTACCATTTCACCAAAAAAGTGGCAAAAATGGTAAAAATGACAGGAGACAGTCTTTGACAATTCCTTTATTAAAATCTTCTTTCTTCTTTCTTCATCCTTCGGTTTCTTCATCTTCTCCTTCCTTCATCTTCTTCCATTTTCTTCTTCCTCCGATCCGCTTCTTCTTGCGCTGGTCTTCTCGTCCTTCTCGTCCGGCATCTTCTTCCGTCGGCGTCGGCGTCTGTGTCGGTGTCGGTGTCTTCTTGGGCCGCTCCGCGCAATGGGAGGCTCCCGCTGTGTGAGGCTCCGCTCCATCTGACAGGTCTTTTAAAACGGAGGGCACCTGGTGACCCCGCCCCCCTCTGACGTCATGGGGAAAGCCATCATGGAATTCCCATGACGTCCCTGTGCGTCAGAGGGGGCGGGGTCACCAGGTGCCCTCCATTATAAAAGACCTGTCAGACGGAGCGGAGCCTCACACAGCGGGAGCCTCCCATTGCGCGGAGCGGCCCAAGAAGAGACAGAGACACCGACACGACGCCGACGCCGACGGAAGAAGATGCCGGACAAGAAGGACGAGAAGACCAGCGCAAGAAGAAGCGGATCGGAGGAAGAAGAAAATGGAAGCAGAAGATGGAAGAAGATGAAGGAAGGAGAAGATGAAGAAACCGAAGGATGAAGAAAGAAGAAATAAGATTTTAATAAAGGAATTGTCAAAGACCGTCTCCTGTCATTTTTACAATTTTTGCCACTTTTTTGGTGAAATGGTAGGGGTACTTTTGTACCCCCTTACCATTTCACACAGGGGGGGGGGCGGGATCTGGGGGTCCCCTTGTTAAAGGGGGCTTCCAGATTCCGATAAGCCCCCCGCCCGCAGACCCCCACAACCACCGGGCACGGTTGTGGGGAAGAGGCCCTTGTCCTCATCAACATGGGGACAAGGTGCTTTAGGGGTCTTAGACCCCCAAAGCATCCTCCCAATGTTGAGGGCATGTGGCCTGGTACGGTTCAGGCGAGAGGGGGGGCCGCTCTCGTCCCCCCCTCTTTTCCTGCGGCCTGCCAGGTTGCGTGCTCGGATAAGGGTCTGGTATGGATTTTGAGGGGGACCCCACGCCATTTTTTTTGGCTAGGGTTCCCCTTAAAATCCATACCAGACCTCAAGGGTCTGGTATGGATTTTGAGGGGGACCCTACGCCATTTTTGTTTTTAGCTGGGGTTCCCCTTAATATCCATCCCAGACCTGAAGGGCCTGGTTATTGAATTTGGGGGGACCCCTACGCTTTTTTTTTTGTTTTTTATTAATGAATGACAGTTCTCTGTGTTACAGGAGCCATCAATTCATTAGCCGCGAGTGATTTTAAATAGCTTTTTTCCTGCAAAAATGACACTTTTTTGCAGGGAAAGTTCTAAGCACAGGAAACCTGCCCCCTTCACAGGCCACCTATAGACACCCCCCAGATGTGATACTGCAATGCTGTTCTAACAGCATGCACACACATATCCCCAGAAATAAAGCACATATTGTCAGCAGCACACTAACACGCTGACACGCTGACACTGAGTGAAACATAATATGCGAGGCCGCCGGCACGGCGGCCTCTTATACCGTGGGGCGTGTACTAAAGCCCCTGAGCTATAATTGGCTACAGGCATCCTGCCTGTAGCCAATTATGGCTCTCCTCGCTGCCGGCGCTGTGATTGGCCAAGCATGCGGGGTCACAGTGCATGCTTGGCCAATCATCAGCCAGCATTGCACTGCGCGGGCCGCAATGCATTGCGGGGCCGCTCGCATCACACGAATTTGATGCGAGCGGCCCCAATAGTTCTGGGCTCGCCGAGCAAGCGAACACCCGGTGCTCGATTCGAACATGGGTTCGAATCGAACACCGGGCTCATCCTTACCCCTTACTTAACCTTTAAATAAGAGACCACACCATCTTGTGGCGTAAATGGCCGCAACGGCCTTTTATTAAACGTAAACTCCAATTAAAACTCAGATATAAATACCAATACCTATAACACATATAAACCCATAACCATCAGTTACACCCTGTTTGTTGGTCAGTGAGGGAGCTAAGTACTAAACGTACATATAATTCTCTGTATATATATATATATGTAACCACCAGGGGGCACTGCGGGATTTTCCGTAACCAACTGGCCTCCACCTGTATCGCCCGGAGACAAACACCTTTCCTGAAGTGCACAACGAGTAATCATCAGATAAATTTGATGTACTACACCGGAGGGGCCATCTAATGATGAGCCCCCCACAGGAGGGGCCATCTAATGATGAGCCCCCCACACACCGGAGGGGCCATCTACTGATGAGCCCCCACACACCGGAGGGGCCATCTAATGATGAGCCCCCCACACACCGGAGGGGCCATCTAATGATGAGCCCCCCACACACTTACCACCTCCATAACTGCTACCGTCACTGACCAAACAAACAAACACCGCCATAGCCTGAAAGGGTGACACCTCATCCTTGAAGGCACCTCCACACCCGCAGGGCCGACTGAATCCCCTCCTACAAACCCAAAGACCAAAGGACAATGCCCACGTCTGTTAAATGGACCCTTTCTCCCATCCAAAGCCCACGTTCGTCCTCAGCACCCTGTGACGCAAATCACAACCCCCTTTGCCCAGACTGACCATACTATCAACGTGTCCGGGAATGTCACCCACAGGTCGGTCATAACCGCTTCTATGTCCACAATCAGCACCCTGACTGTCCGAAACTCCCATTTCGCCACCACCACCTTAAATGCCCCTTACCTTAAAATGGCCAATCCACCCTGCAACTCGCTCAACCTCTGGGACCACCCTGCCCCACATCCTTCCTGGTCTACCCAACCACTGTATGGTCGTCTCCCTACCAGACATACCCAACTACCTCCCACCTGGTCCCGCGTCCCCCCTCCGAACCTCCTAACACACACATGAGTGTCAGAACTTCCAGACGAGGCGTAGTAGCCCTCCTTCTAAAATGACAAACATAGTGTAATTGACATGTACCATCTCTAACTCCTCTTAACAGGTACCAGGTACTAAAACAGGCAGATATTCGTAGCAAAATGCACTCCTCCTACCTATATACATATATATATATATATCAATTTATATATATATATATATATATATATATATATTTTTTTTTTTTATATACAGACCCACTGAAGCCCCTCTATGCTTGGAATCGCTTAGATTCCCCTCTCCCCCTCCGTCGCACATCCACCTCATCCAACCCGAACCTGGCGGCCTCCGTAAACCGCCCCAATCCGGAAGGAGTGTGAGGCGTAGGCAGACTCTCCATCCCCCCAAACATATCCGAAAATAAAACGTGTCCCTTTTAGCCATCATCAACACACCAACACCCTGCTGTCGTATACGACAACCACTTCCAACCCTAAGCAACCTGCCCCCGTTTTTTTTTTTTTAACTGTCCCACTAAAGCTACTCAATTCTCCAACGTCCTTGTCCGCCTCATGTCCCTCGTCCTAGGATCCTTACGGTATCCCTTAATGGCCTGTTTTCCCAACCCACCTTCGACCAAACTCCCCCACCTTTTTTTTTTTAATTGAAACAACAAAGGCCAACCCCGCCAACTTCGGTATTGTGGACGATGCTGACTGCCTGCCTTCCATGTTCCTGGATACAAAATACAACCAGGAGCCGACTGAAGGCTCACCCCACCAACCTCCGCCCCTTTCAACAACACCATTGAATTTTCTACCCCGGAATCTGCACCGCATAGACAAACCCTTTTTTACTCACAATCAGTTCAACCCCAACCGTCGCATCAACCAAATGCCAGGTTGTGAAAACACCGACCCGCTATTGCTGACCTGCACCACCCCCTAGTATCACAGTTACCTCTCAATTTTAATATTAGTGCTCCCTCAATTACCATACAAGTACCACGGAAAAAAGTTCCAGGCGCGCAAACTTACGAAGAAACCCAGCACCACCCCCATCTGTGGCCACAGCTCACCTTCCCTAATCCCTGGAATTACACCCCGTATCCAGTAGCTCCTGCGTCGTCTGTAACCAACTCAGCAGTGAAGTTGCTCACCAGGCCCGACCTCCCAACCAACCTCCCGTAAAACTCAGCCAAAATTGTATACCATACCTGGGGTCATCCCTGTGTTCCCCTTACAAACGGGACCCTTCACCCCTGCCGTGGCAGGCGACATCCGCCAACCAAAATTCTTCCCCATAGGAATGATCCTGCCCGCGAATTTCAATATTCTTAAGAAAGATGTCCCACGCAGAAAATTCATCCCCCGAATGGATGACGGCTTCATGCCTGCCATATCCCTAACCACCCGTTCTAACATGAACTATCTGCTTCCATCGGACAACAGGGGTAGAACCGCCCCTGGGAATCACCGATCGACCTAAAACTGCTCTTGCCACCAACACCCGCGCGCTAACACTGTCCGGACAAACCAGAATTAGCTTAAAATAGGCTCCAACCCCGATCTACCCATCAGAGCCCCTTGACCGCCTGGCCGCCCCTACCTAACCGCCGCTTTCCCCGACGTGTAATATACCGCCCTCGCCTCAGGATCAATGAGACGTTTTCCTACCCCCTTTGGGAAAAGATCAATGGCTTAGCCAACCTAACTTATTCGAATCTTTTTTGTGCAACCCCAGCCTATAGCGGGGACACCACTAAAGGAACCAATGGTATGACCTTACATGGCCCTGCCATTCGCCCCGCGCCTCCCTGATGGCCACTTTTTCCCCACACCACCTCCTGGTGCTGTCAGGCCGAACGCAAGTTGTTAGCCAAAGGGGAAACAACCGTCATCGTGTAAGGAATTCCAAAAAAAAACCTTTGAAAACCGGCCTTAAACCGTACCGCCGCAACCCTGTCTTGGTACAACTACAGGAAAGCTGCCTACTGACTTCCGGCCCCCTGAGTCGTCCCTCTGGTTACCGGACTCCCCGGTACGTTTTCCTCTTATGACTCACCTAGCGATTGTCCGCGTTCCTCCACACGCGCGCCTTCACGCCAACTTACCGGTCCCACCAAAATTTGTACAGTCCAACGTTGGACTGCCAGCACACTCCCCATTTTCTGCCGGCCGGTGATACCGAGGGGTGGACACCTCCGACCCCCCCTAAAATGGCCGGGCTGGCGTGTTCTCACACACCATCAGCCTACACCCAAGACTAACGTCCCCAATAGGTTTCCCTAACGGCATCCATGTAATAGAACCATCCTGCACATTGCTGGGGGTTCTCTTCTCCAATTACCCCTGCTACCGTGGCGAACACTTACCCTCAATTCGCAAACGTCCTCGGAATCCAGCGGAACATCCTCTTCTCCTCGTCGTCTTAATTAGTATCCCCCGACTTCCTCTTTCCAGATTAAACTTCTCTAAGGGCCATACGGAGAAAATCTCCACACCTTCCCCTTTTCTCCTTCCCTACCGTTCCCAGTGAGAGCCTCTTGGTCTCCAAACCAGACATACCTCGCCTTCCGCTACACCCACCAACCGCCCGACGACAGCTCTAACTGACGGATCCGCAGCCCCCTTTTTCGGTGGTACTCACCTTCACCCCTACTTCTTCCTTGAGGGTGATTGGTCGTGCTGGAGACGGACCACTAGTGCCCGCAGGCCCCCTAACTCCTGTAACAGCCGCTCCTTGCCTAAAGCATTCCTCGCCCGAGAATTGACTTATTAACGTCAAGGTGGGGTTCTGAACCAGCGACCTTCATTATTTCTATCCCAGAGTGCTAACCGCTCCACCACCGTGCTTACCCACGCGTTTGGCCAGTAACCGCCTTCGGCGGCGCTGGAGGCGGAGCCCTGCCCTCCCCACCAGATACAACCCCCCAATAATCTTCGTAAAAAGGCAACATTGAACGCATTAATATGATTAGACTTACCGGCCTGTCTGGGAGTCCCCCCCCACAGCCGTTGTAACACTCTCCAACGATGCGAGATGGCGCCTGTGCTCCTCCTCATCCTCCGACAGTTCACCTTCCTTCTGCCCCGCTCACTTCCTCCTGCTGAGACAAAAACGGCGGCCCCCTGTGGAGGGACCCCTGGATGTCAAGCGCCTCCGTCCACCCGCAGTAAGCGCCGCTGCTATCAGGCCGACCCCCCAGCCCACCCAGACACAAGCAGTTGGGCCGGTCCCGGCACCACTCCTGCCCCGTGACCCGTCTGGTACTGCCTGGTGGCGTCTGCTCCCCGCTGCGGTCGGTCTCACTGCAGCCATCGGCCCGTTTTTCCGTTCGTCATCCCCCCTCGCTCGTGCAGAGCTGCTGGGGGACCTGTAGCTGAAAGGCTCCGTCTCGGCTCCTTTGCTGGGGGGGGGGGTGAGTGTTCCCCCTTTTTTGGGCTCCCGTTACCCCTGAAAGGCCCCCGCCCGACCATGCAGCATACCTGCACGCCGGCCCGGCGATCCAGCCGCGTGTGTCCATTCCGCCGACATCCGGTCCCGCCGCGATCCTCCCGTTCTCCGCCTGCCTCCCGGTCCCAGTTGTAGGCCCACACGGCCGCGGCCCGGTGCTGTAGTCCGCCTCTCCTGTGGTGGACGCCGCCATCCGTAGCCCTCCACGAGGTCCCAGCCGCCATCTTGAAAAGGGGAAAACGAGGTCCCGCACGATCTTCCGGTCGTCCGCCTGCATCCCGGTCCCAGTTGTAGGCCCGCACGGCCTCGGCCCGGTGTTGCAGTCAGTCCGCCTCTCCTGTGTTGAACGCTGCCGTCAGAAGCCCTCCACGAGGTCCCGGTCGCCATCTTAAAAAAGGAAAGAACAAGGAGCAGTGTAAAACTGCCTCCTCGTGTGCTGCCACCTTCCTGACTGAGGCCTTTAGTCAGAGGGCCGCCCCC
This sequence comes from Lithobates sylvaticus, assembly GCA_028564925.1. Classification (NCBI taxonomy): domain Eukaryota; kingdom Metazoa; phylum Chordata; class Amphibia; order Anura; family Ranidae; genus Lithobates; species Lithobates sylvaticus. Next base: position 103,906,788 of record CM053034.1, on the reverse strand, counting down.
TCTTTTATACGGCCACTCCCCCTGCTGCTTACAAGGCCAGCCCTGCCTGGCCACACCCCTTCTCATCCTCCCTGTGTGTCACTAGACACACTGTCATGTCCGGCCCTCTACTACTACCATTGCCCTGCGTTCCATTCTCGTTCCGGCCCTCCCTGGAGGTACAACCAGTTCCCCATAATGGATAACATATATATATATATATATATATATATATATATATATATATATATATATATATATATATATATATATGTAGCGCCCTTCTCCTAATGAGCAGACGCTTTTGTTCTTTTAAATTTAGTTGCCTGAAGCTGCAGTTGGGCTCAGGCTAATTATTCTAAAAGTTCTGGTTTCTGTGCCAGTTCGGCTGGGTTGCACTGGTTTTCACTTGACCGTTGGTGTTGCTGTCACCGCCGGTAAGTGTGGAAACGCAGCAAGCTGGATGTATTAAATGCCACCTCTTGCTCAGAAATAGCAGAGTGGGAGTGTTTCCTTCTGTGAATTCTGGGAGAGGGTATTTAAGGTACGGATGCCATTTTTTAGAAAAAGAGGAAAGAGAAAAGGAGAGAAGAGGTTCTTCTTCCTGCCACGGTCCGCTATCCCGACCTCATGGCCCTCCTGGCCTGGGGTGGGTACAGCATGATCCTGCACCTCAAGGCTGGCTGGCTCGAGGCTTTGCAACTGAGAGGGTGGGCCCAAAGAAGTCTTGGGGCATACTGATCCAGGGGTGGTCCTGTGCTGTCTCGCCTGCGGAGAGAGGCCAAGAAAACTGGAGGATCCAGGGGAGGACTTTCCTAAGAGAGGACCAAGCGCATGGCTGGTGTCTCTGGAGGAGCCTGGAAACTCAGTTAGAGGACGCAACCCGGATTAACACTCATACAGTATCGCCAGATCGGCTGAAAGAGACTGGTACTGTATGGCAGTTCTTTAAATCTTCCAAGATCTCTCAGTAATGCTTCAATTGAATTGACAAGTCTGTGGCAGAGACTTTGTTGTGCATCTCACCGGCTGCTAGGTCAAGTGAGAGGGGCCCCTCCGGTGATTGCTGAATCCAGTCTGTGGAGCTGTTTGTCCTCTGGATTCTACTAATACCTTTAGCCCAAAATTACCAGGTGCCTGAACTCCCCCTTAACCCTCTGACCCTCTATTAAAAGACTTTGTGTTTATTCTAAATAAATAAGTAAAAAAGGACTAAGTGTCGGAACTAACATTCTTTGGGCCATTTTCCAACGGGACCTCTGAGACGGAGAAGCGAGCAAGTGAGGTAACGGTAAGCCCAAACAAAACCAGCAGCTCCTTTGGAGGTTAGTGCTACATATATATATATATATATATATATATATATATATATATATATATATATATATATGATCCCACTAGGTTCTGTGCTTGTTGATAACTCCCACAGTCCACCAATTGACACACGTCAGTCTCCCTTCAGAACCAGGGTGTTTGAGACCCACATTCATCTTGACTGTGGCTTCCCAAGGGGTAGGGTAGTGGAGACTTTAATGGTTTGAGACAGGTTGTACCTATCGTTCAACCCCCCTTTGTAGCCGGACTTCCTGGGTTGCCACAGTAACCTTTTCCTACTCTGCCTGATAAACCTTTTTACAGTGGGACTGGTGAATCCAAGTGGATCTTTCTGCTATCCTTACTGCGGTAGGGGTGTTCAAAAGGACCTGGAAATGCCCTTTCCATCTGGGTGTGTGCCAATGCTTCTTAATGACCTTGATCAGTACCCAATCACCTACTTGAACTTTCTCATCTGTCTGTACTGGTCCTTCTGGAAATGAACAAACATCATTAATTAGTTTCTGTTTCAACAATTTAGTCATATATTCTGCTAAACTGTGTTCTGTTTCTTCCCCTGATGATATATCTGGAAATAAGGGTATTTTATATGGCCTACAATGCATCATTTCAAAAGGACTCAATCCTTCCTTATTAGGTGTTACGTGCATGCTCAGAACAGCTAATGGTAAGTAATACATCCAATTCTTCCCTGTTTCTTGCATAGCTTTTCTTGGTTTGCTTTTTAGTATACCATTGTGTCTCTCAACCAGCCCTGCTGATTGTGGGTGGCAGGCGCAGTGATATTTTACCTGTATTCCCATAGCCTCAGTTAAGTGTATAATTGTTTTGTTCACAAAGTGTGGGCCATTGTCTATGTATATTTTCTCTTGGCCAAGGTTGGAAATTGCAACAAGCTGGGTGTATTGAGTGCCCCTTTGCCCAGAAACAGTCAGTGGGTGTGGTCTGCCCGCTGTGAATTCTGGGAGAGGGTACTTAAGGGACAGACCTCGTGACCGGGTGTGGTTCCGACCTGATGGCCCTCCTGGCCTAAGGTGTATTGCTGCCTAGGTAAGCTAAGTTGCTAAGTTGTCTCGGGCCAGCTGGCACGAGGCGTTGTTACTGAAGAGGTAGGCCCAAAAGTCTTGGGGCCTACTGATCCAGGGGTGGTCCTGTGCTGTCTTGCCTGCGGGAAGAAGCCAAGCCACTGGAGGATCCAGGGGAGGACTTTTCAGAGAGAGGACCGAGCAACAAGGCCGGTGCCTCTAGAAGAGCCTGGAGACTCAGTCCGAGGATGCATCCCGGGTCACCTACCACACAGTACCGTTGGTTCGAAGAAAGGAAACTGGTACTATGTGATTAAGCCTTGACATTGCAAAAAAGTCGTTAACTACTTCCCACCCGGCCACTGTACATATACGGCCGGGTGGGAGCCTTCTACTTCTGATAGGACGTTCACCCGGACACAGCGCATCTCGGATCGGCAGGAGGGCTCTGTGATTGGCCCTCCTGCTCACATGACGGCCGTGTCCAATCACAGCCGCCATGTGATGTAAGCAAACAGCCGGTTGCTAGGCAATCGGCTCTCCTCTCCTCACACGGAAGTCGTCGCTGAGGAGAGGAGAGCGGATCGCTGCAGCCGGCTGGTAATCAGTGAGTATGTGCTGTTTTTTTTTTTTTTTTTTTTTACTCACCGATCACCAGTCTAGTGTCCCCACAGTGTAAACACACATGTCCCCACACATGTCCCCACACATGTCCCCAAAACATACATGTCCCCAAAACACACATGTCCCCAAATAATAGAAACACATGTCCCCAAATAAAAACACATGTCCCCAAATAATAAAAACACAGGTCCCCCACATATGTCCCAGTAAATTCACATGTACCAATGATTATCTGCACACATATGTCCGTGATCACCTGCACACATCTGTAAATGATCATTTGCGTACATATGTCCGTGATGACAGAAACCAATTATTATACACTTAACAGAATTTTTTTTACTAAAAACATGTAGCAGAATACATTTTGGCTTAAATTTATGACAAAATTCGATTTTATTGGATTTCTTTTAAAAAAGAAAGAAGAAAAATATATATATATTTTTTTTGCTTATATCTCAAAAAATAAAAAACGGAGTCGTGAATAAATACCACCAAACTAAAGCTCTATTTGTGCAAACAAAATGATAAAAATTTCATTTGGGTACAGCGTAGCATGACCGCGCAATTGTCATTGAAATTGCGAGAGCGCTGAAAGCTGAAAATTGGGCTGGGAAGGAAGGGGGCCAAAGTACCCTGTATTGTAGTGGTTAATTACCTAATCCTGTGGCAGAGGATTGTAACAGTTCTACTGAATCTTAAAGTCTGTGGCAGACACTATGACCGAGCATCGTATCGGCTGCTGGGTCAGTGAGAGAGGCCTATCCGGTGGTTGCTGAATCCATTTGTGGAGCTGATATCCTCTGAATCAAAGAAAGTTTCCCTGACTTGCAATTATCAAGGTACCTGAATTCCCCGAATCCCTCCATCCCTCTATTGGAATGTCCTTTCCTAAATAAAGCATTCAGAAAAAGATACTATGTGTCGGAGCTGAAATCTGTGAAAATAAATCTTTAATGGGACCCCTATGACGGACATGGAACAGTGAAGGAACTGCCCAATCAAATACCAGCAGCTCCTTCGGGGGTAAGTGCTACAGTAGTTTGTGAATCCATATATCCATATGTTGTACAAACTTTATTTAACATAGCAACCATCCCTCCGCTTGACACAAGGGATACTCCATGTGTCAATACTGCAGCATACCTGTTTAGTGACTTAGGTAGCACTATTTTATTGTCAGGTGACATGTAAATTCCATTAATGAGTGTACGATATTTGTTTTTCCACGTTGTGATTTCTGTTAGTGGGGCAACTTGTTGCATTTCCTTCAGTACAGTGTATTCTAGTATAACATGATTAGGTTCTGTACTCTCTATCATTGTAAGTTGTGTGATGGCTGCTTGTTTGGCTGCCTCATCTGCTCTCCTATTCCCTTTTGAGATTGTGTCAGTTTTGTTTGTGTGTGCTGTTTTGGTAATTGAATTGCATCCAGCAGTTAAAGGATGAAATCTCTATGTGTAATAGGTTTTCTACTAGAGGTCACCGTTCCCCTGTTCTTCCATTGCTGTGCAAATACATGTACTGTGGAAAAAGCATACTGACTGTGTAGATCATCACTGCCTTACCTTTGCAACAAGCTCTGCAGCCTGTGCTGAATAGTGTCTTGGTAAAGGTTTGGCCTCAAGAATGGTTGAGTCTGAAACGACAGCATATCCCGTCGCACATGTGCCATCAGGATTCTTTTTGCTAGAACCATCTACTTACAGTACCATATCAGCTTTGGCTAATGGTGTTTCACTCAGATCCTTCCTAGGTAGCACCTTTTCTGCTATTGCTGCAGTGCAATCATGTGGTTCACCATCGGTTGGTATTGGTAACAATGTGGCGGGGTTAAGAACAGTGCACCTTCCAATTGTTAGATGTGGCTGTGTCAATAGTACAGTCATGCAAGATAAATGTCTAGCTGGACTAAGGTGGGAGATCTTTTGCTGTAATAGACTTACAGACACTGCATGGGGTACTTTGAGAGTCAGAGGGTGATATAACACAATGGAAGCAGAGGCCTTTATTGCCTCTGCTGCTGCAACCACAGCTTGTACACAGTGCCGGGACAAGGTCATCCAGTGCTCAGGGCAAAGATGCCAAACTGCGCCCCCCTTTCCCTTAGGGTTAGGCTCAGGGTGCCCCCCACCCATGCAATATACCGTTGCGCCAGGGGCAGCCGCCCCTCCTGCCCACCCCTTGTCCCGGCCCTGCTTGTACACAAGGTGGCAATGCTCTGGCAACACTGTCTAATTTAGTAGAATAGTAGGCTAGTGGTCTCTGTCGCCCACCATGTTCCTGGGTTAGGACTGAAGTCATGTGTCCTTCTCTCGAGTCTACTGCCTGTACAAATGGTTTGTCATAGTTGGGTAGGCCTAGTACTGAGGATCCAGCAAGTACCCTTTCTAACTCTGAGAACATGTCTACAGTCTGATCAGTCCATGTTATGTTATCCTGAGGTGCCATGGGGGTTCCATGGATCAACTCCTACCAAAGGTTCTGTCAGTATGGAATAGTTAGAGACCCAGGCTCTGCAGAAATTGGCCATCCCCAGAAAAGACATAATTTGTTTCTTTGTCAGGGGTTTGGGTTTATATGGCTTGGATTCGGGCTTCATCCAAGCTCCTGCCTTCATGTGATACATTTTATCCCAAGCATTTTACTATTTCCGACCATAATTGAAGTCTTGCTCTGTTTACTTTATGTCCTTAGTCATTGAGGAATGTGAGTAGAGCCAGAGTATCTATTCTCTCTTTTACCTCATTTTCTGATGCCAAAAGTATGTCATCAACATTCAGCAGCAGCTGGCTACCTATCGGAGATTGGAATTTGGCTAGGTTTGAGGCCATCTCTTGTGAAAAAATGGTAGGTGACTCACAGTATCCCTGGGGCAATCTTGTAAAGGTGTACCTTTTTCCTTTATAGATGAAGGAAAACCAAAGCTGGTGCTCCCGATGTATAGGAATGCTAAAGAAAGCGTTGCTTATGTCAACGATTATGTCAATTACTGAGAAAAAACTACTTTTTGGGTCTAACTCATTCAGGAGGGTATGTGGGTCAGGTACCACTGGTGCTCGTGGAACCACAGCCTGGTTTACCTTTTGTAGGTCTTGTACTAGTCTCCAGCCTACTGATGGAGGGGCCTTTTTTATGGGGAACAGAGGAGTATTGCAAGGGCTGTCAGGGCAAGGCCTAATAATACCTGCAGCTAACAGGGAGGATATTACAGGTTCTATCCCTTCCTCTGCTTCCTTTTTTAAGGGGTACTGTGCCTTGTGAGGTCTATGGTGGGATTTAAGAGTGATTGTGACTGGCTGTACCCCTTTCATTAAACCCACATCTGCCGGTCCTGTCTAGCATTTTTTAGTCTCATCACACATTAGGGAAACACAGTGTTTTGTACCCGGATTTGTTAGATTTACATCACGTGAATAATAGTAATGAGTATCTTCCCTTTTGAATGTCTCATTCCCTATTTTTACCTGGAACTTTCTATCTTTTGCACAGATGGATATATGCATGGCTGACATTAGGTCTCTTTCTAGTAGATTAACTGGAAATACTGTTTACATTTTGACACGTGTAGTCACTTTGACTCCTGTGCCAGGGTCCTCAATGGTGACATAGTTTGACAGTGGCTCTCGTCCAGTTGACGCCCAGGACTGCGATCGATTTTTCAGATGTAGTGACATGGGGTATATCGGCTGGGTGTATCAGGATTCTGGACGCTCCAGAATCTACCAAAACTATACTCATCTTCCTTCCACCAACAGGTCTACCTGAAGCAATCAGCTGACATAATTCATATCAGACAAATGACCCAGGCACACATTCTCTAGTCAACCTTGTTTCCATGCCGGTCCTGGGTTTTCAGGGCAATCGCTAGCAAAATGTCCCTGTCCACCACATGTCCAGCATGTCAGTGGCTTAAAGCTATCCTGTCTACCTCCTCTTCCTTCTCCACGCCCTCTACTTCTGAACCTTCCTCTCCCCCTACCTCTTCTTGGGCCTGGGGGTCTACCCTCTAGGCTATTGTCAGGAAAGCCTCTCCAGCAGATCTCCTAACATCCCCAGGAACAGGAGAAACCCCCGGTTCAGAACGGGCCCTCTGCGCCCACACAGGAGCAATAGCGCGGCTGACAGCGCACACGGACGGGCGGGAGCGCGCACGAGCGCGCACGGGAACATGCACGTGCACGCGCGGCCACCCTGACACTGTTTGGCGCCAAGAGCGCTATTTAAACCAGCTCCAGTCACTTCTGCCTTGCTGCCCGATCAACAGCGTTTCCTGTATTGACCCTGTAACCTGTAGAACCTGACCTATCTGATCCGTGCTGTACTTGGCTTGCCTCTGACTCTTCTGATCTCTGCCTGCCCCGATCCGGCTCTGGACTTTGACTACTCTTCTGGATATCCCCCTTGTGTTGATCTGCTCGTTTGTGTCTGCTGCACATTACCTGTTTGCTTCCTGCTGCTGGACTACAGGACACCTCCTTGTGCCTGCTGCACATTACCTGTTTGCTTCCTGCTGCTGGACTACAGGACACCTCCTTGTGTCTGCTGCACATTACCTGTTTGCTTCCTGCTGCTGGACTACAGGACACCTCCTTGTGTCTGCTGCACATTACCTGTTTGCTTCCTGCTGCTGGACTACAGGACACCTCCTTGTGTCTGCTGCACATTACCTGTTTGCTTCCTGCTGCTGGACTACAGGACACCTCCTTATGTCTGCTGCACATTACCTGTTTGCTTCCCGCTGCTGGACTACAGGACACCTCCTTGTGTCTGCTGCGCATCACCTGCCTGCTTCCTGCTCCCGGACTACAGGACTGCTCCCGGTTCCTGCTCAGCACAGACCTTCAGCCCTCTACACAGCTTACCAGCCAGGCACTTGTGCTCCCCTGTGCTCCCGAGCCCCTGTCATACCTACCAGGGGTTCCCGAACCAGGGGTTTACAAGGGGCCGCTCCCTGCACTCCGGGCTCTGCCTTTAGGTACGTGACAGTATCGGGCAGCCATGACTGAGCCCACGCAGGGAGCCACGGCCATGGAGGACTTGTGCCGTCACCTGGCTGGATTGACACAGGCCGTCAAGGCCCTACAGGAAGGGTACTCCCGCCTAGAGGAACGTGTGCAGGTCCTAGCCACCTCAGGTGCCTCAGCACCTGGTGCATCTTCCACACCATCAGTGGTCATGCTGCCTCCTGAGCCCAAGGTCCCCACTCCTGAAAGATTCTCCGGGGACCGGAGTAAATATAGGGCATTCCGTAATGCCTGTGAACTTTTTTTTGCTCTCCAACCCAGGACTTTCTCTCTTGAGTCCACTAAGGTGGGGTTTGTGGTCTCACTACTGCAAGGTGAGCCCCAGGCCTGGGCCCACCGTCTGGTAGAACAGAAGCATGAATGCCTCACCAACCTAAGTGCCTTCTTCCAAGTAATGAATGTCCTCTATGAAGACCCTCAACAGGCAGCAACCGCGGAAGCAGTATTATTATCCCTGCAACAAGGCCGTAGGACGGCAGAAGATTACGCATCCGAGTTCAGGCGTTGGAGCGCTGACACGAAGTAGAACGACGCAGCCTTGCGTCACCAGTTCCGTCTGGGCCTCTCCGAATCCTTAAAGGACGAGCTGGCCAGAGTGGGCATCCCAGAGACTCTTGAAGATTTGATCAACCTGTCCACCCAGATAGACAGGCGTCTGAGGGAGCGTAGGACTGAACGCACGACGGGGCCCTCTCGTTCCGTATGGATGTTACCCGGGTACCTAACCCGTCTGCCCGCTCCATGACGGTACCTTCGGAACCTATGCAGCTAGGCGTTCTCCGCCCATCACTCACTCCAGAGGAGCGACAATGCAGGCGGATCCAGAACCTGTGCCTTTACTGCGGAGAACCCGGACATTATGTGAGATCCTGTCCTGCGAAGTTCTGTAAGCACCCCGCTTTATCTTCCACTGTTCTACCTGCAGTACTTAGTAATGCCTCTCACCTGACTGTCTCCCTTTCCCTACAGCTCCCAGGGGGGAATACCTTGGTCCCCGCCATAATTGACTCTGGAGCTTGTAGTGGATTCATGGACCAGACGTTTGCCCGCAAGTTCCAGGTCCCTCTACGTTCCAGAGCCAGGGGACTGTCGGTACATCTAGCAGACGGGTCAGCTATCAAGTCGGGGCCTGTGACCCAGGAGACGGTCCCCTTACATGCCACCATCTCGGGTAACCACAGTGAGCTACTCTGCTTGGACATCATTGAGTCCCCTCTTTTCCCTGTGATTTTGGGCATACCCTGGCTCAAAGCCCATAATCCCCAAATTGACTGGCCCACAGGGGATATCCGCTTCCTCTCATCCTACTGTCTTCAGCACTGCCTACAAGGGACCACCAACGTTCCACCCTCTCTGTTCTGTCTGGAGGTCGACGTTGAGGCCTGTAGGGCTGTCCCAGAAGTTTACCACAGCTTCCTGGACGTCTTCAGCCAAAAAGGGGCAGAGCCACTTCCCCCACATAGGCCCTATGATTGCCCAGTTGAACTCTTACCAGGAGCAGAGATCCCTTTCGGGAGAATATTTCCTTTAACGGGATTGGAGCTAGAGACTCTCAAGACATACATTGATGACAACCTGAGGAAAGGGTTTATACGTCCTTCCACGTCCCCAGCCGGAGCGGGGATTTTCTTAGTGGAAAAGAAGGACCATTCTCTACGCCCCTGCGTAGACTATCGGGACTTAAACAAGATCACAATCAAAAACCAGTACCCGTTGCCCCTGGTACCGGAGCTGTTCCAGAGACTGGGAACAGCTGTGGTGTTCACCAAACTGGATCTCCGTGGGGCATATAACCTGGTCTGCATCCGAAGCAGGGACGAATGGAAGACTGCCTTTCGTACCCGCTTCGGACACTATGAATACCTTGTGATGCCGTTTGGGCTTTGCAACGCCCCTGCGACTTTTCAGCACTTCGTAAATGACATTTTTAGAGATTATCTTGACCTGTTTGTTATAGTCTACCTGGATGACATTTTGATTTTCTCCCCCTCTTTGCCTGCCCACAGGGAACACGTCAAGAAGGTCTCCGCCTGCATGGTCTGTATGCTAAACCTGAAAAGTGAGAGTTCGAACGCCAGAGTATCCAGTTCCTAGGCTTGGTCATCTCCGTAGACGGAATTAAGATGGATCCACAAAAAGTGTCTGCCATCCTGGATTGGCCTGCCCCTACGGACAAGAAGGGAATTCAGCGGTTCGTAGGATTTGCGAACTTCTATCGCAAGTTTATCAAGGGGTTTTCTAACATCATCGCCCCCATCACGAGATTGACCAAGCAAGGTACCAAGTTTCAGTGGTCCCCAGAGGCTCAGGCGGCCTTCTCAACATTAAAGGATCAGTTTGTGTCGGCTTCAGTTCTAAAGCACCCAGACCCGGCGCTTCCTTACATCCTGGAGGTTGACGCCTCTGAGGTGGCAATTGGGGCAGTTCTCTCCCAGAGACAAGGCCCCAAGGCGCTCCTCCACCCGGTGGCCTTTTTTTCTCGCAAATTGACCGAAGCAGAGAGGAACTACGACGTGGGGGATAGAGAGCTATTGGCCATTAAAGCCGCACTCGAGGAGTGGCGTTACCTCTTGGAAGGAGCTGCTCATCCTATCCTGGTCTACACGGAACACAAGAATTTGGAATATTTAAAGGTAGCCAAGAGATTGAGACCACGCCAGGCTAGATGGGCACTCTTCTTCACACGATTTTCTTTTCATATTACCTACAGGCCGGGTTCCAAGAATACTAAGCCTGATGCTCTCTCCCGAATGTTCAGTGAGTCCGCAGTTCCGCCACCTCCTGACACCATACTCACCCCAGGTAATTTCCTCCTGCTTCACGAGGATCTTCTGTCTCAGATCAAGCAAGCCTCTGCAATGACCCCTCACCGGTCGGACAGCGTCTTACAGCCCAGGGATGGTCTACTTTGGCATGAGGGAAGGATCTTTGTACCACAACAAGTACGGGTGGCCGTCCTGAAGTCCTGCCACGACCACAAATTGGCTGGCCACTTTGGAGCACGCAAGACCTCCGACCTTATCCTACGCACCTTCTGGTGGCCCAACCTCCTGAAGGACTGCAGGGCGTACGTAGAATCATGTACCACATGTAACCAAAACAAGGGCAGCAAGACAAGGGCCTGGGGCTTATTGAACCCCCTTCCGGCCCCAGAGAAGCCATGGAGGATGATCTCCATGGACTTCATTGTCGAACTTCCCCCGTCTGAAGACTGTACAACCATCTTCGTGGTAGTAGACAGGTTCTCCAAGATGGCCCACTTTCTCCCAATGAAAGGTACCCCCTCGGCGCCTGAGACCGCAAGGGTCTTCATCAAGGAGGTCGTGAGGCTCCACGGAATTCCTGCCAACATCGTGTCCGACCGAGGGGTACAATTTACGTCCAGGTTCTGGAATGCACTATGTGCCGCCCTGAAGATTGATCTTCTGTTCTCTTCCGCCTACCATCCCCAGACCAACGGCCAAACCGAACGGACCGACCAGACCCTGGAACAATACCTGCGATGCTATTCATGTTTTTCCCAAGACAACTGGGTCCCCCTCCTACCTCTGGCTGAATTTGCCTACAATAACTCTGTTCATTCTGCAACCGATCAGTCTCCATTTTTTTCAAATTACGGCTTCCATCCCCTGTTCCTGTCCAATAGCATTCCAGAATGCTCTGTGCCAGCAGCTCAGGAAACCCTAAATTTTTTCAGCACCAACAACAAATTGCTCCAGGAAACAATGCAGAAGACTCAGGAACGTAATAAGGCGATATTTGACAAGAGGAGGAGAGGGGACCTCAACCTAAAGCCAGGAGACTTGGTCTGGCTATCTACTCAGAATCTGAAACTGGCGTGCCCGTCTAGGAAATTGGGGCCAAAGTTTGTGGGTCCTTTTCCCGTAACCAGGAAGATCAATAATGTGGCCTATGAGCTAAAGCTGCCTGATTCATTCAGAATCCATCCAGTTTTTCACGTAGCTCTCCTAAAGCCTTCAACTTCAGACCCCTTTGCCAACCGGAATACGGGACCTCCTGAACCTGTGCTGATCAATGGCGAAAAGGAATTTGAAGTGGAGACTATCGTGGACTGCAGGAAGAGACGTGGCCAGGTTCAGTACCTCGTAAAGTGGAAGGGCTATGGGCCAGAGGAGAATTCTTGGGAGCCAGTGGCCAACATCCATGCCCAGAGGTTGATCTTGGCCTTCAAGAGGGCCAACCCAAGTAAGTGGGCCCAGTTGGGCATCCGGAGGCTGCCCATTGGAGGGGGGCAATGTCAGGAAAGCCTCTCCAGCAGATCTCCTAACATCCCCAGGAACAGGAGAAACCCCCGGTTCAGAACGGGCCCTCTGCGCCCACACAGGCGCAATAGCGCGGCTGACATCGCGCACGGACGTGCGGGAGCGCGCACGAGCGCGCACGGGAACATGCACGTGCACGCGCGGGGCGCGCACGCGGCCACCCTGACACTGTTTGGCGCCAAGAGCGCTATTTAAACCAGCTCCAGTCACTTCTGCCTTGCTGCCCGATCAACAGCGTTTCCTGTATTGACCCTGTAACCTGTAGAACCTGACCTATCTGATCCGTGCTGTACTTGGCTTGCCTCTGACTCTTCTGATCTCTGCCTGCCCCGATCCCGGCTCTGGACTTTGACTACTCTTCTGGATATCCCCCTTGTGTTGATCTGCTCGTTTGTGTCTGCTGCACATTACCTGTTTGCTTCCGGCTGCTGGACTACAGGACACCTCCTTGTGTCTGCTGCACATTACTTGTTTGCTTCCTGCTGCTGGACTACAGGACACCTCCTTGTGTCTGCTGCACATTACCTGTTTGCTTCCTGCTGCTGGACTACAGGACACCTCCTTGTGTCTGCTGCACATTACCTGTTTGCTTCCCGCTGCTGGACTACAGGACACCTCCTTGTGTCTGCTGCGCATCACCTGCCTGCTTCCTGCTCCCGGACTACAGGACTGCTCCCGGTTCCTGCTCAGCACAGACCTTCAGCCCTCTACACAGCTTACCAGCCAGGCACTTGTGCTCCCCTGTGCTCCCGAGCCCCTGTCATACCTACCAGGGGTTCCCGAACCAGGGGTTTACAAGGGGCCGCTCCCTGCACTCCGGGCTCTGCCTTTAGGTACGTGACAGTATCGGGCAGCCATGACTGAGCCCACGCAGGGAGCCACGGCCATGGAGGACTTGTGCCGTCACCTGGCTGGATTGACACAGGCCGTCAAGGCCCTACAGGAAGGGTACTCCCGCCTAGAGGAACGTGTGCAGGTCCTAGCCACCTCAGGTGCCTCAGCACCTGGTGCATCTTCCCCACCATCAGTGGTCATGCTGCCTCCTGAGCCCAAGGTCCCCACTCCTGAAAGATTCTCCGGGGACCGGAGTAAATATAGGGCATTCCGTAATGCCTGTGAACTCTTTTTTGCTCTCCAACCCAGGACTTTCTCTCTTGAGTCCACTAAGGTGGGGTTTGTGGTCTCACTACTGCAGGGTGAGCCCCAGGCCTGGGCCCACCGTCTGGTAGAACAGAAGCATGAATGCCTCACCAACCTAAGTGCCTTCTTCCAAGTAATGAATGTCCTCTATGAAGACCCTCAACAGGCAGCAACCGCGGAAGCAGTATTATTATCCCTGCAACAAGGCCGTAGGACGGCAGAAGATTACGCATCCGAGTTCAGGCGTTGGAGCGCTGACACGAACTAGAACGACGCAGCTTTGCATCACCAGTTCCGTCTGGGCCTCTCCGAATCCTTAAAGGACGAGCTGGCCAGAGTGGGCATCCCAGAGACTCTTGAAGATTTGATCAACCTGTCCACCCAGATAGACAGGCGTCTGAGGGAGCGTAGGACTGAACGCACGACGGGGCCCTCTCGTTCCGTATGGATGTTACCCGGGTACCTAACCCGTCTGCCCGCTCCATGACGGTACCTTCGGAACCTATGCAGCTAGGCGTTCTCCGCCCATCACTCACTCCAGAGGAGCGACAATGCAGGCGGATCCAGAACCTGTGCCTTTACTGCGGAGAACCCGGACATTATGTGAGATCCTGTCCTGCGAAGTTCTGTAAGCACCCCGCTTTATCTTCCACTGTTCTACCTGCAGTACTTAGTAATGCCTCTCACCTGACTGTCTCCCTTTCCCTACAGCTCCCAGGGGGGAATACCTTGGTCCCCGCCATAATTGACTCTGGAGCTTGTAGTGGATTCATGGACCAGACGTTTGCCCGCAAGTTCCAGGTCCCTCTACGTTCCAGAGCCAGGGGACTGTCGGTACATCTAGCAGACGGGTCAGCTATCAAGTCGGGGCCTGTGACCCAGGAGACGGTCCCCTTACATGCCACCATCTCGGGTAACCACAGTGAGCTACTCTGCTTGGACATCATTGAGTCCCCTCTTTTCCCTGTGATTTTGGGCATACCCTGGCTCAAAGCCCATAATCCCCAAATTGACTGGCCCACAGGGGATATCCGCTTCCTCTCATCCTACTGTCTTCAGCACTGCCTACAAGGGACCACCAACGTTCCACCCTCTCTGTTCTGTCTGGAGGTCGACGTTGAGGCCTGTAGGGCTGTCCCAGAAGTTTACCACAGCTTCCTGGACGTCTTCAGCCAAAAAGGGGCAGAGCCACTTCCCCCACATAGGCCCTATGATTGCCCAGTTGAACTCTTACCAGGAGCAGAGATCCCTTTCGGGAGAATATTTCCTTTAACGGGATTGGAGCTAGAGACTCTCAAGACATACATTGATGACAACCTGAGGAAAGGGTTTATACGTCCTTCCACGTCCCCAGCCGGAGCGGGGATTTTCTTAGTGGAAAAGAAGGACCATTCTCTACGCCCCTGCGTAGACTATCGGGACTTAAACAAGATCACAATCAAAAACCAGTACCCGTTGCCCCTGGTACCGGAGCTGTTCCAGAGACTGGGAACAGCTGTGGTGTTCACCAAACTGGATCTCCGTGGGGCATATAACCTGGTCTGCATCCGAAGCAGGGACGAATGGAAGACTGCCTTTCGTACCCGCTTCGGACACTATGAATACCTTGTGATGCCGTTTGGGCTTTGCAACGCCCCTGCGACTTTTCAGCACTTCGTAAATGACATTTTTAGAGATTATCTTGACCTGTTTGTTATAGTCTACCTGGATGACATTTTGATTTTCTCCCCCTCTTTGCCTGCCCACAGGGAACACGTCAAGAAGGTCTCCGCCTGCATGGTCTGTATGCTAAACCTGAAAAGTGAGAGTTCGAACGCCAGAGTATCCAGTTCCTAGGCTTGGTCATCTCCGTAGACGGAATTAAGATGGATCCACAAAAAGTGTCTGCCATCCTGGATTGGCCTGCCCCTACGGACAAGAAGGGAATTCAGCGGTTCGTAGGATTTGCGAACTTCTATCGCAAGTTTATCAAGGGGTTTTCTAACATCATCGCCCCCATCACGAGATTGACCAAGCAAGGTACCAAGTTTCAGTGGTCCCCAGAGGCTCAGGCGGCCTTCTCAACATTAAAGGATCAGTTTGTGTCGGCTTCAGTTCTAAAGCACCCAGACCCGGCGCTTCCTTACATCCTGGAGGTTGACGCCTCTGAGGTGGCAATTGGGGCAGTTCTCTCCCAGAGACAAGGCCCCAAGGCGCTCCTCCACCCGGTGGCCTTTTTTTCTCGCAAATTGACCGAAGCAGAGAGGAACTACGACGTGGGGGATAGAGAGCTATTGGCCATTAAAGCCGCACTCGAGGAGTGGCGTTACCTCTTGGAAGGAGCTGCTCATCCTATCCTGGTCTACACGGACCACAAGAATTTGGAATATTTAAAGGTAGCCAAGAGATTGAGACCACGCCAGGCTAGATGGGCACTCTTCTTCACACGATTTTCTTTTCATATTACCTACAGGCCGGGTTCCAAGAATACTAAGCCTGATGCTCTCTCCCGAATGTTCAGTGAGTCCGCAGTTCCGCCACCTCCTGACACCATACTCACCCCAGGTAATTTCCTCCTGCTTCACGAGGATCTTCTGTCTCAGATCAAGCAAGCCTCTGCAATGACCCCTCACCGGTCGGACAGCGTCTTACAGCCCAGGGATGGTCTACTTTGGCATGAGGGAAGGATCTTTGTACCACAACAAGTACGGGTGGCCGTCCTGAAGTCCTGCCACGACCACAAATTGGCTGGCCACTTTGGAGCACGCAAGACCTCCGACCTTATCCTACGCACCTTCTGGTGGCCCAACCTCCTGAAGGACTGCAGGGCGTACGTAGAATCATGTACCACATGTAACCAAAACAAGGGCAGCAAGACAAGGGCCTGGGGCTTATTGAACCCCCTTCCGGCCCCAGAGAAGCCATGGAGGATGATCTCCATGGACTTCATTGTCGAACTTCCCCCGTCTGAAGACTGTACAACCATCTTCGTGGTAGTAGACAGGTTCTCCAAGATGGCCCACTTTCTCCCAATGAAAGGTACCCCCTCGGCGCCTGAGACCGCAAGGGTCTTCATCAAGGAGGTCGTGAGGCTCCACGGAATTCCTGCCAACATCGTGTCCGACCGAGGGGTACAATTTACGTCCAGGTTCTGGAATGCACTATGTGCCGCCCTGAAGATTGATCTTCTGTTCTCTTCCGCCTACCATCCCCAGACCAACGGCCAAACCGAACGGACCGACCAGACCCTGGAACAATACCTGCGATGCTATTCATGTTTTTCCCAAGACAACTGGGTCCCCCTCCTACCTCTGGCTGAATTTGCCTACAATAACTCTGTTCATTCTGCAACCGATCAGTCTCCATTTTTTTCAAATTACGGCTTCCATCCCCTGTTCCTGTCCAATAGCATTCCAGAATGCTCTGTGCCAGCAGCTCAGGAAACCCTAAATTTTTTCAGCACCAACAACAAATTGCTCCAGGAAACAATGCAGAAGACTCAGGAACGTAATAAGGCGATATTTGACAAGAGGAGGAGAGGGGACCTCAACCTAAAGCCAGGAGACTTGGTCTGGCTATCTACTCAGAATCTGAAACTGGCGTGCCCGTCTAGGAAATTGGGGCCAAAGTTTGTGGGTCCTTTTCCCGTAACCAGGAAGATCAATAATGTGGCCTATGAGCTAAAGCTGCCTGATTCATTCAGAATCCATCCAGTTTTTCACGTAGCTCTCCTAAAGCCTTCAACTTCAGACCCCTTTGCCAACCGGAATACGGGACCTCCTGAACCTGTGCTGATCAATGGCGAAAAGGAATTTGAAGTGGAGACTATTGTGGACTGCAGGAAGAGACGTGGCCAGGTTCAGTACCTCGTAAAGTGGAAGGGCTATGGGCCAGAGGAGAATTCTTGGGAGCCAGTGGCCAACATCCATGCCCAGAGGTTGATCTCGGCCTTCAAGAGGGCCAACCCAAGTAAGTGGGCCCAGTTGGGCATCCGGAGGCTGCCCATTGGAGGGGGGCAATGTCAGGAAAGCCTCTCCAGCAGATCTCCTAACATCCCCAGGAACAGGAGAAACCCCCGGTTCAGAACGGGCCCTCTGCGCTCACACAGGCGCAATAGCGCGGCTGACATCGCGCACGGACGTGCGGTAGCGCGCACGGGAACATGCACGTGCACGCGCGGGGGCGCGCGCGCGGCCACCCTGACACTGTTTGGCGCCAAGAGCGCTATTTAAACCAGCTCCAGTCACTTCTGCCTTGCTGCCCGATCAACAGCGTTTCCTGTATTGACCCTGTAACCTGTAGAACCTGACCTATCTGATCCGTGCTGTACTTGGCTTGCCTCTGACTCTTCTGATCTCTGCCTGCCCCGATCCCGGCTCTGGACTTTGACTACTCTTCTGGATATCCCCCTTGTGTTGATCTGCTCGTTTGTGTCTGCTGCACATTACCTGTTTGCTTCCGGCTGCTGGACTACAGGACACCTCCTTGTGTCTGCTGCACATTACTTGTTTGCTTCCTGCTGCTGGACTACAGGACACCTCCTTGTGTCTGCTGCACATTACCTGTTTGCTTCCTGCTGCTGGACTACAGGACACCTCCTTGTGTCTGCTGCACATTACCTGTTTGCTTCCCGCTGCTGGACTACAGGACACCTCCTTGTGTCTGCTGCGCATCACCTGCCTGCTTCCTGCTCCCGGACTACAGGACTGCTCCCGGTTCCTGCTCAGCACAGACCTTCAGCCCTCTACTCAGCTTACCAGCCAGGCACTTGTGCTCCCCTGTGCTCCTGAGCCCCTGTCATACCTACCAGGGGTTCCCGAACCAGGGGTTTACGAGGGGCCGCTCCCTGCACTCCGGGCTCCGCCTTTAGGTACGTGACAGGTATATTGTTGCTCTTCTCCCATCTCATCTTCGCCTTGCAAAAACACTTTAATCTTAACATTCTTTTTTGCTCTCTCCCTAAGATATTTCTCCGAATGTTTAGCCCACTGTAGTATTTCTAGTACTCCAGCTGTCCTATACGTCACCATGTACTTAGTAATATAACCACCCAGTTCCTTCTTTAGTCGATTAACAAAAGCAATCTTAAGTTGCTGTTGATACGCACTGCATTAATATCTTCCGGCAATCCTGAATACACTTTGAAAATTTCTATTTAAGGTATGGTTCCACAGTCTCATTTGATTCCTGTGTAGCCATGTTAATTTTTTGTCAATCTGTCCTCTGTACCCATCTAGCTGTGCATCTTTAAAGTAGGGCATCTAACCGGAGAGTCAGATCTGCATGGTCTGGCCCAAGTAGCTCCCTCCACCGGCCGACTGAGGGTTCCAATCTCCCTTTACAGTAGCCCAATCTGATCCCAAATATCTTCTCAATGCTCGCTCTACTTGTATTCCATTTAATCTATAACTGTCTCTCAAATTTCTGATATTTTCTGAAAATTCTCCTGGCCCAAGTTTTGGGTGTTTTATATGTTCCGTGGCCTTTTGTATATCACTTTCAGTCCATGGGCGATAAACCATCATAGTGGCGGGATAGTTGTCAACTCCACCTGGTATGGGCTCTCCAGCCCTAGGGTTGGGGACTTCGATCATTGGTGCCATAAAGCTACCATCTCGTCTCCATATCTGCAGGGTGGATGTCTATCCCTAT
The DNA here is from genome assembly GCA_028564925.1 of Lithobates sylvaticus. Classification (NCBI taxonomy): domain Eukaryota; kingdom Metazoa; phylum Chordata; class Amphibia; order Anura; family Ranidae; genus Lithobates; species Lithobates sylvaticus. The sequence continues at coordinate 103,887,744 of CM053034.1, read as the reverse complement.
CTTCTCGGTCCAGAAATATTTCCCCTAGCATTTTGAGTCCTTCAGCTAGGGTATCCTGTAAAGAGCTACTCATCTTAGTCAGATCTAAGGATGGGCTCCTAGTAAGACCATGAGTTCTTCGGCTCCGGACTGACAGGTTAGTGAGAGATCACCGTCCACCCACTCTCCTTGGGGTTTCGACTTGGACTGGTGAGACGGGTACAAGGGGAGCTTGGTTTTGTTCAGGTAGAGTGTCCCATCTAAGGGGGGTGGATGTATTTGGAGTAGGAGGGACCACTTCTGGGGCTACATATGGGGGCGGCTGCAGAGGGGCTTGATGAGGGGCCTTTAGACAAATACGGTGTTCTCATCGTCCTTCTCTAAGAGGGGGAGGCACTCTTGCAACTTCCTCTTAGACACTACCTGAGCACGAATTCTAGTCTGTCTAACCAGTTCTTAGCCGCACCCAAACCATACTTTTTTGGTTCTTTAGGTCCCAACTTGCTAATTTTTTCAACTACTTCTTCACACCCTTTAACATTAAGCTTGTTATTAAACCCAAACTTCTTTTCCCACTTAGTACAATATTTAACAGTTGCTGGGTCCTTTTTATGCATAAACTTTTTGTCTCCCTCTAAGGGACGCAGCAGCAGTAGAGACAAGCACATCCCCTTTACAGATATTGTTCCCCATGTCTCTGTTTCTTTTGCTTCAGTTTTGGGTTTAAAATACAAGACTGGTAATTATACTCTGGGACCTTGCCAAAATCTATATAACAACAAACAAATATCCCCAAACAACAGGAAATAAAAAAAAAAAAAAAAAAAAATGTATACCTTCACCATTTTCACCACAGACAGTATATTTGGCTAAAGCAGAAACAGTAAAATTAGTAATCTGATCAGAAATCACTCACATATACACATTGCGCACGCACACACACAAAAGAGGAAGTGCACTTAGATGTCCAGACAATTCTAACAATACAGCAGAATTGTGGGGTACCGGCGCTGGTTAGTGTTTTGCAACAATGTTATAAATTCCTATAATGAGCTGCAGTTTTATTCAATATAGTCACCCAAAAGTGACTATTAAAAATGAAGAGGAGGTAAGGTGAAAACCGCGCTGTTCTTATCCATCAAACATTGGGATGCCACAGCTAATTAGTACTGTGCTGTGGTCCACCCACAAACTCTAAATCCCTAAAGTGCAATTACTGACCTACTGTTTAAATGCCGTGTTCAAATAAATTAAATTAAAGTCACAAAACAAACGAAAAAAACAAAAAATCAGAAAATTCAAAAATTACCAGGTGCTCAGTGCTAATTCCGTGCCTTAATCAGCTGATTCAAAGTGCTTTGTGCATATAGGTATCATAGGTCACTATCACGTGATATATGGCGTGATGTGTGTTAATTGCAGAGTCTAGTGCTTCTACTGTTGCTATCAAATTCATTCCATCAGTAGCCCATCTTCACTGCCCAACGTGATAATACGATAAATGTATGTTACATGTGACCTAGGCTTCTCAATAAGATGAAGTAAACATCAATTTTTAAAGTTGTATACAAATGTTAAAACAAATATTAAAACAAAAATATTGAAAAAAATATTGAAACAAAAATATGAGTCCGTGACAACACCGCTTGTGCTTGATTAAACTTTAAATTTTCATAGTGCAGATTTCTTGCTTTGTGACCGTCACCAACTATGTAATGGATCACTTACCAAACCTTGGTAAGTGTAAAGCCTGCGGTTACTTTAGGATAACCAATCCTATCTATGGCCTCCCTCTTTCTCTCAATTCCTGGTACAGGTGGTATACGGATAGACTCCACAGATGGACTCCGCAGGTTCCCCAGAAAATTAGATAATAAACAAGGGGCTTCTGATAGTGAAGTACGTTTTTCAAAGGTTTTTATTTAAAAGTAAAATATCATAAAGACTCACATGGTCCAGTGCCGTAGCTGGCACTAAGCATATCCAGCCTTGTGTTTAAAATCAGGTTTCTTTTGGTTGGCGTGCGTCCTGAGCCCCCTTCCTGGTGTGAGATCCCTCTCCCGGAAGTGACGCGATCGCGTGTGATTACCCAGCAGCCTCTACGCGTTTCGCAAAGGGTTTTGCGTCATCAGGAAGCTGCTGAGTAGGTGGGTAATTGTGTTTTTATAGCCCCAATACCTGTGTTTGTGTCCCCTTGATAGGGTGCCTTCCATGTCTGTCTCCGGACGTATCGTTGCCGCCATCTTTCCCTCCCTCCGGAAGTGTCTATGCCGCCATCTTGGGTCCGGTGACCGGAAGTTTGTATAGCGCCATTTTTATTGTGGGATCCCCTACAGCTTGCCCTTTCTTATGACGTGACCATGTTATGTTGTGTTCCCTAATTCTTATTCCTATTTGCTTAATGTGCCCTTACTGCGTCTGATTCAGTCCGGTCTATTGCCTGTTGTTACCTCCGTCACCGGAAGTATGTTTTACATTCGTCTTGGTGTCAGATTGATTTACACTCTATTGGTTTTAGCTAATCCCTTTTTGTGAACGTTCCCACCCACAAAGCTGGATTGCTTTCACAGTTTTATACATTGCCATCAATTTAATACAGGTTATACTTGTGTTATTCTTGAGGTCTTTGATTCGGGGTAACATGTCCCCTTGTTCCCATTTTAACATCGACCTTACAAAATGTATTTTTAGAAAATATATATAAATTTAGTAACATGTGCCAAATGTGTAAAATAAGACTATGAATGTGACTATAAATTACATAGAATGCGAGTGGTGTGAAAAATATATATAATAGATATAAAAGTATAATTATATAAAAAAATGTAGTTATATAAAAAATGATAATAATAATAAAATAAAAATAAAAATAAATAAAAATAAAAATAAATATAAATATAAATATAAATAAAAATAAAATAAAAATAAAAATAAAAATAAAAATAAAAATAAATAAATAAAATAAAATAAAAATAAATAAAAAATAAAAATAAAAATAAATAAAAATAAAATAAAAATAAAAATAAAAATAAAAATAAAAATAAAATTAAAAATAAATAAAAATAAAATTAAAATTAAAAATAAAAATAAAAATAAAATAAAATAAAATAAAATAAAAATAAAATAAAAAAGTGGGTATGGGTGAAAGTGAAAGTGAACCTAAACAGCTAATTTAGTGTAAGTGTGGTTCTACTATTTAGATGTAAATGGGAACCTGGGGTCATGTTAAAAGTCTTCTATGTAACAGTTGACATCGAGCTCTACGTTCAACCCTTTTTTCCCCATCGTATCTAGCTTGTATATCCAATAGGTTTCATTCTTGGATACCTCTCTTTTCAAATGTATATTCCTCCAATTCTGCTCTATTCTATCAATGCCACAAAATTTGAGATGTGTTGGGTCCCTATTGTGAACATCCCTAAAATGTTTCGATAGACTGTGATGTTTGTAACCCTTTTTTATGTTTCTTATGTGCTCTCCTATTCTTGTGGTAAGTGCCCTGGTGGTCCTGCCCACATATTGCAATCCACACTCACACTCTATTAGGTACGTGACGTGGGTGCTCTGGCATGTGATCAGTTTGTCTATTTTAAATTTTTGTTTGTTTGAATGGGATTGGAATTCTAGCGTTTTCCTTGTTTTACCATTTGATGTTTTACATGGTTTACATTTTCCACACCTGAAAAATCCCTTTTGATTAAAGAAAGTGGTCATTCTTTTGGGTGGATCGGGTACATTTTTGACCAACTGGTCTCGGATTCTTCTAGCTCTTCTATAAATGAAATTGGTTTTTTTTGGCAGTATGCTCCCTAGTTGTGGGTCGTTGCTAATAATTGGCCAGTATTTTCTGATAATTCCTTCTAGGACTTTGTACTGGCTATTGTAGCTTGTCAGGAAAGGTATGGTGTCAACCTGTGCCGTCTTTCCGTTGTTTTTCTTCTTTAAAACAACGGAATCACGGTTTTTCTGTGCTATTTTATTTCTAGTTAACAATACAGCGCTGACTCACAATTTCTCTTCTCTTGTGGCAAAACTGTCTTTTTTTTTGCTACTTAGGCAGAGGACTCAGTTCTAGTTACCTTGGCCCCGGTCCAGATGGCTCTGTCTTCAGCACCCCAGAGATTCCCTCTACAGAATCCTACTGGGGACACCGGTACTCTTATTCTCTCTTAATTAATGTTATTAAACCAAAAAAAGAACATAAAGAAAAATAACCTTACTAATACTTCACTATCAAACATAGGAAAAATCACCACAATACAAAGACCACAGGATAACACGATATCCCCTACAATCATAAGCCAAAATAAAGATTCTTACCTTACTCGGAGCAGGAGGACAAGATCTACGGGTTATGGATCTGGACCTTTGACCAAATATCCGGTCTCCGATTGGCCCCTGTTTATGGTCAATCCGACCGGGGGTCTTTTATTGGTGCATATTTTCAAATTACTCACCGATCAACCGGAGGTCCATGGACAATGGCACCCGATGGTCAGATCCTGGACGAGCCCCCACAATGTCAGGAAAATCTCATGTTCACCTTAGATCAATCAAGACTCCCGGTCCGCAGCAAGGAAGAAGCTTTATTCATAGGTATCAATACATATGGGTAAGGTCCTCACATGCATTGATTCAAGCGAGGAGTCACACCCAGTGACCACAGACTTAGCTTTTAATAGTAGTAAAAAGCGGAAGTTACAGGAGTCATAAGTCTCTGGGCGTATACTGGCAGCTCATTTGGACTTAACTTTATTCTCTGCTTCAGCAAACCTTACAATCTTAGAATATTACCACATACAGCTATAGTAAAGAAAAACAATGCTTGGGTGTGTACAGGATATAATGGCCATCTTGCAATACTTCTCAAGTGTCCTTAATTTAGCCTATAAGATGGAGAACAGGCACAAACAGTCCTTTGATAATTCCAACACCATGTTCTTTCAATTTGGTTATGATAGATTTGATGGTGCTCCTAGGGATTATCAAAGATTTGGATATTGTTTTATAACCTAACCCTGACCTGTACTTCTCAACAACATTGTCCCTTACTTGTTTGGAGAGCGCCTTGGTCTTCATGGCAGTGTTTGGTTAGTGTTGCCTCTTGCTTAGGTTTCGCAACCTCTGGGGCCTTTCAAAAAGGTGTGTATATGTAATGACAGATCATGTGACACTTAGATTGCACAAAGGTGCACATCATTTCACTAATTATGCGACTTCTGAAGGTAATTGGTTGCACCAGAGCTTTTTATGGGCTTCATAACAAAGGGGGTGAATACATACGCACATGCCAATTATCAGTTTTTTATTTCTGAAAAATAGTTTTATGTATATATTTTTCTAATTTTACTTAACCAACTTAGACTATTGTGTTCTGATCCATCACATATAATTTAGATTAAAAAAACATTGAACTAAAGGCTGTAATGTAACAAAATAGGTAAAAAGCCAAGGGGGGTGAATACTTTTGCAAGGCACTGTATTATCACGATTTAAAGCATATGGAAACTTACAGCACTGTTAAAACTTGCTGCAGAGAATCAATACAATAGAAATGACAACCTTCAATATTTAGCAACTATAGGTATTGAAAAGACAGTAATCTATATGCCCATAACACAGGGAGTGTCAGAAACCATGAAATCAGACCGAGACAGAAGTACAGTTAAAACACACTTGTTTAATAATAAAAGTAAATAGAACAAACATAGTCAAAACATAGCCAGAGATCAGGAACCGGAACGGATAGTCAGACAAGCCAAACGTCAGGGAGCCGGAGATAAGCGTAGTAAAACAGCAAGCAGGATATGGAGCCAGAAGGGATGTCAGCCAAGCAAGTCTTTCAACAGGAATGCAGTCTCTGTGATGTTGACTAAGGCGAAGGCAGAGCTCCTCTGGACTGGATGGCTTAAGTAGGCAGCACTGACGAGCAGCATATCATCAACAGCTGAGTAACTGTGGAGAGAGATGGGAGTTGGCAATTAGCCGACAGCTGAGCGGCCAGCTCAGAGAAGGAAGGGCTGAGCCCAGCCCTGACAGGGAGGAGAGAAGGCTTGCCAACTCCTCAGCTTCTTCTGAGCCCCGAACACCACTGAGAGATCAACAAAAAAAAAAAATGGGATAAACAGGTGCAGTAAACACAGTTCCGATGGCAGCTTCACACAAGCATCCCGTGACACTAGAAAGGAAAATTGGTGTCTGCATGCAGTGTCAATACTGTGTCAAGAAGGATGTTAGGTTTGCACTCGCTCACCAATTCTCTGTGCGATGACACAACGGTAATCCCAGATGCTGGTTCAGGTGCTCCTAGCGATGTAGTAAGGCACCGGATCACCTTCTGATGACCGGTAACAAAACTGAGAAGGATATCGGACAGCGGCCGACCTGGATGGATGTTGCAATCCCTGAAGCGGTATGGGTCGTCTCTGCTGGGCTGGGTGGCCTTGGGTCAATGGTCAGAGTCCCTAGGCTGAACGGTGGTGGAACGTGTGGGTGACACAGGTCCTGGCAGCGCTCTCCCGGTTGTCTCAGGAAAAGCATGACTCTCTCTCTCTCTTAGGTGGAATTTCACCACACAGTCCTGTCACCTCACCACTCCTGTCCTTTGTCCCCTCTGTTGGGTGTAGACTGTCACACAGCAAAAAGGGCTTTTTGAGGCTTGGTATCTATGCCCTTCTGTCAGCCACTTCAGCTTCCCTTACACTCTCCTCTATATCTCACACACACTCATGTCACCTCTCTTCCTTATCATGCTCCCATCACCCCTCAGTCTTCTGGCTGGTACCTCCCCTCACACACTTCCTAAATTTTTTTTCCCCCAGTGTCATGTGTCTCTCCATGTTCAGAAAGGAAAGGTTAGCCTCTCCCTTTCACCATCTTGTGGCCATAAGGAGAAATTGCATAACAAATAGTCTTACATATAACATATAATCTATGGGTGTCCTGTATGTCTTACTCACAACATACCTGTCACACTGCCAAGGTGTTTTCTAAGTGGTGGTTGAATGTGTAAGGCTAGGCTCTGAATGACATCTTTCTATATGCTGGAATTATTCTTAAATTAGTTAAAAAAAAGTCCCAACCACCATTCAACCTCTCAATATGTCAAACTGTATTTAGATCAGAGGAACAGCTGCAGGCAGTATAGGTTGTGTATTGCATGCTTTGTGCAGTGTATACCATGCAGCCGTACCCCTGTAGGGGATGCTGATAATTGTGGTCTGTCTGTCACCCTGCCCAGCCAGGCACACACTTTTACACTCCTCAGAGACAATAAAGCAGTCCTTGCATTTTGTTTTTGTTTATTTCATTGAGAGATATTAAACTTGGATAGGAATGGGGACTTATGAGATGCCCAAGTGATCAGAACATTGCAATTTGGGACTCTATATATATATATATATATATATATATATATATATATATATATATACATCCGGTATATACATCACTCCATTTCTCCTCCTGCCCATCGCATCCGCTCTTCTGAGTATCACGCCATTGTCATGAAGATCCTGCCAGAAACCTGAATCCTGGTGCGCAGGTAGACAAGCGCGCGCTCCTGTTGGCGCCAGATAGGCTATTTAAACCCAGCTAGAGCAGACGGTCCCCGCTGTCTGCTCTACAGCGTTGTGGTGACTGAAACCTGATACCTGATATCTCTGATCTGTGTTTGACCCGGCTTACCTGTGACCATCCACCTGTCTGCCTGCACCCGACCTTGGCTTGTCCTGACCATCCTTCTGCCTCATCCCCTTGTACCTTGCTGCCAGCCTGATACCCGACCCGGCCTGCCTGACTATCCTGCTTACCTGTGCTGATCCGGCCTGTCCTGAGATCCAGTCTGCTGTGCTATCCAGTGTACCTGTGCTGATCCTGCCTGTCCTAAGATCCTGTCTGCTGTGCTATCCAGTGTACCTGTGCCGTTCCAGCCTGTCCTGAGATCCAGTCTGCTGTGCTATCCAGTGTACCTGTGCTGATCCGGCCTGTCCTGAGATCCTGTCTGCTGTGCTATCCAGTGTACCTGTGCCGATCCAGCCTGTCCTGAGATCCAGTCTGCTGTGCTATCCAGTGTACCTGTGCTGATCCGGCCTGTCCTGAGATCCTGTCTGCTGTGCTATCCAGTGTACCTGTGCCGATCCAGCCTGTCCTGAGATCCAGTCTGCTGTGCTATCCAGTGTACCTGTGCTGATCCGGCCTGTCCTGAGATCCTGTCTGCTGTGCTATCCAGTGTACCTGTGCTGATCCTGCCTGTCCATCCATATCCAGCCTGCTCCGCTATCCAGTCTGCTGTGCTGATCCTGCCTGTCCATCCAGATCCAGCCTGCTCTGCTATCCAGTCTGCTGTGCTGATCCTGCCTGTCCATCCAGATCCAGCCTGCTCTGCTATCCAGTCTGCTGTGCTGATCCTGCCTGTCCATCCAGATCCAGCCTGCTCTGCTATCCAGTCTGCTGTGCTGATCCTGCCTGTCCATCCAGATCCGGCCTGCTCTGCTATCCAGTCTGCTGTGCTGATCCTGCCTGTCCATCCAGATCTGGCCTGCTCTGCTATCCAGTCTGCTGTGCTGATCCAGTCACCCACCTTGTCCGCTGAGTTGACCTGCGTCACTCCACCGGTCTGTTGAACCTGCCAGGCACCCGTGCTCCTCCTCACTCCTGGGTCTCCTGTCACCTTACCAGGGAACCGGGAGTGGGAGATGCAAGGGAGGTCTCTCTCTGCAAACTCAGGCTCTCACCACCAGGTACGTGACAGCCATACTCCTCCTGCACATCGCTTCCTCTCTACTGAGTATGACTTCATACTCTTCCTACACATCGCTTCCTCTCTGTTCCTCTCCAGACTAGCTAGCACTGTTTTGGATACCTGACACTAGCTCAGCCAGGCTTAAAGCAAGTGCCCTTTACAGGCAGGGACCGCGGGCCCCTATGGTGTAGCAATAGAAAAGTCCCAGTGCTAGCTGTCCTTGTGGCTACTGCTCCCAGAACCACCTCTTTAGACACTGCCAGCCCTTCTATCTGTAGCTTCCCCTTTCCGCTGCCCGTGCCACCCCAATCCTCCAGACTGGCTCTGCACCCATCCCAGGCTAGTCCACAACAGTCCCCTCAGGCATACCTCCCCAGTCCTCCCGATTGTGTGCACACTCACAACTCAGTGTTCTCCCTCTGTCCTCTCTTGCTCCTCCTGTGCCTCCTGTCCAGGACTCCTCCATGCTTCCTTGGAAAGTCCCGTCCACACCCGAGCCCAGGCCCAAGGTCACCCCTCCAGACTGGGGAGCTCCCTTAAAGGCCCCAACAGTCTAACTTTCCAATTCCATTCTTCCACCCGATCAACTCCTCCCCAGCTGGGATGACCCTGGGTATTTAAGGATGCCTGCCCCCTGACAATTCAAGTTAGGTATTGGTCATGGCTCCTCAGAATACCCCAGGTGACTCCACCTCCCCTCCAGCCTGTCTTTCTAGAAAACACTGGAACATTCTAGAAAGAAGTAGGAGGTCTTAGACTATGCCACCTGTGAGTCACCCAGTGCTTATTCTGAGCCACTCCCATCCCAGATCACAAAACACACCCAAGCTTGGCTACTAGCCAAGCCTGGAAATTTACCAAAACCTGCACACTAGAGGGTGCTACATCCAGAAAATAGGATTTGTACTGTGCTATGCATACAATCTACAATACAACCTAAACATACAATTTGTATTTTACTGTGTTTTGGAATTTTGACTGTTTACTGTATAATAAAAGGAATAATGTAAACATGTAATATTGATAAGGATTTGGGAGTTTGAAGCTAAAATTCATCCTCTAAGGCAGTGCTTCTCAAACTTTTTTCAGTCAAGGCACCCTTTAAAAATAGGCACAATCTCGATGCACCCCATTCAAAAACATGAAACGCGAAACAAATAATTTTACATAATGCCGCAAACGTAGGACACCCAACGTTAGTGATGATTTATTCTTCCAAAGTAAATACACCTTTGCACACTGGTACTGACTAGATTTCCAGTATATTCTCGTCTCCTTCAGTTTCTCCCTCACTCAGCTAATGTGACCCTAGTGCTGACGAAGATGGATAGGGGAGGGGCAAGCAAGGACGCTGTGCAAGCACCCAATGTCCTCCTTACCAATCAAGATGTAATTGGTTGTTAAGACGTCGGTGGCTAGAAGTTGGAAAGGTGCACAATGAAAATGTGTGGCTATGTGTAACTAAAAGGCAGGGGCGATCCACCCGCTGCAATGTATACAATTTTTGAGCAATTTTTATGCATTTTGCCAAAGCAAGCTAGATGAAAAGGTTGCTCTAAGGTTTCATTCATACCTGAGCATTTTGTAGCCCGGAGCTCCAAAACACTTAAACATATTTTTTTCAGGTATGGATATTTTATGCATAGTTATACTGGTCTGGCTTGAACCAATGTAACTATGCATACACTTCATCATTACCTGGTGGGATCAGAAGTCTACGTAAAGGGGCTGTAAAGTCACACGAGGGTGGAGACATTATTACCTGGTGGGAACAGAAGTCTACGTAAAGGGTCCGTTAAGTCCACAATTCCCCAGCCCCCCTGGCTGCTGTAGCTGGAAAGCAAGGTAGTAGGCTCTAGAGTGAGGGACCGCTAGTCCCCCCTGATCTTTGCTATGATGTAAGGTTGACAGACTACAGACTAATTAGATCTTTTTACGCCATATCAGTTCTCTAAATTAGGAGTCTATCCTAGCAAACCACTGTCGGGGAACATAGACTGGAGAGTTGTTGAATACATACAACAGTTGTGGTGCCCAGACCATTTTGATGAGGTTAATTCTCCCCACCACTGATAAGGGTAGTTTAAACCAAATAGTAAATTTTTCACAAAATTTACTATTTGGACACCCGTGTGTGTCCTACCTAATTACCTTCCTGCTGCAAGGTAAGCAGCATGTGTGTAGATGCCAAGAAGATGGTCTCTCTGGGGGGTTGGTACTCGGGGGTCTCTCAAGGGAATGTTGCTCTGGGGTCTCCTATCCGGTACTCCTCTCTTATCCAAGATGTATGGAGCCTATATGGTGGTGGGTCTGGATGCTTCCTGGTGTTCAGAGCCAGGTGCCGCTCAGCATATACCAAGATATAGTGGGTGTGGAGAGGGGAGAGAGTAACAAGGGACCCATATAGTGTAGTAGGTTTTGGAAATAAATGAGCTTTATTGTATAAAAAGGGGGGTACTCACATGAACAATAATAACACAGTGTGAATTCAAAACAAGCGCCGAGCTCGTGGCCAGTGCGTCACTTCCGGGGTCCGTATCCTACGCGTGTCGTCACCGTCACGTGACTTCATCTGGGATAATGAGAGGGCCGTAGGAAGTGTCTTTAAATAGGGCTGCCTGAGATATACATTACACTTTTATTGTTTCACTTTAAGCATTATTAAAATCACTGCTCCTGAAAAAACGTCCGTTTTTAAAACTTTTTTTTTGCATTGATACATGTCCCCTGGGGCAGGACCCAGGTCCCCAAACACTTTTTATGACAATATCTTGCATATAGGCTTTTAAAAGTAGCACTTTAGATTTCTCCCATAGACTTTTACAGGGTGCTCGAATTTGCCGCGAACACCCCAAATTGTTCGCTGTTCGGTGAACAGGCGAACAGGCAATGTTCGAGTCGAACATGAGTTTGACTCAAACTCGAAGCTCATCCCTATTACCAAGTCATCTTCTCTCAGATTAAACACATGTGCAATCAGACCCCGACCCTCTTACATAAAAATAATCTCTCAGCACCAGAAAGGGCATGCCTCAAGACCCTAACCGAAAATATGGATATCATTATTAAAACAGCAGATAAAGGAGGGGGAATTGTCATTCAAAATAGGGACGCATATGTCAAAGAAGCTCACAGACTTTTGTCTGATAACAACACCTATACCAGACTCCCCTGTGACCCACTACCCCAATTCACCTCCGAAGCCCACATGCTGGTAGAAAAAGCCACCATAGATGGAATTATGGAAAAAGCTGAAGCTGCATTTCTGAAATGTGAAAACTACAACACACCATACTTTTACCATCTCCCCAAGATTCATAAAAGCCTGACCGATCCTTTTGGGTGCCCGATAGTGGTGGCCATGGGCAGTGTCACCAACCCCTTTTCTATGTACATTGACCATTTTCTGCAACAACTAGCTCAAAATCTACCAGAATATATCCGTGACGGTATCCATTTACTAAATACTTTGCAAAACTACCGCTGGAAATCAACCTATTTGTTGTTATCCGTTGACATTGCTCATTGTACAAGTCAATTCCCCACGATATCGTATTAGAAGCAGTACAATATTTTCTCTCCCAAGATCCACTAATCAATTCCTGTCAGGCAGAATTCATCCTAGAATCCACCAAATTCTGCCTGACTCATAATTATTTTCTCTTTGAGAATCAATACCACTTACAGACCCAAGGCACAGCTATAGGGGCACATTTTTCCCCCAGCTATGGCAACCTGACAATGGGTCTTTGGGAACAACATACTATTTGGAACAATAACCCTTTCTCTGAACATATCGTATACTTCGGTCGATACATAGACGACATAGTCATCATTTGGGATGGTACCCAGCCCCTGGCTGACGAGTTTGTGACATACTGCAATACCGACAATTTAGGTCTATCTTTCACATCAGTCTGCGATCCCGACATTTTAGCCTTTCTAGATCTAGAACTTCACAAAACCCTCGCGGGTGACTCATATCTTCATTTCCGTAGCTGTCACCATCTGAGATGGATTTCGAATATACCCAAAAGCCAATTCTGTTGCTTAAAACATAATTGCACCCGCGTAGAAGATTATAAGGAACAGAGTCATCTCTTCAAGAAGAAGTTTTTGGAAAAGGGTTACCCCTCCCCTCTAAATAAGGGTGCCTATAACCATTTTGTGAGTAAAGCACCCAGACCCAACCACCATCAGCCCACCACATATTCCCAGATACCCAGATTCATTGCCCAGTTCCACACACAGCATAAAAAGATGAAACACATCTTCCATAAACATTGGGGCATACTGCGAGAAGATCCCCACCTCCAAAATAGCCTCAGTGATATTCCAAAAATCACATACAGAAAGGCCCAAAATATAAAAAGAAAGATAGCACCCAGCAAACTAAAACCCTGCAAACCCAAATTAACATCAACCCCCACCTTCCTAGACATAAAGGGAATGTACCAATGCCGTAAGTTCAATTGTCTAACCTGCAAATTTGTCCAACACAGACAAAAATAATTCACTACAAAAGGTAAAACATACTCCCTGGGTGTCAGAAACCATGAAATCAGGCCAAGACAGAAGAAAGTTAACAGTTAAATCACACTTGTTTAATAATAAAAGTAAAAAGAACAAACATAGTCAAAACATAGCCAAAGTTCAGTAACCGGAATGGATAGTCAGCCAAGCCAGAAGTCAGGGATCAATGTAGTGGAACAGCAAGCAGGATCTGGAACCAGAAGGGATGTCAGCAAAGCAAGTCTTGAACAGGATCGCAGGAGATAGTTTCTGTGATGTTGACCGAAAGGCGAAGGCAGAGAACCTCTGGACTGGATGGCTTAAGTAGGCAGGAATGATGAGAAGAATATCATCAACAGCTGAGTAACTGTGAAGCATCTGTGCAAGAGGGAAACTTTCTGGATCTACACCTTAGACAGTCCAAAGCCTGGGGGCCTAAACAAAGAAATTGAAATCCAATCAATTTATTAACATATAATAGTACCCACAGATCCTTCCATCGCAATCTGAGCCATCCCCTATAAACGTATCCTCAGCACTCACCCAACTCACCCAACTTGCCAGCTATATCCCTAACTCCCTCACCCCTTCCTTCCCTACCCACCCAGCCAACGTCTTTCCCCTCCCCCCACCCCCCTTTCCCTTCCCGCCCCCCTCTTCCCTGCCTTTTCTGTAACTATCCTCCTCCCCTGTAAATACAGGTATGTGTGTGGATGCGCTCTTGAACACCTCCAAAACAGTGCTTTATTTTATCTTACTCACAAACAATTAGAATTAAGCTACACAAAAAATAAAAAATAAACAATAACATCAACATATCGACCTAAATCCAAAATTAAATATTTTTTTTCAAAAATAATCTTTCAACAGGTTTTCGTGGCCAATTAGATTGTCTTCACATATATCTGTAAGTATACCCGATGAATCAGTGAATATGTAAAAACTATATAAATATATAGATGTATAACAAAAAAACTTTGCATTCTTACCTAGATTACCTCACTTCACTTGACTGACTCATTACATTGATTCAACTAATCTGTGTTCACAATTTTTTTCCATATACAGTATAACACCCCTCACAGTTTTATGAATATTTTATTATATCTTTTCATGTGACAACACTGAAGAAATTACACTTTGCTACAATGTAGTGAGTGTACAGCTTGTATAACAGTGTAAATTAGCTGTCCCCTCAAAATAACATACAGCCATGACCATTGTATAACAGATCTACTATACTTCCCATACTGCCTGACCAACCCCCTACTCCAACCCCCATACCATTTCCAACAAATAGAGACCACACCAAGTTGGAGTAAATATTGTCCGTAGCAGCCCCTTTATTAACCAATAAATTTAAATGAACATAACCATAAAAAAACATCTGATCTTCGCGTTGGTCTTTGCATACACTCCACATACCATCTGTTTAGTAAATGCACTGCGGTACCTGTTATATTATGATTATAGGCCTCTAGCCGACTACTGACTCGGAGACAACCAACTTCCAGCTAAACCACCGTTAGCTGGAATATCACCATCAGGACCCATACCACCGATGGGTCCCAAACTCTCCTTATCCGAGGTTTCTTCATTCACCCTCAAAGACCAACACCCGCCACAGCACCCAAGGGGAAAACCTTACCCTTGGGTGCCCCTACCACCCTCAACGCTCTCTGGATGCCATCCAGCAACCCCAGGGCCCACATCTTAATCCCCCCAGGATAGAGGTGAGCCCCGTCCCCCCCGAACCACCACCAAGTATCCATTCCTAACCCACCATCTGCTGACACCTCTTTAACCGTTTTTTGTTTTTTTTAGCTATTTACCTCCACCAAGCGATGATGTCGGGCCTCACAATCAGCATACCCGGGAAAGCCCTGCGGGGTGCCTAAATCTACCTGCATACCCCCTGCTATGTCCCACATGGACTGTAAGCCCAAATAATCCCTGCCGACGTGTAACACCACAACGTCCAGAGGCCCTATCCAGTCGTGCAATTCTATGCCCTCCTGGCACTATCCTGCTCCCTAGCACACCCTGTACTCCTATTCAACGAACATTTGTTACTCGTCTAGCAATGCCCCAGTTTGTCCACTCATACCTACTGTCTGCACCTCTTGTCCCCCTTAACCCAGATAAGAGGACCAATATCCAGCCCAGGCCTTGTGTTCCACCTGCAAGAGAAGAGAGAACCCACCAGCCATAACCACAACAGGCATGCAGTGCTGGGACAAGGTCATTTGGTGCCCAGGGCGAGGTTGGCAAACTGCGCCCCCCCCACACACACACACACACACACAACATACGCACACAATATTTTCGGGCCAGCAGCATAGCATTGGAGCTCATTGTGGCAGTTAATAATTGCTTAACCTGCTATCCTCTAGCCTGCAGAGGCAGTATTGGGCTAGAGCAGGGGTCTCAAACTGGTGGCCCTCCAGCTGTTGCAGAACTACAATTCCCATGAGGCATTGCAAGGCTGACAGTTACAGGCATGGCAGAGGCATGATGGGACTTGTAGTTCCGCAACATCTGGAGGGCCGGTAGTTTGAGACCCCTGGGCTAGAGGATAGCAGGTTAGGCAGTTCCTATTGGCTCAGTCCCGTAGGATCAGTAAAGGATAATGGCCTACAGGCCTACTTACCAGACCCAGCGAAACTGTTGCAGTGATCCCTCCAGCTAAATGTTTGCTCACTCTGTGCTGCCCGGGGCGACTCTGGTCAGTAGTGTAGCATGTCTGTACCCTGGTAGTGGCTCAGCGTGGCTCTCTCTGGTGACTCTGGTCAGCAGCATGGCTCTTTCTGGTGGTTCTGGTTAGCAACGTGGCTCTCTGGTGGCTCTGGTTGGCAGCAGGGCTCTCTTTGGTGGTGCTGGTTAGAAGTGTGGCTCTCTCTGATGGCGCTGGTTAGCAGTATGGCTCTCTGGTGGTGCTGGTTAGCAGCGTGACTCTCTCTGGTGGCTCTGATTAGCAGCGTGGCTCTCTCTGGTGGTGCTGGTTAGCAGCGTGTCTCTCTCTGGTGGAGTTGGTTAGCAGTGTGGCTCTCTCTGGTGTAGTTGGTTAGCAGGGTGGCTCTCTCTGGTTAGCAGCCTGGCTCACTCTGGTGGCGCTGGTTAGCAGCGTGGCTCTCTCTGGTGGTTCTGGTTAGCAGCATGGCTCTGTGGTGGCTCTGGTTAGCAGAATGGCTCTTTCTGGTGGTTCTGGTTAGCAGCGTGGCTCTCTGGAGGCTCTGGTTAGCAGCAGGGCTCTCTCTGGTGGTGCTGGTTAAAAGCGTGGCTCTCTCTGGTTAGCAGCGTGGCTCTCTCTGGTGGAATTGGTTAGCAGTGTGTCTCTCTCTGGTTAGCAGTGTGGCTCTCTGGTGGTGCTGGTTAGCAGCGTAGCTCTCTCTGGTTAGCAGCATGGCTCTCTCTGGTGGTGCTGGTTAGCAGCGTGGCTCTCTCTGGTTAGCAGCGTGGCTCTCTCTGGTGGTGCTGGTTAGCAGCATGGCTCTCTCTGTTGCAGCGTGGCTCTCTCTGGTGGTGCTCACAACGCCGCTTTCACAGCTTCACTGATGGGGCGTGGAGGGAGGGGGGCTTGACAGATCCCACTACAACTGCCAGCTTTCTTTATGGTCTCAACTGGGTGCAGTCCGCCCCCCCGTGCCCCCATAGCAATGTCACTGCTCCCATCCTGCCTCTGGCCAGCCTCTCAGTGTGTGTGACGCTGGGCAGGGAATACCAAGTGCCTGTAAGGGGGTGTATCTCCACTGACAGGGGAGTGAATAAGTGAAGCGCTGGTCTGTTCTAGGCTTGTGCCGGGTGCAGGAGCACACTCGGCACATCGTTGCAGGTGTAGGTATTAGTGGCTGGTGTGTCCAGACAGTTTTAGAAGCACACAGCCAGCACTTCACATGCGCCCCCTTTCCTCCAGTAAATAGTACCGCCCAGGGCATCCGCCCCTTCCGCCCCCCCCCCCTTGTACCGGCCCTGCAGGCATGCAAAACCTGCATACCCCCAACAAAAACCCTGCCAGCATAACCTCTCCTATAATCCTGCAACAGGTGGGGGAGACCATACCACTGGAACTTACGCGGTTACCCTTGAAAATGCGCTTAACCTGCTCTTAACCCGACCCTTACCGGGCCGCCTTCACATTGAATAAATAAGACGAAAACCATTGTTCCCAAAACCTCACGTCCGTAAACCCTTCCAGCCCATGGACTTGAACTCTGAACGTCGGGGAAAAGTCCTAATGTAGCCACCATGTCCCCCCACCTTCAAATATACAGAGCCCCCCCAGGCCAGCACCTGGGGTTCCTGCGCATCCGCGAAGACCTGCAAAGCCTTGGCCCCCCTGTACTTCGGACCATGGCAAAAGCCGTTGGGAACAAAAAAAAAACTTCCCAGACCGATGAACCCCAACAAACCCAATGGAGGAAAACCTGCTGCCGAATCTCCAACAACACAGTGTGCCCCGTGACCCTTGCACTTACGACAGAGCCGATACCCTATCAGTGCTCGTTTTAAACTTGTAAGGAAGTACCATCCACCCTGCGAGTTACCAAAAAAAGGGGGCTGTACACCTGCAAATCCCAGGTCACCACCGACATACGGGACAACGAACCCCCTAGTTACTCTGGTGCTGACTAACAACTCCCGGGGTACATCCCCACCGTAAGCCAGACCAAGCTGGTGCTATGACGTTCCCACCCCCGGGGGGTGAACGGCGCCGATAAACCCCTAACTTCAGACCTCTACCCCCAAATGACGGAGCAGCCTACCACAGGTAGACGCGACTGCTGCCATGCTGTGACCTGTATCACCCCCATAAAGTCCCCGTGAAAGCGCCTGACAGCACTTCGACCAGGTCACCCCTCTCTGCACAGCCCGCACCACCGTAAACAATACCCATGACACAAATTACGTATAAGGCCGGCTGCCACTGAATGTGGCAGGGCACCGTACTCCACCGGCCTTGGAAGGAAGCCTCACAACCTGTCGAGCCGGCCGCATGCACGTAAATTGCCCGATCGAAGCCACTAGCCTGCCTGGACCCCCCAATACCCACTCCGATAAAGAAACCAGGAAAAAATGCCACCCTCGCAACTCCTCCCTGTTTTCCGTTTGAATAGAATGGCCACATCAGCCTTTCTCCACAAACCCCTTAGATCCTCCATCCACAAGAAAACCCGATCAAGGCCAGCATACCTCAATGCCTAACCAATAAACCCACCACAGCGTGGCCTATATACTCATAATTAACCGGTTGTATTCGCCACTACCCTGGCTTAGGGACAATTAACTACTTACATACTACCAGACACAACCTACTTAATACCCAGAGAATACCCCCCTAATGTCAGGAAGGGACACACGTACTTCAGATGGGCCCAACCCACAGTTATTTAAAATCAGGAAGGGACCCCCATACCTCTGATGGGCCCCAACCCACCGTTATCCACAGTTAGAAAGGGACCCTATACCTCAGATAGGCCCAACCTATCTGTACAGTCAGGAAGGGACCCCATACCTCCGATGGGCCCAACCCAGCGCTATCCAGTTAGCAAGGGACACCCATACCTCCGATGGGCCCAACCCACAATTGTTTGTACAGTCAGAAAGGGACACCCATACCTCCGATAGGCCCAACCCACCGTTATCCAGGTTGGAAGGGACACCCATACCTCTGATGGGCCCAACCCCCAATTTTTTTGTACAGTCAGAAAGGGACACCCATATCCATCAAATGGGCCCAACCCACCGTTATCCAGTCAGGAAGGGACCCCCATACCTTTTATGGGCCCAACCCCCGTTATCAAGTTATGATGGGCCCAACTCACCATATTCCCACTCAGGCCGTGGCACCTATACCCTAAGTGGGCCCCACCTACTAGCATCCGCAGTTAGGAAGAGCCACCCATCCCTCAGCTGAGCCCAACCTACCGTTTTTTCCCCCGTTAGGAAGGGACACCCATACCTCAGACGGGCCCACCCAACCGTTCACCCTAGTTGGGAAGGGACACCCCTACCTCCGATGGGCCAGACCCACCATTTTCCCCCAGTTAAGAAGGGACTCCCCTACCCCAGATGGACCCAACCCACAGTGTCCCACAGGTAGGAAGGGACACCCATACCTCAGATGTGCCCAACCCACTATCTTCCACCGATAGGACGGGACACCCGTGCCTCTGCAGAGCCCGTCCCTCCTCTCCTCCATGGAAATGCTCACCACCCCTCTGCCAGGCCGTGTCCCTGTAGACTCCCCTGTGAGCCCCATCCACTGCTTCCATTAACCAAAGGGCCGAACAATGTCTGGGGTTCTTTCCCCCACCTACTCCTGCCATAATAGCAAAAAGCAACCGTAACTAATCCTGTAAAAATCCCACCGGATCAGTCCGAACCACCTCAGCCCCCATTGTGCTATACACTCTCTTGGCCCCAGCCGGCTTGCCCCTTGTCCACGGCAGCCGTGAGAATAGTAGCCCAGATCCACCTTCCACAGCTGTCCCACGGACCCCGGTGCAAGGTGCGCCCCTAGAGGGCCCTGAAAACCCATACACCCCTATTATGTACGAGTCGGCTTAACTAACGGCTGGTTGTGCGGCAGCAGCATCCCCTCGCTGTCCCAGCCATGTCTACCCCACCTGCGGCAGCACACCGACTGTGTCTTCCGACCTTCCGTCCCCAGCGAGTGATAGCCCTCCCGGGGAGCGCCCCAGGATGCTGAGGATACGCACGGCTGCTGACCCCGCCCCCTCGTGCCGGATCCGGCCATTGATCTTTTACGTCCCCGAGCCCGGTCCCGCATTCGGGGTGGGGTGGCACCTCAGTACTCCGGTCTGTCCCCGTCTTCTGTGCACCCCTGGTCCGTTGGAAGCCACTCACCATGGCAGTGGAGGCCCGGCAGCCACAGCTGAATTAGTTCTGCCCGCCGAGGCTTCGCCCCCCGCTGCCGGGGGGAGCCCGCATGTTTCTCAAGCTGAATCTGGGATGGTCGGCCTCTGTGCACCCCAAGCACCCACCTGCCACTCTCCGTCGGGGGGGTTTCTCAGTCCCTCAGCCTGTCCCCCGCTGCCGTGCATCCTTTTTGTCTGCCCCTGGTGCCCGAAGAGCCGCCGGTCGTGGGAGTGTAGGTCTGGAACCCATTGCTGGGCACATCTCCCCACTGAGGCGTCAGAACGTCAGGAGCAGAGCCCGCACGTTCCGTAGGCCTCAGCCCCGAGGGCCGCAACTTAGTCCCGGGACCCTCCAGCCCCCGCCTGCCGAGTGCCGCCTGCGGGGGGGACTGGTAGGCCTGGTGGCCGTTACTAGGCGCAACTCCCCACCGAGGCTCCGCCCCCTGATATCGTACTATCAGGGGCGGAGCCAGCGTGTTCCGTAGGCCTCTGCCCCGAGGGCCGCAACTCAGTCACAGGAGCCCACAGCCCCCCGCCTGCCTAGTTCCACACGTGG
Organism: Lithobates sylvaticus; assembly: GCA_028564925.1. Lineage (NCBI taxonomy): Eukaryota > Metazoa > Chordata > Amphibia > Anura > Ranidae > Lithobates > Lithobates sylvaticus. Next base: position 103,867,076 of record CM053034.1, on the reverse strand, counting down.
GGGGACCCCCCAACCGCAAGTGCCGTGGGCCATGATCGCGGGTGATTACAGATGGGCCCGACAGGCCATCCGGCGTGCAGCCTACCATGTGTGGTAACATCTAACATCTATTAATACCTATCTTTCTACGAAATGAGACACACCCGATATACGAGGGGAACTGTGACCTTGAGGAGGTTGAGGCCAACCACCTGGGCCACACCATCCCCCCCAAAGCATGGGAAAAATGCCACTCCCAACCATGCCTGAGGGACTCTCTCTCATAAAGAGCACCTTCTTTCTCCCTTTTGCCCCCACTGTATATAAACGTGCTCCTTAATGACTTTTTGGTATATTCCAGGAGTCTGCTATCGTGGGTGTCCGACTGTTTGGTCTCCCCCCGCCTCACTTTGGCTTCTTCCCCCCCCTGCCCTCCGTGCCCCCGGGGGCCCATCCAGGGGTCTCCTTCACTAGGCCAGTTTGAATGTGTGACTCCTCGTAAGATATATACGGCTTGGACGATCCTATGTACCCTGATTCACCAATGAGAAGTGGGAATTGGTAGCCACCAGGAACAACGACGGGACTTCCTTACAAATACCCATGCAGAAGACTATCTCACACACTACACCCATACCGGTAACTATATCGATAACAATATATAAAAATATATATGGACATGAGTATAAATATACAGAAACATATAACTGAGAAGTTGTTGTTACAATGTCTTTTTATTTCCAGCTGACAAAAATACTCTGAGGAAGACCAATACAGACAACAGGTCGAAACGCGTCAGTTTTTTTTTGTCACACGCTATAATCACTGCTTCTGATTCCATTAGTAGTGGTGTTAGGGGATTTTTCGCTGGTTTTATTCTGTGTATTGTGTTTGTATCTTTTATTCTGTATGGGCTTGTGTTTTTACATTCCTTTTTATGTGTCATTTTTTATATAAAAAAACTTTGAATAAACATTGCAAATTGATTTGGATGATTTTTGGTCTATTATTCCATATAACCGTCTGACTACTTCTATCAGACGGCTATTGCTGCCTAAAAACCCCACCACTAAGGGAGAACCTTTTTCTTTTTTTCTATCCAACCTGGGGTGAGCAGCAACCCATAGCCCTTGATAGTGTCAACCCCCCCTCCTTACCATGTGTGTGGAGGCCTGGGAGAGGGGCTCCGGCGGCACTGACCTACAAGCACCTGGGCCCCCCCGCTCCCGGCCCGGAACCTACAGCCACTCACCCCGCACCATCCCCCTCCCTGAAGGCATACATCCTGCTCCCCGTGCCGCCATATCCTTTCAAATCTGCCCTGCGTTACAAGCTTGTTCCTCCACGCTGCTCTGATGCTGGGGGGGAGGGGCCAGCTCCTTTTTACTCCTCTGCCACACCCCTTATAGAATCCACATCATATACCATGCTGCACATTATACACAGGGCTCTGCACATCATATACCAGGCTACACATTATACACAGGGCTCTGCACATCATATACCAGGCTGCACATTATACACAGAGCTCTGCACATCATGTACCAGGCTGCACATTATACACAGGGGCAGGCTCTGCACATCATATACCAGACTGCACATTATACACAGGGCTCTGCACATCATATTGCACATATCTGCAACCTGTAAATCGCACATGTCTGCATTCTACAACCTGTAAATCACACATATCTGCATTCTGCAACCTGTAAATCGCACATAACTGCATTCTGCAACCTGTAAATCCCACATATCTGCATTCTGCAACCTATAAATTTCACATAACTGCATTCTGCAACCCTCCCCCAATCAGATCAGCTTCACTATACACATGGCAGATGGAGGGGACGGGATGGCAGTGAATGTTTTTGAATGTTTTTGGGTAAAGTTACATGTGCTGAAAGATCAAAGAAATTCTTTGATCTGTCCCTTTATATTGTGCTTAATAAAGTTGGGGAAGTGGGTGCTGCCGAGTTTAAAGTTGATACGGGGGGGGGGGGGGGGGGTGTGCTGCCGCCGATCAACAGAAGTTTAACCGTCGCTTAACCGGGATTTTTAAGTACCGAAGTTTGGCGCCATTCCACGAGCGAGTGCAATTTTGAAGCGTGACATGTTAGGTATCCATTTACTCGGTGTAACTTCCTCTTTCACATTATGCAAAAAAAAAATCTGGCTAACTTCACTATTTCTTTTTTTAAAGCACTTTTTTTTTTTTTAAACACGTTCGAAAATTGCGCAAATACCGTGCGAGATAAAAAGTTGCAACGACTGCCATTGTATTCTCTAGGGTCTTTGCTACAAAAACATATATAATGTTTGGGGGTTCTATGTAATTTTCAAGCAAAAAATATTGCTTGACCATGACCATGACACTCCCACCACCTTGCTTGACTGTAGGCAAGACACATTTGTCTTTGTACGCCTCACCTGGTTGCGCCACACACGCTTGACACCATCTGAACCAAATAAATTTATCTTGGTCTCATCAGACCACAGGACATGGTTCCAGTAATCCATGTGCTTAGTCTACTTGTCTTCAGCAAACTGCAGGCTTTATAGTCCAATCTTTAAACAACAGCCATGCAAGCCATATCTTGGGACAACAGCCATGCAGACCAATTTGATGCAGTGTGCAGCGTATGGTCAGAGCACTGACAGGTTGACCCCCCACCCCTTCAACCTCTGCAGCAATGCTGGCAGCACTCATACGTCTATTTCCCAAAGTCAACCTCTGGATATGGCGCTGAGCATGTGCACTCAACTTCTTTAGTCGACCACGGCGAGGCCTGTTCTGAGTGGAACCTGTCCTGTTAAACCGCTGTGTGGTCTTGGCTACCGTGCTGCAGCTCAGTTTCAGGGTCTTGGAAATCTTTATATAGCCAAGCCCATCTTTATGTAGCGCAAGAATTCTTTTAATATCCTCAGAGAGTTCTTTGCCATGAGGTGCCATGTTACATAGTTACATAGTTGGTGAGGCTGAAAAAAGTCTATTAAGTCCAACCTATGTGTGTGATTATATGTCAGTATTACATTGTATATCCCTGTATGTTGTATGTTCAGGTGCTTATCTAATAGTTTCTTGAAACTATCAATGCCCCCCGCTGACCACCACCTGTGGAAGGGAATTCCACATCCTTGCCACTCTTACAGTAAAGAACCCAGAGTATATACTCTGTTTTATTTCTGTAGTAATGTTTATGTGTATGTATATTTATATGTGCATATAGATGTATATATGTGCGTATTTTATATATATATATATATATATATATATATATATATATATATATATATATATATATATATTATTTTTTTTTTTATATATATCTTTATGTTATATTTTATTTTATTTTATCTACTTTATTGCACATCAGTGAGGGCAGAGATAGACATATTGCAGGATGTAACAGCAGACAGTATATCACGCAGAGTGGGCTCTGGCTCCTCTGCATCTAGGGAGGATGCATGTGGCACAGCAAAAATGTCCCTAGGAGTTCTCACTGTGTTCCACTCTGGGGGCAATCCGACTGCATCCTCCAGAGGGACGGTGTCATCAGCCTCAGATGGACCCCCTGAAGTATCCCCCAGGTTAGAGGAAGAAGGCAGATGCTCTTTGGGAGTCGTCCGGTTGAAGAACTTCTGGGCCGCCTCCTTGTATTTCTCCTTGGAGGAGCGTTGAGACCAGGCGCCATCTTGGCTAGGATCCTTCTTGACGTCTCAGTTTTCTTTGAGCTGTTTTGCCATGTCAGCAGCGGTAGCGAAGTAGCGGGAAGGCAGCTTACAAGCACAAGGACACTGGCACTGCTCTGCTGGGGTCTGTGAAAGAAAGATATTGGGTGATTACAGGAGTATTGCATGGATTCTCTGTGGAAAAGGAGACAGATGCGACCAGGTACATCTGCTCAGCCACCCCCCCCCCCCCCCCCCCCCCCCCCCCCCCCCAACATGTCTTGCTTTTGCCACAGTGATACCAGTCCTGGAACAATTTTTTTATTAAATTAAAAAAATAACATTGTGTAACCAAAGGTTTATCAGTTAGGTATTTAATTTATGTAATGCTTCTCTGTTGGGATAAATGCTTCACTGCTCTTGACATCATTATTGGTCAAAGTAAACAATTAGTTCAAGAACCTGACAAAGGTTTATTATACTGGATGTTACTGGCTCACCCCTGATTGATTTTACTTTCCTAACTTCATGAATAACACATTTTCTGCTAAGAAATGGTAATAAAGGGGATGCTATGTATTGTATTATTACTATGTGAGAAATTGATAAATTGGTAAAATTGCCCATATTGTTGCTTCAAAAAAATGTAAATCAAATACAACATATAGTTTAGCAGTTCTTGCCAGCTGAACATTATTTAAATAAATGAAAGTTTAATGGGAGTAGAGCCTAGTCACATGACCAGCCTCTCTTCCAGTCACTGAGTAAGCAGAGAGAACTACGTGGAACATCGCTGCCATTGCAGTAAATCCATTCTCTATTATAAATTGACCTCTAATGTTCTAATTTTTATAGTTTCAATCCATAAACAAATATTTGGGTCAGAAAAGCTGCTATGGATGATTGTTACATGACCCTTGATGGCATGGTTAAAAAAAATATTTATATCTTCCTCATGCAAACGGTCCAATCCACTGCAAATTCTACTTATAGTGAATGTGTTTGTTCATTCCTATTGTAAAAATACTTCACATGTAGTGTATTAAAATGCATCTTAACACAAGAACAAACGTGTAATATTTTGCAGCATGTAGTGGCTGCATTCATTTTCCATGGCTTTTTTTACTTTTATGACCTGGCTATCCTGCCAGTAACACACATTCTGTCTAAAGCCCCATACACACGGTCGGATTTTCCGATGGATTCTGTCCTATCGGACAATGTTGTCGGAAAATCCGACCGTGTGTAGGCACCATCGGACAGTGTACCTCGGATTGTCCGACGGACAAAGTCGTATCTCCAGCTGGATAGATTTTCTGACAACAAAGTCCGATCACACCAAATCCAATCGTGTGTAGCGTAGTCCGACGGACAAAGTGCCAAGCATGCTCAGAAGAAATTCTGTGACGGAAGCGCTCGGTCAGGTAAAACTACCTTTCCTAATCGACACAGCACATTCGTCACGCTGCAATGTTAAAATGTCTTTAATGCAGCGCATTCTCTTTTTCTTTACAATGCAAGAAGAATGACATGTTTTAGCTGCTCCTATTCACCCTCACTTCTCACAAACTTAGTTCTTTCCTACTTTACAGGATTTCTAGACTACATGTTTATTTTTACTCAGATTGGAAAAGAATCTTTGTTATCTTTTTTGGGGGATTTGTCATTTTTTTTTTTTTTTTGGAATACATATTTTAAGGAGATTTTCTTTTTTTTTTTTGAGGGGGGTTGTGTGTCTCAACTTAGCAAAACAACATTATTAACATTTCTATTTGTTGCTTAAATTTACTAGGAGTTTGTTTGTTGTTGGTGCCCCTTGTTAATTATACTTTATGATTAGTGAAATGTACCTGCCTACTCACAAATAAACTGTCATTGTAGAAAAGTAAAACACATAGGCAATGATTTTTTCAAATCAAAAATACCTTTATTTAGGTCTCAGCAACAAACCAAAGAGGAACGCAGCGATGGAGAAACTTGGGGAATTTGCAAAGCCTTGGACCCCCACGGCAACCATCATTTTTGAAGCTTCTAAAATTGGGGGCCTGAGGAGTACCTATCTAAATAATAAGGGAGTGCTAGCTGGTCCTGAAGTCCAAAACATCCGGAACTGCAGCAGATGCCATCTAGGTCCCCAGGCTCTGGTCCTACGAGAGGCTCCATCTTCTCTCAGACCAGACTGAATCCAGGTCGTCACTCTCAGGTCTTCCTTCCACGCTTCCTTGCACGCTGTGGCTGTGTTGCTGGTGGGGTGGCAGAAGGAGGAGGGGGCGAAGCAAGGTCACTATCGCAAACATGTGTGAGTGGGGTCATCTCCCCAACCATCCCCTCATTTATGACCTTGAGGATGAGCCCCTCACACATGCTGCGTTGCTCCACCTCCATACCCATCATTTTATTGGCAACCAAGGAGCCAAAGGCCTCCTCGTAGGTGGGTGTGGCATATAGGGAGGCTGAAGCATCTCGGATCAGCTGGAGCGCTGACTCTCCCATCTCCCCCATCCTTCTCGCCCTTCTGTAGGGAAGGCGGAGGGGAGGGACTTGGGAGACAGTCAGGCTCCTACGCCTACCCCCCTGTTGGCTGCCACTACCCACCTCTTGGCTGCCACTAACCCCTGCCTCCTCCTGACTGCCACATTCCACAGCCACCTCCTGGCTGAGGTCTTCCTGTGTATGAAAAAGGGACCTAGTTTCAGTTATTTGTTCATCAAACACACACAATATTCATCTAGTGACTGTTGCAAAATGTTTACAAATAGAAAACCATACAATTCTCAGCCCTGCAGTTTAGATTCTTGCCCCAACTGTCTACAACACTACTGTCAGTTGAAATGTCAAACACGTTAGGAACTAAGCAATTGGGGATCCTGAATTAAGTGAACATCATTCATTATTCTCAAAAATGGTTACCAAACTACTATACCTGGCTCAAGCTGGGCTCCTCCACATCTTCCAGACTGGAAGGCCCAGGTTGGTCCTCGAAAGCCTCATCAGGGGTGGCGTGCATGGAAGGACGCGTGCAAGGAAGGGTCGAGAGTGACTTCCTGACATTAGCCTGGTCTTTGAGAAAATGGAGCCTGTCATAGTACCAGAGCGTGGGGACATGGACCTGATCTGCTGCAGCTCCAGATGCTTGAGACTTTAGGACCTTATTGCGCTCCCGGAAATAGGTACTCCTCAGGTTGGCAATTTTTATTCTTAAGGTCTTCACGGTTGCCGTGGGGAACCTTGGCTTTACAAATGCCACAAGTTTCTTCATGGCTGCGTACCTCTTTGGTCTGTTGCTGTAGTCTCGGTGTTTCGCCTGCCATAATAGGGGCATTTCCCGATATTTATCAATGAAGAGGGGGAGAAAACTCACATGGTTGAAGCGGTCCATAATCTCTGCAAGACACAACACCACACAAAACACTATAAATTAGGTCCGGCTAAACTCTCCTAATCTTCTCCATAAAGAAGCCTCAAGGTCTAATCAGTCTAGGCTAGTTATGTACCAACGTCAAATTGTACCTTCGTTTTAGCGATCGTCTCGTGCGTGAGCTTTCTCTCCCCTCGTCTCACAGATCGTGGCTACGACACAGGCGTGTGACGTTTTATATACAGTGCGCATGCGTCAAACTCCGCCCGCCCCTGACGATCTTTCTCGTCTATTCCCCACCCCTTCTCTTTATGATGCAGTGGGGAGAGCACATGGCGGGGACACAGCAGGTGCGCCCCAAGTATTGCAGCAACGAGGAGGAGGACGAGGAAAGGCCGGAGGCAGAAACGTCCCGATCCCGCAGCCTGAAATTCAAGGCCTCCAATATGTCATTTGGAGAAATGTTGGAGATGGTGGACATATTAAAGAGGAGCGACTATGAAGGGAAGTATGGGCCTTACCTCAACCCCAATGTCCGCAAGGCCAAGATCATGTCTAAAGTTGTGAGGAGGCTGTACAATCATTTTGGGGTACAACGATCCAAGGAGCAACTGAGGAAACACTAGTCAGACCTGAAACTGAGGGAGCCCGATCAGTACAGAAAGATCAAGCGAGTTCTTCAAAAAAGTAAGTAGTTGTGTTTTGTGTTTGATTTTTGGCTTGCATACTGCTCCATGTGTTTGTATTTTTACAAAGTTTTACATTAGAAAATGGCCACTTTCATGTTCGTCTGTGCATTCGATCGTACTCAACCTCGATCGTTCGGCCACTTATAATACGATGTTTGTTGTTTTATTTGGTCAAAGGAAGTTTGTTCTCACTAGAAATGTCATCAAGAATGTAAAGCCAATTTATTCAATGTAAAGGAGAGGTCACCCAGTAGCTGTTTACCCATCTGGACTGTAGAGCACTAGTGCTGGGACACCCAAACCCACTTTTAATTATGCTTTTCCACACATGTGCTCCAGTGGATACTAGAGGGGGATCTCCATCAGACAAACTTCTACCAAAAAGCTAGGAAGTTTATCACCTTTACAAAGTGACTACATTCATGTTGGTGTCATTTGTAACTGAGCAAACAAAAATATTCTCCCTCACTTTCAAGCAATGTTTGACATTTCCTATTTCTGCCCTCAATAGATTGTGTTGCTAAATCTTCCTTTTGTACCTTCTCATAGGGGAGCGAAAACTCGTGACGTCTGAGGAAACCACAAAACCAACACCTCCCAAAGAAGGGGAAAGACCAGAAGCAGAGGAGGAGGAGGAGGAAGTAGAGATCCTAGAAATTGGAGAACTTGTCACCACAACAGGTGAGTGTGGGAGAACACAGCTACTGGTAAGCTAATCAATGTATGCCTGCCTCATTTCCACAACACATTTTTTTGTTTTTTGGCTGTTTTTAGGTGACGTGGATGTTGTGGAAGAAGAATCGCACTTTACCACAGAGAGTGCCCACGTACTCATCGGGGAGATAATGGTCTGCAATCGAGATCTAGATGACATAAAGCAAAACATCAATGATGTTCAACAAAAATTGAAGAACATCATTGATGTTTTAGGAAAAATCTTAAAACGCACCAAGTAATTAACACACATTTGTGGCTGTTTCTGAACACATTTGCAACTTAGGAACTGTGTGAAATTTGGAACATGCACACATTGTGTCCACATGTGCTAGCTCCCATCATGGTGGATGAATGACAACGTTTTTTTGGGGGTGCAACCACTTTCCGAACTACTAAAGTGGTTGTGGTGAAGGGGTTGCACCCCCAAAAAACGTCCATTCATCCCCATGATGGAAAATGGCACTTTTGAAGATTCTAGGCATGTGTTTTACCATCTAATGACCATTTTCAGACCCAAATTGTGTGCATGTTCTAAATTTACACTTTCCAGGGGTGACCCCCCATGTGATGGAGGCAAGATCAAACACACTTTGAACATATAGTCATGTCTGATCTTGTCTTCACTTTAGAAAGTTGAACTTTCCTATGTTCTGTTTTGCTCCATGCCTTGTTTTACCAAATGCAGAATGTTTGTAAACAATGTTGTCAAGAACCAAGATCTTGTCAGTTTGGGCAAGAAGTTTGTAAATGCACTTGTGAATGTGTTGCAAGTAAACTTTTTTAATTTTCTAAATGTGTGGCTTCCTTATTTAAAAATAAAAAAGCATTATGTATGTCAACTGTAAAGGATTTGGAGGGCAATGGGTGTTATTTACTAAAGGCAAGTCCAGTTTGCACTGCAAGTTTCTTTTCCAGGGCACTTTTGCACTGCACTTGTAAAGCATAGTAGATTTGACTTATGTAAATGACACCCACAGTAATTTGTTTGAAAACACGTAGCACACCATTTTTGGGAATACACACATTTCTGTCATGGTGATGAAAAGGAGTATTTTGGGTGTCAGTTATGCACTACAAACCTTCTCTAGACCAAAGATTAGGTATCAAACACACAACATGAGAAGAATCTTTTTGGGAAGAAGAGACTGTTACCTCCTTTTGCCCAGAAAGTGCATTCCCACTGTTGAAGCTAAAGGGCAAAAATGTATATCTCAAAGAAGCTAGAATATGGAAATGACCAGAAAACATAGGTTTGGTAGAAAAATATCTTTATTTAAAAATGCCTCTCACACATCATCAGGCAGAGCAATGGCCCCCCTACCCACAAAGTAGTCCATATATTGCTCGCGGACCGCGCAGGCATTTCGAGGGGGCAAGCCTGGACGTGCCGCTTGAAGGGCTGTGAGGCAGACAGCAGACAGGTAGAGGGGCAAGCCGGGTCACAAACACAGAGGCAGAGAAGTATCAGGAAATGACAAGCGGAACGTTGTAGATCAGGCAGCAAGAACTGTGTGGAGATGACCGGTTTAAATAGCCCGCTCGGCGCCAGTGACCGTGCGTGCGCCCGTCCGTGCCCGCGCACCCGCACCCGCACCCGCTCGCTCCCGCGAATGCGCAGTAGCTTGCGCACCTGCTCGAGCCCGCGCACCCGATCGTACCAACGAGGAACTACTAGGCCCAGCAGAGCTTTCCTTACATTGCTCCCCCTAAGGGGCAGCCTCCGGATGCCCAATTGGGTCAGTTTTTCAGGGTGTGATCTCTTGAAAGCCTGGATCAAGTGCTTAGCGTGCAAGTTGGCTTCAGGTTCCCATGAGTTTTCCTCTGCACCGTACCCCTTCCACTTGATGAGGTACTGTACCTGATTATTTCTCTTCCTGCAATCCACTATTGTCTCCACCTCGAATTCTTCTTCCCCGTCAACCATTATGGGAGCCGGGGGATCTGTAGACCGTCCAGGAAAAGAATTGACAACCGCTGGTTTTAGGAGCGAGACATGAAAAACTGGGTGCACCCGAAGTGATTCTGGTAACTCCAGCTCATATGCCACCTCATTGATCTTTCGCTTAACTGCGAAGGGTCCCAAGAATCTGGGGCCTAGCTTCCTAGATGGGCAAGCGAGCCGTAGATTGATTGTGGATAACCATACTTTGTCTCCAGGTTCCAGGACCAGTTGCCCCCGTCTGCCCCTGTCAAAGACCTCTTTGTTGAGATTTTGTGCCCGGGTCATAGTTTCCTGTAACAACTTGTTATTGGCAGAAAAAAAAATCCACAGTCTGAAGAACAGCAGGAACGGAACATTTGGGTACTGAATTAGGTAAAAATGACGGATGGTAACCATAATTGGCAAAAAACGGGGTCTGCTTGGTAGTGGAGTGAGTGGAATTATTGTAGGCGAATTCAGCCAATGGTAACAAAGAAAGCCAGTCTTGCTGGGAGAAGGACGAAAAACAACGCAGGTACTGCTCCAGAGTTTGGTTTGTTCTTTCTGTTTGCCCGTTTGTCTGTGGGTGGTATGCGGAAGATAGGGATAGTTCTATGCCAAGGGAATTGCAGAGAGCCCTCCAGAACTGGGATGTAAATTGCACTCCCCTATCAGAGATGATGTTAGCTGGGACCCCATGGAGTCTAACAATTCCTTTAATGAATGCTTGGGCCGTCTCTGGTGCAGAAGGAGTTCCCTTCATGGGGATGAAATGGGCCATCTTGGATAGCCGGTCCACAACCACGAAGATGGCCGTATGGCCTTCAGAAGGAGGGAGTTCCACGATGAAGTCCATGGTGATTAATTTCCACGGTCTTTCCGGGGCTGGTAGGGGTTTGAGTAGCCCCCAGGATTTGGTTTTGCTGCTCTTGTTGCGGGTACAAGTGGTACAAGTTTCCACATACTTTTTGCAGTCCTTTGCAAGTTAAGGCCACCAGAATGTGCGTTGGACCAGGTCTATGGTCTTGGAGATGCCAAAATGTCCAGCCAGTACATGGTCATGGCAGAGTCCAAGTATGGTGACCCGGAGACTTTCTGGGATGAAAATTTTGCCGTTGGACCAGAATAGGCCATCTTTGGTTGAAGCTCCTGACTTGGCAGGTAGGGGGTTCTCCCTGGATGCCTGCTTGATCCGGCTTAATAAGTCTTCCTGAAGAAGAAGGAAATTTTCCGCGGCTAGGATGGTGTCAGGTGAAGTAGGCTCTTTAGGGTCAGTAAACATTCGTGACAGGGCATCGGGCTTGGTGTTCTTGGAGCCCAGCCTATAGGTGACGTGGAAAGTGAACCTAGAGAAGAACAGCGCCCACCTGGCCTGGCGTGGTTTTAACCTCTTTGCGGCTTTTAAGTACTCCAGGTTCTTGTGGTCGGTATATATAAGGATTGGGTGGGCCGCTCCTTCCAAAAGGTACCGCCATTCCTCCAATGCCGCCTTGATTGCCAGCAATTCTCGGTCACCTACATCATAGTTCCGCTCAGGAGGCGTCAACTTGCGGGAGAAGAACCCGACAGGGAACAGAAGGGCCTTGGGGCCTTGTCCTTGGGAAGTATCGCCCCGACAGCGACTTCCGATGCGTCAACTTCTAAGACGAATGGGAGAGCCGGATCAGGGTGCTTCAACGCGGAGGCGGAGGTGAAGAGCTTTTTGAGAGCAACAAAGGCAGATTGGGCTTCGGTCGTCCACTGGAACCGAATCCCTTGTCGGGTTAGTTGCGTGATCGGGGAAATGATGGCTGAGAAGCCCTTAATAAATTTCCGGTAGAAATTTGAAAACCCCACAAACCGCTGTACTCTTTTTTTATCCACCGGAGCAGGCCAGTCGAGTATAGCGGAGATTTTCTGGGGGTCCATCTTGATGCCTTCGACAGATATGATGAGCCCCAAAAACTGTATGCTCTGTTGTTCAAACTCGCACTTTTCGGGTTTTGCGTACAGACCATGCTGCCGCAGTCGCCCCAACACGCATTTGACGTGTTGTCGGTGGCTGTCCATAGAAGAGGAAAAAATCAAAATGTCGTCTAAGTAGATGATCACAAACAAATCCAAGTAGTCCCGAAAAATGTCGTTGATAAAATGTTGGAACGTGGCAGGGGCATTGCAGAGTCCAAAGGGCATCACAAGATATTCGAAATGTCCGAATCGTGTACGGAAAGCGGTCTTCCATTCATCGCCTTCCCGGATGCGGACCAAGTTATAAGCCCCGCGGAGGTCTAACTTGGTAAAGATGACAGCTGCCCCCAGCCTCTGGAACAATTCTGGAACTAGCGCTAGAGGATAGCGGTTTTTAATGGTCACCTTATTTAGCTCCCTGTAGTCGATACATGGCCGAAGGGAGTGGTCCTTTTTTTCCACGAAGAAGATGCCAGCCCCAGCCGGAGATGTAGAGGAACGGATAAAGTCCTTTCTAAGGTTGTCATCAATGTATTCTTTGAGAGCGGCGAGCTCCAGTTCAGATAAAGGAAAGATCCTCCCAAAGGGTACTTCGGCCCCGGGGAGAAGCTCAATGGAACAATCGTACACCCGATGAGGAGGAAGGGTCTCGGCCCCCTTTTTACTGAAAACGTCCATAAATGAGTGGTAGGCCTCGGGGACCAATTGGCGGGTTTCGCTGTCCAGACACATTAGGGCGGTAGGCTGAGTAGCGGTCCTGGGGAGGCAGTGCTGGGAGCAGTGGGGAGAAGAAAAGGTGACCTCCTTGGTAGTCCAATCAATGCAGGGATTGTGGGCGCGGAGCCAAGGCATACCCAAAATGATTGGGAACAGGGGGGAAGAAATAATGTCCAGACACAGAAGTTCCTGGTGGAGGTGATTTATGCTGGCCGAGAGAGGCTGGGTTTCCTGGGTAACAGGCCCGGACCGGATGGCCGAGCCGTCGGCCAGGTGTATCTGCAGTCCTTGGGTCTTGGGTCGCAGAGGAATGCAATGAGTAGTAGCAAAGGCCGAATCCATGAAACAACTGCAGGCTCCCGAATCAATAATGGCAGGGACCGAAATGTTCCTTCCGGGGAGCTGCAAGAAAATGGAAAGGGCAAGGTGAGAAGAGGTATCGGTGACGGCCAGAATCTGATCAACTGGAGGAAGACGCCACTTACGGATCTTAGCTGGGCAGGCTCTCACATAGTGTCCCGACTCCCCGCAGTACAAGCACAGATTGTCCAGGCGGCGTCTTTGTCGCTCCTCGGGGGTAAGTGTTGGACGAAGCATGCCCAACTGCATGGGTTCTGGTCTTTCTATGGAGGCAGGAGGTCGGGCCGGCGGTGGCCCCCTGGAGAAGTGGGGTACCTTGGGCAGCATCCAAGTGGGACGTGGCGGAACAGAGGCTCTCTCGGACCGTCGCTCACGTAGGCGCCTGTCAATCTGTACGGCTTGATTAATGAGCTCCTCAAGGGTTTGAGGAACCCCCACTCTAGCAAGTTCATCTTTAAGGGGGTCCGATAACCCCAACCGGAACTGGTAGCGGAGGGCCGCATCGTTCCAGTTGGTGTCCGCACTCCATCTCCTGAATTCAGCAACATAGTCCTCTGCGGGCCTGCGCCCCTGTAGTAGTGCATGGAGAGCAGTCTCTGCCGTGGCAGAGAGCTGTGGATCCTCATAAATTCGGGCCATTGCATCAAAAAAGGTACTTAGGAGAGTAAGTTCAGCAGCCTTCTGCTCAAGAAGGCGGTGGGCCCAGAGCTGGGGTTCATTCTGGAGCAAAGAGATCACAAAGCCTACTTTGGTGGCCTCCAAGGAGAATGTTCGCGGCTGAAGAGCAAAGTAAAGCTCACAGGCGTTACGGAAAGTCCTGAACTTGCTACGCTCCCCGGAGAACCTTTCAGGTGCGGGTACTCGAGGTTCCGGGGGTAGCATTACGACTGCCGGTGGGGTAGGCAGGTTGGCAGAGGCGACTGGTGGTCCTTGGGCAAGGACATGTTCCTCAAGGCGTGTGTAGCCTTCCTGGAGATTCTTGACTGCTTGGGACAGGCCTGCTAGATGTTGACAGAGTCCTTCCATATGAGAGGCTCCCTGCCCGGGCTCGGTCATGGCTGCCTGATACTGTCACGTACCTGGTGGCGAGCCCGGACTGCAGTAGGAGACCTCTCTTACTACCCAGACTTGCAGCCCCTGATAATGGAGACAGGGGGTGCAGGAGTCGAAGGGAGCACGAGTGTCTGGCAGGATCAACAGCTGTAGGCAGGGCAGGTGTTGCAGAGAAGACTGTGTGCAGATCAGTAACCCTGGACAGGGTGATGACAGGAACCAGCAGACAGCAGACAACAGGAACCAGCAGACAGCAGACAACAGGAACCAGCAGACAACCGGTCACAGGAACTGGCAGACAGGTTACAGGAACTGGCAGGTAAGTGGACAAAGGAACCAGCATGCAGCGGACAACAGGAACCAGCAGACAGGTTACAGGAACTGGCTTGCAGCGGACAACAGGAACCAGCAGACAGGTTACAGGAACTGGCTTGCAGCGGACAACAGGAACCAGCAGACAGGTTACAAGAACTGGCTCGCAGCGGACAACAGGAACCAGCAGACAGGTTACAGGAACAGGCTTGCAGCGGACAACAGGAACCAGCAGACAGGTTACAGGAACTGGCTTGCAGCGGACAACAGGAACCAGCAGGCAGGTTACAGGAACTGGCTTGCAGCGGACAACGCGGACAACAGGAACCAGCAGACAGGTTACAGGAACTGGCTTGTAGCGGACAACAGGAACCAGCAGACAGGTTACAGGAACTGGCTTGCAGCGGACAACAGAAACCAGCAGGCAACAGGTCACTTGGGGACAGGTGCACAGAATGGTCAGACAAGCCGGGTTTGGTAACTGTGGAGCACAATGCGGATAAGCCAGAGAGATGAGCAGGTGGATGGTCGTAAACAAGCCGGGATCGAGGCAGGCAGACAGCAGACAGGTAGAGGGGCAAGCCGGGTCACAAACACAGAGGCAGAGAAGTATCAGGAAATGACAAGCGGAACGTTGTAGATCAGGCAGCAAGAACTGTGTGGAGATGACCGGTTTAAATAGCCCGCTCGGCGCCAGTGACCGTGCGCTCCCGTCCGTGCACGCGCACCCGCTCGCTCCCACGCATGCGCAGTAGCTCGCGCACCTGCTCGAGCCCGCGCACCCAATCGCACCAACGAGGAACTACTAGGCCCAGCAGAGCTTTCCTTACAGGATGCAACATCACCTTATTATGATGCAAGATCAAGAACGGCTTATAACATGAAAGAGCCGCCAGCGGCGGGTGGTGCTATACTACACCTCTGGTAGAGTGCACCCTGACCAGAAAGAGTAAAGCTTTACCCTGAAAACTATACTTATGAATGATTAACTGTCGAATCCAATGAGAAATAGTTGACCTGGATGCCGCCTGCCCTTCCTGGGCTTTTCTGGCAGCACAAACCAGGATTCCTGACCTGTGCCCACAAACTCCAGTAAATCCTGACGCCCGACTACATCCAGAGTATGCAGCGATCTTTCCCCTGCTGACTGTGGACTAGGAAAAAAGAAAGGCAAGATACTGTCCTGACTCAAGTGAAAACTAAAAACCACCCTAGGCAACAAAGATGGATGAGGATGCAACATCACCTTATTATGATGCAAGATCAAGAACGGCTTCTTACATGAAAGAACCGCCAGCTCTGACAACAGTGGCGGCTGGTGCTCAACATTTTTTGGGGGGTGCAAACATTTTTTGAAAAAAAATCAATTGTAGCCACTGTGCCATCAAACGCTGCCACTGTGCCATCAAACGCTGCCACTGTGCCATCAAACGCTGCCACTGTGCCCATCAAACGCTGCCACTCTGCCCTCAAACGCTGCCACTGTGCCATCAATTGCAGCCACTGTGCCATCAAACACAGCCACTGTGCCAAACTCTGTCACTGTGTCCATCAAACGCTGGCAGTGTGTCCATCAAATGATGCCAGCGTGCCCATCTCTATTTTCACTATGTAATTTCACAATCTGATCAATCAAAATATGATCATATTAATGAACAAAGCATGTCAGTGCTGTCCACTGAAGCAAAGTGATCGATAATTTTCGGACCTGGCCAATAAATTTGATTGATTGGTTTGGATAGAGATTGATTGGATAGTTTAGGCAAGTCCTCATATTACATAGTTTTGTAGATCTAAATTTGGTTGTACAGTTAGATTGTAAATATGTGTTGAGCCCAATGGTGGCCAATACACTTTGATAATTGATTAATTTCTTTCCCAATCAATCTCTCCCGATAAGAATAACTCAATCTATAGTTGACAACCCATCCGATCTACATGCCACACACAGGGAAGTTTGGCCACTGATGCAAAGTTATAGATAATTTTCGATTGCACAGACATGGCGCTTCCCATAGTGCACTGTGTCAGGTGCCCGAACACAGTGCACTTAAGGACTTTTTTTCAATTTTTTTTTTTTTAAAGGGCCATTTTTGAAAAAGTTTTTTTTTTCTTTTTTTTGTGACTGCCTGGATGGGCCACCACTGTCTGATACTCCTCTCGCTGAAGTGATAGTAACCAAGGAAGCCACCTTCCGAGTCAAAGGACTAACAGAGTTTCTCTAATTGGTTCAAAAGGTGAGTTCTGCCAGGAAAGCCAAATTCAAGTCCCAAGGACACCAGGGTGGCCTGACAGGTGGTACTGTCTGCGTTACAACCTGCACAATGTATGAATCAAGGAGTGAGAAACAACGGTCTTTGGAAAAAAATGGATAAAGATGAAATCTGACCCTTAATGGTACTTAAAGTGGTATTAAAGCTTTGTTTTTTGTTTTTGTTTTTTTAAACAAACATGTTATGCTTCCCTTTTCTGTGCAGTGGTTTTACACAGGGCAGCTCCGATCCTCTTCTTTTTGGGTCCCTCGCCGGCTCAT
Organism: Lithobates sylvaticus; assembly: GCA_028564925.1. Classification (NCBI taxonomy): domain Eukaryota; kingdom Metazoa; phylum Chordata; class Amphibia; order Anura; family Ranidae; genus Lithobates; species Lithobates sylvaticus. Next base: position 103,849,821 of record CM053034.1, on the reverse strand, counting down.
AAGACACATAGAGCCATGGCTCAGCTCTGCCTCCCATCTCTCTCCTCATTTGCTCACTGGCTGCGATTGACAGCAGTGGGAGCCAATCCTGCTGCTGAGAATCCCAGGACAGCTGAGGCTATAATCAACATCGTTGGATTGGAGTGAGCTCATGTAAGGATAATGGGGGGGCTGGTGGGGGTGGGGTGCTGCACACAGAAGGTTTTTACCTTCATGCATCTAATTTATGAAGGTAAAAAACTTTCAGCCTTTAGAACCACTTTATGACCAATTTCATTTTCCCTCCCAATTGGGGAGAAGATTGACTATGTCGGTGTACCAAGCCCTCCTGGGCTAGACTGGCCCTGTGAAAAAATATGAAGATGAACCAAAGCGCCAAAGGATGAAAGTAAGTGAAAAAAACTCATGTATGTGTTAATATGGATAAAGAAAACTGATTGCTTTACCACATAATTAAAGCAGCTGCAGTGTGAAATTGGTGTGAACAATTAATAAATAATAAAAAGTATACCGCGCTAAATAAAAAAAAATGACATACAGGTACTAGATATAGGTGATACACTGGTAACAATTAATAAAATTAATCAAACAGTCCCGAGTGAAAAAAAAGGTGCTTGTGCTTGTGGAACAGTATCCAGTGCTGTGACTTGAATAATAGATGGATGATTCCGTGCTTCTTAAGGGCTTAAAATAGGGTGCCACCCCTGTTGGATGTGCACTCACCCCTGGGAGTGGACCAACTATCGCTAGTTAGGTCAAATGCGAATTCGGGGCGAACCCTGTGGATGTCCTCTGGTCCGATGATTGGTTGCGGTGAATGTTCCCCATATAAATAGATATAATAAAATAAACCTCATTGCGCAGTACTGTTGATAAAGAGCGTTTTATTCCAAAAAATATAAAGGTATTCAAATCACATGTATGAGTGCATAATAAATAAAATCAATTGTTGGTGTTGCGCTCCCAAATGCATTAACGCAATAATAAAATGCAATAATTAATACAATGCAGTATACATGCTGTGATAACTCCAAAACTCATCAATATATAAAATACTAAAAATTTATTACATAAACAATCACTTTTGAATTAAATAAAGTGCAAATTCAGGATGCAATAAAGAAAAGTGCAACAGTGATAAACAGGTGACTGTAATGGATGAAAACAAAAACTGTCCAATATCAACGAGTGGATAAAAAATATATATATATAAATCAAAGGGAGTCCATAGAAATATATAAAACGGAGGTGTAAAATAGTGCTCATGAATCACAGAAATCTTCTGGATCCAAAGTGCAAGGTGCAAAGTGAAAGTGCTCTGCAGTAAACAGTAGATGGCACTGTGACTTTAGTGGTCGTGGGTCTTCAGTGCAAATGACACCCGTAGATGTACTAACTTCTTCCCTTACTGCTGTAAGGTAAGCAGCATTCAAATAGAAGAGAAAGAGGGGGTTAATCACTCAGGTGGGGAGTTTCCTGCGCGTTCCTTCCTTCCAGGGGGTCCCGGTGTGTGCAGAGCCTAGTAGGTACTTCCTTTCATTCAGGTAATGTTAGTGGTAAGGACCGCTCAAATGCATCAAGAACCGGACATAAATGGGAAAGATTCAGAGAGAATACAAAGCCTCTATGGTGTAGTATGCTAAAGTTGATGTTTATTTTCAGTAACAACAATAAAAGTACTCACATTTTTGAATAAATTACTGCACAGTGTAAAAACAAGTGGCGAGCTTGGTACCTAAACGTCACTTCCGGTGTCCATATGCCTGTGTCCAAGGACACAGGACACAGGCATACGGACACCGGAAGATACTATATCCTCATGCAAAGACGTATCGAAGGATACCTTTTTGCTTCTTATATTTTGCTTTAAACCTGGAACTGACTGCTTCCTGAGAAATAGATCATTGAGGTATCCTGAGATTGACACCCCCTGCCTCCTCAGCAAGTCTAGCACCTGGGTTAGGAGCTTTGTGAACCCTCAGGGCAGTGGCGCAAAATGAAGAAGGCGGTCCTCTTCTGCAAAATGCAGAAGCCTTTAATGAGAAAAAAATGGCACATGAAGAGATGCGTCATGGATGACAATGGACACCCAAAACCATGCCACACTCTGCTTGAGTGCTTCTGTCAGTATACTACTTCCTCCAGTATTGCAACCAAGAACTAGGCAGGACTAGTTTAGCTGCAAAACTGGAACTCTTTATTTAACAAGAATACCGGCTTTTTATACACTACACACTCAGGTGAGGCTGATCGCATTATCATATACACACGCAACTGTATAAGGAAATATAATTAACACTATAAACATTACGTTAATTAAATGGAAGTCTTCAACAGGAACACAGCAGAGAGTCTATAGATATTTGACCAAGGCGAAGGCAATTGATGAAATGATCCAGGCAGTTTAAATAGCCAGAAGGCTGGCTGTGGGCTTGACTGACGAGCAGGAGATGATCAACAGGTGAGCCACTGTGGAACGATGAGTACTGACAATTAACCGACAGCTGAGCAACCTGAGCACAGAGAAGGAAAGTGTCAGTTCACCTTAGGCCAGGTGACAGATGCATCCCATTGGGGTCAGGAGTGCAGCGCTGAGGTAGTGGACCCTACAGCTGACTGCTGCAGATGGAGCTCTGGGTGGTTCAGCAAAGAAGGTACTCTGGAGCACCAACACGGGAGCTAGAGCATGAGATTTCCCAGAAGGTGGAATCTAAGAGCCAGCTGATGTTCACCAGGGCCCCTGATGGGGATGGACTTCGCTGCAGTCTGGCTCCAGGTCGCGGCCCCCAGGGTCCCCCAGCTCATGCTCACGGTAGACTACTGGAGGATAGATAGGAAGCAGCAGACCAGGACAACAGGCATAGTCAGGAGATAAGCCAAAATGTCAGAGCAACAAGCAGATAGGAATAGTCAAATAGTCAAATAACACGCCAAAGGTTGGGATATGAAGCAGACGACGAAAGTCAAGAACAAACCAAGGTCAGTAAACAGGATCAGACATAGGACACACAGCAAAGAGCACGCGGAAGCCAAACACACACTATTGATCAGCGAGGCTGGCTTGCAATGCACAGGTTAATATAGTGTTCCTAATTAGAGGCTGGGGTGGATCCTTGCTTGAGGGAAGATTACTTAAGCAGCCAGGTGAGAGGTGGCCAGTCTTTTAAGCTGATCACACTGAGATGTAAGCAGACAGGAATATTACTGCAGATCCATGACAGAAAGGCTGAGAGTCCAGCCCTGACAACTTGGTGGCATCGAGCTCCCAAAATACAATACACATAAATACAAGTACAAACACATCCCCACAGTGTGCTAGCAGACAGTAGGTGTGCTAATTAGCACAATTAACAATGGGTGAAAGACAGGTGGCTTAATCTGATGAGATTACCATCTGATATGAGTTTCCCAGTGTTGAGCAGTCATGGCTGGTAATGTACCATCTAGGCCTTTAACATGGATCCTCTGTCCCGGTGGAGTCTGTCACAACTCTTCCCTTTCTGCAGGAGACTAACACATAAGGAGACCAAAGACGGATTGACTTGAAAGTTAGTCCGTAGTTCCAGTCCCCCAGTGCCTGTACCCACACAGTACCCCAAACAAATTGTCCCAAACAGAACATTACTCACCCAGCCAACCTCTGCCTCTCTTGTAGAACGTACTCACCGCTGGGAAAAAGTGCAGACTGGCCCTACTCCCTGAAGTCCTTTTACCTGCTGAAGAGAAGACAGGGTGGCTGAGCTCATTCCGTCATGCTGTTGGGGATCTGGGCTGACTGCCTAGCATCCCTGGGGTATACAGATGAAGACCGTAGTCCCTTCCACTTTTGTTAGATGAAAATTCCTGATATCCTCCTGTCCGGATGCCAGACGTTTTTCTGGGGTTATGTCAGCGGAGACCGAAGTCCTATCAACTTTCACAGGAAATCCATCTTTTGTTAGTTGAGGGCAGAGTGAACTCCCCTAGTCGTTCAACCTGATTTCCATTCTTGGCAGCAGTAAATGATTGTCATCAGTAGGTGTGAGGCAGAGGTTGTTGACTCTCTGTTGACTCTGCTTCAGTACATCAGCGTGTCGCTGGGGAGAGGGGTCGACTGCCCGGCTCCCTGGAACTTCGCAGTTGTTGCCGGTGCTGAGCAGAGATTGGTAGCACTCTGCCCTGTTGCCAGCACTTCTGCTGGGGACTCCACATAATCCGCTTCGGCTAACTGTTGGGGAGGGAGGTTGGCTTCCTCCACTCCCAGACTGTGGCCACTGGGGAGGAAGGATGACCACATTCTCTCCCAAACTATGTAGCTGCCATTGGGGAGTTGAGCCAGCTGCTTCATCTTCCATTCCCTCATCTGGCTGCTGGGATTACATTTCCCTGTCACTGCCTCCCAGGTGCATGGATCCTGGCTGGGAAGGGAAGACAGTTTCCTCCACTCTGGCTGACTGTCGGGGAGGGAGGATAGCAATCTTCTCTCCATTCTCCCCCTGGATCCTGATCTGCTCCTGGGAAGTGACTGTCTCCTCACCCCGGGACTATGCAACTGCCGCAGGTGGGGGGCGGAGGTCTTGAACCCTTTGTCCGGTTGCCAGTGCTTCAGCTGAAGAAGTTTGTTGTAAATCCACAGATGCTGCTGTTGGGAAGTCCCATGTCCCTGTCAGTGGTGTGAGAGAAAGGCTGGCTGCCTGTTCTCTCAGGAAGCCTGAAGCTGCTGTTGGTGGTGGGCAGGGCTCAGTGATGTTCTGCCCTGATGCCAGGTGTTCCGATGGAAAGTAAACTGAAAAGTCGTTGTTCTTGCACAAATCTTCCAGGGTCACCAATTGTTGCAGGCAGAGGTCAGCAGGGCTATGGCTGGATGCGCGCTCTTCTGCTTTAGGCTCACTGGGTTGTTCCTCCTCAAAAACAGTCTATCAAATCCCCAGTCTCTGGAACTGGTGTCTGGGGATAAAAGTTCACCATCTCCTGTCTCTGAAACCCAGAAGATGTTACCGGGGCCGGGCAGAGGCTAGCAGAGCTCCACCCTGTTGTCAGCACTTCAGTTCAAAGTTCAGTAAATGTTACATCCTCTGATAAAAAATCAATTAACTTCATGCTTTCTGTGATCTGTGGCTAGAGAGATGAATCGACTGCTCCATCTCCCGTTCCCTTATCCGGCTGCTGGACAGATGCATTCCTCCATCCAAGGTTGTCCCATGCAGAAACAGGATCATCAAGGTGAGTCAGCACTTGCTTCATTCGCCATAAGACCTCCGCTTCTATAGCTGCGGGTGCAGGTGAGCGAAGCACACTGTTACTCTGCCACATTGCCGACACTTCAGCTGGGATTTCAGGACTGTCGGCTGGTACTTCTGGATAGTCCCAGGCAAAGGGAGACCAGACCTGCTACTGAGCAGAATCTATCAGCTGTCTGTAAGTGATCTCAAGCTTCGATTCCTGATTGGCTAGAAACTCCAAATCCTCCAGTGCCCAGAGAACTTTCTAGACATTCAGCATCTGTTCTCTGTATTCCAAGATTTCCTCCAAACGCCACTCCAAAGCGCTCCCAAAGCCAAGGTCCTTGGACAGCTTTTCTAATAACATAATTCAGTGCTATAACTGTCAGCCATCTGTGGAGGTATGCATATCCTGGAGAATGTAAAATTAGCTGAAGCCCAGTGCAGCCGCCAACCACTGGAAAAGGTGGATAACAGTACATATAAAACAAAAAAGCAGTGCTCTATGAGACCAGCATAAAAACTCGCAGACCTTTAGCCAAGTAACCTTAATTTATTTGATGCACGTTTGAGATAATTTAAAACAACTGTCAATGATAATAAAATTGTAGAAATTTGCAAAAGAAATCATAAAAACAAATTGTCATTATTGATATATTGTGAGAAAAATAAGCACGATGCCACCAAGACTTCCAGATGACGAGGGATTAACATCAAACGGTAAGCTTCAACTTTTGGTGATGAGGTGGACGACGGGGTCTCTGGAGAGAGCCACCAGGGAGGAAAGAAACAGGGTCACGACTGTAAAAATCGATGTGTCGCGGGAGGTGTGTTGTAGTACACTCCGCTGGAGAATGGAGCCAGAGAAGCCGATCGGGCTGACTGGGCCAGGGGCCCAAGATGACGTGGACGTCGGGCCGGAAACAGAAATAACCGGGATGTTGAGCTGGACCGCAAGCTCTATGTTGCCGTGGCTTACATGTTTTGCGTGCCTGCGCTTTATCAAAGTCACTTCTGGTATAAAAAACGTTGCACATCGGTTTTTATACCCGAGACCAGCCACCGGACTCACAGTCATGACCCTGGTTCTTTGCTCCCTGGTGGCTCTCTCCAGAGACCCGGTCATCCACCTCATCACCGAAAGTTGAAGCTTATCGTTTGATGTTAACCCCTCATCATCTGGAAGTCTTGGTGGTATCGTGCTTATTTTTCTCACAATATATCAATAATGACAATTTGTTTTTAAGATTGCTTTTGAAAATTTCTACAATTTTATTATCATTGACAGTTGTTTTAAATTCTCTCAAGCGTCCATCAAATAAATTAACTTTACTTGGCTAAAGGTCTGCAAGTTTTTATGCTGGTCCCCAGGGGCATTGCTAGGTGGCAAAAAGAAAAAAAGCTGCGCCACATACAACACCCCCCCCCCCCACCCCGGTTCTTGGACTTCAGCACGAAGTGTGTGTATGTGGAGCAGCTTTTTTTTTTTTTTTGGGCTGGGCGGTGGGGTTGTGTTGTGTGACTTACCAGTGCCCATCAATGCTGACCACTGAACACACCAGCTGAATTAACTCTTTACAAAAGATTTATAGACGATCTTATCAACGTATGGAATTGAAGCAAGGAAACAATGGATTTTGTTTTGGAAAAACCGAACAATAACGATAAAAACATCAGACTTATGTGGAACATCAGCAACAAACAAATCAACTTCTTAGATCTGGATATCACCCTCGTAGAGAACAAGCTAATTACCAAGACACATTTCAAAAATAGCTACCTCCCTATGAACAGCTGTCATTTTAAACCATAGCTCTTTAATATTCCAAAGGGCCAATTGGTAAGAATTAAGAGAAATTGCACAACTGAAGAATATTTTCTAACCCAAGCCACATTTATAAGTAACAGATTCAAGGACAAGGGTTACACTGAAGAATTCATCCAAAATCAAATTGATAATGTAAAAAACTTGGATAGGACTACCATGCTACAAAATAAAAACAAGGACGATCATCAACGACTATCAGAAGCACCTTTTTTAAAATTAAACTACAACATTCAACATAAATAAATAGAAAAATTGATAAAAAGACACTGGCACATATTAAAAAGCGACAGACATCTCAATGAAATTCTTCCTGAAAAACTGAACATACTCTATAAGAGAGCACCAACTTTAAGAGACATTATTGTAAAAAATGCCTAAAACTAAGGGTTATTCCTTTTGTCAACCAGGGTACATGTGATTGCAGATTGTGAAGGGAAGGGCTTAACCAATGTGTGTTAACTGTGGCCATATGTAGCTGCAGTACCACCTACATAAGGCTGCAAAATCAGGGGGAAAGGCGGTGTCGGCGTCCCAACAGCTGATGGCATTCGGCAGCCAGCATTTAAACCTACCTCATGGTGAGTGCAGATGGATACTCGACACATCGACGCACGGCGCCGACAAGTGATGTCATGCGCACGACGCACGGGGCGTAGCGTCGATGCACAAGGTGGCCCGACCACAACGCCCCATCCATAGGGACGGGGGAGGAGGGAGGGCTGCAGAGCGCATCACAGCTCCGGAATTGGAAACAACCACAATCAGCCAAAGGCGTAAAACAATAAAATGCCCAAAGTGCTGACTCGATCCAGGTGCAGTCAATAGTAATACAAGTAGTAGTTATATGCTACCACAGTAATATGCTTCCATCCCTAATATCATTGAGTCAATGCGGGGGAGGGGGGAATTTGGGACTTTAAATGAAGCAATTAGTGTTTAGGTTCATCTGCCTCCATCCCTGGTAATGTATTAAAAAGAGGGCAAAAATGTTCTTGCACAATTACTTTGCAGTTATGCTTCATTTAAAGTCCCATTTTTTGCCCTCTCTTTAATACATTACCAGGGATGGAGGCAGATGAACCTAAACACTCATTGCCTCATTTAAAGTCCCAAATTCCCCCCTCCCCCCGCATTGACTCAATGATATTAGGGATGGAAGCATTTACTGCGGTAGCATATAACTACTACTTGTATTACTATTGACTGCACCGGGATCGAGTCAGTACTTTGGGCATTTTATTGTTTTACGCCTTTGGCTGATTGTGGTTGTTTCCAATTCCGGAGCTGTGATGAGCTCTGGAACCCTCCCTCCTCCCCCTGTCCCTATGGATGGGGCGCCATGGTCGGGCCCCCTTGCGCATCGACGCCACTCCCCGTGCGTCGTGCACATGACATCACTTGTTGGCGCAGTGCGTCGACGTGTCGAGTATCCATCTGCATCACTATGAGATAGGTTTAAATGTCGGCTGCCGAATGCCATCAGCTGTTCGGACGCCGACGCCACCTTTTCCCCTGATTTTGCAGCGTGACGTAGGTGGTACTGCGGCTACATATGACCACAGTTAATACACATTGGTTGAGCCCTCCCCTACACAATCTGCATCACATGTACCCTGGTTGACAGGCACCCCCTTTTAATGCAAGTAATTATTGTTTGTTGGTTTTTATTATTATTATTATCTATTTAGTTGGTTTTATCCCTCACCTTGTCACTATCCTTGGCACTATGTGAATCTAACCCATTGGGCTTGGTTACACGGCTCCCTTCACTTACCTTTTTACTTACTAGTTCCATCACACCCCTGGGCTGTAATTCCACCTTCTGCCTATGTTGCAGACATGTTCATACATTTACTTTAATTACTCTTTCACAGAAGTACTTTGGAATATTTTACACGTTACCCTGGAGATTACAGTTCCATAGATGTGTCACCTCCAACCTACTGTGGTACAATATAGCCGTGGAGATTACTGCCCCTGCTCCGGTGGAGGCTAGCTTCCACAGCGCCCCCATTTGTCAAACGTTTTCTCCTTTTCAAGTATGAGCTTCAATGTAGGTAAGAGTGGTTTGGGGAAATCATTTGTTTTTCCCCCTCTCTGTCCCTTTGCCCTTTTATATATATATATATATATATATATATATATATATATATATATATATATATATATATATATATATGTATATTACCTGTAGATCATGTTGTAATGTATGTGTCCATAAATGAAATACAAGATATCCAATTGATACCATTGTTATCCATGTTATATTGTTTATTTATAAACTTTGTATACAGATAAGGAATTGTCAAACATGTTCTTGCACAATTACTTTGCAGTTATGCTTCATTTAAAGTCCCATTTTTTGCCCTCTCTTTAACCACCTCAATACAGTGCACTTACACCCCCTTCCTGACCAGACCAATTTTCAGCTTTCAGTGCTCTCACACTTTGAATGACAATTACTCAGTCATGCAACACTGTACCCATATGAAATTTGCGTCCTTTTTTTTCACACAAATAGAGCTTTCTTTTGGTGGTATTTAATCACTAGTGGGTTTTTATTTTTTGTGCTATAAATAAAAAAAATACCATAAATTTTGTTTAAAAAATGCATTTTTCTTTATTTCTGTCATAAAATTTTGCAAATTAGTAATTTTTCTTCATAAATTTTGGCCAAAATTTATACTGCTACATATCTTTGGTAAAAATAACCCAAATTAGTGTAAATTATTTGGTCTTTGTGAAAGTTATATAGTCTACAAACTATGGTGCCAATCACTGAAAATTGATCACATCTGATCAAGCCTTCAGTATATCAGGTGTATCTCTTGAGACACTAACAAGTCAGGAAAGTACAAATACCCCACAAATGACCCCTTTTTAGAAAGTAGACATTCCAAGGTATTAAGTAAGTAGCATGGTGAATTTTTTTTTTTTAAGTTGTAATTTTTTCTAACAATTCTTTGCAAAATGAAGATTTTTTTTTATTTATTTTTATTTTTTTTACAAAATTGTCATATTAACAGGTTATTTCTCTCACAGAGCATATGCATACAACAAATTACACCCCAAAATACATTCTGCTACTCCTCCTGAGTATGGCGATACCACATGTGTGGGACTTTTACACAGCCTGGCCACATACAAAGGCCCAGCATTGAAGTAGCATCTTCAGGCGTTCTACGAGCATAAATGACACATCTCATTTCTCAACCACCTATTACACTTTTGAAGGCCCTGGAGCACCAGGACAATGGAATTGCCCCCAAAATGACCCCATTTTGGAAAGCAAACACCCCAACTTATAATCTATGAGGCATAATGAGTCTTTTGAGCGGTTCATTTTTTTCCAGAACGTTTTTGGAAAATTTGGAAAAAAAATGAAAACGCATTTTTTTTACACAAAGTTGTCCATTTATCAGATATATCCAACACATTGCATGTACACAGCAAAGATGACACTCCAAAATACATTCTTCTACTCCTCCCGAGTATGGCAACACCATATGTGTGAGACTTTTACACAGACTGGCCACATACAAAGGCCCAACATCCAAGTAGCACCATCAGGTGTTCTAAGAGCATAAATGACATATATAATTTCCTGGCAACCTATCATTTTTGAAGGCCCTTCATATTTCTAACACATAGCATGTACATACCAAGAATTACAATTCAAAATAAATTTTATAGCGGAAAGGGTAAAAAAAAAAAGCATTACCTGTGCTTTTAGTAGTATCCACAGAGGAGAGCACTGATCCAGGCAGCAGGTAGGGATGTGCTTAGCGACAGCAATGGTAATTATCCAGGCAACAGGCAGGAATATTGTCTATAGTCAGCACAAGGATATTTTCAGCACAGCAGTCCATAGAAATGGTCCAGGCAGAGACAGCCAGCACAGCCATAATATTGGTCCTGGTACACTGTTACCTGCATACACTCATTGTACAGCTCTCCAGCCCTTCATAAACATACTGCCTCTTGCTACAGATAATTATTTGCAAAGTCCAGGTAGCGGTGTGGTCCGTTCATGCGGCAGGCAGAGGCATGGTGGCATTAAGTCAGCAGCAAGCTGAGGGCCACAATCAGGTAAGACCTGTGCACAGGGGTAGAGGCTTCGACCCACCCAAATCTCTATGAAGCCTCCGGACTCCAGACCCTAATCCGAAAACCGGAGAAAACAAAAACCAATTGTTTTCTCCATCCGGAAAAACAATTCTGGAGCCCCTCACATATGTGAGACCCCTGTGTACTACAGTAATAGGGCAATAGATCAGTCCAAGCGGTAGGCAAAAGCATAGTCCATAAAACAGGCCAGGGTCAGTTCACGTGCAAGCAGTCCAATCGGTAGGCAGTAGCGTAGTTAATAAAACAGGCCAGGGTCAGTTCTTGTGGAAGCAGTCCAAACGGTAGGCAGAGGCATAGTCAAAAAAACAGGCCAGGGTCAGTTCACGTGGAAGCAGTCCAAACAGTAGGCAGAGGCATAGTCAAAAAAACAGGCCAGGGTCAGTTCACGTGGAAGGCAGTGGCATGGTTATTTGGGGAAGCATGGAAATGGTCAGCACTGAAAATGGGGAAATGGTTAATATTTTAGGGATGTATGATAAAGTTGGAAGCATTCACCGATGCAAAGGCCAGGTTGGGAGGGACACTGGGGACAATGGAAGCTGGTATCTGTCTGAAACCCTCTTTTGGTGCACACGCGACATTTTTTTTGCCTTCTTCGGCCTGCTTCAGATGGTGGAATTTTGAAGGGGAAGTGGCGCTCATGAAGTCGGCAAACAGCCTCAGAGCGAAGGTCTTCTGGAGGGTGTCCTTGGTGATAGATGAGGGACGTGACAATTTCTTCTATGAATTTTAGAAAGGGGGCGTGGCTTTCCATGGATTTGGTGTAGACTACATATGAATTAAAAATGGCCAAATGGAAAAGATAAATTGCTACTTTTTTGTACCAGAATCTGGACCTCCTTATTGACAAATAGGGCTTGATCATTTGATCATTGAAATCCACCCCCCCCCCCCCCATGTAGAGATTATAATCTTGGACACATTTTGGCTTTTCAATGGGACCTTGTCTTCTTTGAACCTCAATTGTAGTGTCCTCATGGATGGTGGACATCATGTGCACGTCCCTTTTATCCTTCCACCTCAAGGCCAGCACTTCATTGCATCTCAATGATGTCTTTGCCCCTTTGCAGCTTTTTATTCGCCAGTGATTGTGGGAAGCCCTTCCTATTTTTTCTGAAGGTTCCGCAGGCCAGAGTTTTTGCCAGTTACAAGTGTCTGAAAAGGGGCAGGCTGGTGTAAAAGTTATCAAGGTATAGATGATATCCTTTGTTCAGAAGTGGGTATGCCAGGTCCCATACAATCTTTCCAGTTGTGCCCATGTAGGCCGGGCATTCAGGGGGCTGGAGCTGGGAATCTCTTCCTTCATATATGCGGAACGCATACAAATTTCCCGTGGCTCTCTCACACAGTTTGTATAATTTGACTTCGTATCTGGCCCTTTTGCTAGGAATATATTGCTTTTTTCCTAGCCGGCCAGAAAAGGGTACCAGGGACTCATCGACACATGTATTCTGCTCGGGGACATAAAGTTTTGCAAATTGTTTGGAAAGGAAATTTATCAGTGGGCGAAGTTTATATAACTTGTCGTAATTTGGATGATTGTGGGGAGGGCACTGGGTGTTGTCGCTGAAGTGAAGAAAGCGCATTATGATGTTGTATCGGGACCTGGACATTATGGCAGAATAAATGGGCATGACGTGCATGGGGTGGGTGGCATGGTGGTGATGTCCTTCATTTTTTTTTGTAACCCCCATATTTAGGGTGAGGCCCATAAACACTTTGAACTCATCCAAATTCAGATCTCTCCACTGAAATGGACGGGCATATGATGATCGGGGGTTATTGGCAATATACAGCTGGGCGTATAAATTTGTCTGGTCCACAATAAATTGCAGAAAAGTGTCGGGGCAAAAATAGATGAAAGAAATCAATCTCTGCGCTGGTACTGGGCCTGGGGATACAATCCTGGTTTCCAGAGTGCCGTGCCCTTTTAGGAGGGACCCATTCTTCTTCCGAATCATTTGCCGATTCACTATTCGGTTCAAATGCAGATTCGGAATCGGGATTTGATTCGGAATCAGAATTTGATTCCGATGAGAACTCCCCGTTGCTCTCATCGGTCATGGAGAGGATCTGGAACGCCTCCTCACTATTGTAAAGCCTTTTGGACATGACGCTGATGGCTGTGTGACAGGTGGCAGGTGACGGTCACTGATGGGCTGTGTGATGGGTAGCAGGTGACTTTCACTGATAGGTGATGACGGTGTGACAAGCGATGGTCACTGATGGGTGACAGGCCACGGACAGTGACGGGTGATGGTCACTGATGGATGGCGGTCACTGATGGGTGATGGTCACTGATGGGTGATGGTCACTGATGGGTGACGGGTGATGGCTGGCGGTCACTGATGGGTGATGGCTGAAGACTGGCGGTGGCTGATGGCTGGCGGTCACTGATGGGTGACAGGTGTTGGCTGATGGGTGACAACTGGCGGTCACTGATGGGTGACGGCTGATGGGTGACGGCTGGCAGTCACTGATGGGTGACAGGTGATGGGTGACGGCTGGCAGTCACTGATGGGTGACAGGTGATGGGTGACGGCTGGCGGTCACTGATGGGTGATGGGTGACGGCTGGTTGTCACTGATGGGTGATGGCTGGCGGTCACTGATGGGTGACGGGTGACGGCTGGCGGTCACTGATGGGTGACAGCTGGCGGTCACTGAGAGGTGACGAGTGACTGGTGGCGTTCACTGATGGGTGACTGATGGGTGACGGGTGACAGCTGGCGGTCACTGATGGGTGACGGGTGACTGGTGGTGGTCACTGATGGGTGACGGATGACAGCTGGCGGTCACTGATGGGTGACGGGTGACAGGTGGCGGTCACTGATGGGTGACGGGTGGCGGTCACTGATGGGTGACGGGTGACAGCTGGCGGTGACTGATGGGTGACTGGTGGCGGTCACTGATGGGTGACGGGTGACTGGTGGCGGTCACTGATGGGTGACAGGTGATGGGTAACAGGCGCACCGCTGACGGTCACTGATGGCAGTCTCCTATGTGACAGTTGCACTTTATGGGTCATTTGACGGTCATTTGACGGCCGGCGGTCGGCAAGTGGTTATAATTTCCAATTATAGGCCAATTTCATTATTGAATGTGGATCTCTAAATATACGCAAAAATTCTAGCTAACAGACTCTTGCCCCTCCTACCCAACCTTAATTCCCTAGACCAAGTACCATACCAGGGAGAGAGGCACAAGACAACACTCTGAAAGCAATTAATATACATAAATGGCTGACTTCAACACACCAACACAGATTTTTTTCTTTCCTTGGACATGGACAAGGCATTCAACAGGGTGGCCTGGGACTATTTAGCAGAAGTTCTCAAAAAGATCGGCATGCATGATCGTATGTTACAATTCATACTAGCACTGTATTCGAGTCCGACGGCTAGGGTTGGAGTCAGTGGACACCTGTCGGATGCCTTCTCCATCTCTAACGGGACACGTCAGGGATACCCACTCTCCCTGCTAATATTTGTCCTAACTCTGGAACCTTTCCTCACACGTATAAAAGAAAACCAGGGCATCAAAGGTATCTCAATAGCAAAGTCCACTTACAAGCTAGCAGCGTTTGTGGATGACATCCTCTTATTCCTAAAAGACCCACACATTACGCTACCCAATCTTCTCAAAGACCTAACAATATTTGACACATTGGCCAACCTAAAAATCAACTTTGCTAAATCAGAAGCACTAAATATATCTTTGACAAAAGAGATCCAAATGCAATGTCAAACAAATTTCCCATTCAAATGGCGAAAACCAACCAAATTCAATTAAGTATCTTGGAATCCAATTACCGGCCCTTTTATCTGATTTATATAGCAAGAACTATATCTCAATCCTCCAAAATATTCAGAAAGATCTTAAAGCTTGGTCGACAGGATTATTTTCATGGTTCATGGTAAAACTTATATTATTAAAATTACCATTCTACCAAGATTACTTTACCTGCTACAAACGGTCCCTGTAAAATTGTCACAAACATTTTTTGCTTCCTTTTGCAAATCCTGTACGGAATTAATTTGGGGCGGGTTTCGAGCTAGACTGAGCTTTGATAGATTAACTCTACCCAAACTGAAAGGAGGTCTAGGATTACCAGACATACTTAAATATTATTGGTCTTGTCAACTGACCAGAATAGTAGACTGGAATATCCATGCACGCACCAAAGCTTGGATTACCATAGAACATGCCTTCTCACATCTACCGCTCAGACACCTACCCTGGATACACACAAGCCACATTCCACAACAATGCAAACAAAACCCATTGATTGGCAACACGTTGCAAATTTTCAATAAAACATGTCACCAATTTAAAATCTCTTCCTCGCGCTGATTCGACAAAACCTGGATTTCCCACCGGGTTATGATGGATCCTTTCGTCCAGAATTATGGCCACACACTGACCTGAGAGTGAGACATTTCTTCCACTATCCACACTTGCAGCACAGACGCCAGACCAACATATCTCTTTCTGGTCTTACATGGAACTTCGTCATTTCCTCACTGACTCTCGGGTACGCCCAGAATTTTCAAGACAACAATCACAATTTTAATCACTCTGCACCAACACTGTACCTCAACGTCATTTGATTTCCATCATCTCCACCATCCTCTTTGATGAACATAGTACTAAGTCGAACATAGCGAGCGCACAATGGGAAAGAGACTTCTCCATCAATCTTTCAGACGTAGAGTGGGGGAAGATATATGCTAACATACACAAAGGCTGGATCAATGTGTCGGCCCAAGAAAATGGTTTTAAATTATTCTTCAGATGGTACAAACCCCCCTCACATTACACAAGCTGAACCCTGCAATTCCACCCACTTGTTGGAGATGCCCTACTAAGGAAGGTTTGCTTCTTCACACCTGGTGGGAATGTCCCTCGATCCTAAAATTCTGGACTAATATCCACCGCCTCACGACCCAAATTACAATGCTCCAAATAGACTTCTCTCCAGCCCAAGCTCTTCTCCACCACTCCACATTACCTATGAAAACATACCATCGGTCTATAGTCCTACATCTCCTTAATGCCGCAAAATTGTGTATCCCAGTTCATTTGAAATCTCCCCACCTGCCTACAATAGCAGATTGGATTAAGAGAGTGAATAAAATAGCTGCAATGGAAGACCTTGTTCACCAAGCCCATGACTCCTCCACCACATATAGGAAGACATGGGCTTGCTGGCAACATTTCCAAACAACGCCTGAATACATCAATCTTCTACAATAGATAAATTAGCGCATCAGATTAAAACCCTGGGAGAGGGCAAAGGGAAGGGACAGAGATGTACTAGTATGTCTCTATTCTCTCAGCCCCCCGCCCATTCCTTTTGGCTGCATGCTGCCTATCTGCTATTCTTTTACAACACTCAAAGTTCCCCTCAAACATCGACTATGGTTTGTGACAGAGACCATGAACTTGCACCATTATATATAGAAGCATAGAACAATATCAAGGATGTGCTAGATGCACCCATTCCTCCCCCCCAGCCCATTTAAAATGAGCGTACATAGACAGGAATGAGACCAAAATCCCTAAACCTGCAAGTAAGGGATCTACTACACTTCCCACACCAGAAGGCCCATATCTTTGTAACTGCTAATAGGCGCACTCCAGTTACATCAATGAAGTGCTAGGGATCAGAAGGACACAACCCAGATATCCATACACATATAGGACCACAAAGCTACGCGGTCACCTACTATTTACATATTATTAGATACGGAAAAGTTAAAATATCTGTCTTGTGAACAAACCCAAATTCATCTTACCATGAGAGGCTAATCAAGAACGCTAATATATCCTGACTCCTATACATGGGATACCCACCAACATAAAGATATCTCACAGCTCTTGTATTCCTATCATATTAATTAGAATAGGTAAATTAGAACAGTGCCTTGCTTTTAAGGGTAATACATTTTAGATACACTGTTTC
This sequence comes from Lithobates sylvaticus, assembly GCA_028564925.1. Classification (NCBI taxonomy): domain Eukaryota; kingdom Metazoa; phylum Chordata; class Amphibia; order Anura; family Ranidae; genus Lithobates; species Lithobates sylvaticus. The sequence continues at coordinate 103,832,700 of CM053034.1, read as the reverse complement.
GAAAGTAAGCTTCATACGAAACAAGTTGTCCAAATGTGAATCTCCCTCATTTCATTGTAACATTCCACAGTATTTCTTCCCAATCTGTATTGGACGTATCAATGGCTTATGTTTGAGCTATTTTATGAGATGTAACCACATGTTATTTGCTTACTTGATAATGTAGATCACATGCAATGCTGTTATTTCTGTATGCTTGTTTTGAAAATTTAATAAACTTTATCTTGGGAAAAAAAATGAAGCCAGACGGCTAATAGTAGCAGCCTGTGGAACGGGACCTGCGCAAACACGGTCAGCATGTCGCTCCACCCTACGCGTTTCATCGCAGATGATGTCGTCTTGGGGCACTGACTGCATGAAATACAATAAGGAAGTAACCACACCTTGTTCTCAGCTTCAGGTTGTTACCATAACATTTTTTTAGGAAAGGACTAATACCCACATATATAAAACGAATGATCCAACGTCGATGTCGCTATTCAAACAAGATGAAAGATTGACAATATGTAGTTGTTACAAGCCGCAACAACACACAAGCTGTATTGGCATACATCTAACCTCATACAAAGAAACATATCTGCACCTATATAATAGTATAGCCTCAGTAAACTAAATCGTGGGCATCTACTCAAGTTGTATCAATCTATGAGGGTCAAACCGATCCTATTGAATAAAAATAACACTATATTTAGACAAATAGTTCTAATGCTCCGTCAGATAGTCAGATAGAAAAATTCTGTTTGCATTATGTTGTCGGAAAATCCGATCATGTGTGAGCTCTAGTGGGCTTTTTCCATCGGAATTTCCGACGGGAAAAATTTGAGAGCAGGATCTAAAATTTTCTGACAACAAAATCCGATGCATGGAGACAAAAGCTATTGGCTACTAGTCCCATCGTATGTTTTATACGTCACCTCGTTCGGAACGATCAGATTTTCCGACAACTTTGTCTGACCGTGTGTGTGCAACACAAGTTTCAGACAAAATCAGTCTGAAAAAATCAGACGGAATTTGTGGTCGGAATGTCCAACCGTGTGTATGGGGCATAAGGGTCTCCTACCAATATCTTAATAAAATTGCTAGGCCCTAAAAGACCCATACGGGGACACCTATTCTAAAAGACACGATAGCGGCCACTAGCTGAAGTGAACCTAAATAGCAACAATGGTCGATTTATTAAATTAATCAATAGTTCATACTAAATAAATCGACTAAACAAACATGCAAAATATTTTAATCATATAAAAATTGGTAATCTATATTTAAAAAAATAACCAATTAATGTTATTAACTGAGCAGGAATGTAACACTATAACAAACAAATTGTTTAAAGGATCTCCTAATGGTATCAAATGAGACCGGAAGATCCTTAATATCCTAATAAGGGGACACCCATTCTAAAGAGCAGAATAGTGACCACTAAAGGTCAGTTAATTAACCACCTCAATACTGGGCACTTTCGCCCCCTTCCTTCCCAGACCAATTTTCAGCTTTCAGCACTCTCGCACTTTCAATGGCAATTGCGCAGTCATGCTACACTGTAACTAAATTAAATTTTTATCATTTTGTTTGCACAAATAGAGCTTATTTTGGTGGTATTTATTGACGACTAAGTTTTTTATTTTTTGAGTTATAAGCGGAAAAAAAACGGAAATTTGGAAAAAAAATATATATTTTCTTTATTCTATTTTAAAAGAAATCCAATAAAATCTAATTTTGTCATAAATTTAAACTGAAATGTATTCTGCTACATGTTTTTGGTAAAAAAAATCCCGTTAAGTGTATAATAATTGATTTGTGTGATCAGGGACATATGTACACAAATGATCATGTACAGATGTGCGCAGGTGATCACGGACATATGTGTGCAAATGATAATTGGGACATGTGATTTTACCCGGTATATATGTGGGGGACATGTGTTTTGGGGATCATTACTATGTGGGGACATGTGTGTTTACTTTGTGTTCACTGTGTGTTTTACATTGTGGGGATACTAGGTTTTTGATCAGTGAGTAAAAAGCTGTAAAAAACAGCTCATACTCACTGATCACCAGCCGGCTGCAGAGATCCGCTCTCCTTTCCTCACCGACAACTTCCGTGTGAGGAGAGGAGAGCCAATCGCCTAGGAACCGGCTCTCTGTTTACATCACATGATGGCTGTAATTGGACACGGCCGTCATGTGATCAGGAGGGCCAATCACAGAGCCCTCCTGTCGATCTGAGATGCGCCGTGTCCGGGTGACACCAGCGCATCGGGATCGCCCTGCTGCGCGGGCACGATCCCCCTCCTTCCCTCCTTCTGAGGGACGTTCCTGAGCGTCCACTCAGAAGGAGAGATCGCCCACCAGGCCGTACATATGCAGCGGCCTGGTGGGAAGTGGTTTAATGAATAAATAAATCGTACTAAATGATTCAACTAAACTAGGCCACTAAATGTTAGTGACAAATGATATTAAAAATTGGGGTAAATCAATCAGTCTAAATATACAGTTGATTAAATTAATATCAAATGATAAAGAGGTCACTAGGAGAAATTCACAAATCGATAAAGACCAAAAACTGAGAACAGGTTTACATTCAATAAAATAAATCATATAGCCATATTACCAACATTCATTATGAGTTGTCTATAAAGGCATTAACATCAACATCCACATTCAAATCATGTGGAACACATGGCCTAATTTTATGTATCCATGACATTTCCATTCTAGATAAATCCCTAATCAAAGAGCTACCTCTCCAATGGGCACTAAATGTATCAATACAAAAAAAGATAGTATTGGTGGGAACTCAATCATGGTGGGTGGCGTAATGTTTTGATACAGAATGATATCTAAAACCTTTTCTGATATTATTGATATGTTCATTTAGGTGTACCTGCAGGGCCCGCTTGGTCCTGCCCACATACTGCAAGCCACACGGGCACTGCAGCAAATACCCCACACCGGTAGTGGAGCATGTGATGAATGGCTCAATTTTAAAGCCTACTTGGGTACTGGCCGAGACAAAGCCATTCACCCTCCTGCTCCTACATTCATTCAAAGAACAAACCTGACATTTACAGCATTGGTAGTAGCCTGTTAAGTTTTGGAAAAAAATAGTTTTTTAGCAGGGGGATTAAAGAAATTAGGAGCAATTCTATCCCTAAGCAAATGGGCACCCCTAAAGACGTTGGACGGGCAGTATCGGTTCCTATTCCTATACAGGGACTGTTACTGCAATTATTTAGGTAATATCCATTAATCTCCTTTTTAATGGGTAAATTATTCGATAAAGTCTGGCAAGAAATTAAAAATATTACAAATGTTACAGGATTCACCTGTTATACTCCAATATGGAATAATTCTAGTTGTGAATAGGGATTTAGCTGTTCAAACAACCGAACAAACGGGTAGTTTGACCATTTGTTCGCCCCCCCCCGAACCGACCACAATGCATTGTGGTGCCAAACAGTGCATTGCAAGCCCTGATTGGCTGAAGCAGTGAAAGATTCAGCCAAGCAGGGCACGTAGCACTGTCAGAGTCATGATTGGACACTGTTATCATGACTTTATCCAATCATGGCTCATTCCCGCCCCACAGTGAAAAGTATTCTTTCAAAGGCAGCCCTTTTCAGTGGGATTTTGGTGTGGAGAGAGATAGAACAGGGCTCTGTTCAGTGCTATCAGTTAGTGTGCTATATTGTGCTATTTTGCTTCAATTGTCAATGTAGAATATTAGTTTAGTGTCAGTCTAGGAATAGTGTGAGTGTAGAGAGGAGGACTATCATTCAGCTTTGCATAGTGTGCAGCTAGAGTAGGGACAGCTCAGATAGTTTCAGTGTAGTGTAGTGAGAAAGTGTGTGTCAGTAATCTTGACATTAGTGTATAGCTAGAGTAGGGACAGGTCAGATAGAATCAGTGTATTTAAACACGTCTCTTTGAATGCGTTAATGCCAGTTTAATGCCATATTGTTTTGTATCCGTTACTGCCAGTTTAACGCGGTATTGTTTTGTGCATTAATGCCAGTATAACGCCATTTACTTCTGTGTGCGTTACTGCCAGTTTAACGCCATAGAGTTTTGCATGTTTTACTGCCAGTTTAACGCTATATCGTTTTGTGTGCCTTACTGCCAGTTTAATGCCATATAGTTTTGTGTGCGTTACTGCCAGTTTAACGCCATATTGTTTTGTGCGTTACTGCCAGTTTAACGCCATATTGTTTTGTGCGTTACTGCCAGTTTAATGCCATTTACTTCTGTGTGTGTTACTGCCAGTTTAACGCCATATCGTTCTGCGTGCATTACTGCCAGTTTAATGCCATATCGTTTTGTGTGCGTTACTGGCAGTTTAACGCTGTATTGTTTTCTGTGCGTTACTGCCAGTTTAATGCCGTATCGTTTTGTGTGCATTACTGCCAGTTTAACGCCATATAGTTCTGTGCGTTACTGCCAGTTTAACACCATATAGTTCTGTGTGCGTTACTGCCAGTTTAACGCCATACAGTTCTGTGTGCGTTACTGCCAGTTTAACACCATATAGTTCTGTGTGCATTGCTGCCAGTTTAACGCCATATAGTTTTGTGTGCATTACTGACAGTTTAACGCCATATAGTTCTGTGTGCGTTACTGCCAGTTTAACGCCATATAGTTTTGTGCGTCACTGCCAGTTTAACACCATTTACTTCTGTGTGCGTTACTGCCAGTTTAACGCCATATAGTTTTGCGTGCGTTACTGCCAGTTTAATGCCGTATCGTTTCGTGTGCATTAATGTCAGTTTAACACCATATAGCTTTGCGTGCGTTACTGACAGTTTAACGCTATATAGTTCTGTGTGTCACTGTATGTTTGGTGCATTATATGATTATATTATTATATATATTGCAGTATATTATAATGTAGTGGAGTGTGTCTGTGTAGCTTGAGTACTCAAATTAAAGTGCACCAAACACCTCTTTACATTGATTAAAGTGCATCTACATACAGATTTCAACTTCTTCTTTACATTTGCTTATAAGCACCGCCCCCTCCATCCCAATAATGTCTGGGAGGACAACAGGGAGAGGCAGACGTTCCCTTGGCACTGTAAGGGGGCCAGCAACAAATGTGTCCACAGGCAAAGGTGGATGTGGTGGTCACTCCTCAGGCAGGGCATCATTTCCTCTGTTTAGTGAGTTTGCCCGTGCTATCCAGCCACAGCATGCAGAGGAGGTGGGGGACTGGCTTACTAAACCTTCCTCATCCTCCTCATCCTCTTTCACACAAGCAGAGACAAGTGTGCAGTCCCCTGCAGTTGCCAGAGTGGATAAACCTCCCTCCTTGTCCACATCTACTCCCGCCATAGCCCCAACATCAGCCATTGAGGAGTCAGCTGAGTTATTTGACCACAGTGTCAGCCACTTGCTCCTTGATGATATTCAGCCATTACTGGATTTAGATGTCGGTTCTGAGTTTGAGGATGACAGGAACATGAGCCTAGAGAGAGGGAGGAACACTGGTAGACAAATTGGCATTCATGTTCCCCAAGCCGCAGCGTATTGCCAAGTTGTCTCCAGTGGTAATGATAAAGATGAAGGAGATGGAGATGATGATGATGAGGTCACTGATGCGACTAGATAGAGCAGAGGAGGAAACTGAAGGTGAGGTGGCACAACCCCAAGGAGGCCGACATCAAGAAAGAGTAGAGAGCAGCTAACCTATTCCATCACATTCTGCAGCTGTTATCTCCCCGCCCACTTCCCAAAGCTCAGCTGTCTGGATCTTTTTCAGCACATCTGCAACAGATCGCACTGTTGCTATCTGCAAACTGTGTCTCAGGCACATAAAACGTGGCAAACACACCAACCATTTGGGTACCACATGCCTAACAAGGTATTTAACGTCCGACCACTCAGCCATTGGCAAGAGCACCTAAAAGCCACACAAAAGGGGCACAAATATGTCCCTCCTCCTCCTCCTTACCCACTTCAGTCTGCCCCTGCTATACCGAGTCATTACCTCTCAGGAGCCTCCACTGACAGGGATGATGGTATAGCACAGAGTGTCCCAGGTCCTAGCAGCACATCTGCCAGCAGCACACCACCAGCTGTAGACTGTAGCCGTCAAATTTCTCTGCCCCATCTGCTGCAGCGGAAAAAAATACAGTCCCTGCTACCCACATGCCCAGCTTCTAAATGCAAGGTTGTCAAAGCTGTTAGCTTTCCAACTTCTGCCTTTTAGCCTGGTGGATTCTGCCCCCTTCCGTGAATTTGCACAATGTGCTGTACCACAATGGCAGGTTCCTAGTCGCTACTACTTTTCACATAAGGCCGTTCCATCTCTCTACCATCACATGGAAGGGAATGTTCTGGCATCGTTGGGCAAGGCAGTCAGCTGTAAAATCCACCTTACTGCTGACACGTGGATCAGCAAGCATGGGCAGGGACAATATATTTTGTTCACAGCACACTGGGTAACGCTGCTTGCAACTTGAAAGGATGCAGGACAGGGCTCGGTGCTTCAGCTTGTTGTGCCCCCATGTCTCCATACAGCTGGTGGTGATGATGCCAGACCTGTGAGCTCCACCCTCTCCTCCACCACCACCATGCCCTCCTCTGCAGCATTGTCTTATGAACATCAGGTACCCTTTAGCGTTAAAAGGGCTATTCCATGAGTCAGGCTAAAAGGTGTCATGCAGTGCTTCAGCTGGTGTGTTTAGGGGACAGGAACCACACCGCAGCAGATATTTTTGCAGCTCTAAAGGGACAGGCCCAGAGGTGGTTCACACCATGCCAGCTGGAGCCAGGAATTGTGGTGTCCGATAATGGCTCAAACCTCTTGTCAGCCCTTAGACAGGGAAAGTTGAATTCAATTTGGTGGTGCAGCGTTCCCTAAGTACGTACCCAGGGTTGCAAGATGTACTAAAACAAGCCAGAAGAGTCTGTAGCCATTTCAGACGGTCAAACACAGCCAGTGCTCAGTTGGCTGAAATTCAGTGGGAATTCCACCTGCCCGCAAACCGCCTGATTTGTGACATGCCCACCAGGTGGAACTCGACTTTGGCAATGCTGCAGCGGCTATACATCCAGCAGAGGGCCATCAATGAGTACCTGTGCCAGTACGGCACGACGACGGGCTCAGGCCGCCTTGGCTTTTATTCCCCCGCCAATGGCTGATCATTAAGGATACATGCACTGTATTGTCACCATTTGAGGAGGCCACAAGGATGCTAAACATTGACAGTGCATGCATCAGTGACACAATCCCTGTTGTGTTCCTGCTGGAGCAGACTCTGCATGGCATTATGGACAGGGCACTGAAGGCAGAGCAGCAGGAGGAAGAGGAGGACTTCCTTTCCTCTCAAGGCCCACTTTATCTCGAAACCGTTAATCCTATGTCACAGAACACACAGGAGGAGAGAGGGGAGAAGGATGAGGAGGAGGATTCTGGCACTTTCATAGGCTTCGAAGAAGAGGAAGACATGCATCAATCTATAAGCGATGGCTTTCCAATCCCAGGACCCTTGGGAGTAGTACGTGGCTGGGAGGAGGAAGTTCCAGATGCTGCCATCCTGAGTGACCCAAGGAGTCTGCTTCTCAAGCCTTGGCAAATTTGAGGCGCATGGGCAACCTCATGCTTCCAAGTCTGCGAAAGGACCCAAGAATACGTGGCATAAAGGAGAAGGATGATTACTGGTTGGCAACCCTCCTTGACCACCGTTATAATGGGAAGGTCTCAGAACTCATCCCACCCCCACAGAGAGTGCAAAAGATAAAATCTCTTGAGGAAACGTTAAAGAGGATTTTATTGAATGTTTTTTCTGACTCCAGTAGGTTACAGTGTGGTGGAAAACGTTGTTTTAAGTCTTCTGTTGGTCAAGAGAGGAGCGTTGGAGAAAACGTCCGCCTTAGTGAGGCATTTCGGATTTTTTTTAGTCCTCGCCTCCCAGGGTTGTCAGCTTCCACATCCCATCGGCAGCGCCTGCATCACATGGTGGATGATTACCTCTGGGCCAAAACAGAGAAGGAGAGCTTTCCAGCTGACGATCCACTGACTTACTGGGTCATGAGAATAGACCACTAGCCAGAATTTGCCCAGTATGCTAATGAGTTGTTGGGCTACCATGCATCCAGCATGCTTTCAGAACGGGCATTCAGTGCTGCAGGAGGTTTCGTCACTGATCATAGAACGCGTCTGTCCACGGACTCCGTGGACTGTTTGACTTATAAAAATTAATCAGTCCTGGATTACCAGCTATGAAGCCCCTAATGCCGATGTCACTGATTAAGTCTTTTTGGGATGTGGAATCTCTGCAGGACTTCGAGGCTGCCTAGCTTTGAGGGTGTTCAATCATTTCATCTGGAAGAATGTTTTGGTATAGGTTTCATGGGCACAAATAACACCCAAAGACCAATTTCTCTGCACCTGTTTGACAGGTGCATATCATTGCAATTTTTTACAGCAAGGCCAATTCTTGCTTTCATCAAGAGTACCTCTATAGGGTTACGGTGGGAAGGCACCACCAACACCCAAAGACCAATTTTTCTGCACCTGTTTGACAGGTGCATATCATTGCAATTTTTTACAGCAAGGCCAATTCTTGCTTTCATCAACATTACCTCTATAGGGTTATGGTGTGAAGGCGCCACTAATACAGAGATCAATTTTTACGCACCTGTTACTTCTATCCAAACAAGTGACACCAGAATGTATCCAAAAAATCTCTAATCTTGTTCCCAGTGCACTACATTGTGGCCTCATGATTCACACTTGCTTGCAGGGAAAATTTCTTTTTTTTTGGCTTTATAAATGCAATTATTGCTGAAGCAGATTCTAGATATGGTACAGATCTGTCACTTTACAAGTAGACTAAGGGGACCCCCAGGCACTATATTGGAAGGAATTTTTTATTTTTATGTTTTTACTTTAAAAATAAAAAAAATCACTGCTCATTTAAAAATTACGTTTTTTTACAAACTTTGTTTTTAATTGATACATGTACCCCAGGGCAGGACCCGGACCACTATAACCATTGTATGCCCAATTACTTGCATATAAGCCTTCAAAATGAGCACTTTTGATTTTTGATGTTCGGGTCCCATTGACTTTAATGGGGTTCATTATTCGGGTGCGAACTTTCACGGTGTTCGGAAGTTCTGGTAGGAACCGAACAGGGGTCTGTTCGGCCCATCCCTACTGACTATTGAACTTTTTTTTTTGGCTCGTAGTAAGTCTAGTACGTCACTACGTACGTGTTTGTTGCCCGACAATTGTGTACCGTTTGTATGCAAGACAAAATCCAGGCACACGCCTTCGGACTAAAGGTTTTGTCTGCAGAAAATCCGTTCGTGTGTACGAGGCTTAAATTAGGAAAAAAAACCCTAATGAAGTTCATGTTGATTAGGAAAAGAAGTGGCACTCTCCGCTGAAAATGGGGCCTGCTTTTACTATTGTAAATAATGCAGATATTTTATAGGGTGTATTTACACTGCTATGCTGTCTTCAGCTGAGGACAATTTAAAACCATCCAATCACGTATGTATATATTGCACTTTGTTATAATAGAATAGGATCCATTTGCATTGCTGTTGATTTTTCTCTTTCAGGTGTTGCTGTATCGGTGCGTCTTCCTTGGCTAAGGAGAGACAGGGATCTAACCTGCCGACAACACTAACCAATTCTTTATATTATCACTGTGTATATATATATATATATATATATATATATATATATATAAGATAGATAGTAAGGAAGTAAGGTTGCTACTTATGCCTACCTTTAAAATTGTACATAAATATTTTGATACTTTGTCATATATAATTCACCATATCTTTCTTATATGTATATTTGATACCTATGTTTATTTAATGAGGCACGCCACATTTATATATTGTTACATTATTAATCCTTTCCTGTTTCCCTACCCATCCCAGTTTTTCCAGGACTTTTGTTCTCAGGCTTGAGAGCTCAAAGTATTTTTCTGCAAACTCAAAAAAACAGTTTTGTAGGCAGGGGGAGGATGTAGCACCCCGGTGTTTAGGCAGGGTTGCTCCTAAATTTACCTGCCAGGTATTACATTGACTAATTGTTAAGGATCAATTGATTTCACTCTAAGTCTGTAATTGCTACACTTCTCTCTTTTGCTGCCAGGTGGCTGGGTACCTGGTGGTATTAGATATGAGAAGGGCACTGCAAGGTCAGATTATGGGTTTATAGGGTATCTCAGCCAATGGCCAGGGGTTTTCTTAAATCCCTTGGCCTGCTGGGAGAACCTATATATTTGGGTGGAGTCAAGTGATCGGGGTTCTGTACCACCTGGACGGCTGTCTGGGTGGACGTGTGTTGTACTGCCCAGGCTGCTAGGCCAGAGATTGGTCCTATCCTGGGCACATCTGGCTGTTGGGCTGTCTGGGAGCCTATCCAGAAGCAAGAGAGCAGCGCAGGGTTGGGATTGCGGCTTGCAATCCATCCAAAAGTGATGGTTCTGCTGGCCGGAGAACCTGTCGTGGTCAGAGTTAGAGGGGAATCTGTTGCCGCCAACCAACTTATTACCAGGGAACACAGTGAGAAACTGAATCAAGTACCGGAGCAGTATTCTCACTAACTGGGGATGGTGAAGAATCAGCAAACTTCAGTGGGTATCAAGCCAGGAACCCAGCCAGCGGAGGTGATGCTTGAAGAGCAGCCTTGTGTGTTGAGCCAGGGACTGAGCAGGCCAGTGGGGTGAAGCTTGAGAGGTATCTTGAGTGTCAAGCTAGGAACCCAGCAGAGAAGCGGGGGTGCTGCTTGAGAAAGATACCACCGTGAAGATTGGTGGAGCTCAAGGGATTCAGTGAATCATCTAGTCTAGTGAGAGAGACTGGGAAGCTCAGGGGGCTGAAGAATTACAAGAAGTGATTGTAGTGGAAGTGAAAGAACTGTTACGCTTTTTGTTAGGAACTGTTAAAGATTATTGCCATAGGAGACAGCCAGGGGCATAACTAGAAATCACAGGGCCCCATAGCAAAATGTTGTATGGGCCCCCCGCCCCCCTACAAACAGCCCCCCCCCCCACAAAAAAAATGAACTAATGCCATTGAACAACAGATTACCAAGCTCATGTGGCACAGTACCCAGGCAAAAGCTTATATTAATTTCGAACAACAAAGTATGCAGTATACTGTATGCAGCCTCTGAAGGACACACATTGCTGACCTCCATGCCTTCTAACCAATTTATGTTCTGTTATATAAAATGAAATAGTTCAACTCACCATAATGCAGAATCAGTGGGAGCACAGAGCGTGTGACTTGCCACCATCGCCTGCCACCAGATGCAGATTGTCACTTGTCACACGTTGCGGAATGTCCACTTGCCACGTCCCGGATTTTCACTAACCACACATTACGGGTTGTCACTTGCCACATCACCTGCCACACATTACAGATTGTCCACTTGCCACGTCGCCTGCCACCAGAAGCAGATTGTCACTTGCCACACATTGCAGAATGTCACCTGCCACATGTTTCGGATTGTCCACTTGCCACGTCCCCGATTTTCACTTGCCACGTCACCTTCCACCAGATGCAGATTGTCACTTGTCACACATTGCAGAATGTCACCTGCTCTGTCACCTGCCACACATTACGGATTGCCACTTGCCACGTCACCTGCCACACATTAGGGATTGTCACTTGCCATGTCCCCTGCCACACATTACGGATTGTCACTTGCCACATCCCTGATTGTCACGTCACCTGCCACACATTATGGATTGTCACTTGCCACGTCCCGGGTTGTCACTTGTCACGTCACCTGCCACATTACAGATTGTCACGTCACAGATTGTCACTTGCCACATCACCTGCCACACATTACGGATTGTCACTTGCCACGTCACGGGTTGTCACTTGCCACGTCACCTGCCACACATTACGGATTGTCACTTGCTGTGTCACTGAGTCAGGAATCAGGCAGCAGATTATCAGTCAGGCAGCAGAGAGATAATGTCATCTCTCTGCTTCCCGGCTGCCTGCACCGTGAGGGGGGAACTGCACTGCAGGGATGCAGGTCGGGCACCAGGCGGTGATAGATGATGTCATCTCTCTGCTCCCCCCCACCCGCCAGCTCCCTGATTGGCCAGCCCGCTCACGCCTGCAGACCCGCTCACTCTCACCTGTGGAGCTGCCCGCAAAGCCGCCCGCTCTCACCCGCGGACCCGCAGAGCCACCCTCTCTCACCCGCGGAGCCACCCGCGGAGCCGCCCGCGGACCCGCGGAGCCACCCACTCTCACCCGCGGACCCGCGGCACCTGCCCTTAACGGGCCCCACTCGGCTGCGGGCCCGCCGGTAGTTCCGCCACTGGAGACAGCATTCCTACACATGCAGATGTGGCGTCCTGCTGGAAGCCTTTCCCTGCATGGCTGTCCTCCTGTTGAAGTCTCGGAGTCTGTCAATTAATCTTGCAACTACCTAAGGGTGTCCTGGCCTTAACCCCTCTCCCAAAAGTTCTGTTAAGAGAAATAAAAATCTCTTTTGCATTCAAGATGTGTCTGGCGCCCAATAACTTTAACTACCTTGCACCCACTATGCCTCACACTCCACCATATTCAGAAGGATGTGAGCTATTTCTGGCCCTGGAGGTTCTCATTAGACCAAAGGAGGCCTGGGACCTTGCTACATTTCAACCACTCCTCCAATTTTGATTCACCCTTCTGGGGGCACACCTCCCACCTCAAACTCCGGGGAGCCATGTTAAGCTTGATTTATGTCTCCAAGAAAGCGATATCCCACCAAGTATGAATTTCAGAGATGGTTAGATTTTTTAACCTGGTGAACAGCCCACCCAAATCACCCTCAGTGTCATTAAAGGTTTTAAAAAACACCATCAGTGTTGACCACTTTTGTGGCCCGATAATCAAAAATATCCATCTGGTTAGAGGATATACAAGTGAATTCGAACACCTATAAAAGTGCAAACGGCTGCTGCAATCGGATATCACATAACAATAAAAACAATGGGTAATACAGTGCAATCAAAAGTCAAGCAAAAAAATATTGCAATCAAAAAAACAGCACATAACAATGGATCAAAAATAAATTGTGCTAAATTAAATAAAAGCTTTTCAATTATTGATGAATTAGTGTTCATAAGCACATTAAAAAAGAGAAAAGAAAGTACATAAAGTGACGTGAAGTCCAATGTATCCCTATTCACCAGAATATTCATGATTTCGCAAGAAAAGCCTCCACCTCATAAAATTGGTTATTTTTTGAAATATAGATTACCAATTTTTATATGATTAAAATATTGATTTATTTAGTATAAACTATTGATTAATTGAATAAACTGACCATTGCTGCTATGTAGGTTCACTTCCGCTAGTGGCCGCTATCCTTTCTATTAGAATAGGTGTCCCCGTATGGGTCTTTTAGGGTCTTCCGGTTTTATTAGGATATTGGTAGTAGAAATGAGCCGAACACCCCCGGGTTCGGTTCGCAACAGAACCTTCGAACAGACCGAAAGTTTGTGCGAATTTTCGAACCCTATTCGTTACAATGGACACGAACGTTCGAAATGAAAAGTGCTAATTATAACGGCCAATATGCATGTTAATGTCATAAAACAGGTTTGGGGACCCGGGTCCTGCCCCAGGGGACATATATCAATGCAAAAAGAACTTTTAAAAACTAAAGTTTTTTCGGGAGCAGTCATTTTAATGATGCATAAAGTGCAAAAAAAAAAGTGAAATATTCCTTTAAATATGGTACCTGGGGGGTGTCTAAAGTATGCCTGTGAAGTGGCATGTGTTCCCCGTGTTTAGAACTGTCCCTGCACAAAATGACATTTGTAAAGAAAAAAAAGAAGCCATTTAAAACCACTTGCGGCTTTAATGTCATGTCTTGTCCTGGCAATATGGCTGAAAATCCTTGAGAAAAATGGCATGGCTACCCCATCACCCCCCCCCCCCCCCCCCAGCCCCTTTGGGTCTTGTATATTAAGGGGAACCCCCGCACCCAAAATAAAACCATATACCTACAACCCTATATACAACCCTATATACTCTGAACAGCAGTATACAGGCGGTGCAAACAAGACAGGGACTGTAGGTTTGTTCTTAAGTAGAATCTGAACAGGTACATTTTTAAGTGTAGCTCCATCCAAAAAAAATCTATTTTTAAGCTTTTTGGAGAACATAGGGAAGGTTTATCACCCCTGTAACATTTGCACATCTGTTCAGAACATTTCACCTCACTTTCCGTCCCAATGAGAAATGTTTTTGGAAAAGTGGGGTTTTAATTGCAACAAGGATTGGTGACAAAGCATCAGTAGAGAGGAGATACCTTTTTCCCAAATTAAATCTAACAGGATAGAATTTCCCTTCCTAGGGGTAGATTTCCTCTCACTTCCTGTTTTCTCCTTCCGTTTGCAAGTAGGAGTCGTTTGTAAGTTGGATGTTTGAAAGTAGGGGCCTGCCGTATATACTCTGCAGAAATTTGCCCCATTAGATGTTGGTGTAGCCACAACACTGTAAGCCCTCACAGTTACTCTTGGTGGGCACAGGAATTGGCTCTGCTGTGAATTATTAGATCAAGATTTGTAATTGCATGCACCTGTTGAACAGGGCAGAAAAATTGGGCCTTTGGTGGTGGTGGTGGACGGTGTTGCCACAAGACTGTAAGCCCTCACAGTTACTCTTGGTGGGCGCAGGAATGGGCCCTGCTGTGAACTATTAGATCAAGATTTGTAATTACACGCCCCTGTTAAACAGAGGCTGAAAAATTGTGCCTTAGGCACTGGTGCTGGTGCCACAACACTGCAACCCCTCACAGATACTGTACTCCGAGCACAGCAATGAGACCTGTTGCAAAGCATTGCATTAAAAATTGTAATTACACGCCCCTGTTTAACAGGGGCTAAAAAATTGTGCCTTAGGCACTGGTGCTGGTGCCACAACACTGCAACCCCTCACAGATACTGTACTCTGAGCACAGCAATGAGACCTGTTGCAAAGCATTGCATAAAAAATTGTAATTACACGCCCATGTTAAACAGGGGCTGAAAAATTGTGCCTTAGGCACTGGTGCTGGTGCCACAACACTGCAACCCCTCACAGATACTGTACTCTGAGCACAGCAATGAGACCTGTTGCAAAGCATTGCATAAAAAATTGTAATTACACGCCCCTGTTAAACAGGGGCTGAAAAATTGTGCCTTAGGCACTGGTGCTGGTGCCACAACACTGCAACCTCTCACAGATACTGTACTCTGAGCACAGCAATGAGACCTGTTGCAAAGCATTGCATAAAAAATTGTAATTACACGCCCCTGTTAAACAGGGGCTGAAAAATTGTGCCTTAGGCACTGGTGCTGGTGCCACAACACTGCAACCTCTCACAGATACTGTACTCTGAGCACAGCAATGAGACATGTTGCAAAGCATTGCATAAAAAATTGTAATTACACGCCCCTGTTAAACAGGGGCTGAAAAAATTGTGCCTTAGGCACTGGTGCTGGTGCCACAACACTGCAACCCCTCACAGATACTGTACTCTGAGCACAGCAATGAGACCTGTTGCAAAGCATTGCATAAAAAATTGTAATTACACGCCCCTGTTAAACAGGGGCTGAAAAATTGTGCCTTAGGCACTGGTGCTGGTGCCACAACACTGCAACCCCTCACAGATACTGTACTCTGAGCACAGCAATGAGACCTGTTGCAAAGCATTGCATAAAAAATTGTAATTACACGCCCCTGTTAAACAGGGGCTGAAAAATTGTGCCTTAGGCACTGGTGTGGTGGCACCCAGAAACAAAAATGTTCTTCCAAGCTATCAAGGAATGGATCATTGAGGAGGAGGAAGAGGATAGTCAGTGAACATAACAGGACAGTCACTCAGCATCAGCATAGGCAGTCTTGAAGGGATGTGACATTATAAATGATTCAATTATATCCGCTTCAGGTGCCTGGTAGCTGGTGGTGATCCAAGACTGATTCATCTTTATGAAGGTCAGTCGATCAACCGAGTCGGTGGACAGGCGCACCCTGTGATCGGTGACAAAATCCTCCAGCAGCACTGAATGTGCGTTCGGAAAGAACGCTGGATGCAGGACAGGCCAGTAGCTCAATTGCATACTGTGCAAGCTCTGGCCAGTGATCCATCCTCAAGACCCAGTAAGCCAGATGATTTTCGGTGGGAAAGGTGTCCAAGTCTGACCTTGCCCCTAGGTATTCCTGCACCATGTATATCAGACGCTGGCGGTGGTTGCTGAAACCGATCATACCTTGGGGCTGCGGACTAAAAAATTGTCTGAACGCATCGGTCAGACGTCCACCTTCCCCACCGCTCCTTCTGCTACTGACCGAAGCCTCAGCAATTCGTCGTCCAGGACCAGGAGTTTGTAACCTCCCAGTTTCTGGGAACGCGTTGCACAGACCTTTCTGCAAGGCCTCCCTGAGATGTCTCATCCTCTGCTCCCTCTGCGACGGCAAGATAAGGTCCGCAACCTTACCCTTGTACGCGGATCAAGGAGAGTGGCCAGCCAGTAATGGTCCCTCTCCTTGATCCGAAGAATACGAGGATCCTTCCGCAGGCTTTGCAGGATCAGGGAGGCCATGCAACGTAGGTTAGCTGAGGCATTCGGTTCGGAGTCTTCTGGGTCACTGAGGACAACATGATTGCCAGCCACCTCCTCCCAGCCACGTACAAGTCCACTGGTTTGTTGGGACTGTACATAAAAGACTGCTGATGCTGAGTGCCAGGCTCCACCTCCATGCTCACACAATCCTCCTCCTCCTCCTCATCCTCTTCCTGTGTGATGGGTGGGACAGAAGGAACACTGTCTGGATAAAGGGGGCCTTGAGAGGCAAGGAAGTCCTCCTCTTCCTGCCTCTGTTCTGCCTCAAGTGCCCTGTCCATTATCCCACGCAGCGTATGCTCCAACAGGTGGACAAGAGGTACAGTGTCACCGATGCATGCACTGTCACTGCTCACCATCCTCGTGGCCTCCTCAAATGGTGACAGGACAGTGCATGCATCCCTGATCATGCTCCACTGGCGTGGAGAAAAAAATCCAAGCTCCCCTGACCCTGTCCTGGTGCTGTAGTCGCAAAGGTACTCATTGATGGCCCTCTGCTGCGTGTGGAGTCGCTGCAGCATAGCCAACATTGAGTTCCACCTGGTGGGCATGTCACATATGAGGCGGTTCTTGGGCAGGTTCAACTCCTTTTGCAGCTCAGCCAGCCGAGCACTGGCATTATACGATCGGCGGAAATACACACAGACTTTCCTGGCCTGCCTCAGGACATCCTGTAAGCCTGGGTACCTGCCCAAGAACCGCTGCACCACCAAGTTGAGGACATGAGCCATACAGGGCACATGGGTAAGCTGCCCCTGTCACAGGGCGGAGAGGAGGTTGGTGCCATTGTCAGAAACCACCATTCCTGGCTTAAGCTGGCGTGACGTCAACCACCTCTCGGCCTGCCCCTGCAGAGCTGCCAGAACCTCTGCCCCAGTGTGGCTCCTGTCCCCCAAACACACCAGCGCAAGCACGGCATGGCATCTTTTTGCCTGCGTCCTCGCGTAGCCCCTTGTACGCCTACGGAGCACCGCTGGTTCCGAGGACAGAGCACTCGAAGAGGCCATGGAGGAAGAAGAAGAGGAGGGGGTGGAGGAGAGAGGTGTGTCACAACCAGTAGTAGCATTTTGGAGGCGTTGTGGCGGAACAACCTCCAACACTACTGCACCTTGTCCTGCATCCCTCCCAGCTGCCAATAGAGTGACCCAATGGGCCGTGAAAGACAGATAACGTCCTTGTCCATGCCTGCTGGACCGTGAGTCAGCGGTAATATGCACCTTACCGCTGACCGCCCTGTCCAGCGAGGCATGGACATTGCCTTCCACATGCCGGTAGAGAGCCGGAATCGCCTTCCGTGAGAAAAAGTGGCGTTTGGGAACCTGCCACTGAGGAACCGTACATTGAACAAACTCACGGAAAGGGGCCGAGTCTACCAACTGAAAAGGCAGCAGTTGAAGTGCTAGCAATTTGGCCAAGCTAGCATTCAACCGCTGGGCATGTGGATGGCTGGGAGTAAACTTCTTTTGACGGTCCAGCAGCTGGGGCAGGGAAATTTGCCTGGTACAATCGGACGTCGGTGTACTACAAGTACTTGGATGTGACACACCTAATTCTACACCTTCATTCCTCTCAGAGCAGCTTTCAGAGAGGACTGAAGATATAGTGGGGTTGGAGATCCCAGCTGATGAGGAGCAAGGAGAGGTCCGCTTTGTTCTTTGGTGTGGGTCTTTAATGTGCGCTTGCCAACAAGCTGCATGGCAGGTCAACATATGTCTTGTCATGCTTGTGGTGCCCAAGCGGCTGATGTTTTGGCCACGCGAGATACGCTTGAGACATATGTTGCAAATAGCAGTGGTGCGATCTGATGCATTCGTCTCAAAAAAGGCCCACACCTAAGAACTTTTGTGATAACGTGCAGAGGCAGCGCCCTGCACAGGCGGAGCTCTGCGGTGTGATTCAGTTGGTGTGCTGGCCTCTAGCTGGCCTCCGGAGGGCATCCTGCCTCGTGGACATGTGCCGCCTCCTCCTCCTCCTCCTCTCTCCCTTCAGGCACCCACGTGGAGTCAGTGACCTCATCATCCCCCCCCTCTTCACCACTGGAGCAAACCTGGCAGTAAGCTGCAGCTGGTGGAACA
This sequence comes from Lithobates sylvaticus, assembly GCA_028564925.1. Lineage (NCBI taxonomy): Eukaryota > Metazoa > Chordata > Amphibia > Anura > Ranidae > Lithobates > Lithobates sylvaticus. The sequence continues at coordinate 103,814,043 of CM053034.1, read as the reverse complement.
TGACTGCCAGATTGCTGTCCTTGAGCATCCCCTCTCTCTGCGCGCACGCTACTGCCTTCCTCTAGCTGGGTATCATCATCCGAGCCTTCAAAACGTTGGGCATCCTCCTGGAGCATGGAGTTGGGTACAACACTGTGCTCAAACAGTTCGGGGGACTCCTCAGGAGGACATGGTGGGTCTAGGGAAGGGGTGCCTCATGATGACATTGAGTACGCGTTGGCAGCTGCTCTGCCAGTACCCTGAGCCTGGGTGAGAGAGGATGAGGAGGATGAGGAGGGCTTGGTCATCCATTCTACCAAGCCTTCGGCATGATGCGGCTCAACATGTCCAGCTGCCGAAAACAAGGACAAGCGTGTCCAATGGCCACATGCTGATGACGATGCACGACCATGTCCACGTCCACGACCAGAACTGTTGTCTCTAGAAACAGAGCCTGCTTGCGCTGTGTTCTTGCCTCGGGACTGTCTGCCTCTCCTTGGCGGTCTTCCAGGCATTGTAGTGGGTAGTGTATATTGTGCTGGAGTCACACAGCACACACACTAACTCCTGCAGATGGCTGCCTTAGATGACAGCAACAGGGCCTTACGGCAGATAGAGGCTGCCTTAGATGACAAGAAATGGGCCTTACGGCAGATAGAGACTGCCTTATATGACTGACACAACAACTGGGCCTTAGAGCAAATACAGAGGCTGATGTGGTTTTAGGTGTGATGTACTAACAGAGCACACACACACACACAAGCTAGCTAGCTCCTGGAGATGCCTGTCTGCTTGCTTTCAATGACAAGAAATGGGCCTTACGGTAGATAGAGACTGCCTTATATGACTGACACAACAACTGGGCCTTAGAGCAAATACAGAGGCTGATGTGGTTTTAGGTGTGATGTACTAACAGAGCACACACACAAGCTACCTAGCTCCTGGAGATGCCTGTCTGCCTTCGATGACAAGAACTGGGCCTTACAGCAGATAGAGTGACTGAGGTGGTTTTATGTGTGCTGGCACACACACTAGCTCCTATAAATCCCTGCCTGCCTGCTTTAGATCACAATAGGACAGAAGGTTATGGTGCAATGCTGTACTAACAGCATAGGACAGGGTGCTACTGCAATGCTGTACTAACAGCACACACCAGACTAATCCCCAGAAACAGAGCAGTTAGACTCAGCAGCAGATAATGTCACCACTCAGCAGCAGTGCAATCAGCAGAAATGATCAGTATTCACTTCAGTAGTAATGATAATGAATCAGCAATGAAACAGCAATAAATCAGCAATGGATCAGCAATGCCAATGAATCAGCAGCAGCAGTCTGCCTATTCAGAATCAAGCCGGAACACATGTGCACTAGGCCAACGGCCTTTTATACAGTGGGGCGTGTACTAAAGCCCCTGAGCTATAATTGGCTACAGGCGGCCTGCCTGTAGCCAATTATTGCTCTCCTCGCTGACGGGGCTGTGATTGGCCAAGCATGCGGGGTCACAGTGCATAATTGGCCAATCATCAGCCAGCAAGGCACTGCACCTGGCGCAATGCATTGTGGGCTGCTCGCATCACACGAATGTGATGCGAACGGCCAAAATAGTTCTGGGCTCGCTGAGCGGGCGAACGCCCGGTGCTTGATTCGAACGTGGGTTTGAATCGAACACCGGGCCCATCCCTAATTGGTAGGAGACCCTTAGAACTATTTGTCTAAATATAGTGTTATATTTATCCAATAGGATTGGTTTGACCCTCATAGATTGATACAATTTGAGTGGATGCCCACAATTTAGTTTACTGAGGCTATACTATTATATAGGTGTAGATATGTTCCTTTATATGAGGTTAGATGTATGCCAATTCAGCTTGTGTGTGGTTGCGTCTTGTAACTACACATTTTAAATTTTTTGTCTTGTTTAAATGGCGACATCAACGTTGGATCATTTGTTTTATATATGTGGGTGTTAGCCCTTTCCTAAAATTTTGTTTTTTGATGGTAACTACCTGAAGCTCAGAATGAGATGTGGTTACTTCCTTTTTGTATTTAATACAGTGAGTCAGTACGCCGCCCGTACCCCAGGATGTCGTTATGTGTGACGAAATGCGTAGGGGGAGCAACGTGCTGACGTCACCACGTTTGCGCAAGTCCCATTCCACGGGCTGCTACTATTAGCCAGCTGGCTTCGTTTTTATGTTAATACATTCCTTGATGTTAAGTGCAACCCAATTTTAAACCAATAAACACATGGACTTTATACTACACATTTTATGAGGTGGAGGCTTTTCCTGCTAATTCCCAAATATTCTGGTGAAAGTGTAAAACACTGAGGGATACATTGGACTTCACGTCACTTTATGGACTTTCTTTTCTCTTTTTCAATGTGCTTATGATGAACACTAATTCATCAATAATTTAAAACCTTTTATTTAATTTAGCGCAATTTATTTTTGATCTATTGTTATGTGCTGTGTGTATTTCACAGGATAATTGCTACTTTTATACTCACATTTTTTATTGCAATCATTTATTGCGTGATTCTTGATAGCGCTGTATTACACATTGTTTTTACCTGGTAATTTCAGATGTCAGTTTCTATATGTCTTCAGTAAAAATGTCCTTTATGATTGGTAGTAACAATGAACTAGTGGGTGACAGTATGGGGTGTTAATAACAAATTTGCATAGCAATTTCCCAGTGAAAGTGCATGTACATTTGTTGAGAAGAAATGGGGGAAAAAAGCCAAATCTTATTAGGTTATTTTCTGTGCTGGTCGAATGTTTTTCCCTGGTTTAAAATGAAAAATATTGCATTTGGTTACTCGATGGCATTAAGTATCAAAAGGAAATTCCTATGATACTTAGCACAATCGAGTGGTCAAATGTGGTATTTTCTGGTTTAATTTCATGAAAAACATTAGTCCAGCACATGAAATAGCATAATAACATTATTTTTGTTTGCCTCATTCACATAGAACAAATTTGCATGCACTATAACTGGGTGCCTCGCTATATAAATGCTATATAAATACACCCCTATTTGTATAACATAATGCTCCTGACTATATTGGCTACATAAAATAAAGGCTGTAGTTGAATTACTTCAGTGTGCTACACTGCGATTAAAGAGTCTTAGCCGAACATCGTTTCTTCTCTTCTTTCCCCCTAAACTGCCTGGATGTTAAAAGGTTTCCACTTCCCTTTTTTTATTCTTTGAATCTCTTTCAGAACATTCTAGGAAACTAAATTAAAAAGAATTTGACGACATCTGAAGGTTAAAACTACTGAACCATGTAATGAAACATCCAACAACAAAGGTGAGTTATTAACCTACACGGGCTTGGCCTCCAAGGTGTGAACTGTATATAAGGGTTCAAGATATTGTCAGATATCGTCAGATACACAGCCCTCCACTGGAAACCCGAAGACGGGAGGGTATCCAGAGTTCAAATTTCTCCAAACAAAACATCTGACAACTCATCAGGTGATCGTACAATAAAGTGAACTGTGGCAGGTAGTCAACGGTGTTAGGCATCCTCATAGGTCTTGCATCATCTTTACCTGTTCAGTGTGCATAGCATGTATTAATGATACAATTTATTGCTTGAATGAGAACAGGAATAGAGGGGAAATCTTTCAATGGGGACACTTGTTCTGGTGATACTTGTCTAAGAGTGGATTTTTGTATTTTGGAGAAATCCATTTATTTTCTGTTGTTTCTGGTAGAGGAATTGAATTTAGTTCACCCCTGAGGGTTGCAGCTGGCAAAAAATACAAAAACAAATGAAGGGAGTTTTAACTAGTCTCTTCTCTATCCAAAACAAAAACGTAGAATAGGCATGGGTCTATAAATCAGGCACATAGCTAGAAAGTGCTCTGAATTATCTGCATAGAAGTTGATGAGTTCTTATTAACCAATAAATAACTAGAATTTGCAAGTACCGGTACTACTTGCTGACCCAATCAGCTGCCTGGCCAGCAGTGGGTGCCCCAACTTACTGTACTAAACAATTGCTTTCAGTATTTGCCAAAAACTGTCTTGCTTAATATTCTTGAATTTCCTCCTGTAAATATAGATTTGGCAACATGGCATTTGCAGATCTTCTTGATCGATTGGGTGGAGTTGGCACATTTCAGATCGTGCACAGTATATTTCTGGCATTTCCCGTGCTCATGGTGGCAACTCACAACTTCCTACAGAACTTCACCGCAGCTTTCCCAGCTCACCACTGTGAACCAAAACCTGGCATCAATGGCACTGATGGTCTAACATACCAAGAATTTTTAAGGATAACTGTGCCCACTGATCAGAAAGGCCAACCAGAGAAATGCAGGAGATTTACTGAACCTCAGTGGAGCTTCCTTCATCCCAATGCCACCCTGGCAAATATCACAGGAATAGAAACAGAGTCATGTGTTGATGGTTGGGTATATGACAGAAGCGTTATCCGGTCATCTATCATCACAGAGGTGAGTCACTGGTACCATCATAACATTCCTATCTAATGTAAATGTGCCCACCTAGAATATCTGTTAATGTATGGTCTCTGCTGGCCCTGATCAGGTATTGTCCTAGCTTTGATCATTTATTGTCTAAAAGTATGTCAATGGTGTATATGGGGTCTAGGAAAAAGAGCGTCTAATCACTACAGTAGTGGAGAAGATTACCTGTTGAAAAGTTTAATCTGTTGACAGTGTGAAATAAGTTGAGCCATTATATCATGCCCTGTAAATATGCAAATGTCATACCATTCCCTAGCTTGCTGCCTTTAGTGCCATCAGGAGACGTTAGTCTTCATCGAGCCTTAGCACAGGCCCCGTAGTGCATTCTATCATGATTTTATTAACATCAACTGCTCAAGCCCTGAGGAGGGGTGAGGCTTTTTCCCACCTGAAAAGCATTGGCTGTATTTGATGCTCTTAACCAGTAAATGTTTCAAAAAGTCATTAAAGTGAGATGAACTCTCGTACTAGGCATTCTTCAGTACACATCTGAGAATCTAAAACAAGTATGGCTGTAAGGTGAGGGGCTTAGAACACCAAAGCTTATAAAGGCTGAAATTTATTTAGATCTTACTAACTTTATTTCGATTTATTTCGATCTAACTGGCAGCTCTATGAGGATTAAAATGTATCTTTTCCATTTCAGTGGGATCTGATATGTGACCTGAGTTCCATGAAGCAGATGGCACAGTCTGTGTACATGGTTGGCGTTTTGCTGGGTGGAGCCATTTTTGGAGGCCTTTCAGACAGGTAAGATTTTTTTCATTGTAACAACTTTCAGATATTTCCATTTTTCTAGCAGTTATAGTTATTAAACGTTTTAGAATTGTAATTATTATAATCTGCTATGGAACCACAGTTCAATGGGAAGCACTTGGACTTGGTTAACCCAGTCTTGCATAATCTGAACTTGTAAATCGACTGAATGGTATTTTACCTTCCAAAGCTAGTGGTGAATTAAAACTAGATCAACAAGCCTAGGGCCGTATTCAGGCCAAGAACCCCATCTTTATACTATACAGTTGCCCAATAAAAAAATAGTTACATGCTTTCATTCGTGTTTTTATATACAAATTATTCAACTTAATTCAAAACAATATAAGAACATAAGAAGTTACTGGAGGATATTCTAAAACTCTCACTTTAACTGTATTTTCCTTCTCAGAAATGTCAAATTTGAAAATTTGTCAAATGTCAAATTTGAACCTCTGATTTTAAAGATGAAAAAAATTAAAATAAATATAGAGTTAAAATAATAATGTATGCAAATTCAATTCAATTACCGTATATACTCGAATATAAGCCGAGATTTTCAGACCCTTTTTTAGGTCTGAAAGTCCACCTCTCGGCTTATATTCGAGTCACCGCCATCTGCCTACATGAACAGCGTGTCATGCAGACAGACGGCGGTGTTCAAAAGCCGCGCCGCCTCCTCCCGCCCGTCCGTGATAGGCGGACACTAATTTTCCCAGCAGTACAGTGTTCTGCCTATCACGGATGGCCTGTCATTCTCATCTCATGGACGAGGATGAGAGGATATCCGTGATAGGCGGAACACTGCACACTGACTGCTGGGAAAAAAGTGTTCCTCCTATCACGGACGAGGAGGCGCGGCTTTTGAAATTGTAATGGCGCCTGTAATACACGCTGTGGGGAGGACAGAGCGGGACCGGACCCCGGACCCAGGACCCAGGACCGAGGACCCCGGACACAGGACCCAGGACCCCGGACCCCGGGTCGGCGGATCGGCACATCGGCACAGGTAGGCTGCAATGGGGACACGGGCTGCAATGGGGACACGGGGGTCTGTACAGGGGACATTCAGATTGGCATTGCTGACCCTTTTTCCACTTACAGTAGCTGCTGCATTTTTGCCCCTCGGCTTATACACGGGTCAATACGTTTCCCCATTTTTTTGTGGTGATTTAGGGGCCTCGGCTTATACTCGGGACGGCCTATACTCGAGTATATACGGTACTTTATCATCTGTAAAGCTGATATTTGCTAACAAGCCAACCTGTACTTTCCAAAGTAAAATTCTGTTTAATTTGTAGCCCTGTCATATCTACCATTGCCTGGATTAAAAATCGAATCTTCTGTTTGGCTGCAGGTTTGGTCGTCGGACAATCCTCATCTGGTCATATATGCAGATGTCAGTAGCCGGTACTCTTGTTGCCTTCCTGCCCAACTTCCCATGCTATGTATTCTTCAGACTTATTAGTGGAATGACCTTCTCCAGTGTCCTACTTAACACACTGTGCTTAAGTGAGTTTCAATTATTCAAAAAGATTTCTATATGTGTTTTGGTCCTTTTGTAATTCTTAAAGTGTGACTAATTCTATATCACTGAGCAGAACAGCAAAAAAACAGCCCAAAGCAGTTCTGCAGAGTACAGGACAGCAGCATGTAAACATAAACTATTCAATAATTCAGTACCAGACTGGGAGTAAAAAGAGGGCGTACTAAACTGCATATTGGGATGATGGGATGGTTGGATTATTGGCTGCAATACTGAGAACTCTCACTAGATGTCAGTATACTTTATACAAATAATTATATGCATATTCATATCATTCATATCATTCAGAAATAGGTTTAATATGTTCTTATGTATGTTTAACTACAATATCTCACCCATAATCCCCATGTAGAAAAATAATTATATGCATATTCATACCAGAAATAGGTTGAATATGTTCCTATGTATGTTTAACTACAATATTCCACCCATAATCCCCATGTAGAAAAATAATTATATGCATATTCATATCAGAAATAGGTTAAATATGTTCCTATGTATGTTTAACTACAATATTCCACCCATAATCCCCATGTAGAAAAATAATTATATGCATATTCTTATCAGAAATGGATTAAATATGTTCCTATGTATGTTTAACTAAAATATACTGTCCCATAATCAACATGTAGAAAAATAATTATATGGATATTCTTATCATAAATGGGTTGAATATGTTCCTATGTATGTTTAACTACAATATTCCACCCATAATCCCCATGTAGAAAAATAATTATATGCAAATTCTTCAAAGAAATAAGTTAAATATGTTCCTATATATGTTTAACTGCTTGCCGACCAGTGCACGGTGATATACGTCAGCACAATGGCACGGCTGCGCAAATGGGCTTACCTGTACGTCCCCTTTAAGACGCGGCATTGTGGGCATGTGCGCTCACCGAGTACTCCATGACAGATCGGCAGAAAGGGGAGATGCCTATGTAAACAAGGCATTTCCCTGTTCTGCCTAGTGACATTACAGGAATCTACTGCTCCCTGTCATCAGGAGCAGTGATCGCTGTCATGTCAGTGGTAGTTCACCCCCCCACAGTTAGAATCACTCCCCAGGACACACTTAACCCCTTGATCGCCCCCTAGTGTTTAACCTCTTCCCTGCCAGTGTCATTTATACAGTAATCAGTGCATTTTTAAAGCACTGATCGCTGTATAAATGACAATGGTCCCAAAATAGTGTCAAAAGTGTCCGATGTGTCCTCCATAATGTCGCAGTCATGATAAAAAATTGCAGATCGCCGCCATTACTAATAAAAAATGAATAATAAAAATGCCATAAAAAGGAAAATTTATTATCAATACTTACCGTAATTTTCCTTTCCTGATGGACTCCATGGCAGCCTACGTGTGGGTTAACCCCGCCTCCTCTCCAATGCTATAGGACCCCATTCCCATAAATGAACACTCACCACTCCATACTGTGTTCCGTAACTAGCCTACTCTTATGACTCATGGGTGGGAACTCCGTCTGCCATGGAGTCCATCAGGAAAGGAAAATTACGGTAAGTATTGATAATAAATTTTCCTTTTTCCTGACAGACTCCATGGCAGCCTACGTGTGGGAAATAACTAGCCGGCCACACGGGTGGGTATGCTTTAAACAGAAAATATTTTAATTCAATCTATCAGCCGATAGAATTTTCAAACCAAAGTTTACAGAGGATAAAGAAGCAGGTTCAATGCAATAATGCGACATGAAGGTATTAATAGAGGCCCAAGAAGCTGCCTTGCAAATGGTATCAGGAGCCACGTGCCGGGCTGCTGCCCATGAAGTAGCCATTCCTCTAGTCGAATGTGCCGTCACCGCCTCAGGAGGAGCCAAGCCCTTAGCCCTATAAGCCTGTTGAATGGTTCTTACGATCCAAGATGCCAGAGTCCTGGTTGAAGCTTTGTTCCCCTTGTTGCTGCCTGAGTGCAGTACAAAGAGATGATCTGAGCGCCTAAAAGCGGAAGTAATGCGAAGGTATTCTCTCAGAGCTTCCCCGACGTCCAAAGGATGAATATCATCGGATTCTGGTGATCTGAAGGTAGGTAGAACGATCTCTTGGTTCTGATGGAACACCGAAGTTACCTTAGGATTGGATCCCAACATAGGAATAAGGACCACTCGGTCTGGAAAGAAAGTCAAGAAGGGTTCTTCGAAGCCCAGAGACCCAATTTCCGACACCCTCTTGGCCGAAGTGACTGCCACCAGAAAGGCAACTTTTTCGGAAAAGTCCTTAATGGAAAGCGGGGATGGCCCCGTTGTACTCAGGCCAGAAATGGAGTCAAGGACAAGGGGAAGATCCCATTTGGGGAATCTGGACTTCCTCTGAGGCTTGAGTCTTGAGGCCCCTCTAAAGAATTGCCGAACCAATGGATGGACTGCCCAGGAGGTACCAGAGAAGGCTGATAAGGCTGACACTTGCACCCTGAGCGAGCCTATGGACAAGGGAAGATCAAGGCCAGTTTGTAAGAACCCGAGGATGTCCTGGACTCTTGGATGTTCAAAAGACCTATCTGTAGACGAGCAAAAGTTCACGAATTTAGACCAAATTCTACCATAAACCTTGTTTGTACTTGGTCTCCTGGAGCTTAATAAGGTAGAGATTACGCCAGAGGCACATCCGATGGACTCTAGCCTCTTCCTCTCAAGAACCAGACCATCAGTTTCAGTACTGCCGGACATGGGTGTAGTACCGCCCCTTGAGAAAGAAGGTCCGGCCTGAGAGGGAGAGATATCGGCTTCCGTACACTTAGCTGGACTAGTAGAGGGAACCAAGGCCTGTTGGGCCAGTACGGAGCTATCATCACTACCTCCACTGCTTCTGACTGGAGCCTTTGAAGGAACCTGAGAATTAGAGGAAGAGGAGGGAAGGCATAGGCCCTCTCGAATCTCCATTGGTCTGTCAATGCATCCGTCCCCAAAGCCTGGCTGCAGCGATTCCGTGTGTAAAACTTCCTTATTTTGAAGTTGCAGGGGGAGGCAAAAAGGTCTACTTCGGGATTGACCCCCAGCGATCTGATCCACTCGAAGGACTGACTGTGAAGGGACCACTCGTTGTTGTCCAACTGGGTGCGTGATAAAAAGTCCGCTTGCGTATTCTGAACCCCCGGGAGAAAAACTGCAGAAATATTCTCCAGGTTCCTCTGTGCCCATGATAGAATGGGTTCCACTTCCTGGAGAAGAGTAGGACTCCTGGTGCCCCCTTGTCTCTTCACGTAGGAGACAGCTGTGGTGTTGTCCATTCGCAACAACACCGACTTCCCCTTCAATACCTGGGAGAAATGCTGGAGAGCGCACCAAGCTGCTCGGAGCTCCAGAATATTCGATCCTGGAACAGGAAGACTTGTGTCCCACTTGCCTTGTGCAAGGTCCGACCCACAAAGGGCCCCCCAGCCGGTCCCGCTGGCATCGGTCGTGACCGTTACCCAAGAGATGGGAGCTATCGAGTGACACTTCAGGAGATTCCTGTGTTGGAGCCACCAGAAGAGGCTGTTCCTCATCGTTGATGTTATCCGTATTTCTTGTCTTTTGCTTCCCGACTTCCATTGTCTCAGGAACCCTGACTGGAACGGGCGTAGTCTCCACAAGGCCCACTTGACCATAGGCGTCGTAGAGACCATTGTCCCTACGATCTTGAGACACTGTGAGGCCTTCAGGTACCGCGTATGAAGGGCTTGAGAGACCCTTTCCCGTATGATCGGGATCTTTTCCACTGGTAGCGAGATTGTACTTTGCAAAGTGTCGAATTGAGCACTCAAGTAAATTAGCCGCTGTGTTGGCACTAGCTGGCTTTTTTCCATGTTTAGAAGCCACCCGAAGCTGGTCAATGTGGACATTACCTGCTCGCGATGAGCCAACAGCTGCTCTTTGTCTTGTGACAGGACCAGAAGGTCGTCCAGATAATGGTATAGCCTTATTCCTTTCAGCCTGATCAGGGCCACCACTGCCAGGAGCACTTTTGAAAAGACCCGAGGGGAGGTCGTCAACCCGAAGGGGAGGCAGATAAACTGTAGATGGTCTTGATCGACATGGAATCTTAGGAACCTTTGGCAGCCTTCCTCTATCGGGACGTGAAAGTAAGCGTCCTTTAAGTCGATCGAGACCATCCAATCCCCTGGTTGGATGGCTCGTTGTATCGTTAGTAGGGTTTCCATTTTGAATTTTCCGTATTCTATAAACTGATTTAAGTATGTTAAATCTATCACCGGGCGCCACGATCCGCTTTTCTTCTGTACCAAGAAGAGGGGGGAGTACACTCCTTGAAACCGTTCTTCTTCTGGCACTCGTACCACTGCGCCCTGAGCTTTTAACAGCTCTACGTATGACAGTAGGACCTGTCTCTGTTCTTCCGAACGAGGAAGCAGGGTGGACATGAACCTGGGAGGAGGAACTTTGGAGAAGGTCCATTTGTGACCCGACGAGATCGTCTTGATGACCCAGTAATCCGAGATCGAGGCCACCCAGACGTGCCGGAAAAGGGATAGACGGGCCCCCACCCGACCCGCCTGGGCGGGCGCAATCTCAGAAAGACTTGGGTGGCTCGCGTCCACCAGACGACTGGCTCTTGACGGGCTTCCGAAAGGAACTCTGTCCTCTACTCCAATTCCTCCTGAAGTCCCTTCCAGGCTTGTAGGAGCGTGCATCCCTCGAGCGTTCCGGACTGCGCCTTTTAAACTGAGTCTTCTTCCGCCCGAGCAGTCTTCTGTCCTGGGGAAGGAAGCCCGACTTACCGCCTGTCGCACGCGTTATGGCATCATCCAGCTTGTTACCGAATAAAGTGGATCCCTCAAAAGGGATTTTACACCATGCTTGCTTAGACACGGGATCGGCGAGCCAGGGCCGTAGCCACAAAGCGCGCTTAGCCGTGACCGAGGACAGCATAATGCGTGCTAGCAGACGAATCAGGTCAATGGATGCCTCCCCCAGGAACACCGCTGCAAGCTTTAGTTCCGCTGCCGCTGAACTCCTGGCCAACTCGACTGACACGCCATTCAGGAAGGAGTCCACATTTTCAGTCCAAGCCTCCATGGCCTTGGACATAGCTGCTAAGGCTAAGGCTGGTTTACAGGCCATCCCAGCAAGACCATAGATCCTTTTGAGGTCCTGATCGATCTTTCTTTCTAGGCCATCTTTAAAGGACACTGAGTCCTCCATCGGAAGAGTGACGTGCTTGGCCAAACGCATCAAGGCTGCGTCCACGAGCGGTGCGTTCTCCAGGTGCTTCACCTCTTCTACCTTAAAAGGATATAGCCGAGAAGTTTTGTTGGTCATGGAGGACTTCCTATCCACCTTGCTCCACTCTTCCTCTATAATGTCTTTCAATTCAGTGAGCAAGGGGAAGTTTGGCCGTTCCTTACCCAGCTGCTTGAAGAACTTCTTCTGCTTAGCTGGGGGGGTGGATGCTTCTTCCCACTTGAGGGCCTCCTTAATTGCTCTAATTAGTGGTGAGACCATGGCGAAGTCAAAGCCCCCGATCTCCTCATCGCCTGGGAATTCCTCTCCAGAGGACTCACCAGAGGCCTCGTAGGGCTGAGATGTGCCCGGATCCTCCCGGGGTTCGTCGGACTGGGGACCAGTCGCAGCCGTAGATTGACTCAATGTGCGAGGGACCACCATGTCTTTGAGCGACTGCTGCACAACACGTTTTACCAGGGACTCCATGCGCTGGTTTTCTGTGTCTTTTTCCCCAACCGCCTTAGAAAAGCATCTGTCACACAGTGATTTGCCTTCCGGGACTCTAGTCTTGCATCCCCAGCATGCTCTGCGATCAGAGCGATCATCATGGCGGTGGGAGCGGTGTCTGGAGGAGGAATGTGAGCTTCTCCTTTGATGGTGAGACCCATGCGGAGAGTCCCGCCTGGATCTAGATGACTGTTTTTGTTGTGGCCTGGCAAGGTCCCGATCCTGCGAATCCGACCTGGAAGGGCTAAGCAGAAACAACACACAAGGGGAGGGAAACATAGGCATCAGAATGCGCATAAGAATGCAAATGTAATTCCACCCCTCCCTTACCAGCACATACCTAGTGCGTAAGGGCTGGCCACTTAAAGGCGGTGATTTGTCCATAATTCCTGGACGAAGCGTCAAAAAGGAAACACAGCAGTCTGCAAGACAGGATTGTGACCTAAGCATAATACCGGCAGTTTTTTTAGACAGAAAAAATGCATGCCCTCAAAAAAAAATCTCATGCCTTTTCTATTTCTCTTTCTTTTTTTTTTTTTTTTTTTTTTTTTAACCGAAAATAAAAAGTTTTTTTTTTTTTTTTTTTAAATTATATACACCCATATATATACACCAATATATAAATATTCTCCCCCTTTTTTTTTTTTTTTTTTTTTTTTTAAAACATCTTCAGCAAAAAACAACAGACGGGCATACACCTTTAAAGTATAAAACACAGCACTGACCTGTCAATCCTCTAAGGTTGAGAGCTGGGGAATAGGCTTGCTGCTTCCTCTGCACTGGAAAACCCCCAGTGATACAGCAGCAGTAGCCTGGGTTTTAAATTCCCCGCCTCGTGACGTCACCGCCCCCTCCACCTCGCACCTGCGCCGTGGATGCTGGTCGTACTGCGCAAGCGCGGCCGCCAGACCGCGCATGCGCGAACCAAGCCTCGATTCCACCAGAGGCTGGCGCGCATGCGCAAACCAACGCAACGGCCAAACCAGGAACAGCACGGCGGGCTGGAACGCAGAAGCGCTCCAGCCGCCATACAGGGGGGATACACTAGACGCCAGGGAAGATATATATTTAACACAGAAAAAACACATATAGCTGCCATGGAGATAAATAAAGGGACCTTGCCAGCCGATGATGAACCGATCACGTCCGCCATCCGTCTGATACATGCGATGGGCATACAGAGGCAGTCCACCTGTCCTGGGGAAACTTCCAGCCTCAAAAAGCTACTCGCCCGCCCATGGCTGAGCACAGAGCTTGCACCGCGTTGGTATGCCAGAAGAAATCCGAGATCCGACCGGACGCGAACCAAACGTGAAGGTCCATAGGAGGAGGACAAAAAAGGAACACAGTATGGAGTGGTGAGTGTTCATTTATGGGAATGGGGTCCTATAGCATTGGAGAGGAGGCGGGTTTAACCCACACGTAGGCTGCCATGGAGTCTGTCAGGAAATCTATTATACCCTATTTTGTAGACACTATAACTTTTGCGCAAACCAATGAATATGCACTTATTGCGTTTTTTTTTTTTTTTTACCAAAAATATGTAGAAGAATACATATTGGCCTAAACTGAGAAAGAATTTTTCATATATATATATATATATATATATATATATATATATATATATATTGGGGATATTTCTTATAGCAAAAAAGTAAAAAATATTGCATTTTTTTTCAAAATTGTCGCTTTCTTTTGTTTATAGCGCAAAAAATTAAACCGCAGCCACCAAAAGAAAGCTCTATTTGTGGAAAAAAAGGACGTAAATTTTGTTTGGGTGCAACATTGCACCGTGCAATTGTCAGTTAAAGCGACACGGTGCCCTATTCCACCCATAATCCCCATGTAGAAAAATAATTATATGCATATTATTATCAGTAATGGGTTAAATATGTTCATTGTCAGGGGTTAACATGATATTCCTACCATAAACCCCATGAGAAATAATAATTCTACCCATATTCCCATCAAAAACAGGTCAAATTTAATTTTTTCATTAGCAAGTGAACAGTAAACATTAGCAATTGCTTCTTGCAACATCGCATCAAGCACTGCAGGAAAGAATAACATATTTTGAGAAAAAACAGTCATTACCATATACTGTATATGTGTATAAAGTACACTGACATCTAGTGAGAGTTCTCTGTATTGCAGCCAATAATCCAATCATCCCAACATCATCCCAATATGCAGTTTAGTATGTCCCCGTAAAAAGAAGCCCTTGCATAAAAACTATGTTAGCCTATATCTCTGCATGTAACCAACATTTCCTGTACCAAGCAGAACAACAAGGCTCATGAACTGGTTTTATGATGACCTGGCAAAATATTTGAGGCCATATAGATTATGTAGGTGATAGAATGATATAGTGTATAAATATTGATAAGTAGACCAGAAAGCTCATACCAGCCCACAGAACATTCCACATACACCAGAATGTTTGGCATCTGCCAGGTCTTATATTGTTGTATATACTCAGGTTAGGAGATATTTGATCAACAATCTTCAAATCCGTTGGATTACATTAGTGGAAAACCTCATATATTTCTATAAACCAACTCACTGTTCTGTAGTGGTAAGTGTAAAGGTCATATGGTTGTTTACAGATAAAAAGATTTAGAAAACTAACACTTAATAACTTATATTTTAACCAACGTAAAATATTTCAATTGACACAAAGCAGCATATTTTAAATCTGTGTTAGATTGGTCATAGCTGATGTCCATGGTTACATGAATCCATAGTCCTATACCTGATGTCTCTATTTGTTTTACAGTGCTGGAATGGATGCCAGTCAAAGGACGCACTCTCGCTGGTACCTTTGTTGGATACGTTTTCACTTCTGGTCAAATGGTGCTTGCAGGACTGGCATATGCTATTCGTGACTGGCGCTGGCTGCAGTTTTGTGTCACAGCTCCTTTTTATATTTTTTTCGTATATTCATGGTGGGTAAAAATGTTCCATTAACTCTTCGATTTATGTAAAAGTGGAATAGAACAGTGCTTGGAATAATTGATTTTGGATCTTTATGAGCTTTTGGATATAAATGATATATTCATTGCAATAGTAATTGATCTTGCTGTTATGGAGTCTGGGTCGGGGTAATTCATTGACAGGTCTGATGCAGTGATTAAAAAAATGAATTGTCTTTCTGCTGTATTCCTGGAGCCAGGTAGGGTGATAACCAAGTAAGACAAGGGTGGGCTCTAAAGAGTCAAATTACCAAAGGTAAACAGTCTGTTCACATTGCATAGGAAGTTGCACTATGCAAGGGGATTTTCCCCCCAAGCTTAGTGAATGAGGTGAAGCTCTGCTGACATCCATCATCCAGTCACGTGCAAGCAAAAATAGATTTTTTTAAATTTTCCTACCATGTGATTAGGTATCCTTTGCAAAGTGAAATATACCTGCATTCACTAAACTCTTAATACAGAGCATTTGAGAGGTGTTTGATCGCCACCTCACTTTAACTGATCAATCTTTGCACTAGTGTGTCACAACCGTATGCATTGCATTCCCTTGGAAAAGTGACAGGTGATATAGTTGTGGCACAGCGTGTGTACATCTTCAGCCTCTGCCTCTGCAGCTAAAGAAGGTTGTGACTGGAGGGCAGTAAAAGCTTGGCTCAACCCATTCAACAAGATGTGATTATCATGCATGCAATTAGCATTAAATATTATGTCTGATGCTAGGTCCACCTTAGCTCGATAATATTAACTTGCATTTGTTAGCAGCAATATGTCCTGATATTTCTTGAAATCAACAGAAATATTTGTGCCCTAAGGGTAATGGGTGAACCAGTGAGCTGTCGCTTTGTCATTGCTACGACTTTTTTTTTTTTTTTGGAAATCTTTTTATTGTTTTTTCCAATCACAATAAAATACACAATAACACTATAACAGTACATCCATAGACCCCCTTTCACCCATGCAGGGGTGTAAATACAGCATTTGTGGTGCTTATGATAAAAGGAGGAGACTTCATCAGAGGATCAGTACACTGACCACGTAACCCCTGCCACTAGGTAACGAACCAAATGAATAGACCAACTCACATCTTTCATATTCATTCTAGATCAACACAATTATTGACATGGCAACTCTGGGCTATATTTTGTTTATGTATCTAGGAGGCCATGGTAGGGTCTGCAAGCCACTTGGCCCATACTTTGTCATATTTGATAGGGCATCTCCTATTTGCGTAAGTTTCCTTGTAAAGTGGTAGATTGTTTCTTCCAATGCAAGGTGATGGCCATTCTTGCATAGAATAAAAGGAGGCTGACAAGGGTTTTTTCTTCTTTGGTATGGAGTAAATTGTCTACCAGACCCAATATGCAAACATCCGTAACTAGAGGTACTGGTGTTGATATGTGCTTATTGGTGCTTGTTAGTACCTCTGACCAATAACTCCTTATTCTAGGACATGGCCAAAAAATGTGTGTAAAATCTCCCTGGGAGTCACAGCACATCCAACACTCCGAAGAGTGGGAGGGATTCATCACATGAAGCCTAGAAGGGGTGAAATAAGCTCTGTGTACAATTTTAAATTTGATTAATCTGTCTGGTGTGGAAACTAATGTTTTAAATGGTAGATCCCAGATATCGATAAAGCTAGAAACTAAGTGGTTGGACTTTAAAGGTACCCTGGTAAACAGTCTAAAAGTAATTAGATTTATTTATTGAGTACATAGATAAAAAACATAATTGTATATAGATATATAAAAAACAATAAGGCTAGTAATTATGCACTATGTACACAAAGATTCTGGCACCACATTGCATAGTATCAAAAATACGTATCCACATCTGAGAAGCAGTAAACTGAATTTCTTGTAACAATCTCCAAGTCAGGATGTGGGTGTGCAAACACTGTGGGTCAAGGTGTGAATCTGGGCTCAAAAAGTTAATTTAGTTGCTCGACATGTTGTGCGTAAAGGTACGCTTCTTCAGGAGCATAGAATTCTGATAGGGTATATACAAAAACATCACATAAATATACAGATTGTTAACATGACAAAAAAATATAGGCAAACATATATACAACTACTACCTGTGTACTCAGTGTCACCCTGTGAAAATACACATTTAATCCAAAATTCTTTCCAGATCCCAGATATCATCTCAGTCATCACTGTCTAGGTGTGGTATATCCCTCAACCACTTGTTTCTCAATTTATCTAGGGGAGCTGATGCAATTATAACCAGTTGAGCATAAAGGTGATTTGTTGGCTTCTCCGCGCAGTCAGTTCTCAGTGTCTGTTCTAAATTTGATTCCATCATGTTAAGCGAGGCCCAAGGAAATTGACTCTTAAAGGCATGGGAGAATTGTCTATAGATAAAGTTGTGTGTCTGGGGTACGTTAAAGTCTTCAGAAAGACTGGTTAGTGGGCGTAAGGAGCCTTGGCTCACTATCTGCGAGATGTTTTTTATTTTGTATTTCATCCATGTTATCGGGTCAGGTAGCAAATAAAAGTGTGCTACGGATGGGTTCTTCCAAATGGGAGTATTGGGTGACACCGCCGTGTCAGGGTATTTTTAACTGGTCAGACCAACTTTCCAGGCTCTAAAAGTTGTTAGAATAGATGGAGTTTGTGGATAGGGGGCTTTGGGGCCTCTAAACAGTAGAGCTTAAATAGCCTCTAAGGACCCAACTATGTCTGCCTCCAGCATTGTAGAAGAGTTAGCTAGGTCCGGGGAGAGCCACCAGGCGGCGGTAACCAGTTAAGTGGCCAGAAAGTATTTGTGGGAGTCTGGGAAGACCATGCCCCCCTGGGAAGGAGGTCTGGCAAGTGTTGACAGTTTATATCTTGGGGGGGTGGGGGCCCCATAAGAAAGCCAAAAAAATTTGATTTAAGCAGGCAAAGAAATATTTGGGAATCCAACTGGGAGAGTGTTGGAAAAAGATACATATACTTAGGTAATACTTTCATTTTGAGCAAGTTGACCATTCCCATTAAAGAGAGCGGTAGTGATTCCCTTGCCTTCAGCTGGAGTTTAGTATCCTGCATAACCTGTTACAAGTTTAGGGGGACATATTCTGAGGCCTGCCTAGAAATCCATACTCCCAGGTATTTAAAGTGGTCCATCCACTGTAGTGGGAGACCTGGAGGTGCGGAAGTCCCAGCCCCAGGGTCAACGGGGAAAAGTAGGTATTTGCCCCAGTTAACTTTGAGTCCTGTGAGGATAGAGTAAGAGTCTAACACCTGCAATGCTCCCAGCAGGGAGGGCCCTGCGTCGTTCAAGAACAACAATAAGTCATCCGCGTACAGGGCTACCCTCTCCTCCAGCCAGCCCACATGTAGGCCCTTGATGTGTATAGAGGTACAAAGTGCCTCTGCCACTGGTTCTATGGCTATCACTGCTACATCTTTAATGTTAGAGATTTCACAGTCTTCTGACCTCTGCAGGTAAAGCAGAATGGTATTTTTGTGGTTCTGTTTTCAGTAAGGTGTAACCAGTGGCAAAATCATGGCCTTATTTAAGTCTGCCATTAACAATAATTCTGAAAAATTGTTTTCTAATGTATATATGCATGAATGAAGTATCACTACAAGTGCTTATAACTGACGGCTTCTTTGTGTGTTGTATGAAGGTTCCTGCAGGAGTCTGGTCGCTGGCTTATTTTAAATGGAAAGACAGATCAAGCACTGACCAATCTTCGACGTGTGGCAAGAATGAATGGCAAGCTTGAAGAGGGACTTAAAATGACTAAAGATGTGAGTTTGGAATCAGAAAAGACAAGGCTGGATAATAAATAGTTCAGGAGAACCTATGTTGTTATATGTTGTATGAAGTCAAACTATCATCAGTATACAGTATGTTAATATTACAACTATACAGTATGTTAATAATAACACTATGCTGTATAGTCCCTATTCCTTTTGTCACCAACTGTCTGATTATTATGACAAAATTTAATTCAAAAAGTGCAGATAAGCCAGCAAGAAAAATAAGTAATTTTCCTGAATTAGTCTGATTTCTAGGGACAGCCCCTGCCACCTCACCCTCATCAGTTCTTACGCTGAGTCTACCCTCAAATATCCATAGTTGGCCAAGGAAGTACATAGGAAGTATAAACACAAATGTTAAATGTTGTGTTCCCCTCCATACACTGCTGTCTCAGGCACAGGTAAACACATGACTGATGGCAAATACGGCCCTTCCTGATAGGCAAACTTACACTGGTTATGAGACTCATCAATAATGCTCTTTATTTGTAGGAGATCATTGCAGAGATGCAACATGAAATTTCGAACAGAAAATCTTCTCACACCATAATGGACCTAGTGCGAACTCCAGGAATGAGACGTATCACGGGGTGTTTGATGATGGTCTGGTGGGTCTTTAGAATTACTCAATTAAAAACAAGTGTTTTTCAGTTGATAGATCAAACACAGTAGTGGAGCTGATTACTGAAAATAGCAGCAAAAAAAGGTAAAGTTAACCTTCCAGTTGGGCTTTTGTGATTTCTCTGTAACCTGCACTTAGGAGTTAAACCATTGTACTGTTTTGGGAAGAATGTGACTCACTGTCTTGGCAATTGGCTGCTCAGGCAACCATTGCTTTTACATGGGTTTAAGGAATAGCATTCTGCCCTGTGTAAGCTCCAATTCATGACTTGAGGCTTAAACAGGGCCAGCAATCCCAACAGCCAAACAGGGTGAGATAGCGAAGGGAAGGTAAATATGTGCTACTGGTGAAGGCCAGCATTAAAGTGAGGCTGTTGCTGTCCTCTACTTTTTTCAAAGCATACGTTTCTTTTAATAGATTGGGGGTTGTGCACCTGTTTGATGCTGATCTATTTACATGCTTGAACGTTCTTCTTCAGCCTTCAGTTATAGATAGATCAATGGTAGAATACCTCTGGAAAGGTTATGCCTATTCATTCAGCCCCCACCTGCAACTGTGTTCGAACACTTAAAGCAGCGTTCCAGCCGTAAATGTTTTTATTTATTT
Organism: Lithobates sylvaticus; assembly: GCA_028564925.1. Taxonomy (NCBI): domain Eukaryota; kingdom Metazoa; phylum Chordata; class Amphibia; order Anura; family Ranidae; genus Lithobates; species Lithobates sylvaticus. Next base: position 103,793,625 of record CM053034.1, on the reverse strand, counting down.
TTTTAAAACACCCGAGATGTTCATCTAACCTAATTTTACAAATGCTGACTATATGGCAGGACACTGTATTATAGCAAATTGTTTGAGAAACCCGACCTTTATTTTCTGCCTGTAGCATGCTCCCATCTTAATTGTGGGCATGTGAAGCCCACAAGTGTTTTCTTCTGGAAATCGGTGCTGCTGGTTACCCAGCATGCACCTCCGGATCTCATGCATGCGCATAAGACACAAGGTGGGGCCCCGATTGTGTCTCTGGTTGCCATTAAAATGGCAGGATCGTAGGGAGGTCCCGCCCCGTTGTTATGGCAACCAAAATCTAGCTAGACAATAGACTCCTAAATATGCACACAGATCGCCACTCTAGCCACCTCCGCCACCACAGCTGCCTCTTCTGTATACAAAACACTGACAATGGCAACAAACACCTTGTTTCCCTTTTCAAAAATGGTGCTTAGCACCGCCTTGCATCGTGTCATTTCCTGTTTGGAAATAACGTGATGCTAGCAGGCAGCGATGCCCACTGACTCCTGCGAATGATGACACACATCTCCCAGGAGCAGAGGTGCCACAGGATATGGCGTACCTCGCCGCTGTGCTGAAAGAGGAAGAAAATAGAAGACACCCTAGCAACAAGGTAAACAGAGCTTGAAAAAAAATGCCCAAATGTTGTTCAACTTGCGGGATTGTAGCAATTAAAGCAAAGATGAAAATGTGGGTGGAACTCTGCTTTAAGTGTACATTTGGTTAATACAATGAAGGCAAATTAAACATATTACCTATTTAAAATGAAAAAGACATGTTAGAATATTTAGGACTTGAAAAATAAATCACAGAAGAAAGCATTTGCAATGATTATAATACAAAGGATTCTGTAATTACGGTACATATAAACATATGGGGGAGATTTACTAAAACTGATGCAGTTGTACATGGTAGCCAATCAGCCTCCAGGTTTTATTGTCAAAGTTTAATTGAATGTGCTGAAATTAGAAGCTGATTGGTTACTATGCACAGCTGCACCAGTTTCTGTGTGCACCAGTTTTAGTAAATCTACCCCATAGTACATGGCGTGAGAAGGTATTACACATTTGAAGTAAAAAATAGTAGTAAATGTGTTTATGTGTATTCTAAATAGTATATTTCCTTGTTTTGTTACGTGTAGGTTCTCCACTAGTTTTGCATACTATGGCCTAGCTATGGACCTGCAAAAATTTGGAATCAGTGTCTACCTTGTGCAGTTCTGTTTCGGTGCCATTGACATCCCAGCTAAGTTTGTGGCAGCCTTAATAATGAGTTATGCAGGACGACGAGTGGCACAATCCACATTCCTTATCCTTGCTGGTGCCATGATTATCATCAATATTTTTGTACCAGTAGGTAAGATGCTCTAAATCATTATATCGTCTAGTCTAATTTCTGTCCACCATTCCTTAACTTTCAAATTTCCACATTGTATATACTGTAAATTTGCTCCAGCTTGAAGGGGCCAATTTTTTTACCAGTTTTCCAACTATTGAAACATCAAAGCTAAATTCCAAACTGATATAAAAGATTCACATTGTTGCAGCTCTGTATTTATGAATATATCATTAAACCTACTGTATATTGGTTTAAAAGCAAGTAAGTACCTGAATTGGACTTGTTGTCAACCTCTTGTAATCCACTGTACAGCAGAGTTCAGACTCAGAAAGGGAGGATCAGCTCAAGGAGCCAGACACTTGTGCTGTAGTGCTAACACACAACATGTTGATAGGGGGGAGAACAGAGCTAGGCAGCCCATACTTTGATCACTTTTTTTCAAGAAAATTACCCGGTTTCCCCATCCAGACATTTGGTGGATGGGGGAATCACTCCCTCCATGCTATTGTGTACTGACAGTGGGGAGACTTCCCCACCATCAGAAGGCAATGATCAGTGCTTCCGGCTTCAGCCAGTGGTGAATGTACAGTGGTCAATCGGTACATCGACTTCTGTACTACCAGGTTGCCCATACATGGATTGAAATTTGGCCAGTTCCTGCTGAACCAGTTGAATTTTGATCCATGTATGGTTTAACAGAGAGATAAGCTCATTATTGTGCAGCTTCTGTATCACCGTTCATCCATAGACTAGGGGTAAAGAGAAGACATAAGTGTAGCAGAGAAAAATCATGTCTCCTACCTTGACATACAGGGTTGTGTTGTGTGGCAGAGATGTGTAAATCTCAAAACGCGATGGATAGATAAAGGACGGAGAGATTCCATATACGTATTTCATCTTTGTATTAAGCTGTCTGCCTGGAGGTCAGCTTTCAACTGTGAAGTCTTCCAGCAACTGTTTTATTATGATCCTCTTACTCTTGTCTTAGACATGCGAGTACTTAGGACCGCATTGGCTGCTCTAGGTAAAGGATTCTGTGCCTCGGCCTTCATGTGTGCCTACTTGTATTCTGGAGAACTCTTCCCCACCGAAATACGGTAATTACTGCATCTAAAATTCTATTATAGGACTGTTACAACTAGCTCACAATTTTGCCTTTGTAAAATAAGTCATAACCCATGGATGAATATGTAAAGATTCAAAGAGATTATTTATTATTACAGACGAATTAACAATTTATTTGAGTGGAGAAGGATTAGCACTTTTGTAAAAAAAATTTTTTGCAATGTTCCATTTGATAAACTTTCCTTACTTCCTGCTCCACTAATAGAGATCATAACACAGGAAACAATTTTTAAACAAAGTGTATTTCCTGTCTAGTAATCTCAGGGGAGAAAATCACCAAGTGTAATCTTGGTGTCACCTGTTTCCAAAAATAAGAGCTAAAAAAGTAAAGTAAAGTAAAGTAGTAAGCTGCACAGCAAAGGTATATTCTGTAAAGGTCAGCTGCTTCCAAAAAAATTATTTCTATTATTGCAATATCCACACTGTAATACACGCAGTGCATAATGCTTAATATTTAATATGTCTTACAGGCAAACTGGCATGGGATTCTCAGACGTCAATGCTAGAGTTGGTTCTGTTGTGGCACCAGTGATTCATTTAATTGGAGAGCACATCCCTATCCTACCAGCCATCATCTTTGGTACAGCCCCCATTTTGTCGGGTATTGCTGCTGCATGTGTGCTTACTGAGACCCGCAACCAGCCTTTGACTGATACCATACAGGAGGTGGAGGAAAGGTGAGATGTTGGGTGAATAGCTATATACAAGAAGGTTGTGGTCAGGGCAGCCATCAGAAATTGTGGGGCCCCTTACACAGCTTTAGGACTGGCCCCCCCCCCCCAGCCTGACCACCAACATTCCCCAGGGTCCCGCCCACTGGCCGCCCCACCGAATCTGTCCAATAGCCATCCCACCAAGTCCTTCAGTGCCTCAGCCCCCCTCACACCTGTAAGCTCTGAGCCCCCTCACACCTGTACGCTCTGAGCCCCCTCACACCTGTATTCTCTGAGCCCCCTCACATCTGTACGCTCTTAGCCCCCTCACACCTGTATGCTCTGAGCCCACTCATACCTGTACTCTCTCAGCCCCCCTCACACCTGTACGCTCTGAGCCCCCCTCACACCTGTATGCTCTGAGCCCCCTCACACCTGTACGCTCTCAGGCCCCTCACACCTGTACACTCCTAGCATCACTCACGTGTGTATATGACAAGCACGTACACACACACAGGCACGTACACACAGGCATGTACACACACAGATACATATACACACACAGGCATGTACACACACAGAGACATGTGCACACACAGACATGTACACACACACAGAGACATGTACACACAGGCATGTACACAGACATGTACACACACAGGCATGTACACACACACACACAGACATGTACACACACACGCAGAGACATGTACACACACACACAGAGACATGTACACACACACAGAGACATGTGCACGCACACAGAGACATGTACACACAGGCATGTACACACACACAGAGACATGTGCACACAGACATGTACACACACACAGACATGTATACACAGAGAACTGTAGACACACAGGCATGTACACAGTCAAACACACAGCCGCCCTTACTTCTAAGGTGGTCCTAGTCCCAGCTCTTGTTTCCATATGCAGAGGTGTGCACATGCAGGAAATGGCCAGAGGTGGCAGCAAAGAGCCCGATGTCAGCTCATGACAGAGCAGCAGCCTTCCAACTCACACAGATACAGGAGCATCCACTGAGCTCCTCTGCACCTGATCTTGCCTTCTCATATCCCTGCCAGTCGGCTGGGCCCATCCAGACGCTGGGGCCCCTTACAAGTGTATGGGCTGTACCCCCTTGATGGTGGCCCTGGTTGTGGTACTCTGGTATTTTGCAAATAGTTGGACCTGCTACTAGCCCATACTACTGTTTATTTCACAGACTTTGCTAAACGTTTTCAGGAGAGCAATCAAGTCAAGAGAATAAAAATGCAGGACTATGAGGTCTACCTAAAAGCTTGTGCCCACGATAGCTGTTTTTTCACAAATGCATCTTATTGTGTAAATAAAGCCAAAACATTTAGTGTTTTTGTATAGAGTAGTGAAGGGTTAGACCCCCTGTCTGTTTTTATTTATTGTTGTCTGTGTATCTCATAGGGAGATGCATCCTCTCTATATGCTCTGGTAATCACAGTCTCAGGGACTAAAAGTGACTAAAATCCCCAAATTTTGAGTTGTCAGCAGAACAAAAATTGAGAATTTTCTAATGTTCCAGTGACAACTGTATAAGGTCCCGTTTACACCTTCACTTTTTAACACATATGCTGTAAAGCAAAACAATGCATGTATCATAAGTTATGTTTTTCAATGGTGCTGTTCAGACCCTTGCAATGTGTTGTGCTGCAGTTTGAAAAATTAGCAATGTCCGTTTTTCTGAGCTGTGATTCATAATAGAATAAGGAAAATACATGTAAACATGCTACAATGTATGTTAAAAAATGCTTAAAAAATGTACAAAAGCAAACACGGATAGATGAGAACCTAGCCTGAGTAGAAATTTCCCTTTCACTTTCATTGTGTGTACAGGACATTTTTGTTAGATTAGGGAAGGCCTAAAACCTCCATCTAGGAGATTCGTCCTCTCTATCTGTCTTGATGACCATATTCACTGGGACAGAAACCTATTGGAAATCAAAATTTGCAGTTGTCATAAGAGATGAGGGAAACCTTCCAATGGGGACATCTTAACAAATAATCTAAGAGCATATTTCCCCTCACTTTAGAAAGATCTTCTGTCACTTCCTGTTGTGTCTTTGGAAGAGAGTAAAAGAAAATCTCTCAAATAAAAAAAACAGCAAAAGAAAACTCTATCCAACACTAAAACATAAAGCTATACTTTAAATCAAGGCCATGATATTAACAAGTTTTTTATTTTGCTTGAAAAGACGAAAAAAAAAAAATCCAAAATTTTACCAATAAGCCTTACATTTTGTTTGTTTCGTAACATGAAATTGGTGGTTGCAAGAGGAGGCAAGCAGAATAAAATGTATTTTTCTTTTTCAGGAGGTTAAAAAACAATTGGTTAAAGCAAGAAGCATTAAAAATGGAGATTACGCCTCTTGCCCAAAAGCCAAACAACTGTTATAAGGATGCAATTTGAGCTACCGAACATTTGAGGATAATAAGACAGAACATATCTTGAGATCACTCTGTTGCACAGAGAATATTTCAACAAGGAATTCTGGATGTTGAGCCTTAACCACCACTGAATCTGGCATATAGGAGTACAGAATACAGCCTGTCTACCTGCCCAGCGTACTGAAGACTGTCGAGTAACTTATAAACACAGGCACAAAATATAGTGAAAATTTTACATTTATAGTGAAAATTTATTTATAAAATATTCCCCATATCAGTGAACCGGTGTTCTCTTAGAGCACTCATATACTTTATAATGAGTTTTGTTCACAAGTTTGATGATCTTTTAATAAATCACTGTGTAGATATAGACAGTTCAAACTACTATCTTTAGTATTTGTTAAATAAATGATAAAGATAGGCAACATGTTCTAGAGATAGTAAAACACAAGGCAATTGTGTATATATCACTGTCATCATTCAGCAAAATACAATATATATTAGCTTGACATTAACAAATATATATAATTCCAGTATTTTGTTACCGGTACACATAAGAATCATATTGTAGCAAAACATGAAGATTAAAATAAAAATCTGTTTTTTTTATATTCATGTCAAACATGATATTTCACAGATATTCATATGTTATGAATGTTTATAGATTTTTAGACTAATTCACAGTTACTGATATTATTTTGAGATCGGCTGTATACAACAAAATCTTTAAAGCCACTTATAACAACTTGCAAAAAAAGTCTGTTCACTGTCCTGGAATAGTCTTTAAGCTTGGGGCTTCACTACTTTTCTAATGAAAGTGGAATGTCCCTTTAATGAATCAATCAAATCACACAATTTGACTATTGTAGATGATGTTGTAAGACTTTTGTAGCTGTCTTTAAATGTAAAGACTAGCTAATCACCACCATTTTAGAAAGAGATGTTAATATTTTATTTCCTTACTATTAGTTTAACATGTTATATGAGAAAGAAGCCTGTCAAATTGTACATTGTTCAAAAAAGTTTTAAAATATGTATATTGTATCCTGAGTGATGTTGTAAACATAAAGGGGCTATAAAAATAAAGGGATTATTTTTGCATTCAGGCTGTCAAATATATTTTTGTAGACGTTGACAAGAGATTTCCAGCCAGTAAGACAAGGACTGGCAAGTACTGTTGCTGTTTGTGTTTGGGAAAAATGTAAATTCATCACAGATTCAGTTTTTAAAATGCTAGAGTGCACTAAATTTGTGGCAAAAATGTGATAAAAATTGCACCGCATCCATACGTGTGGGTACATAGCAGAAATTCTGCACATATAATTCTGCATGAAGCTCTCGAAAATCAGCAGGAGTCTATTTTTAATTCAACAATATATTGTCATCAAAATGACACAGACCCCCCCACACTTAATGTTCCATTCAGATCCTTATCCAGGCATAGTTAGTCCAGGCTAGTAGAGGGAAAGCAGTAATCATGTGCCCCCAGCCTTTTAGTACCAGGCCACAAACTTTCTAACATTGGGGAGGGGGGTTACCTTGCAAGATGAAACAGCAAGCCTCTCCCACCTTGCAGAGCACCCCTGTCCCAATTCTGAGGGACAATGGCCTCTTCCCCACCTATGTGTGCCCAAAGAATGAGGTGAGGGTAATAGTAAAATGGGGGAGAGGACTTGGGGATTCATATGGAAGACTCTTTATTTTAAGGGGGTGATCATATATTTGCCCTCTCTCAGGAGAATGAATACAGGGGGACTAATCCTTTCCTGTTCCCAAAAAGAGTTAAAAATAAAAAAACACACACACCAAATTAAAACTCCTTTAATCAGTCAAAACACAAACACAAATACGGTACTTACTGGCTTTTAAAATAAAGTGCCCCAGAAGTAATTCCATGCTGCATCCAGCAAAATAAATCGACATCAATCATGGAATCCAACGAGTTAATTCACATCAGTCACAATAACTTGTCTCCCACTGATCTCTACATGCCGCACACCCACCACTAAATGACAGATGTCTGGCTGTGGTAATTTATCTTTACCGTGTGGAATCCCATATAACATCATTGACCGAATTTGGTCAATGACTTCACTCGGGATTGGCAGTGGTATTACCAGCAGTGTTGACTGTGGTAATACCACAGGACAAATGGAAATTGGATTTGGGATTCGTTTTTTTGCCAATTTTCAGCCTGTTCAGGTAACCTGCCCACGAATGAAACATGGGCATGTTTGAGCAACACTACTGGCCAGAATATAAAGGGCTCATATATTAACTTCACAGTATTCCACAAGAAAAAGTACATCTAATATTACTTCCCTTTTTTCTATTCTCTAACAAGTTGAATGTGAATACACAATGTCTTGGGTCATACCCTGAAATATAGTTTTATTCCCCCACTGCAAACATTCTTAATAGTAAACATGGATCAAATGCTGAAATGTGACTAGATCCGACCAGTTCTGGGATATTTTACCAAATTCTAGAAAAAGTTACAGACATTCATACTATGGAAATGTTACGTTTCCTCTTCTCTTACATACTCTATTGAGAAAACAAAATAAAAAACACTGTAAATACCTACTCTTTTAACATGTATTCAACTCCCCCACTGTTCTCCATTGAATGATTGCAGCATCACAAAGTATCTTTAAAGAACCCTCAAGTGATTCTTCTATCTGCTAAGAACATCACGTGACCAAATCTCCATGACGCTGTTACAACCTGTTCACAGCTATAACTCCAAGACATCCTCGGTCAGGACTCATCTAGATACTGTGTTGGCCATCATGGAATTTCTTTAAAAATGAACCGTATAAGTGAACTCCTCAGAAAGTGACTCTTCAGAATCTGATAATTTACCTATATTCCTGTGGAGAAAAAATCGTATCTGATCAGAAATTGGTAGTTGCCTATTTTTATATATGTTGTACAAAGGGCCCCATAGCAAAACCATTAAGGCTCGGTTCACACCTAAACCGGCCGCGGATCGCACAGCAACGCTGTCCGTCCCTGTTCTCCATTTCAGGGACGAATCAGGGCAGAATCTTTGCCTGAATTCGGCCCTGAAACGGAGTCAAAGACGCACAGTGCAGGGCGCTCCACAGCCGCAATGGAGATGTGTGAACCGGTTCCATGGGGAGCCAGTCACATTCTCCTGCTATGCAAATTAGATACGGAGAAACCCGCATCTAATTCGCATAGGTGTGAACCCAGCCTAAAGGGTCCGCAGTCTCACTAATCTTTATATCAAGGCAATTTCTCTTATGGTACTATATACAATTTACTTCTATAGAAATCATATAGAGATATACAAACTCTTTGTAAATTGATTTTATCCAAAATGTACTTGCCCAATGCTACCTACTTAAGTCATTGCACAACCAGATAGTTTAACAGCCAATTGATTGGACAATACCTCATTTCAAGAGTCATTGTACTTGGAGATCCTCTCTATGTTTAATTATACAAAAGTTGTATGTTTAATTATACACAGGTTACCCACACAGAAGCAACACAGCTGAAAACATGCCCAATTTTAATATTAACAGCAATCATCATCAGCATCATCATCAAAACAATAATAGAAAAAATATGTTGACTACTTTTTGATTGTGTAGTGACATTGCATAAGATATGTAGATATGTAGATCTTACATATTCACATTGCATTAGATTAAAGAGACAGATCTTAGAAATTTGCATTACATATGCTAAATGGACATAAACCTTTAATAAACTATTAAAGTAGTATTCAACCCAGAATCAAACATTTATTATATTACAGCTTACAACTTTCTAGATGGGATGGCTGCATTCATTTTTTTTTTTTTTTAGGCTTGCTTTCTTCTATTTTTATCTGGTAATCCAGCCAGCAAGTCTGTTGCTTTTCACAAGCACAAGCTCTCCAGAAAAATGGAAAATTTATATCAAATACTTACCGTAATTTTCCTTTCCTGATGGACTCCATGGCAGCCTACGTATGGGTTAATCCCGCCTCTCCTACCTCATAGGACCCCACTCCCATAAATCTTTGCTCCTAGCCAGGTACCGTGTTCCATAACTTAGCCTACTCCAGCAATGGGAGGGAACTCCTGCTGCCATGGAGTCCATCAGGAAAGGAAAATTACGGTAAGTATTTGATATAAATTTTCCATTTTCCTGACAGACTCCATGGCAGCCTACGTATGGGAAATAACTAGCCATACACTCCCGGGTGGGAAATATTGCTGGTTTAAAGAAAAAAGGTTTAATTGGCACCGTCAACAGATAAGACATTCAAACCAAAATTAACTGAGGAAAGAGCCGCTGGCTCAACACAATAGTGTGTCATAAATGTATTTATCGATGACCACGAGGCTGCTTTGCAAATCACTTCTGCCGACACGTGACGGGAAGCTGCCCAAGACGTTGAGACACTCCTAGTTGAGTGAGCCGTCACTGCCTCCGGAGGAACCAGACCCTTAGCCGTATACGCCCTTTGAATAGCCTGGACGATCCAGGCTGAGATGGATCTGGAGGAAGCACGTAATCCTCTGTTCTTCCCTTGGAAGTAGATAAAAAGGTAATCCGATTTCCGGAAAGGAGCCGTCGTTTCCAAATAGAGTTTTAAGATTTCTCCGACATCGAGAGGATGGATGCTAGAATTGTCAGGTGAATGGAATGTTGGGAGTACTATTTCTTGATTCTCGTGAAAGACGGACGTCACTTTGGGGTTTGATCCCAGCATGGGGATCAAGACCACTCTATCAGGAAAAAAGGTGATAAATGGTTCTTTGAAACCCAGAGAGCTGATCTCAGATACCCTCTTGGCAGATGTTATGGCCACCAGGAATACTGTCTTGAGAAAAAGGTCTTTGATGGACAATTGATCCATTTGCTGAAATTCTTCTCCTGAAAAGAAGTCCAAAACGAGGGGAAGATCCCATTTGGAGAACCTTGGCCTCCTTTGAGGTCTAAGTCTTGTTGCACCCTTGAAGAATTGCCTGACGAGAGGATGTTTTGCCCAGGCAACGCCTGAAAATGCAGAAATCGCGGAGACTTGAACTCTAAGAGAGCTAACAGCCAAGGGCAACTCTAGGCCTGACTGCAGGAAACCCAGAATGTCCGATATTTTTGGGTCTTTGAATGAGCCCCCAACAGTAGAGATGAAACTCACGAATCTTGCCCAGATTCTCTGGTATACCCTATTAGTACCCTCTCTCCTGGCACTCATCAGGGTCTCAATTGCTGTGTTCGGACACCCCAGAGCTGTTAACCTTTCCCTTTCAACCACCAAACCATCAGGTGGAGATGGGATGGACATGGGTGAAGCGACGCTCCCTGTAGCAGGAGATCCGGTCTGGAAGGAAGGGGGACTGGGTCCCGACAACTGAGCTGCGTCAGGAGAGGAAACCATGGCCTGTTGGGCCAGTATGGAATTACCGCTATTATTTCGGCTTCTTCCCAGCGGAGTCTTGATAGAAAACGGAGAATGACCGGAACTGGGGGAAAAGCATACGCCCTGAGAAACCTCCACTGGTCCGTCAACGCATCTATCCCGTAAGCCTGGGGACAACGATTCCTCGTGTAATATTTCTCGAGTTTCGCATTGCAGGGTGATGCGAAGAGGTCCACCTCCGGTGTTACTCCCAGGGACAGAATCCAGCTGAACACTTCCGTGTGGAGGGACCATTCGTTGTTGTCCAGGGATACTCTTGAGAGGAAGTCCGCCTTGACATTCTGGACTCCGGGGAGATAGACTGCCGATAGATTTGACAGATTCGCCTGGGCCCAGACCATAATCGGACTGACCTCCTTTAGCAGGTCGAGACTGCGTGTGCCCCCTTGTCTCTTGATGTATGCCACCGCAGTCGTGTTGTCTAGCCTCAACAGAACCGAGGCTCCTGATATCAGGTGACGGAAGGCTTGAAGAGCTTGAAAGGCAGCTCGGAGCTCCAAGACATTTGACACTATACCTTGAGATGGGAAATCCCATTTCCCCTGGGCTACTTCTGACAGACAGAGGGCTCCCCAGCCGCTGTTGCTGGCATCCGTCGTCACTGTGATCCAGGAGATTGGCGCAATGGAATGGCACTTGAGGAGATTCTCCTGATGAAGCCACCAAGGAAGACTCTCCTTCATGGACGGGGTCATTCTGATAAAGTGATCCTGTGACTCTGGAACCCATTGCTGAAGAAAACCCTTTTGGAAGGGCCGCATCTTCCACTGTGCCCATTTTACCATGGGAGCTGTGGATACCATGGTGCCGATAACCCTGAGGCAATATGATGCCCTGAGGCGAGGACATGCCAAGGCAAGACGGATTCTGTCTTGGATTACTGGGATCTTCTCCATGGGTAAGGAAATGGTACTTCTTACCGTGTCGAACTGTGCCCCAAGGAATATCAAGGACTGGGTTGGATCCAACTGACTCTTCTCCCTGTTCAGCAACCAGCCGAACTCCGTCAAGACCGAGATGACTTGGTCCCGATGTAAAAGAAGCTGCTCTCTGTCTTGCGAGAGCAGGAGTAGATCGTCCAGGTAGTGGTGTAACCGGACACCCTTGACCCTGATTAGGGCTACCACTGCCAGTAATACTTTTGAGAACACTCGAGGCGATGTTGTCAGCCCGAAAGGAAGACAGGTGAACTGGAGATGTCTCTGCTCCACTGCGAACCTGAGATATTGCTGAAAATTCCTCGCGATTGGCACATGAAAATATGCGTCCTTCAAGTCCACTGAGACCATCCAATCGCCTGGCTGAATTGTTTGACTTATGGTCAAGAGAGTCTCCATCTTGAATCTTTCCTTCTGGATGAAGGAGTTCAAATATGTTAGGTCGATGACTGGCCTCCATGACCCGTTCTTTTTGAGAACCATGAAGAGGGGGGAATATACTCCCTGAAATTTTTCCTCCACTGGTACCGGAATGACGGCCCCTTGAGATATCAGGGAGTCTGTATAGGATAAGAGAATTTCTTTCTTCTCTTCCGATTTCGGTAGAACTGTGGGAATGAAGCGGTGTGTGGGTGGGTTGGTGAAAGTCCAGGTGTGACCTGTAGAGATGGTTTTGATTGTCCAATAATCTTGGACCGAGGCTGCCCAGACGTGCTGGAAATGGAGTAACCGTGCTCCTACCTGCTCCACCTGGACAGGCTCCATATCAAAAGGACTTAGTCGCATCACGACCCCCGGAAGACGTGGCCTTTGTGGACTTCTGTCCTGAAGGTTGGTTTCTTTTCCAGTTTTTCCTGAATTCCCTACCAGGTCTGTATCGCCGTGCGTCCCTAGCACGCTCCTGATCCTGTCTGGGTTGGGTTCTTCTCTGGCTCAAGAGACGACGATCCTGGGGTAGAAAACCCGACTTACCCCCAGTAGCGCGTGTGATGGCCGAGTCCAGCTTGTTCCCAAAGAGGGAAGAACCCTCAAAGGGAATCTTGCACCATGCCTGTTTGGAGGCAGGATCCGCTGCCCATGGACGTAACCATAGAGCACGTTTAGCTGTGACCGAAGATAGCATGACACGCGATACTAACCGGATAATGTCCAGGGATGCTTCCCCCAGAAAAGCCGATGCCATCCTTAATTCATGTACTGGAGAATTCCTGACCACATCTTCGGATATACTTCCCAGGATTGCACCCACGTCATCTGTCCAGGTTTCCATGGCTTTTGACAAGGCCGCAAGAGCCAAGGCCGGCTTGCAGGCCATCCCTGCGGTGATATATACTCGTTTGAGATCAGTATCGATCTTCCTTTCCAGACCGTCTCTGAATGACACTGTGTCTTCCAGTGGAAGCGTAACATGTCTCACCAATCTCATCAGTGCAGCATCAATGAGGGGGGCTGAATCCAGGTATTTCACCTCCTCACTCCTGAATGGGTACATTTTCGCTACTTTGGTGATTAAAGAGTTCTTTCTTTCAACCTTCCCCCATTCATCAGATATGATTTCACCTAGCTCACCCAAGAAGGGGAAATTCGGGCGCTCTTTTTTCAGATGCTTGAAATACTTTTTCTGTTTAGAGGGCATCTCTATTGGGTCCTCCCATTTCAGCGCGTCTTTAACTGCCCTGACCAGATGAGGAACCTGGGAGAAGTCGAACCCCGCTCCATATTCATCCACCTCAACCTCACTATCGGAGGATCCATTTGATGAAAAATTGTCGTGAGAAGGACCTGGAACTTCAAGATCCACTACGTCCGCGGCTGAGGCTGGTGTTGAGGGAGGAATGGCTGTGTGGGCTGAATCCGTCCTATTCAGAGATTCCTGTACAACCTTTCTAACCAGTGCTTCCACCTGCTGGTCTCCTGCACCTCTCTCCCTCACAGCCTTGGAGTAGCATGCTTCACATAGGGATTTGTCCTCCGGGACATGAGCCCTACACCCCCAGCAGGCTTTTTTCTCTGAGCGACCAGAATGGCGGTGGGAATCACGTTTAGATCCGGACCTTGACCTATCCGTATGATGTCTAGAAGAAGACTTTGATTTTGATTGGTCACGCTGTGACCTAGATTTTTCTTCACGTGCTACTGAATGATGATCGGACCTAGAAGGGCTGAGGAAAACAACAGGAAAAGAAAATACTTTATAATTCCCCAATCCTTAAAAACCCATGCAAAACAGGCAGAGGGAAAAAAATATTCCGTCCTACCTGCGGCATAAGGGCTGACCACTAGGCGGCGACGACACATCCATGGCAACAGAACAGCAGAGACTGCAGGTGAGATATAGGCCATAAACATTCAAGAACAGCATAACCACAGAAACTCATAGACATATGAATAGAAAGCACCCAGCCTACCTTCCTTCCAAGTATTGTCAGTACAAGAACCGGCGTCTGCAGTGTCTGTATGAAGCCAGGGCATAGCTGTATCTGACAGCTATTTGAATTTGCCGCCTGGATGACGTCACGGCGCTCCGAGCGTCGTCGCACGCCGCCCCCCGACGTCCGCGCGCATGCGCGGCCACCGCCGACCCGTCGAACCGCGCAGGCGCAAACCAAGCCTCGATCTGGATCGAGGCCGTGCGCACGCGCAGTAGGAACGAGCAGCGGCGGACTGGAACGCAGATGCGCTCCAGCCGCCATACCAGGAAGACACAAACACACACAGAATACACACAGGCTGCCATGGAGAAAACAAGTGAACATACGATACCCATCCAGCACGAAGATGATCCGACCTGACCCTCCAAGCGCCTCCTAGGCGACCATGACCGGGTATCGATGGGGGGGGGGGGAGGCCTCCTGCTAATAGCGAGGACGATTGGCCAAACTGCCGCTTGCCAGTCAATGACTGGATAGTAAGCTCTTCAGGGCACCACAACATCACCCGTATCCACCCTGCTAATAGCTGGGTAACTGGACTGCAACACCGCCATTCTTCCATCGCCAACGCAAGGGGAAACGCCAGGCCTGGATCAACTACTCCTTAAGGTAAGAACTACCTCTTTAGTCCTAAGGAGGAGGACAAAAAAGGAACACGGTACCTGGCTAGGAGCAAAGATTTATGGGAGTGGGGTCCTATGAGGTAGGAGAGGCGGGATTAACCCATACGTAGGCTGCCATGGAGTCTGTCAGGAAAATGTATCTGTTCACATGGATGAGACAAACCACTTAACCACTTTGGCCCTGGAAGGATTTACCCCCTTAATGACCAGGCCATTTCTTGCAATACAGCACTGTGTAGCTTTAACTGACAATTGCGTGGTCTTGCGATGTTGTACCCAAACAAAACTTATGTCCTTTTTTCCCACAAATAGAGCTTTCTTTTGGTGGTATTTGATAAAGACTGACAATTTTGAAAAAAATAACAATATTTTTTACTTTCTGCTATAATACATATCCCCAAAAATATATAAAAAAACAAATTTATTCATCAGTTTAGGCCAATATGTATTCTGCTACATATTTTTGGTTAAAAAAAATCGCAATAAGCGTATATTGATTGGTTTGCGCAAAAGTTATAGTGTCTACAAAATAGAGGAAAGATTTAGGGACTTTTTTTATTGTTTTTACTAGTAATGGCGGGGATCAGAGATTTTTAGTGGGACTGCGACATTGTGGCAGACAAATCTGATCCTAATTGACACTTTTTGGTGACCAGTGACACCAATACAGTGATCAGTGCTATAAAAGTGCACTGATCACTGTATAAATGGCACTGGCAGGGAAGGGGTTAACACTAGGGGGCGATCAAGGGGTTAAGTGTGTCCAAAGGGCGGTGTTTATAACTGTGGGGGGATGGGCTTACTGGGAATACAGAGTGATCGCTGTTCCTGATCACTAGGAACAGCTCATGTCTCTCTCCTCCCCTGTCAGAGCGGGGATCCCCGTTCTGCCTCTCTTTACCATGTACCTGGCGGACAGTACCACATGCACACGACATACAAGTACATCGGTTTGTGCAGACAAGCCACCTTGCTGCAGTATATATGCGGAAGTCGGTCGGCAAGTGGTTAAAGAGGAAGTAAACCTTCCTGTATTCTTTGTACCTATAGGTAAGCTTAGAATTAGGCTTACCTATAGGTACTGTAAATATCTCCTAAACGTGGGCAGTTTAGGAGATATTCACTGTTCTCTGCGCTGATTATGTCATCGGCGCACGCGCTCTGAAGGAACGGCTGCCCATGCCGTTTCTTCAGAAGCCTGTGTTGTGACCGCCGGCTCCCGCACGCATTCGCAGGAGTGATGTCACGCGGCTCGGGCCAGTATCACACAGCAGGGTCCGCAAAGAGAAGATGGATGCGGCCTCGAGCAGGGATAATGAGGGCTTAGTTTGCAGGTAAGTGTCACATAATGTGCTAGTATATGCCATGCATACTAGCACATTATGCCTTTACTTTGCAGGTAAGAAAAAATATGAATAAAACCCCCTGGGTTTACTTCCTCTTTAACACTGGCAGGAACTGTTTTCTGTAACTGGTGATAAAGTTTGAACTGGAGTTTGACTTCAATTTGTTAGTGTATCTAAATCTGCTAATAAATGTAACATTAAACCACCCACCTCCCCCAGACTGACAATGCTGCTGTCTGCTGTGCCGCCTGTGCTCATTCCTGTAGAGTTGTGTCTCAAGTTATACAGGAGGTGTGTTACTGGCCAGATCACCAGGTGAAAACAGAGGGAAAAAACTAAGAAAACTGATGCAGCCACAACATGATTGTGAGCTGCAATATATATTTTTGGGGGTTTTGGGTTTAATACTGCTGACCTCCAATAGCAATAAGCCTCCATTCACACCTGGGCATTTCGTAGTGTGTTTATTTACACTAGATTACACTCAACATGAAGAATCCCATAATTTGTAATTGTGCATGTTCACATTTTAACACTCAGTCCCTTGCATGGTCTACATACTACTCTCAAAGAAGTACATGAACTATTTTTTAGCTTATTTAGGCATTGTTGGTCCCATAGACTTCAATAGGAGTGTCTGTAAACACGTAATACATCCAGGTTCACACTTTTTTGCACCTCATAAACTCCTCTTTTCCAGCACTGCTCTGCAGTCTTTGCCCGGCCCCAGAAGATCACATGTGGCCCACAAAGCTCTGATGTGGCCCGCGACCTCCTGTCTACGATGGCGGGTTGGCAAGCCCAGATCATGGGTTCCTGAACCGCCATCCCAGACCATCAGTGTTGCAAATTAATCTGTCAGTAGAGGATGCAAGCGGCTGCAGAGCAGAGCCACATAAACCATGTCTATGGCAAAGTACAGCTAACCTGCAGTAAAGCCACAGGTGCACTGCGCTGCACCCTCGGTGTGCGTAAATCCAATCGGACCCTCCGTTCACCTCTATGGAGCCACAGATGTAAACTGACTTGTGGCCATTTACAGCCACCTACCTCCAATCCGATCCGCTAAAAAAAACAAAAGGGGAGATCCATCCCCTTCCATCTGGGCAGATCGGATCAGAGGGCCCATAGAGTAGAGCTCTGGACATAGACCTGTCATCTGCCCGCTCCACTCATTGTGGCCGGCGACCAGTTACCAAGTCGCTTAAGTGGCCCTCGCTCTTCAAAAGGTTGGGCACCCCTATATTCAGTATTTCTATGCCACTTATTTATGATTTATGATTCATTTAGCCATGGTGAACATATACCCTCTCCCACAGCCTCCCCCCCCCCTCTAACCATATACTATCTTGGGTAAATAAATCAAGTTTTAAGTGTGTGTCATGACTCATGATTTAAAAATATGGGAACTGCCCTGGCTGACCTTCTTAAAATTCTATCTGCCAGTTTACCAACCTAGAACAAGGTCAGGAAGGTCAAAGTTAAGCCAGAGATTCTTATCTGCATATTGGTTTCAGGTCAGTAACTCGCAGTATTGAAGTAAGAGGGTCAGCATGACAACCAGCAAGTAGTATTTTCAGACACCATGTCAACTATGGCAGCCTCTATGTTCCTCTTGTAGTAGCTATTATTAATTAATCTGTTCTCTGTACTGATTGCTTATTTATGCAATTTATTGCAATATTTCCAGTTCAGATTTGTGAATTGGTACCCGGCTGACCTTAATATTTCACATCATCCATCATAAATGATTGGAGATCTGTCATTTTATGACACTTTTATCTAACTAATAAGAAGGAAGTCCAAACAACTCTAAGCTCCATGACTGGTGATGGGGTTAGAAAACATACAGATTTAATATACTGCACCACTCCATTCTTTATAGAGCTTTTACAGTTGTGTGAAGGTAAGAATGTGTTGCTTGCCACTTACCCAGAAAAAAATTGATTGACAAAGGACTCCATCCCAAAGCTAAGGGGGCATGAGATAATTAGCAAAGGGAGAAAAGTAGAACTCACCTATTTTCCACTTCATTAATAGTGTCAGGTAAGTGGGAATCTTTGGTTTCCATTAGGAAGCAGGAGAAAAGGCCTGCAATAATAGGAGAGATTCCGAACATCATAGGAAGTATTGTAAAAGAGAAATCTCCTGTTAGATGCAGAATAGAGGCAACAGCAGAGCCCAGACGAGCATTCATAGCACAAAAACCCATTCCAGTTTGCCTGTGGGTCACAAAACACAACGCATGTAAATCCTTCTAGCATTTATCCTCTGCATATATTCATTTTCAGCTACACAAGGTTACTTACCTTATTTCTGTAGGATACAGCTCTCCAGTGTACAAGTACATGCAGGTTATAGCACATGCCAGGAAAGCTTTTCCTGTCACTGCCAGGGCTGTACACAGCAGTTTCTTCTCTACAAGTAAAAATAATAATAATTATGAACAGGCTGCTCTTCAGGGGCGGGGTTGACACAATTTACAGATACTTCTTGCTATTGTATTAATGTACAGTAAGCAATAATAAATCTGCTTCCACTCTACCACTTGTATTAGGAACATAAGAGCTGATTGTTGCTTCTTGCTTGTAATTTAAAGACTAGATGCTGTAATTAAAATGTAAAAATTTTTTTTTTTATGTTAATCAGAAAGATGACTTGTGCTTGAAAGTGTTCAGGTATCAACGAGGAAAAATGTTCCCCCTGCAAAACTGTTTTTCCTGGTCTGGGAACTTGGAACTACAAGTGACAGATAAGACTGCAGTATGTTTTTTTTTTAGAAACCAGCAAAAGCGTGCCAATTTGTTGAATAAGATTAAATAGAGAATACCTAAAAAAACTTTGTAGTGGTATAAATGTTCAACACAGAGTTTAGCAATCCGAGGAGTATAATGTCTAGCACAATGTACATAATGTAGCCGTTTGTACAACATTACTATGGCAGCAATCAATAGAGATGTGTCAGTGGTGAAGTGTATCAGTACGGTATCAGTTGGCAAAACACTTTGCTGGAACAATGGTGGTCAGTGGGGAAGTGTCTGGTGGCCAGTGGGGAAGTGTCTGGTGGCAGTCATGATCAGTGGAGTATTGCACTAGTTCACAGTGGTCAGTTAAGTGATGTGTAAAAACAGTTGTGGTCAGTGGAGGCACGTACGTTGGGACAGTGGTGGTCAGTGGATAAGTGTGCATAAGCACAGTGGTGGTCAGTGGAGACAGTGGTGGTCAGTGCATAATTGTGAATCAGCACAGTGGTGGTCAGTGGAGGCACGTACGTTGTGACAGTGGTGGTCCGTGGATAATTGTGCATCAGCACAGTGGTGGTCAGTGGAGTATTGCGTTGGTTCACAGTGGTTAGTAAAGTGCATGTTGACACAGTGGTGGTCAGTGGACTAGTGTATGTCAGTACAGTGGTGGTTGGTGGAGAAGTGGGCAGTATTCTTGTAGTCATTGGGGAATTGCACATTGGCACAGTGGTAGTCAGTGGAGAAGTGACTGCTTGTAGAGTAGTGGCCAGTGATTAAGTACACATCATTACAGTGGTGATCAGTGAAGGAGTATGAGCTGGTACATTGGTGGTTAGTTGAGGAGTAAACAGTGATTTTCAGTGGAAAAGTGAACACATCAATACAGTGGTGTTCAGTGAAGAAATGCACATTGGTACAGTTATTGGAGAAGTGTGTGTTAGTGCAGTAGTGGGTCTTGTGTGAAGAAGTGCACATCAGTTCAGTGGAAGTCCTTGGATAAGGTGTTGTCACTATAGTAGTGGTCAGTGGAGAAGTAGGTGTCAGTGCTGTGGTGGCAAAGTGGAAAGGTGGTTGTTGGTACAGTAGTGCATGGTGGTGTGGAGGTGGTCACTAGAGTGTGTTCTTTTGGAGCTGATTGCTGGGGATCTGTTTGTCCTACACATTTTTAAATATAGATAATCTGTGAATTTATTTACATCTACATGGTAGAATTAGGGTTTGCTTATTGCTACAAAGGGTGCAAAGACGCTAGAGGTTCTCAAATAGAATTGCCTATTATATTTCATGTAGCAAAACCCCACTAACATAACATGCTCAAGTTGTTTGAGGTGTGATGTACACAGGGCATTCTGTTCTACTCTGCCATAACATTATCTTTTTCTACCCTCCAGCCCAAAAATATTGCAGTCTTTGGCCACTCTGTGCAGCCTTGTCACTACTAGGTCTCCGGTATAATCAGTTAGCCATTGACAACAACAGCTAAAAGTGATAGTTTAGGATGCGGTAGCATAGTGTTTACTAGAAAATGATGATTATCACCTTTTTTTTATGCTGTTTGATATAAACAATTATACAACAATGCTGCTTAATAACTTTGAAATTCAGTGGATTTTTTTTTTTTTTCATTTAAAAGACAAAATTCCAATATCGTTTATTATTTACATCCGTGATTTACTTTTGAAAAATGTTACTTAATTTAGATGGGTCACCTTGAGGCATGAAGCTGTAAGATACAACCAATATTCCAGCCATGAACAGGGAAGTAAACTGCATGACTCGTCTGCCCACCAAGGTCATCACCAACATCACTATGAGCTTCGCAATCATTTCTACACCCCCAAACAGTGCTTGTGCTAGGAATACACCAAGCCCAAAGTCCTTCAGATCCATGCTCAGCCCATAGTAGGCAAAGTTACTTGAAAACCTACAGGAGAAAAACAATTTTGTTATTAGTCTCTCTTTTCCTATTTTGAATGTGGTACAAGCAACCCCAAATTATTCCATTTTTTTACACAGGTAACCCCAAAATAATATTTTTCTGCATTACCTGCAGTCAATGTGACCTAATTAACAGTTTGTAGTGGAAGCTAAAGTAAAACTGCAATATCCCTAGTTTCTATAAATATAAAGACACCAGATATGAGTACACTATAGAGTGTAAATTAATATATGCCTAGAAACAGACACAATCTACCAATCTTATTTAAAAAGCAGTGTAAGGTACAAAACGGTATCCCATTATCTGTGCCATATTAAACTCAGTGGAACCTCCTAGACAGTCTAAACCTTGGGTCCCTCCTCACAGGTTTATGGAGGTTTCTCATGATGATGTGCCTGCTCTAGTGGAAAAACATTGACCTAAGTAATGTTCACATCGGCCGCTAGATGGAGATGACCATTACTACTGTACATTACACGTACGTAGGTTGCACCAACATTTTTTTACAAACTGACAGCTGAAATAAGATGAGCTTTAGGCTGGGTTCACAATCGAGCACACAGCGGCTCACGGCAGGAGACCGGTGCTCTATTCACCGTTTCAGGTCCGATTTCAGACCAAATTTTGTATTGAAGTCAGACCGGAAACAGACCAAAAGATGCACAGGGCTCCTGTTGCAATTTGCACCAGAGCCACTGCGGAGATGTGTGTCACAATCTCCTGCTATGCGAATTCGATGCAAGGAAACGCACATCCATATGGCAATAGTGTGAACTCAGCCTGTAAGAGACAAGGGCGTTTATTTGCTAAAGCTGAAGAGTGCAAAATCAGGCTCACTTCTGCATAGAAACCAATCAGCTTTCTTCCTCAGCTTGTTCAATTAAGCTTTGGCAATAAAACCTGGAGCTGATTGGTTTCTATGCAGAAGTGAGCCTGATTTTGCACTCTCCAGCTTTAGTAAATAAACCCCAAACTGTGAACCTGATGTCTATAGTTTATATACTTAACTTTGTTGGATACATTAAAGGAATATAGTATTTTCTTTATAGATTCTTTAATATAAAGTATTTTTTCGAGATCAAATCAATATTATTTTGATATGTTGTCAGAGGGCCCTTAAACGGCACGGGGCCCATAGGTTGGTGCCTACTCTGCCTGTAGGCAGGTTGCCTACAAGTGTGGGTTTTGCCCAGTTGGGACAGGGGTTAACCAGTATTGGGCTTGTGACGGACCCTCATACTCAAGAAGAGTATGTCTGCCGTAAAAGCTTCCTTTGCCCGGTACCAGCATGATCCAAGTTCCTTAGTCCACCCAATTTACTTGTCGAGGCATCAGTGTAGGACGAAGAGAAGCAAAAAAACTGTTTATTCAAACACAGGCACAAAGAGATATACACTCAGTGACAATCCCTCCTACTTTGCATAATGACACATGGCGGGACAAACTTTACCTCCTCCAGTAACATGACACACAGGTGTATTCAACTTTCCAACAGGAGACCGTCTTTAGGAGTGGCTGCTGGAGAAATCCCCCTCCCCTCCCCTCTAGCCTCTAATAGCTGACAGGGGTTTCATTAACATGTAAGCCAATCTACATAAGCATATACATCCCATAATACTTTGCTCCCAAGACAGACAGAAACAGTAAAACAATGGGATACAGCCACACCTTAAACGATCTAGTAAAAATTATTCAACAGTCTATGAGACCAAGCTCATACAATATCCCAGCAGGTGGAAAGGTGTAATTAATTTATCTTCATATATTTCTTGAGGGATATTGTTCAGAAATATTATTGCCCCAAGTGAAAGAGCCCCTTCATTCTTTCAACACAAACCACACATATAAGACCCTGGATAATAGGGGGTGACCCCGCCCAATCTGATGTAACGCAGGTTTCCGTTACATCAAAGGGGGGCGCGGGTCACCTGTACGTCACTGGGGAAGCCCTGCTTTTCCCTTGCGTCAGAGGGGGGCGGGATCACCCGTACATCACAGGGGGCAGGGTCAGGTGATGGGTGGCCCGGTCCTCCTCAGCTAAGACCTGGGATTCCCGCAGTGTCTCCGTGGAGACAAGATGCGCTGTGCTGGACCATCGGGAGAGATCACCCCTCGCTGGACCCCGGAGAAGAGATCAGCCATCGCTGGATAGCAAGAGTGGATTACCACCGCTGGAATCTTTTTTTTTTTCTTTTTTTTAATAAAGGACTTTTCCCAATGGTGTATGTGTGTTGTTTAACAATTTTTTACACTTTCTTTGTGAAATGGTACCCGGTGCGCGTGCCCGGCAGGCCGCGATGTCCGCCGAGCACCCGCGATTGCCCGGGAAAACAGCGGGACCGTGGAGCTGTGTGTGTAAACACACAGCTCCACGTCCTGTCACTGGAGAGGAGACCGATGGTGTGTTCCCAATACAGAGGAACACCGATCGGTCTCCTCCCCTTGTGAGTCCCCTCCCCCCACAGTTAGAATCACTTGCAGGGAACATATATTAACCCCTGCAGCGCCCCCCTAGTGTTAACCCCTTCCCTGCCAGTCACATTTACACAGTAATCAGTGCAATTTTATAGCAACGATCGCTATGTAAATGTGAATGGTCCCAAAAATGTGTCAAAAGTGTCTGAAGTGTCCGCCGCAAAGTCGCAGTCACGAAAAAATCGCAGATCGCCGCCATTACTAGTAAAAAATAAATAAAAATAAAAATGCAATAAATCTATCTCCTATTTTGTAAACGCTATAACTTTTGCGCAAACCAATCAATAAACGCTTATTGCGATTTTTTTTACCAAAAATATGTAGAAGAATACATATCGGCCTAAACTGAGTAAAAAATGTTGTTTTTTTTTCAAAAAAAATGGATATTTATTATAGCAAAAAAGTAAAAAATATTGTGTTTTTTTCAAAATTGTCGCTCTTCTTTTGTTTATGGCGCAAAAAATAAAAAACCGCAGAGGTGATCAAATACCACCAAAAGAAAGCTCTATTTGTGGGGAAAAAAGGACGTCAATTTTGTTTGGGTGCAATGTCGCACGACCACGCAATTGTCAGTTAAAGCGACGACCACGCAATTGTCAGTTAAAGTTCACACAAACTTTAAGTCTGTTCGCAGGTTCTGGTGCGAACCGAACAGGGGGGTGTTCGGCTCATCCCTATTCTTGACCATTCCTCTTTACAGAACTGTTTCAGTTCAACAATATTCTTGGGATGTCTGGTGTGAATCGCTTTCTTGAGGTCATGCCACAACATCTCAATCGGGTTGAGGTCCATGAAATCCAATCTTGTTTAGTGTTTTACGTTTCGTAGATTCGCTAACAGGGATGTTAGCATATGCCAGAGATTTTTGTAAGTCTTTAGCTGACACTCTAGTATTCTTCTTCACCTCATTGAGCAGTCTGCGCTGTGCTCTTGCAGTCATCTTTACAGGACACCCACTCCTAGAGAGAGTAGCAGCAGTGCTGAACTTTTTCCATTTATAGACAATTTGTCTTACTGTGGACTGATAAACAGCAAGGCTTTTGGAGATACTTTTATAACCCTTTCCAGCTTTATGTAAGTCAATAATTCTTAATCGTAGGTCTTCTGAGAGCATCATTCACATCAGGCAATGCTTCTTGTGAAAAGCAAACCCAGAACTGGTGTGTGTTTTTTATAGGGCAGGGCAGCTGTAACCAACACCTCCAATCTCATCTCATTGATTGGACTCCAGTTGGCTGACACCTCACTCCAATTAGCTCTTGGAGATCCCATTAGTCTAGGGCAGGGATCCTCAAACTATGGCCCTCCAGCTGTTGCAGAACTACACATCCCATGAGGCATTGTAAAACTCTGACATTCACAGACACGACTAGGCATGATGGGAAATGTAGTTCCTAAACAACTGGAGGGCCGTAGTTTGAAGACCCCTGGTCTAGGGGTTCACATACTTTGTCCACCTGCACTGTGAATGTTTACATGGTGTGTTCAATAAAAACATGGTAACATTTAATTATTTGTGTGTTATTAGTTTAAGCAGACTGTGATTGTCTATTGTTGTGACTTAGATGAAGATCAGATCACATTTTATGACCATTTGTTTGCAGAAATCCATATCATTCCAAAGGGGTTCACATACTTTTTATTGCAACTGTATTTGGAAATAATGCACACTAGATGTAAACTCCAACAATGAACATCTCTTATTTTCTACTTTTTGGTCTGTTAAATAAACCATTTTGTAAGTGCTTGGTTTTATCTGCTCAATAAGTGCAAAAAAATGTAAGTGATCCTACAGGCTGAAGGAGTTTTACATTCATGCATTCTATGCATAAAGGTAAAAAACCCTCAGTTGCCCCCCCAATTATATTTACCTGAGCCCGATTTCAATCCATCAACATGCATGAGAGCTGATGCTCTCCCGACTCTCTGACTCCTCATTGGCTCGGAGATAGCAGTGTGAGCCATTGACTGCTGCTGCTGTCACTCACAGCAAGAAGTGAGTAGGGAGTAGGGCCGGGCCCCACCCTGTGTATCTTATGGACACATGAAGCAGGGGTCGGGGGTGATTGAATACTCAGCATGGGGGAAGAGTCCGGAGCGCCGATGGGAGACCCAAGAAGAGGAGAGGGCTGCTCTGTGGAAAGTCATTTCACAGAGCAGGTAAGTAAAACATGTTTGTTCATTTTTAAAAATAAAATGTTTACTTTTAGTATCACTTTAATTTTGATCATGTCAGACATGTAAAGATGTCCTGTTTCCTGTGCACACTGTCTAATTAGCCATCCCTGTTCTCATTTAATAACATAATGCCAATAGCAATGTTGTACAAGATCAATCAGATCAATGAAAATATTTCATACTTGGTTTCTTAAGGTTACTGCACTTTTGATGTTACCCAATGTAAAAAGCTTGCATACATGTAAGACTTACCAAACTATAATGAGACTCAGGGACATGCGCCTCATAGTCGGAGTACGGACAAGGTCAAACACTGAGTGTGATGCCCTTATTATCATGATGTCTTTCTGCATCTCAGAGTAAAGTATCTATCGGAAAAACAAGTGCATTGATTATGAAGATTGGCTGAAAGCAATGTCTAGAATGTCTAAGCATACAAGTGGATCAACATTTACCCTTTGATGGTAGATTATCATTCCAAGGTAAGCAGGCTGACTTCTAGACTATAAAGATATCCTATTTTCACAATGACAGAAGCTGACAAGCTGCAATACAGTTTATACTACTGTTATCATTATCATGGTGATTATTATTATTACAGCTACTTATTGTAGAGATAGCTTAGAGCCTGCTCATAAATGGAACTTGATGTTAGACAATCCATTCATGTCCTTGGTCAGGATTCAGTTCCGTAAGTGTCTATTATTCAGATTTTCCTGTTAACTAAAGTACCTACTTTACTTACCTGTACAGTTAATTTTTCACCTTCCTTTTTTTTTCCATTAACAGTGGCAACTTTTCGAAGGTGATTCAAAGCTTTTTCTGGCTCATCCCGGAGAATTAGCCATCGTGCAGATTCTGGTAACCACCTAAATGGAAAACAGGGAGATTGTGGAGGGTAGTATAATACTTTAATTTACTATGAACATTATCTGCCAGTTTTCAATCCGGTAAACATAACAAGTGAGGTCTTACCAGGAATAGATGAAGAAGATACAAAATGGAGCTGAGACAGCAAACTGAAGCAATCTCCAGTCTCTGATCTTGTACGCAATAGCAGACAGAATCAATTGTCCAAAAGAGTATGAGAAACCAAAGAAGTTTCCAGCCAGTGTGCGGCCATCTTTGGGCATCCATTCTAGTACTTGGGGAACAATGAGATGAGTTAGTCTACTCACAGTCCTAGGAGGACATATTTTACATCCCACAATTTAATTGAGCAGTTTTTTTTCAAGAGATGTATAGAAAACTACCATTTAAAATGTTGGTCCACTTAAACTGATATCAGTTTTTGGTAGTTTCTGAAGTTTCTAAAGCTATTGGTGATATATGTATTCCTGGTTCTTTACACATGCAGTGACCATTGTGAGGTGGTTGTCTCATATAAAGGATGGCAAAAGGGGTAATGAAGAATGCAAACGATGGACAAAAACTCCTATGTGAACAGGAACAGAGCTGGGAATTATGGCAGAGAATTACTGGAACAAGCATTCAAAGCATGTTTGCATTTAGCTGGCATAACTACCTGTACCTGTCCTGATATCAGCCTCCTTTAATCCTCTGTAAAGCAGCAGTTGTAATGTGTTTAATAATGTGTTTGGAATTTAGCTTTAATATATATTAAAGCTCTTAGATATTTTTCCCCTGTGTTCCTAAAATGACTTTTTATGCAAGCAGATTGAGCAACTGGTGAATTCATGTGTAGCGTCCTCCTCTAGTTAGTCTGCTAGGTTAAATTTAGTATTTAGCTCTATTGTAGTGAGTGGAGCAGTAATTGATTGTTTTGGTCTGTTAAGGGTTTCCTGAACTTAGAGTTTGATTCCTTCCCCCTTCCTCTGAAAGAAGTTTCCAGAGTATAGGGCAGGGAGATCCAAATGATCAGTGTGAATATTCATCATGCCCTAGTCAATTCCTGGAAGGAGGCAACCAGAAGGTGGCTGGGGAGGTGAAAATGCTTAGGAAGCTTTGCTAGAGTGTTATTTCCTCATCAAGGAGGGTTCCAGTCCTCCTGGGGCTGCTGCCCCTAGCAGAAGAAACATGGGACAAGAGACTGCAGTCTGAACCTGAGAGCCTGGAAAAAGATTGCCAAAGGAATATACTTGCTGGGGGGCACTGTCTTTAAGTCATGGTCTGGCGAAGGATCTTGTTATCTCACTCACTGAGGATTAGGGATGAGCCGAACACCCCCGGGTTCGGTTCGAACCAGAACCTTCGAACGGACCGAAGTTCGCGCAAATTTTCGACCCTATACGTTATAATGGACGCGAACGTTCGAAATCAAAAGTGCTAATTACAACGGCCAATATGCATGTTAATGTCATAAAACAGGTTTGGGGACCCGGGTCCTGCCCCAGGGGACATATATCAATGCAAAAAGAACTTTTAAAAACTAAAGTTTTTTCGGGAGCAGTCATTTTAATGATGCATAAAGTGAAAAAAAAAAAGTGAAATTTTCCTTTAAATATGGTACCTGGGGGGTGTCTAAAGTATGCCTGTGAAGTGGCATGTGTTTCCCGTGTTTAGAACTGTCCTTGCACAAAATGACATTTGTAAAGGAAAAAAAGAAGCCATTTAAAACCACTTGCGGCTTTAGGTTTGTTCTTAAGTAGAATCTGAACAGGTACATTATGAAGTGTAGCTCCATCCCAAAAAAATCTATTTTTAAGCTTTTTGGAGAACATAGGGAGGGGTTATCACCCCTGTAACATTTGCTGTCTTTGCACATCTGTTCAGAACATGTCACCTCACTTTCCGTCCCAATGACAAATGTTTTTGGAAAAGTGGGGTTTTAATTGAAACAAGGATTGGTGATAAAGTATCAGTAGAGAGGAGATACCTTTTTCCCAAATTAAATCTAACAGGATAGAATTTCCCTTCCTAGGGGTAGATTTACTCTCACTTCCTGTTTTCTCTTTCCATTTGCAAGTAGGAGTCGTTTGTAAGTTGGATGTTTGAAAGTAGGGGCCTGGCGTATATACTCTGCAGAAATTTGCCCTATTAGATGTTGGTGTAGCCACAAGACTGGTGGGCACAGGAATGGGCCCTGCTATGAGTTAATAGATCAAGATTTGTAATTGCATGCACCTGTTGAACAGGGCAGAAAAATTGGGGTGGTGGTGGTGGTGGACGGTGTTGCCACAAGACTGTAAGCTCTCACAGTTACTCTTGGTGGGCGCAGGAATGGGCCCTGCTGTGAGTTATTAGATCAAGATTTGTAATTGCAAGCACCTGATGAACAGGGCAGAAAAATTGGGCCTTTGGCGGTGGTGGTGGACGGTGTTGCCACAAGACTGTAGGCCCTCATAGTTACTCTTGGTGGGCGCAGGAATGGGCCCTGCTGTGAGTTATTAGATCAAGATTTGTAATTGCAAGCACCTGATGAACAGGGCAGAAAAATTGGGCCTTTGGCGGTGGTGGTGGACGGTGTTGCCACAAGACTGTAGGCCCTCACAGTTACTCTTGGTGGGCGCAGGAATGGGCCCTGGTGTGAGTTATTAGATCAAGATTTGTAATTGCAAGCACCTGATGAACAGGGCAGAAAAATTGGGCCTTTGGCGTGGTGGTGGACGGTGTTGCCACAAGACTGCAGGCCCTCATAGTTACTCTTGGTGGGCGCAGGAATGGGCCCTGCTGTGAACTATTAGATCAAGATTTGTAATTACCCGCCCCTGTTAAACAGGGGCTGAAAAATTGTGCCTTAGGCACTGGTGCTGGTGCCACAACACTGCAACCCCTCACAGAGACTGTACTTGGAGCACAGCAGTCACACGTGTTGCGAAGCATTTTTTTAAAAAATTGTAAGTACCCGCCCCTGTTAAACAGGGCTGAAAAATTGTGCCTTAGGCACTGGTGCTGGTGCCACAACACTGCAACCCGGCCCTCACAGATACTGTACTTGGAGCACAGCAGTCACACGTGTTGCGAAGCATTTTTTTTAAAAATTGTAAGTACCCGCCCCTGTTAAACAGGGGCTGAAAAATTGTGCCTTAGGCACTGGTGCTGGTGCCACAACACTGCAACCCGGCCCTCACAGATACTGTACTTGGAGCACAGCAGTCACACGTGTTGCGAAGCATTTTTTTAAAAAATTGTAAGTACCCGCCCCTGTTAAACAGGGGCTGAAAAATTGTGCCTTAGGCACTGGTGCTGGTGCCACAACACTGCAACCCGGCCCTCACAGATACTGTACTTGGAGCACAGCAGTCACACGTGTTGCGAAGCATTTTTTTAAAAAATTGTAAGTACCCGCCCCTGTTAAACAGGGGCTGAAAAATTGTGCCTTAGGCACTGGTGCTGGTGCCACAACACTGCAACCCCGGCCCTCACAGATACTGTACTTGGAGCACAGCAGTCACACGTGTTGCGAAGCATTTTTTTAAAAAATTGTAAGTACCCGCCCCTGTTAAACAGGGGCTGAAAAATTGTGCCTTTGGCACTGGTGCTGGTGCTGGTGCCACAACACTGCAACCCCTCACAGAGACTGTACTTGGAGCACAGCAGTCACACGTGTTGCGAAGCATTTTTTTAAAAAATTGGAAGTACACGCCCCTGTTAAACAGGGGCTGAAAAATTGTGCCTTAGGCACTGGTGTGGTGGCATGGATCATTGAGGAGGAGGAAGAGGATAGTCAGTGAACATAAGAGGACAGTCACTCAGCATCAGCATAGGCAGTCTTGAAGGGATGTGACATTAAAAATTATTCGGTTATATCCGCCTCAGGTGCCTGGTAGCTGGTGGTGATCCAAGACTGATTCATTTTGATGAATGTCAGTCGATCAACCGAGGCGGTGGACAGGCGCACCCTATGATCAGTCACAAATCCTCCAGCAGCACTGAATGTGCGTTCGGAAAGAACGCTGGAGGCAGGACAGGCCAGTAGCTCAATTGCATACTGTGCAAGCTCTGGCCAGTGATCCATCCTCAGGACCCAGTAAGCCAGAGGATTTTCGGTGGGAAAGGTGTCCAAGTCTGACCTTGCCCCAAGGTATTCCTGCACCATGTATATCAGACGCTGGCGATGGTTGCTGGAACCGATCATACCTTGGGGCTGCGGACTAAAAAATTGTCTGAACGCATCGGTCAGACGTCCACCTTCCCCACCGCTCCTTCTGCCACTGACCGAAGCCTCAGCAACTCGTCGCCCAGGACCAGGAGTTTGTAGCCTCCCAGTTTCTGGAACGCGTTGCACAGACCTTTCTGCAAGGCCTCCCTGAGATGTCTCATCCTCTGCTCCCTCTGCGACGGCAAGATAAGGTCCGCAACCTTACCCTTGTACCGCGGATCAAGGAGAGTGGCCAGCCAGTAATGGTCCCTCTCCTTGATCCGAAGAACACGAGGATCCTTCCGCAGGCTTTGCAGGATCAGGGAGGCCATGCAGCGTAGGTTAGCTGAGGCATTCGGTCCGGAGTCTTCTGGGTCACTGAGGAT
Source organism: Lithobates sylvaticus (assembly GCA_028564925.1). Lineage (NCBI taxonomy): Eukaryota > Metazoa > Chordata > Amphibia > Anura > Ranidae > Lithobates > Lithobates sylvaticus. The sequence continues at coordinate 103,762,517 of CM053034.1, read as the reverse complement.
GACATGATCGCCAGCCACCTCCTCCCAGCCACGTACAAGTCCACTGGTTTGTTGGGACTGTACATCATCCCTAAAAGACTGCTGCTGCTGATGCTGAGTGCCAGGCTCCACCTCCATGCTCACACAATCCTCCTCCTCCTCCTCCTCCTCATCCTCTTCCTGTGTGATGGGTGGGACAGAAGGAACACTGTCCGGATAAAGGGGGCCTTGAGAGGCAAGGAAGTCCTCCTCTTCCTGCCTCTGTTCTGCCTCAAGTGCCCTGTCCATTATCCCACGCAGCGTATGCTCCAACAGGTGGACAAGAGGGACAGTGTCACTGATGCATGCACTGTCACTGCTCACCATCCTCGTGGCCTCCTCAAATGGTGAGAGGACAGTGCATGCATCCCTGATCATGCTCCACTGACGTGGGGAAAAAAAACCAAGCTCCCCTGACCCTGTCCTGGTGCCGTAGTCGCAAAGGTACTCATTGATGGCCCTCTGCTGCGTGTGCAGTCGCTGCAGCATGGCCAACGTTGAGTTCCACCTGGTGGGCATGTCACATATTAGGCGGTTCTTGGGCAGGTTCAGCTCCTTTTGCAGCTCAGTCAGCCGAGCACTGGCATTATAAGATCGGCGGAAATGCACACAGACTTTCCTGGCCTGCCTCAGGACATCCTGTAAGCCTGGGAACCTGCCCAAGAACCGCTGCACCACCAGGTTGAGGACGTGAGCCATGCAGGGCACATGGGTGAGCTGCCCCTGTCGCAGGGCGGAGAGGAGGTTGGTGCCATTGTCAGAAACGACCATTCCTGGCTTAAGCTGACGTGGCGTCAACCACCTCTCGGCCTGCCCCTGCAGAGCTGCCAGAACCTCTGGCCCAGTGTGGCTCCTGTCCCCCAAACACACCAGCGCAAGCACGGCATGGCATCTTTTTGCCTGCGTACTTGCGTAGCCCCTTGTACGCCTACGGAGCACCGCTGGTTCCAAGGACAGAGCACTGGAGGAAGAAGAAGAGGAGGGGGGGGTGGAGGAGAGAGGTGTGTCACAACCAGTAGCAGTAGTCGCGTTTGGAGGCGTGGTGGCGGAACAACCTCCAACACTACTGCACCTTGTCCTGCATCCCTCCCAGCTGCCAATAGAGTGACCCAATGGGCCGTGAAAGAAAGGTACCGTCCCTGTCCATGCCTGCTGGACCATGAGTCAGCGGTAATATGCACCTTACCGCTGACCGCCCTGTCCAGCGAGGCATGGACATTGCCCTCCACATGCCGGTAGAGAGACGGAATCGCCTTCCGCGAGAAAAAGTGGCGTTTGGGAACCTGCCACTGAGGAACCGCACATTGAACAAACTCACGGAAGGGGGCCGAGTCTACCAACTGAAAAGGCAGCAGTTGAAGTGCTAGCAATTTAGCAAGGCTAGCATTCAACCGCTGGGCATGTGGATGGCTGGGAGTGTACTTCTTTCTACGGTCCAGCAGCTGGGGCAGGGAAATTTGCCTGCTGCAATCGGACGTCGGTGTACTGCAAGTACTTGGTTGTGACACACCGAATTCTACACCTTCAGTCCTCTCAGAGCAGCTTTCAGAGAGGACTGAAGGTGTAGTGGGGATGGAGATCCCAGCTGAGGAGGAGCAAGGAGAGGTCCGCTTAGTTCTTTGGTGTGGGTCTTTTATGTGTGCCTGCCAACGAGCTGCATGGCAGGTCGCCATATGTCTGGTCATGCTTGTCGTGCCCAAGCGGCTGATGTTTTGGCCACGCGAGATACGCTTGAGACAAATATTGCAAATAGCAGTGGTGCGATCTGCTGCACTCGTCTCAAAAAAGGCCCACACCAAAGAACTTTTCTGATAACGTGCAGAGGCAGCGCCCTGCACAGGCGGAGCTCTGCGGTGTTGTACAGTTGCTGTGCTGGCCTCTACCTGGCCTCCAGGGGGCATCCTGCCTCGTTGGACATGTGACGCCGCATCCTCCTCCTCCTCGTCCTCCTCCTCATCCTCTCTCCCTTGAGGCACCCACGTGGAGTCAGTGACCTCATCATCCCCTCCCTCTTCACCACTAGAGCAAACCTGGCAGTAAGCTGCAGCTGGTGGAACAGTACTGCCAGATTCCTCAAGCTGGGTATCGTCATCCGAGCCTTCGAATCGTTGGGCATCCTCCTGGAGCATGTACCCAACACTGTGCTCAAAGAGTTCGGGGGACTCCTCAGGAGGACATGGTGGGTCTAGGGAAGGGTGGCTGATGATGCTCTGTCAGTACCCTGAGCCTGGGTGAGAGAGGATGAGGAGGATGAGGAGGGCTTGGTCATCCATTCTACCAAGCCTTCAGCATGATGCGGCTCCACATGTCCAGCTGCCGAAAACAAAGACGCGCGTGTCCCATGGCCACGTGCTGATGACGATGCACGACCACGTCCACGTCCACGGCCACGTCCACTAGAAACAGAGCCTGCCTGCCCTGTGTTCTTGGCTCTGCACGCTCTGCCTCCCCTTGGCGGTCTTCCAGCCATTGTAGTCGGTAGTCCTGTGGGTGCTGCTGAGAAGAAAATATAGGAGCTCTGTGTGATGCCACTAACACACTAGAAGTCCTATGGGTGCTTCTGCAAAGAAAATAGAGGAGCTCTGTGTGATGCCACTAACACACTAGAAGTCCTGTGGGTGCTGCTGAGAAGAATATATAGGAGCTCTGTGTGATGCCACTAACACACTAGAAGTCCTATGGGTGCTTCTGCAAAGAAAATAGAGGAGCTCTGTGTGATGCCACTAACACACTAGAAGTCCTGTGGGTGCTTCTGCAAAGAAAATAGAGGAGCTCTGTGTGATGCCACTAACACACTAGAAGTCCTGTGGGTGCTTCTGCAAAGAAAATAGAGGAGCTCTGTGTGATGCCACTAACACACTAGAAGTCCTGTGGGTGCTTCTGCAAAGAAAATAGAGGAGCTCTGTGTGATGCCACTAACACACTAGAAGTCCTGTGGGTGCTGCTGAGAAGAATATATAGGAGCTCTGTGTGATGCCACTAACACACTAGAAGTCCTATGGGTGCTTCTGCAAAGAAAATAGAGGAGCTCTGTGTGATGCCACTAACACACTAGAAGTCCTGTGGGTGCTTCTGCAAAGAAAATAGAGGAGCTCTGTGTGATGCCACTAACACACTAGAAGTCCTGTGGGAGCTGCTGAGAAGAATATATAGGAGCTCTGTGTGATGCCACTAACACACTAGAAGTCCTATGGGTGCTTCTGCAAAGAAAATAGAGGAGCTCTGTGTGATGGGACTAACACACTTCAAGTCCTATAGGTGCTTCTGGGAAGAAAATAAAGGTCTGTGTGATGGGACTAACACACTTCAAGTCCTATAGTTGCTTCTGGGAACAAAATATAGCTCTGTGTGTGTGATGGGACTAACACACTTCAAGTCCTATAGGTGCTTCTGGGAACAAAATATAGCTCTGTGTGTGTGATGGGACTAACACACTTCAAGTCCTATAGGTGCTTCTGGGAACAAAATATAGCTCTGTGTGTGTGATGGGACTAACACACTTCAAGTCCTATAGGTTCTTCTGGAACAAAATATAGCTCTGTGTGTGTGATGGGACTAACACACTTCAAGTCCTATAGGTGCTTCTGGGAACAAAATATAGCTCTGTGTGTGTGATGGGACTAACACACTTCAAGTCCTATAGGTGCTTCTGGGAACAAAATATAGCTCTGTGTGTGTGATGGGACTAACACACTTCAAGTCCTATAGGTGCTTCTGGGAACAAAATATAGCTCTGTGTGTGTGATGGGACTAACACACTTCAAGTCCTATAGGTGCTTCTGGGAACAAAATATAGCTCTGTGTGTGTGATGGGACTAACACACTTCAAGTCCTATAGGTTCTTCTGGGAACAAAATATAGCTCTGTGTGTGTGATGGGACTAACACACTTCAAGTCCTATAGGTGCTTCTGGGAACAAAATATAGCTCTGTGTGTGTGATGGGACTAACACACTTCAAGTCCTATAGGTGCTTCTGGGAACAAAATATAGCTCTGTGTGTGTGATGGGACTAACACACTTCAAGTCCTATAGGTGCCTCTGGGAAGAAAATATAGCTCTGTGTGTGTAATGGGACTAACACACTTCAAGTCCTATAGGTGCCTCTGGGAACAAAATATAGCTCTGTGTGTGTGATGGGACTAACACACTTCAAGTCCTATAGGTGCTTCTGGGAAGAAAATATAGCTCTGTGTGTGTGATGGGACTAACACACTTCAAGTCCTATAGGTGCTTCTGGGAACAAAATATAGCTCTGTGTGTGTGATGGGACTAACACACTTCAAGTCCTATAGGTGCTTCTGGGAACAAAATATAGCTCTGTGTGTGTGATGGGACTAACACACTTCAAGTCCTATAGGTGCTTCTGGGAACAAAATATAGCTCTGTGTGTGTGATGGGACTAACACACTTCAAGTCCTATAGGTGCTTCTGGGAAGAAATATAGCTCTGTGTGTGTAATGGGACTAACACACTTCAAGTCCTATAGGTGCTTCTGGGAACAAAATATAGCTCTGTGTGTGTGATGGGACTAACACACTTCAAGTCCTATAGGTGCTTCTGGGAACAAAATATAGCTCTGTGTGTGTGATGGGACTAACACACTTCAAGTCCTATAGGTGCTTCTGGAAGAAAATATAGCTCTGTGTGTGTGATGGGACTAACACACTTCAAGTCCTATAGGTTCTTCTGGGAACAAAATATAGCTCTGTGTGTGTGATGGGACTAACACACTTCAAGTCCTATAGGTGCTTCTGGAACAAAATATAGCTCTGTGTGTGTGATGGGACTAACACACTTCAAGTCCTATAGGTGCTTCTGGGAACAAAATATAGCTCTGTGTGTGTGATGGGACTAACACACTACAAGTCCTATAGGTGCTTCTGGGAACAAAATATAGGAGCTCTGCCTGCCTGCCACGAACACACTACAAGTCCTATAGGTGCTTCTGGGAACAAAATATAGGAGCTCTGCCTGCCTGCCACGAACACACTACAAGTCCTATAGGTGCTTCTGGTAACAAAATATAGGAGCTCTGCCTGCCTGCCACGAACACACTACAAGTCCTATAGGTGCTTCTGGTAACAAAATATAGGAGCTCTGCCTGCCTGCCACGAACACACTACAAGTCCTATAGGTGCTTCTGGTAACAAAATATAGGAGCTCTGCCTGCCTGCCACGAACACACACAAGTCCTATAGGTGCTTCTGGTAACAAAATATAGGAGCTCTGCCTGCCTGCCACGAACACACTACAAGCCCCTCTTTCTCAATCAATCTTTGTAACTGAATCTATCTAACTCAATTTCTGTAAGTGAATCTCTCTACCTAACTAAATCGAGCAGAGTGTCACAGAATCAGCCTGCTCAATCTGCGCCGGAACAGCATGTGACCGGCGCAGACGGCGTGGCGGCCTTTTATAGGGGGGGGCGTGTACTACAGCCCCTGAGCTGTAATTGGCTACAGGCGTCCTGCCTGTAGCCAATTATGGCTCTTCGAGTTTCCGGGGCTGTGATTGGCCAAGCATGCGGGGTCACAGTGCATGCTTGGCCAATCATCAGCCAGCAATGCACTGCGCCGGCCGCGCCGGCCGCAATGCATTGCGGGGCCGCGCGCATCACACGAACGTGATGCGAGCGGCCAAAATAGTTCTGGGCTCGCCGAGCGAGCGAACGCCCGGTGCTCGATGCGAACGTGGGTTCGCATCGAGCACCGGGCCCATCCCTACTGAGGATCTACCTGTGGATGCTGGGTGGCACACAGCTCTTGAGACACTGTGACAAGTGTGACCTTGCTGTGGACTACTAGTTGTTTAAGTGCCAGAAGGGAACTAAGTGCCAGAGGTTGCTATATGGACTGCTGCTGTAGGGTTGTAGATATACTGGCCATTCCCTGTTACCTTCAGAAAAGCCGCTATTGGAAGTATTAGAAAGAAGATTTTTCCTGATATTGTTGCTACTGATCAGTTTGGAGTATCTTGTGACCCTAAACCCATCCCCCGTTGCAGTGCTTCAGCAATAAATACTGAAAAGTCATCCCCTAGACTGAGCCTGCATTGTCGGTGTGTGTGTGTGACTGAGCTTGCATGACTGGCAGCCTCTGTACTGTTATGGGAGACCTGGGTACATATTTAGCGTTGGGTAAGTGATACACGTGTATGCTGAAAGACATCCAAGCCTGTTGGACATTTTTACTTAACACATCTTTATAAACCATATTAAACTACCATAGGTGTAATGTGTGATAAGTGCATGCACTTACTTAAAGAGATGCTATTGACAGAGATAGCAGAGGAAGCCACACCACATAGGAAACGGAATGCACAGTAGGCATCGAAGGTTGGCAGAAATGCAGCACAAGTGCCAGCTACACCCATTTGCAAGTATGACCACGTCAGGATCTCCATTCGGCCTACCCTAGGAATAAAGAAATACATTATCATGGCAAAACCTTGATTAGTACATAAAAATAGGATTATGTGTAAAATAAATAGACAGCTCTGTCACCAAGAGTTATTAATATCTGGTGACAGTCACTCTTTAATCAAGGACTTGGCACCATCAGATATGGAAATTTCTCCCATCATTTACAAATGTGTGTTCTCCCTTTTCCAGTTCAGGATATTCAAAGTGATTATTTCCTTTCTGGCCTGTGTGAACTGTTTCAGTATACAGAGAGGGCATTATTATGTCTTGTCTATACAGCATCTGCTTTTACAAGAATTGATTAAAAGTTTACTTCATAAGGGTATAGTATCACCTTTAGCTAAACTACAGGTTGATTTTAATATTTTGCTACTGAGCAATTTAAGCATCTCATCTGTAGTACACCAATATCAAGATACATGCATAATCCAGTCAGTGAATAATCTTTCTAATATAAAACCTTTCTACAATTATGCATGTTTGTATTAAGCAAACATGCAGGCTTATTCCTATTAAGAGTGGAGAGGGAGCACTGTAGAAACAAACCTATCGTTCAGGGATACAATAACAATACTCTCTGGCTGAGAAAGAGCCACCTTGCTCAATTGTCTTTTGCCCAAAAGATAGCCCTGCAGGGGATGTTAATAAAGGCCTACAACATTATGAATGTTCCCCAATCCAACCCTAATTGGCTAGAGCTGAAATTTTTTTGAATGTGTGGTGGTATGGTTACCACACACTAATGTGCATTGCATTAAAGAAGCTCATTCATTTTGAATGGGGTGCCAATGTACAACACAGCTAAACCTGGACATGGCCGTTGCTAGCGACAGGCATCCTGGGCATATGCCCAACATCCAGCCGCAATCCTGGGTCTCAAGCCTGAGATTGGCCAACATTTTTTTTTGTTTTCTTCATGGCACTGCAATTTCGGTGGCATTGGCACTACAGTGCAACTTCTGCCAGCCAGGCAGCTGCAGTTCTATGGACACATTGATGTGGAAGGAGGCAGTCTGTACTGGGAGATAATTCTGTACTGGAAAGGGGCTGGGTGGGGGTCTGTTCTGAGGGGGTGGTCTGTACGAGGGAAGTCTGTACTGAGGGGGGGTCCTAGGAGTGGGGGTCCTTGCTGGAGGGGAAGTTTAAAGCTCTGGGGGGGGGGGGGGTAATCTGTCCTGAGGGGAAATTGGAGCTGTTGGAGGACACTCTCCTGACCCATGCACTCTGTGCATTATGTACTCCTGACTCCTACATTCAATATGTATGCCTGACCCCTGAACTCTGTGTGTTACACACATGTAAACCATGTACTCTGTGCATCATGTACTCCTGGCCCCTGCACTCTGTGCAATTCGGTTGTACTCTGTACATTGGCCTGTGTTTGACACTCTCCTGACCCCTGCACTCTGTTTGTTACGCATGCCTAAGCCCTGCACTTTTTGTGTTATTTAATCCTGAGCCCTGCACTCTGTATGGTATGCACTCCTGGCCTGACCTCTGCACCCTGCAAGTTACACACTCTGTTAACACGCCTGTTAACTCAATGCTATAGGCACTCCTGAGACTTGTACTCTGCATTACATACTCCTGACCCCAGCTTCTGTGCATTACATACTTCTGATCCCTGCTCTCTGTGCGTTATGCACTCCAAACTCCTGCATGCTGTGCATTTTACTTTCACCTGAACTTTGTATGCACTTCTGACCCCTGCACCCGATTTCTTACATATAGGAATTATGTTGTACATTTCATACTCCTGACCACTGCACTCTGTATGCTGTGTTTTATATGACTCCCGAACACTGCATACAATTTATTCCTGAAAGTGGATCTAATGGCAGAAGGTTTATTTACCTTAATAAATAAAACCTTCTGTATGCAGCCCAGGCTCCTGTTGCTGCCAATTACAGCCAGTGAGGAGGGAGTGGGGTTAGGGCCGATCCCCACTCTGTGTGTCAATGGAACAAGTCGATTGCTATGGGGGGCACTCCTGGGGGGGGGGGAGCCACGACTGCCGGCGGGGGACCCGAGAAGAGGATCAGGTTTGCTCTGTGCAAATCCATTGCAGAGAGCAGGTAAGTATAACATGTTTGTTATTTTGTTTTTTAAATTACACTTTTAAAATCACTCAGTTCTTTTTTAAGATTTTTTTCAGGTTTAATTTAACTATGCCCCTTTAACCTCTCTCACTGTGTAATTTGGTTACACTTACCCGTTCTTTTCATCTGGTGCATTTGGGTGACAAGAAAACATTGCAACTCTGATTCCACTTTACTATGCGTTGCGGCAGTGAACGAATTACCATGAGTTACCGCAACACTAAGGTGTGAAGCCAGCATTAGACTTTACATGAGTCATACTGTTTTTGTAAATAATTGCGTAGTACATAGCAGGACTACTCATGCAATATGTAGGTACAATTGTCTTTATCTGAACTTCTTTCCATAATCCAGTGTACAGTTAGCAAGTGGTCAGGACAGATACATAAAGCTCCTTAAAATAAAATTTCAATTATGCCTAAAATAATACAGGGCACAATTTCATTCTAGGCATAATTTAAATGTAACTTGAATTACTATCCTCCATTGAACTTTTGGTTAAACTATTTGTTATAGTGTTCAAAGGCTGATATGAAAATTATATCACACCAGTGACAAAATATTTTTCATTTTCTTTAATATCAGAGTCTACAGAACTCAAGTAATTGATTTAACACGATTGAGCTTGGTTATAGAACAAGAAGATTTGTGGCACTATAACCACACAGTCTACATGAGCATGCAGTGTCATACTTGTTATCATGCAACATTACTTACTTACTTGTCAGCAAGGCTGCCAAAGACTAGAGCTCCCAGAAGCACGCCTGTCATGTAGATGGAACGTGCTATCTGTTTCAGCGAGCTATGGTTACAAACTAGATTCCACTGTAAGAAAAAAAGGTATTTTAGAGAATTTTCTCTTTATAGCAAAATAATGTACTTCCGCCACATATTGTGAAATGTGAGAGTTGGAAGTTGGCACTTGTTTCTCAAAAATACCTTGAAAAATAAAAGTTTTACAAAGTTCATTATAATGTTATACAATCAGTAGTCTCAAGTATTTTAACAGGAACTAAACAGAAAAAAAAATGTATTGGTGCATTGAACTGCTATTATTTTGAATGGCATCCCACTAACTGTAACAGTAGTGGGAAACAGTAGTGAGCAATGTGCCAACACTGCAGTGCACCAATAACCTACATACTGCATTGTGGTGCGCTGTATTAAAAAAGGGTCTGGTCCAGTGTTTGGGCTGTTACCATGCTGTTCATCATAACTGCAGTACATTTTTATTATATTTGTTGATTATTTATATATATATATATTTTATATATATTATTATTTCCTGCGATAAGTGGTGATTATGGTTTTCACCAACATACTGTATACTTATGCATATTATACCATTACTTATACTCTAATCTGTTCACATTGTTTATTTTTCCTACACAGTAATCATAATTCATCTACTATCCCATTTGCAGCAAGGCACCCTTGTTCTTTTAAAATCACAAATTTCTTTCAGATTTAACTACCGGTAATCCTCTAGATTTATTCCAATTAGTCACACTTATACTGTACAGAATTAAATAAATTGGAGTATTTACCTCTTTACTCTTCCTCCTTACATTGAATCAGAGTCAGATAACAGTGTGTTAGATTGATGGCTATTTGCTGTATTTCTCTGGGCTACAATGAAAAACATGTACCAGCATCCCTTGACTTTTATTGCTAATACCTACCATACCACATAAAATACATCATTGTCCTCGTACATAATTCTTACACAATATCACATAATTTAACTTTAATGGAAAGCAAAGGGGTAGAAAACCTAGAAACCCCATTAGGGCCCAAAGACCTGATTGAAGATATTATTTATTGCTGCAAATTAAGTGTCTTCATGATGTGTTTACTGGCTATAGGACATTTTTATGGTCTTAAATGTTGTTATACCATGTGAAATATTTGTATTCAAAGGTTTTATTAAAAATGAGTGTCGTAGGCATTTTCACATTTGAAATTAGGGCACAGAGAGCTTAGTCATTCTCTGCCTCATATATTGAAATTCAGTTGTATCCTTAAATCTTTAACCCTTGTAAGAGCCGGGTCAATCCAATTTATTGAGCCTCATGGTGATTTCTACCTCTGCTACCCTACTGCCTTAAAAAGAGATAGAGAAGAGATAGACTATAGAATTGTGGGCATCATCATTATCCTCTTTTACTGCTTCTACTGTATGGGTTGTACCACAAGCAAGCTAAATAAGTCAGTTTACACTTCCTTTGCTATGTCAAATTCTGCCCTAAGATTCCTCCTCTTAAAATACAGATTGACATTTTTTAAGAAGCATATCTTAAATGCAAGCTGCTTATGAGCAATGTGCGGGCTACAAAACAGGTTTCATACCTCAGTAACAATTGTAGAGGAAAAGACACTACTGTCATAGGTCCATCCATCCTTGCAAAATTCAGTGCCCTTTTCTTTCCACTGATGTGCTGTGGCGTTCAGCAGAAATCCTTCGACAATTTGGTATCGGGCACACCTCTGTGGCTTTTTGTTCTTGTCCAGTGGGATGTACAACTTGAAAAGCCGCGTCTCATCATGGCTGTTCATGACTCTGGCAGAGGGAAGTTTGCAGTAGTGATCAGGCACAGCTCCAGTGAAGTTCTGTAGAAGGTTATGGCACGATAACAAGGCCACAGGTACCAAAAGAAGAATAATATGCAATATTTGAAAACACCCAACTCCACCAATAGATACCAGGATATCATTAAAAGCCATGGGAATGATTTCATTCAAAGCTTTTTACAATGTACAATGGTATGAAATATGTAGGTCCTTTTCAACTGAGCTGTATACAGATGTGGATGAGGAGCTGTGTAATTTGAAATGATGCTTGTGAAATTACTTTTATCATATACGTTCTTCCTATCCATCACCCCCCCCCCCCCCCCATGCATACACACACCTCCTCGCATCATGTTCTGCACATTTTTTTTTTTTTTTTATACCTATCTATGAAATATCAACTTGCAGCTTTGGCCACTCTCCATGTTACAATTCTGAGAATGTCACTCTTCCTTTCTATAAAACACATTGTCCCAGAGCATGATGAAATGACAGCTCTTGAAACCAAGGAACAAAGAGTTAAGTCAAAATGTTACTGGCTGTTTTACAAAAGGAAGAATGTAGATGTCATTATAAAACTGCCAAAACTAAGAATCTAGTGGATGACTGGTTTTCTGGCGCTTGAATATTAACTCTACATCGTCAAGTGCAGAAAAGAACAAAGTGAAGGTTTTCCCCAAATGGTTTATGTAGAAGGTTTATAGGGCTCCAGGGGCATTTTAAAATGTATCTAACACCAAAAAGTTTTGCACTAGGACAGAACTAAATGGTAAATACAACAGTTGACTCTGGAACAGGAATAGAGGGTACATTTTCCAATGGGGATACCTGTTCGGTGACAACTGTCTAAAAGGGAATTTCTGCTCCAAAAAAGAATACTCCTCAGCTTCAGATATGATGCACCACAGACCAACCATGCCCTACATTGCAATTGCATCTGTCATACTAACCAGAGGTGCCTGGAGCAGAATGTAAGAGTATCTACCTATAACACCCCTTGCTTGGTATTGTGGTCAAGTCCCCCAGCCATGATGGTAACCAGACTCTGACCACTCCACTCTGGTATTGTCACCAGATCATACTGTGTCCGCACATTACACACACTAGTACCAGAAGTCACACTAAGTGGGGGAGATGAGGGGGGGTCCTGTCAGGTAGGCAGAGGGGCTCATAATTTCTAAACTCAGTCCTGGTTAACCACTTCAGCCCCAGAATATTTGCCTGCTTAACCACTTTCAGACCGGACCATTATGCAGCCTAAAGACCAGAGGACTTTTTACAATTTCGCACTGCACTGGTTTAACTGGTAATTACGCGGTCATGCAATGTTGTACCCAAACGAAATTTGCGTCCTTTTCTTCCCACAAATAGAGCTTTCTTTTGATGGTATTTGATTGCCTCTGCGATTTTTATTTTTTGCGCTATAAACGGAAAAAGACCGAAAATTTTGAAAAAAAATGATATTTTCTACTTTTTGTTATAAGAAAAATCCAATAAACTCAATTTTAGTCATACTTTTAAGCCAAAATGTATTCAGCCACATGTATTTTGTAAAAAAAAATGTCAATAAGCGTATATTTATTGGTTTGCGCAAAAGTTATAGCGTCTACAAACTAGGGTACATTTTCTGGAATTTACGCAGCTTTTAGTTTACGACTGCCTATCTCATTTCCTGAGGTGCTAAAATGGCAGGGAAGTACAAAACCCCCCAAATGACCCCATTTTGGAAAGTAGACACCCTAAGGAAATTGCTAAGAGGCATTTTGAGCCCATTGAATATTTTATTTTTTTGTCCCAAGTGATTGAATAATGACAAAAAAAAAAAAAAAAAAAAAATGTTTACAAAAAGTTGTCACTAAATGATATATTTCTCACACATGCCATGGGCATATGTGGAATTACACCCCAAAATATATTCTGCTGCTTCTTCTGAGTACGGGGATACCACATGTGTGGGACTTTTTGGGAGCCTATCCATGTACGGGACCCCGAAAGCCAAGCACCGCCTTCAGGATTTCCAAGGGTGTAAATTTTTGATTTCACTCCTCACTACCTATCACTACCTATCACAGTTTTGAAGGCCATAAAATGCCAAGATGGCACAAAACCCCCCCAAATGACCCCATTTTGGAAAGTAGAAACCCCAAGCTATTTGCTGAGTGGCATGTTGAGTCCATGGAATATTTTATATTTTGCCACAAGTAGCGGGAAAAATTACAAACTTTTTTTTTTTTTTTGCCCAAAGTTGTCACTAAATGATATATTTCTCACACATGCCATGGGCATATGTGGAATTACACCCCAAAATAAATTCTGCTGCTTCTTCTGAGTACGGGGATACCACATGTGTGGGACTTTTTGGGAGCCTATCCGTGTACGGGACCCCGAAAACCAAGCACCGCCTTCGGGATTTCTAAGGGTGTAAATTTTTGATTTCACTCCTCACTACCTATCACTACCTATCACAGTTTTGAAGGCCATAAAATGCCAAGATGGCACAAAACCCCCCCAAATGACCCCATTTTGGAAAGTAGACACCCCAAGCTATTTGCTGAGTGGCATGTTGAGTCCATGGAATATTTTATATTTTGCCACAAGTAGCGGGAAAAATGACAAACTTTTTTTTTTTTTTTTTTTTTTTTTGCCCAAAGTTGTCACTAAATGATATATTTCTCACACATGCCATGGGCATATGTGGAATTACACCCCAAAATAAATTCTGCTGCTACTTCTGAGTATGGGGATACCACATGTGTGGGACTTTTTGGGAGCCTATCTGTGTACGGGACCCCGAAAACCAAGCACCGCCTTCAGGATTTCCAAGGGCGTAAATTTTTGATTTCACTCCTCACTACCTATCACTACCTATCACAGTTTTGAAGGCCATAAAATGCCAAGATGGCACAAAACCCCCCCAAATGACCCCATTTTGGAAAGTAGACACCCCAAGCTATTTGCTGAGAGGCATGTTGAGTCCATGGAATATTTTATATTTTGCCACAAGGCGCGGGAAAAATTACAAACTTTTTTTTTTTTTTTTTTTTTTTTTTGCCCAAAGTTGTCACTAAATTATATATTGCTCACACATGCCATGGGCATATGTGGAATTACACCCCAAAATATATTCTGCTGCTTCTCCTGAGTATGGGGATACTACATGTGTGGGAATTTTTGGGAGCCTATCCGTGTACGGGACCCCGAAAACCAAGCACCGCCTTCAGGATTTCTAAGGGCGTAAATTTTTGATTTCACTCCTCACTACCTATCACAGTTTTGAAGGCCATAAAATGCCCAGATGGCACAAAACCCCCCCAAATGACCCCATTTTGGAAAGTAGACACCCCAAGCTATTTTATGAGAGGCATGGTGAGTATTTTGCAGCTCTCATTTTTTTTTGAAAATGAAGAAAGAAAAGAAAAAAAAAAATTTTTTTTTTCTTTTTTCAATTTTCAAAACTTTGTGACAAAAAGCGAGATCTGCAAAATACTCACCATACCTCTCAGCAAATAGCTTGGGGTGTCTACTTTCCAAAATGGGGTCATTTGGGGGTATTTTGTGCCATCTGGGCATTCCATGGCCTCTGAAACTGTGATAGGCAGTGAGGAGTGAATTCACAAATTCACACCCTTAGAAATCCTGAAGGTGGTGCTTGGTTTTTGGGGCCCCGTACGTGGCTAGGCTCCCAAAAAGTCCCACACATGTGGTATCCCCGTACTCAGGAGAAGCAGCAGAATGTATTTTGGGGTGTAATTCCACATATGCCCATGACATGTTTGAGCAATATATCATTTAGTGACAACTTTGTGCAAAAAAAAAATAAAAAAATAATAATAATTATTATTTTTCCCGCAACTTGTGTCAAAATATAAAATATTCCATGGACTCGACATGCCTCTCAGCAAAAAGCTTGGGGTGTCTACTTTCCGAAATGGGGTCATTTGGGGGGGTTTTGAACTGTCCTGGAATTTTATGCACAACATTTAGACGCTTATGTCACACATTACCCACTCTTCTAACCACTTGAAGACAAAGCCCTTTCTGACACTTTTTGTTTACATGAGAAAATAATTTTTTTTTGCAAGAAAATTACGTTGAACCCCCAAACAATATATATTTTTTTTTAAAGCAAAGGCCCTACAGATTAAAATGGTGGGTGTTTCATTTTTTTTTTTCACTCAGTATTTGCGCAGCGATTTTTCAAACGCATTTTTTTGGGAAAAAACACACTTTTTTAAATTTTAATGCACTAAAACACACTATCTTGCCCAAATATTTGATGAAATAAAAGATTAGATCTTAGGCCAAGTACATAGATACCAAACACGACATGCTTTAAAATTGCGCAGAAACGTGCAGCGGTGACAAACTACATACATTTTTAAAAGCATTTAAACGCCTTTACAGGTTACCACTTTAGATTTACGGAGGAGGTCTACTGCTAAAATTACTGCCCTCGATCTGACCTTCGCAGTGATACCTCACATGCATGGTGCAATTGCTGTTTACATATGACGCCAGACCGACGCTTGCGTTCGCCTTTGCGCGAGAGCAGGGGGGGACAGGGGTGCTTTTTTTTTTTTTTTTTTTTATTATTATTGATTTTGCTTTTTTATTTTATTTTTCAACTGTTCCTTTCATTTATATATATTTTTTATCATTTTTATTGCTATCTCAGGGAATGTAAATATCCCCTATGATAGCAATAGGTAGTGACAGGTACTCTTTTTTGAAAAAATTGGGGTCCATTAGACCCTAGATCTGTCGTCTGCCCTCAAAGCATCTGACCACACCAAGATCGGTGTGATAAAATACTTTCCCAATTTCCCAATGGCGCTGATTATATCCGGCGAAATATAAGTCATGAAATGCTCGTAGCTTCCGGTTTCTTAGGCCATAGAGATGATTGGAGCCATTCTGGTCTCTGATCAGCTCTATGGTCAGCTGGCGGAACCACCGGCTGCATTCTCAGGTTTCCTGTTGGGACAGGAGAGCCAGAGAAAACCATGGAAGACGGTGGGAGGGGGGGGGCATTCCCTCCCACTGCTTGTAAAAGCAGTCTAGAGACTAATTAGCCACTAGGATTGCTTTTACATGAAAGCCGACCGCTGGCTGAAAAGAATGATACCAAGATAATGCCTAATCCTGCCGGCATCATTCTGGTATAACCACTCAAAGTCCAGCAACATACCAGTACGTTGCTGGCCCTTGTTTGGCATATATTGTAATCTTTTTTTTCATGCAGCCTGTGGGCTGAACGAAAAAAAAAGATTGATCGGTGGGTATGCCCACCATTAGAACCTCCCTTCATCCACCCACTTCTAATGATGGGCATACATGCACCATTTTGTTTTTAACTGTGGTGGTGAAATCACCTCCAACAGCGCTGGAGTCACGGATTTATGTATCGTGGGAGCAAGCGCTGTTGCTGCCAAGATAAATAAATCCGCGCTGCAGCTGAATGGCGTACCTGCTAAGCAAATTATGGTTAACAATAAAACAAAGTAACATTACAGTATAACAGTAAGATTTACCATACCTGCAAAGCAAATACCAAAAAAAACATAGTAAAAAATAAAACATTTTTTAATGCAACCTGTGCCTAAAATATATATATGCCGAAGCATGGGGGCATCCTCCCGCAAAAAAGTTATGCCGCGTACACACGGTCGGAATTTTCCACGGGCAAGCCTCCGTCGGAATTTCAACCGTATGTAGGCGGCATTAGGAGCAAATCGCTCCTCCGCCCTCTGCTGCCCCCATGCTTCGGCATATATGCTCTTTTTTTTTTAACTGTGGTGGTGAAATCACCTCCTACAGCGTTGGAGTCACGGCTTTATGTATCGTGGGAGCAAACGCTGTTGCTGTCAAGATAGATAAATCCGCGCTGCAACTGAATGGCGTACCTGAAAACAAAAAAAAAAATGGTTAACAATAAAACATTGCAGAATAGAATACAGTAAAAAGGAGAACAATAGAGAGAGAATAGAGAGAAAGAGAACAATAAAACAACTATTTTTGTTTTTTTTATTTTATATTTTTTTTGTTTTATTTTTTACTTTTTTTTTTTAAACTTTTGTTTGTAACTGTAACAGTTCTAACGGAACTGTTGTAACGGTTCCATCGGTTTTGGTCTCAAAATGCGATGGCATTCTTGAGAACGTGTGCCTAGTCTGTGCAATGCTGTACCCTACGCTAATACTCAACTAGTGTATGGTAGCGTTCAAAACATTCACCGATGCAAAGACCAGGATTGTCAGGACAGCGGGGACAATAATAGCGGGTGTCACGCCTAAATCCGCGCTTTCTGCAGACACGACATTTTCTTTGGGGGGCTTGTTGGGTAGGGGTACTCGGGAGGACATAAATAAAATGCCGCTCATGCAGCCGGCTAACTGCATTTGGTTGGGGAATGTGAGGCGGAGCACCGTCTGGAAACAGAAGGGCTCCGATGATCTCTTCCTGGAATTTAAGGAAGGATCCAGTACGTCCTGAAGCTCCGTATAGCACATGAGCGTTCAGCAAAGCCAATTGGAAAAGGTAAATAGACACTTTTTTGTACCAGCGTCTAGCCTTACGGGCAACTAGGTACGGCGCCAACAACTGGTCGTTGAGGTCCACCCCTCCCATGTTTTGGTTGTACTCGTGGACACAGAGGGGTTTCGTCACAACACCAGCCGCCGTAGTAATTTGGACCGTCGTGTCTGCATGAAGGGAGGTAAGAACGAAAACATTCTTATTATCCCTCCACTTCATAGCGAGCAAGTTATTACACTTCAAGCAGGCTCTCTCCCCCAGCCTAAGACGGGACTCTACAAGCCGCTGGGGAAAGCCCCGGCGATTAGGTCGCACGGTGCCACATGCTCCAATCTGATGATCAAACAAATGACTAAACAGTGGCACGCTCGTGTAATAATTATCCACGTACAAGTGGTACCCCTTTCCGAATAAGGGTGACACCAAGTCCCACACAATCTTGCCAGCGCTCCCTATGTAGTCAGGGCAGTTTGTCGGCTCTATGTGGCTATCTTTGCCCTCATAAACCATAAATTTACATGTATAGCCTGTGGCCCTGTCACAGAGCTTATACATCTTGACCCCGTATCTGGCACGCTTGCTGGGAAGGTATTGTTTGAATGACAAGCGGCCAGTAAACTTAATCAGGGACTCGTCAACGCAGACAACTTGATGGGGAGTAAACAAGTCTGCAAAACGTTGGTTGAAATGGTTTATGAGGGGCCGAATTTTATAGAGCCGATCGTATGCAGGGTCTCCATGAGGACGACAGAGTTCATTGTCGTTGAAGTGCATGAACCGCAAAATCTGTTCGTATCGTGCCCTGGACATGGAGGCAGAGAACACGGGCATATGGTACATTGGCTCAGTGGACCAATATGAACGCAACGTACCCATTTTAACTATGCCCATGATGAGGGAAAGGCCCAGAAAGATCTTAAATTCGGGGACCGTAATTGGTCTCCAATCTCTGGCAAGGGTGGACAACTGGGGATTAGCAGCGATGTGTTGACCAGCGTACAAATTGGTTTGGTCCACAATAGATCTATAGAGATCTTCGGTGAAAAACAGCGAAAAAAAATCAAGTGACGTAAAATCAGCTGTTTCCACCTGAATACCGGGTTGGCCAGTGAATGGGGGAAGTACGGGTTCTGCAGAAGTGGTGGGCACCCAATCAGGATTGGCAAATTCTGCAGGAAGGGCACTATGGGCACGACGGGCCTGTCTTTGACGTCTTCTTGGTGGCAGCGGGACACTACTTGTGCTTGCCACCTCGCCAGCTGAAACTGCACTTATGGGACTCGCCACGTCACCACGTGATACTGCAGTGCTGGTTTGACTACGTCCAGGGTGTACTAGGCCGCTGGTGCTTGCCTGTTCACCAGAAGGAATAGCGGCTCTAGTACGTCTCTGCCTCCTACGAGCGACCTGCGGTTCCTGCACCTCAACAACAGAAGAAGGAGTTTGGGGTCTGGTACGCCTGACCTTAGCAGGGACCACAACTCCGCCGTCAGAGCTATCTGTCATGGAGCCGCTGTCGTCTACTGGGTCGTATTCTGAGCCTGATTCTGACAGATGAGTGACCTCCTCTTCACTATCTGTCATGCTCAGAAACAAGTAGGCCTGTTCACTAGTGTACGTTTGACTTGCCATTTTGGGCTCTAAATTTAGTAGTACACTAGTGAGACTCACAGGAAAAAAAAAAGCTCCTGACTATTAGCGACTGAATCAAAACGCTACCAAAAAACTGTAAGCGATCGCAGGGATCAGGCCTGACTCTGCGAACGCTGCAGTTATGTGTGCTTAGTGTTTTGTAAGTGACAGTGATCGATCGATACTGCACTTGGGTGGGCTGGGCGGAGGGGGAAAACGCAGGTGCTAGCAGGTATCTGGGCTGATCCCGCTAACAATGCGTTTTGGGAACCCTAAACAGCTGGGGACGCTAGTATAGATCTGATCAGATCAGATATCGATCTGTTCAGATTCTATACCACTAAGGGAGGTGTATGCTGCGTGCGTGGGTGTTTGCGGTACTGGCACTAACCCGACGCTGCCTGGGGCGACGCAGACCCTATTTGACTCTAAAACCTTACTTATATCACCCGCCGGGCGATCAGGGGGTTAAACCTTTATTAGGTAATAAACGGCGGGTGCCCTGAAACTATAAAAAATAAACTAACTGACCAGCGTCACCCGTAACAGTTATATGGTGATCACTGGTGAAAGGGTTAACTAGGGGGCACTCAGGGGGTTAAAAACTTTAGTAGGTAGTATATGGGG
This sequence comes from Lithobates sylvaticus, assembly GCA_028564925.1. Lineage (NCBI taxonomy): Eukaryota > Metazoa > Chordata > Amphibia > Anura > Ranidae > Lithobates > Lithobates sylvaticus. The sequence goes on along the minus strand of CM053034.1, from coordinate 103,742,614 downwards.
GGTCCCTGACCCTATAAAACGCTGCGGCAAACCTAAATACCTACCTCCCTAACTAGCGTCAACTGTGACACTAATACAGCGATCAAAAAAAAACGATCGCTTAGTGACACTGGTGACGGGGGGTGATCACGGGGTTAAACCTTTATTAGGGGGGGTTCCTAGACCTAAAGGGGGCTAAATCTAACTGCCCTAACAGTTATTAGGGTCACAATGCACCAATGCAGTTAACAGTAAAAAAAAAAAAAAAAAAAAACTGCTTTGGTGTCACTGTGACAGGGGGTGCAGGGGGGCAATCGGGGGGGCTGGGGTGTGAAATGTGTGCCTAGAATGTTCTACTGTTAGTGTAGTGTAGTGTAGTGTAGGTGTTGTGCAACTCACGTGTCTTCTCTCCTCGGCGTCGGTTCGAAAAGACCGCCACGAGGAGAGATGACCTCACTTCCCCTGGCTCTGTACACAATACAGAGCCAGGGGAAGCATTCCATTGGCTGGGAGCGATCGCGAGGGGGGGGGCACGAATGAGTGCCCCCCCCCTCATCTCCGATCCCTCCCCCAATGTCCCGGACAATTTACAGACACGGGGGCAGGCCCGATCGGCCCCCCACCCGCGTCTGTTAGGGATGACATCACTTCCTCTAGCCCTGTTTACATGACGGGGCTAGAGGAAGTGTTTCATTGGCTGGGAGCGATCGCGAGGGGGGGGGCCACGAATGAGTGGCCTCCCCCCTCATCTCCGATCGCTCCCCCAACGATGCCGACCGCCGCAGGCACCGGGGGGGGGCCCGATCGGGCCCCCCACCCGCAGACAGGTAGGGACGTATATATACGCCCTCCTGCCTGTACGTGCCATTCTGTCGACGTATATCGTCGTGCGGCGGTCGGCAAGTGGTTAATGACCGGGCCATTTTTTGCTTTACGGCACTGTGTCATTTTAACTGACAATTGCGTGGTCGTGCAACGCTGTACCCAAACAAATTTGACGTCCTTTTTTTCCCACAATTATAGCTTTTTTGGTGGTATTTGATCACCTCTGCGGTTTTAATTTTTTGCGCTATAGACAAAAAAAGAGCGACCATTTTGAAAAAAACACAATATTTTGTACTTTTTGCTATAATAAATATCACCATTTTTTTTGAAAAAAAAAGCTATTTTTTTCCTCAGTTTAGGCCGATATGTATTCTTTTACATATTTTTGGTAATAAAAATAAAAAATCACAATAAGCGTATATATTGATGGGTTTGCGCAAAAGCTATAGCATCTACAAACTATGGGAAAGATTTGTGGCATTTTTATAATTTTTTTTTTTTACTAGTAATGGCGGTGATATTCAATTTTTAATCAGGGCTGCGACATTATGGCGGACAGATCGGACACTTTTGACACATTTTTGGGACCATTGACATTTATACAGCGATCAGTGCTATAAAAATGCACTGATTACTGTGTAAATGTCACTGGCAGGAAAGGGGTTAACACTAGGGGGCGATCAAGGGGTTAACTGTGTTCCCTCAGTGTGTTCTATTTGTAGGGGGGTGGGAGCGACTAGAGGAGATGACAGATCGCTGTTCCTAGCTAGTAGGTACACACGATCTGTGTCTCCTCTCCTCACAGAACAGGGATTTGTGTTTACACACACACACGTCCCTGTTCTATCCTGTTCTATCCCAGCTTAAAGGGGCAACATACAGCTACGACGGCTTGCGGGAACGTGCCGACCTGCCGCAGTCGGCGGCTGGTAGTCAATTGGTTAAAGTGCGAGAAAAAAAAATTATTTAAGAACTTCTGAGAAACATACTTTTTACATAGCATTGCCACAGACATAACCAAAGCCAGAGGGCAAGCATTATGATGATAGCTGGCAAACAGGTATTTTCTGAAGAAGGTCAACATGGCAGCACCTGTATTTCTCTCAGACCAGGTTTTCTTTATAAGTAAAAATACTAAGCCATGTTTTATCTACTTACTCGTTGCCTAAGGCTGGCCATACATGGTTATATTTTTTCAATCAGACGGAAGGCTGATTGAAAAAAAAATAATTGATTCCCCTATCCCAGTGAACCTTGGCACCCCAAATGTTTTGGAACTACATTTCCCATGATGCTCAACTACACTGCAGTGCATGAGCATCATGGGAAATGTAGTTCCAAAACATCTGTGGTGCCAAGGTTCGCCATCACTGCCCTATCCAAACAAACAAGGTAGATGGAGAAATCCTCCCCACTGTGCTATCGTATCCTGATAGCGGGACTCATCCGCTGTAAAAATACACTGATCAGCGGGGGTAACCGCTGATTGACAAAAGTTTTCCAACATTCCCATTTAACAGATTTTGATCATTATATTGACTTCTGTTGAGTGGGAAGACCCTTGTAGGCTTTTTTGTATATTGAGGACCTTATACTAACAGCATCATTTTCTGTGTGGTGGGTAAAAAGATCTTATTTTTGTATGGGTCACTCTTGAGAACTGACACTGAAAATGGCATTATGTATCTCTCCAGTCATCATTAGTAAGTATCACATGTGATAGATAGTGTAGGGGCGCTAATTATATCTGAAATAATATTTGATATCCCTAATATTTACTGTACAAGGGATCTATATTATTTGCTACGTGAAAAAATACTTATATATAATATATCATGTTCAGCAATTCTGTGATAAATATAATGCCACAATGGTCATTCAACAATAAAGTGATACCATACATAAAAAATAAATGTAAATAAAAATAATTTTAGATTCAGTGAGGCGCTAATTATCTCTATAAATAAAATAATATTTGATATCCCCAATATTTACTGTACAAGGGATCTATATTATTTGCTACGTGAAAAAATACTTATATATAATATATCATGTTCAGCAATTCTGTGATAAATATAGTGCCAATGGTCATTCAACAATAAAGTGATACCATACATAAAAAAATATAAATACAAATAATTCAGTGAGACCTTAGTTGGGTGTACCCTTGATTTACAGCATACGTGCACCTTGGTGAACTCCAATCACCCAAACCAATGTTTCTCAACCAATGATTGCTGCAACAATGTTTTTTGATTCACAAAAAAACAACATAGTAGATATAAAAAATATATAACGGAAAAAAATATATAACGGAAAAAATATATATATAACAAGTCCCATTCAACAGTGATTTGAAACTTGACTGGGATGATTCAGCAGTCCATCAACATGAAATCATTGCAAGGATGTGACACTTTTTTTGTCAGTATGCTGTAAATCTCCACCGTTTAACCGCTTCCCGACCGACCTCACGCAGATATACTGCGGCAGAATGGCACGGGCAGGCAAAATCACGTATATATACGTGGCCCTTTAACTGCCTGCCCGTGGGTCGCGGGCGCGCCGCCATCGGCGCGCTTGCAACCCGGTCGGGAGCTCCGTGACCCTTGCCGCGGGACCAGCGGATCCGATCGCCGCTCGTGTCCCGCGATCGGGTCACAGAGCTGAAGAACGGGAGAGGTCTGTGTAAACAAACCTCTCCCCGCGCTTCCTACTCTGCCTGTCATTGATCAGCTGTTCCCGGTCATCGGGAAAGCCGATCAATGAAGTCAGACGTCAGCCCCGCCCCTAATGTAAAAAAACACACACGTCACAGCCCATAACCCCTCCCCCTAGTGGTTAACTCTTTCACTGCATGTGTCATTTATACAGGAATCAATGCATTTAAATAGCATTGATTGCTGTATAAATGACAATGGTCCCAAAAATGTGTCAAAAATGTCCGATGTGTCCGCCATAATGTCGCAGTCACAATAAAAATCGCTGATCGCCGCCATTACTAGTGAAAAAAAAAATATTAATAAAAATGCTATAAAACTATCCCCTATTTTGTAAACGCTATAATTTTTGCGCAAACCAATCAATAATCGCTAATTGTGATTTTTTTTTACCAGAAATATGTAGAAGAATACGTATCGGCCTAAACTGAGGAAAAAAAATGTTTTTTTATATATTTTTTGGGGATATTTATTATAGCAAAAAGCTAAAAATATTGCATTGTTTTCAAAATTGTCGCTCTATTTTTGTTTATAGCGCAAAAAATAAAAACCGCAGGGGCGATCAAATACCACCAAAAGAAAGCTCTATTTGTGGGGAAAAAAGGACGCCAATTTTGTTTGGGAGCCACATCGCACGACTGCGCAATTGTCAATTAAAGCGACGCAGTGCCAAATCGCAAAAAGGGGCCTGGTCCTTTGGCTGCCAATTGGTCCGGGGCTGAAGTGGTTAAACTTGCATGCGACACCCAAATGTGCTGATAAATATTCTGCTTACCAGATCCCTTTGACCACTTTATTTAAAAAGTAAGTCAAATATCGCTTTTTAATATAAAAACTTTAAAAACAGAGTAGCCGAAAGGCCCCTTACATGGTTCGGTGCCCGACCCGGCACTGGGGCTGCTCGCTTGTAATGGAAGCAATTAATTTTTGCTGACACTCGTGAGTTGCCTGTGCAGAGCCACGGCTTCAGTGTGCGTTCCAGCGGGTTCGTCCAGCAAACCACAAGGAGCGGATATGGCGTCAGGATCAAGGAAAGCGTGACCAGGTACCGCCTCGACGTACGTTTCGTTCGTCCAACGTCTTCAGGGGGCGTACCTGGTCACTTGGTCAGATGCTTTTTAACCACTGATTTAACCAATGGGTTGCTATGTGCGTGCGGAACCCCAATGCTGCTCTAGCTTACATATTAATCGTCTTGGTACATAATTTACTTATGTTTCTATACATATACCATTAAAAACATACAATATATATCTACTATTTTTAGGAGAACATTATAAGACCTATTTCTAGTTTCTCCTCTTCAAACTTTTATATAGATGCGCTAATATGCCAGGAACATAACATTTCTTAATTAGTATGTAATATATTCATGTTTTACCTAAACTACAAATTTAACAGAGATTTCGATTCAAGAGATCTTCCCTTAGTATTTAGCTAGTATGGCTTGTCTAAGGGGAGGTATAGATTGTCCATCAAAAATAAAGAAAAGAAATGAAAAAGTGAAGAAAAATATTTGTACTTTAATTTCTTTAGATTTGGTCCTCCAAATATGTCATACTCTTACAATTTTGTGGCTACCATCCTTGTTATTTTTTGATATTAATCATGTTTGGCCCACTCTATATAATTTCATGTGCATGGTTCTATCTGTTCTCATATCCCACGTGATCATGAGTGTGTGTCCACATGGCACCCCATCACACCCGAGAGCACGTTCGGTTCATGCGTGATTGGGAGACAATATTTGTATTCTGTTGTTTGTGGGAAAAGACAAAAAAAACAAGGAATTGGTGTTGGATATAAAAATTCCTTCTAGTCATTTGACAGGAAGCAATTGAGATCCAACTCTATATTCATTCCCAGTAGTTGCATACTTTTTACTTTGTAAATCCACTTAGTTTCGTTTTTTGATATTTCTCTTTTCATGTGTGTTCCCCACCAGTGTCTGGTGATTTTGTCTATACCATAGAATCTACACAATGTAGGATCACTATTATGGTGGGACTTAAAGTGTTTAGACACACTATGATTTGGAAAGCCTTTGGTGATGTTCGTTAAGTGTTCATTTATTCTTACTTTTAGCTGTCTGGTTGTCCGGCCTACATACTGCATGGGACATGGGCATTCCAATATATATGTTACATGATCAGAGTTGCAGGTAATAAGGGGTTTCATTTTGAAATCGCCTTTTGTTACTACTGATTTGAATTGGGTAAGTTTCTTAGACGTTCTGGATTTTCTGGTAATATTGCATGCCCTACATCTGGTGCAAAAGTGAAAGCCAGATCCGTCCAGGAAGGTATTCAGCCTCCTGGGGGGATCTGGTACATTCCTAGCTATTTTGTTTCTTAGGCCCAGGGCCCCTCTATATATGAATCTTGTTTTTTTTGGGATGGTTGATGCTAAATCTTTATGTAGTATGGGCCAGTACTTTTTGAAAATAACTTCTAGTTGTTTATAATTTCTATTAAACCCGGTTATGAAGGCTATCCCTCCTTCATACTCGGGTTTGGGTTTACTGACCAGCAAAGATTGTCTGTCCATTATGGACACTTGTTCTAGAGCCCTCTCTAGTGTTTTTGGGGCATATCCCTTTTCAATGAATTTCTTAGTTAAAAGATCAGCTTGTCGGTGATAGTCGTTTTCATGTGCCCAGTTTCTTTTGATCCTCATATATTGTCCCTTGGGTACCGCCCCTATCCATTGGGGGTGGTGACAGCTATGTGTGGGCACATAGCCGTTTCTGTCGGTAGCTTTGAAATATGTTTTTGTTTGGAAAATTCCTTTATTCATGGTAATAGTGAGATCCAAATAATTAATTTCTTCACGCTGTGTTCAGCTGTGAATTTTAAACCATAGTGGTTGTCATTCATCTCTAGCAGGAGCAATGAAAAACTATCCATATTTCCCTGCCAGAAAAGAACGACATCATCTATGTATCGTTTGTAGAAAACAAGTGACTGGTTTCTATTTTTGAAGATGGTCTCTGATTCCCATTTATTAAGTACCACATTGGCTACGCTCGGGCGTACGGTGCCGTGCCCCCATTGCCACCCCTCCTACTTAATATGTAAGCTAGAGCGGCATTGGGGTTGCGCACGCACATAGCAACCCATTGGTTAAATCAGTGGTTAAAAAGCGTCTGACCAGGAACGCCCCCTGAAGACGTTGGACGAACGAAACGTACGTCGAGGCGGTACCTGGTCACGCTTTCCTTGATCCTGACGCCATATGCTGCCCTTGTGGTTTGCTGGACGAACCTGCTGGAACGCACGCTGAAGCCACGGCTCTGCACAGGTAACTCACGAGTGTCAGCGAAAATTAATAGCTTCCATTACAAGCGAGCAGCCCCAGTGCCGGGTCGGGCACCGAACCATGCAAGGAGCCATTTGGCTACTCTGTTTTTAAAGTTTTTATATTAAAAAGCAATATTACACTATAGAGTTTCTCTTGCTCTTTCATATATTCCGTGTTTGAGAGGAGGAGACAAACCTAATGTACATGTCAACGCCTATGTGAACAGGCACAATCCTGTAAAAGCGATATTTGACTTACTTTTTAAATAAAGTGGTCAAAGGGATCTGGTAAGCAGAATATTTATCAGCACATTTGGGTGTCGCATGCAAGTTTAAACGGTGGAGGTTTACAGCATACTGACAAAAAAAGTGTCACATCCTTGCAATGATTTCATGTTGATGGACTGCTGAATCATCCCAGTCAAGTTTCAAATCACTGTTGAATGGGACTTGTTATATATATTTTTTTTCCGTTATATATTTTTTTTGTTGAATGACCATTGTGGCATTATATTTATCACATAATTGCTGAACATGATATATTATATATAAGTATTTTTTCACGTAGCAAATAATATAGATCCCTTGTACAGTAAATATTAGGGATATCAAATATTATTTCAGATATAATTAGCGCCCCTACACTATCTATCACATATCACTGGGGAATTATATTCCTTTTCTAGGGAGCAGCTTTATTAATAGACATCTTTTGGTAATTTTATATATATTTTTTGTGGGGTTCACACAGTTGGCATCCAACTGTATATCACAGTAAGTATCACATACTGTATCTACAAACATCAGCTCTGGTATTATTTTTTCTTATCATACCCGATTCTACAATGCAATAAACATAGTATTTTTGCCCAACATTACATAATGCCCCACATGTTGTTGAGGCACACCTGCAATAGACTTTGCAAAAATGTTTCTTACTGTGTTATATTAATCAATGTATATTGAATAAACACTTTATGCATAGCCTCACAGCAACCAGTTTTGTATCTGCAATTAAAAATTAACACAGATGAATGAAATTCTAGTTCTCACTAGAGTTGCTAACTTTTAGGAGGGAAGTTTAAGGAGAAAACTTACATTTACATACCCATCAATGCAGCCTTATCAGTGTCCATCTGTATCTCGTGGCTTTCGGGTCCTCTCTGCAGCTCTCGTGGCTCTAAGGTCCTCTCGCAGTCCCGAGCTGAGCCGAGAGTAGCCGAGTGTACTCGGCTTGGCTCACAATTATGTCCATCATAGGGCGGGACTGGGCGTGACTGTGAGCGGAGCGGAGTACACTCGGCTATGTATCTCGGCGGGGCCCCCTATTGGGCGGGGCCCATGGGCTTGAGCCCAGTCAAGCCCAATGGTAAGTCCAGCCCTGACAGTGGGTATAGAAAAGAATCACCCCCTTTAAAATAATCACATTTTGTTTCTTTGCAATTGTACAAAAAGACCCTTCTTTTCTGTGTTTCTTTGCAGCCTGAAATTAAGACAAACACAGTTTTTTGTTTTATCCAGCTGTATTTACGCAGTGAAACTCATACCATCCAAGTGAAAGATATAACACCAACATGTCAGAAAATAAAAATAAAAAAACGTGTAGCGGGCACACTTTAACAAGTGTGCGCTATACGTGGAAATTGTGTTTTTTCCCTCAGAACTGTAATGGGGTTCTGAGGGTTAATTGTACTGGTTAACTTTGGCATCAGGCTGGACTGTACTAGGGTTCTGCCTGGTCATGGGTGCAGTGAAGTACCCATGACAGGCCTAGAACCGGGCCTGGTTGGACGTCTTAGGTATCAGTCTTCCCCGGAGCCAATCAGTGGGTGCGCCTGGCCCCGCTGTGTAGTCTTGGGAAGGGTACTTAAGGTGCCGAAGTCACGTGTTCGGGGTTAGGCCGCAGTCCTGCTTCCTGGTTCTGGACCGGGGTAGCCCCACGAGGGGTCCCGGGCCTGGGAGCACTTGCCGTCCCGCAACAGGGTCAGTTTGACTAGCCCCATTGACCCGCATGGTCTGGGGCAAGGATCCGTCTGTTCCCGAGTCTCGGAGCTGGTTAGCCCAAGGCCCAGTAACTGAAGGAGGATTCAAGGCGTCCTGGTGTGCTCTCAGTATTGGAGGGACACCACAGCTCATACAAGTGACCGGGGGAGGACTCTTCGGAGGAGGGCCAACAAGCTGGCATCTCAGTAAGAGCCTGGAAGCTGAGTTGTATGGACACTAAAGAATCCACACTTCCACAGTACTGCCAAGGAGACAGAGAAAGTTCCAGGTACTGTGATAAAGGTTCCTATTCAGCTTCGGTTGTAAGTTCATTCTGTGTCAGAGACTTTTTGCAAGTTTCTGGATTACATGGTTGGCTGCCATACCTCTGGCTAGAGGTTTGTCCAGCATTGAAGTACCCAGCTGCGAGTGGCTACTCTCTGGGTTGATTAGAGACATTTTGTGGATGTCAGCAGTTCAAGGTGCCTGAGTTTCTTCACCCTTGCCCTCTATTCCTATCTGAGACTGTGTTATGTTGGATAGGGAAGCTTAGAATGAGCCAAGGTTGCTGAACTGTGAAAACCCTACACTTTGGGACCCATGAAGCCCAAATCCCAGTGTTGGAGGGGTATAGTGGTGGTGATTCTGATTCACTTATTTTTTCGTTGTACCAGAATTGTGGACTATTTTGTGTTTTTCTGCTGAATAAAGCTGTTTTGTTTTCTGGACTATTTGCAAGTTTAATAAAGACTGTCACTTTTACAAACTGCTAGCGGTATTCTTAAGAGTAGTTTGGTATTCGGTCTGATGCTGAGCAATCAAACACCTCTGATCGCTTGGTTTTCAGTGCTCCGTGAGCAGAGAGCTGGTCATTGTCAGTCACTGCTGTCTGTTCTCCCCCCACGTGCTTACTGGAGCGCTGGGCTGGGGAGGGGGCGGGAGCGGCTGGCCCAGGCTCTCAGCAGCTCGCTGAGAGGATGAGCCACGTGTTGCTGGTCCAGGGTTCTGGGCGGATCCCAACCATATGGTAATCAGCTGACAGCGGGCTTCAGTTGAAAACAGGTCACAGGAGCGCAGAACGAACTGCACACCTGTGATCCACAGGAGAAGTACAGCCAAACAAGCTTTGGCTGTACTTCTCCTTTAGGCTCTCATATAACATTGATAAGACAATATACTGTACATCCCCACCAATACTCAGGCCAGACAATACACATTCCACCTATACTCAGGACAGTCAATACACATCCTACCGATGCCCAGGCATACACACCCCACCGATACACAGGATAGACAATACACATCCCACCAGGACAGACAATTTACATCCTATCAATAGCTGGTCATTCAATATACATACACCAATATCAAGGCCAGACAATACACATTTCACCTATACTCAGGCCAGACAATACACATTCCACCTATACTCAGGCCAGACAATACACATTCCACCTATACTCAGGCCAGACAATAAACATTCCCCCTCAGGCCAGACAATACACTTTCCCCCTATACTCAGGCCAGGCAATACACATTCCACCAATACCCAAGACAGACAATACACATCCTATCAATACCAAGCCAGATTGTACATATGCCACCAATACCCAGGCCAGACAATACACATTCCACGATACCCAGGAGAGACAATACACATCCTACTGACACCCCAGTCAGACAATACACATCCTTCTAAAACCCAGGCCAGACAATACAGATTTTAGCTTTACCCAGCCAGACAATACACATTCCTACCTATACCAGGGACAGACAATACACATCCCACCAAAACCCAGAGCAATCAATACACATCCCACAATAACCAAAGCAGACAATACCCATTTCACAATAACCAGAACAGACAATACACATCTCACCAATATCCAAAACACACAGTACACAATTCGCCAACACCGGGGCCAAACAATTTAAGTGCTGAGTGAAAAACAGGCTTTTGACTGCTGGTGATTGCTTGTGGTTGCAATTGTTTTACTTTCTTCTTTGGGATCTCTGCTAGCAGCTTTTTAAAACACCTTTTCTGTCACTTTTTAAACAGCATTGTTTTCTTTCCTTCCTTCAGTCTGCTAGTTAGGGGAGTAGATAATGTTCACAGGTGCTACAGGTAGTATATCATTTTTTGTCAAACTCACTTTGAGCTTGCCCACATTTGCTTGCTGTAACTTTGACAAAGTGGAAAATTTGACTAAGTGGAGAGTTAAAAACAGGAGATTGAAACAGTAGTCTTCTAACATGCAAGTAAAATCTGAAATGTCCTGTAAGAAATATTACATTTTGTAACTATGTTAGCAAGAATGAAGGTTTTTGCGGAGTGCACAGTGTGCCGCTTGTATACAGTAATGAAGCAACTGTTCCAGGATGAAAACCAAAGCGATAGATGCGAGCGGGTTGCCCTTCTGGATGCTCACATTAGAGATCTGGAGCAGCAAATTGCAACACTGGGCAGCACTGATGACCTTGAAAGGCGTCTTCTGCTCACTGAGCAGGTCATTAATGAGGTTGATGTGGAAGGTGGAGGGGTCAGGATTATTAGGTATGAAGATAGGTTAATGTAGTCAGAGGGAGTTGTAGGGGCTCACAGAAAAGGAAGACCAGAGGTGGCAGCCCTAGATGTCACTGCTACCCCTAACAGCTGGGAGAGCAGCCCATCTAGTAGGAGTGGGGAGGGTAGTGCAGGAAGGCATAGACAGTTGGTAGTAATAGGGGATTCTATAATCAGAAGGACTGATAGGAATATTTTTCACCAGGATTGCCTCAACCGAATGGTTTTCTGTCTTCCTGGTGCCAGGGTCTGGAATGTGGTGGGCCTGGTTGATAAATTACGGGGAGGGGCTGGGCGTGACTCTCCTCTCAGGGAGGTGAGAGAACCAAGCCATTGACGGTGTTTGGTGACTCTCAGTGAAGAGGTGGCGGGGGACAGATGCAGCATCGGTCTGCACTTGGGTAAGTATACATAGCCAAAAAACAAACTTCTCTTTTAACTATACACATGAGATTGCCCTGCACTCACAGTGAGGTTGCTGTATTTTATCTGGCTGCTGGCTGGCTCCCTGTACCTCTCCTCTGCAGGCAGTGGATACACAGCTTATGGTACAGGGGTTGAAATGAAAGTGAGAGGAAATTAGGATTTCCTCTGCCTGCTCACTCATAAATGAGGGTCTTGAGAATTGCTGCTCTGGTACTGTAATGACAGAGGTCTGAAGAACACCCCTTCATGTGACATGACATTACATGGTGCAGGCTTTCCTCCTTGATACACCACTGCAGGGGAATGTCTTTTAGGCCTGTATAATATGGCTTTTGTTCATGTCAAGCGTGTTTTGCATTCCCACACAAGCTAACAGAAAAGCAGAGCCTGATTGAAGAAGGTCAAATGCAGATGAAAAGGAGAATGACTGAAAATCAAATGACCTGTCAGTGCATTCTGAAAGGTCTCAGAACTGTTTAAAAGGGATGTCAACTAGGGATGAGCAATGTGCCCGAGCTTGATTCACAGAGAATTCACTTGACCCAACATGAAGTCTGAAAACTGCAAACGTAAAACCAAACTGCATTGAAGTCTTTGTCATTTTCAAGGCTAATAGGCAAGGGATTGTCAAAAAAAAAGCCCTGAGAAGTTGTTTACTGCAATGGGGAACATGTACAAATGATTAAAAAAAAATACCATACAGTAGGGAGAGGGTTCTCCTTTTATTGCAAATTTGAGGGTGACATGGAAAATCCACCATTTCTTTAAATTATATGCTAGCGAGATGCCTTAAAAATGCATGGAGTGTTACAGAACAATACACTCCTGATGAACTTGGTCATCATATCGACACCATATTCTTGTCAACACATTTTAGATGTAAAACAAGTAGTTTGGTTGTGACATCCAATTTCTTTATCTAGCAGCAACAGGCCTGTATGTTACAATAGCCACACATATTGTACAGTGGCTGGACAGTATGTAAGCACCTTGGTTAGGCTCTAGTGTAAGAGTGAGAGATATTTGGTAAGTTTTTCCTTAATTTAAATCACAGTGTATTAGAGGCAAAAGTCACAAATACTGTAGAGCAGTGGTTCCCAACTCCTGTCCTCAGGACCAACTAACAGGCCAGATTTTAAGTATTACCTTGGGGAGATGCAGACTAGAATACTGCAAACACTGAGCAGCAAATTATATCCCCTGTGATGTATTTCAATTATCTTGCAAACCTGGTCTGTTAGTGGGTCCTGAGGACAGGAGTTGAGAACCACTGCTGTATAGAGTATATAGGTACCTTGATTGGGAGGGAGAAACGAGGCAGGTTATATCATTAAATAAAATTGAGTGTATTATTTCAGAGACAATAGCAACATCAACAAGTGCCGGAACCGGAAAGCACAGGTCGACAGACCTGTCCCCTAGTCTCTGCTTTCCAGGCGTTTTGAACCACTTACACCACCCCCACAGGAAGCCGCATCACTGGACATGATGTCACCCACTGGCCTAGACCGGGAATTGTAATGCAGGGCACGCAGTCATGCCAGCGGAACCCGGGAGCACAACGCCGACTACGGGCCCTTGCATCCCCTGGAGAGACCGGGACTCAGGAACACCCCCCTCTCATACTGGGGGAGGGGTGCTTGGAGGGTCACTGCACAAACAAAGGTAAGTCTTCTCCATCCACATTGGAGAGAGTGCAGCTCCCTGGTTCCAGCATGCGCTTCCACCATGGCGGAGGAAACACAATAACTAAAGCCATGGTGGAAGAGGAGGGATTTAAAGGCTGCATGTGTTTCCTGGAAAATGAGCGGAGCTGTGCTCTCTCCAAGGTTGTCCTGAAGGCGATTTGAGAAATTAGAGCATATCATTTCAGAAACAATACCTACACATATTGTACAGTGACTGGATAGTGTGTAAACACCTTGATTAGGCAGCAATGTAAGAGGGAGGGATGAGGCAGGTTTTTATTCTTAATTGTAAAAATGATTATAAGGCATTAGCCTTATAATCATTATAATCTAATACTCTAATAAAGGTAAGTATCCATGGGTGGTGGTGGGGGTTTCACGTACAAGAGAATCTTTCACTGTCCCAGATGGGCGAATTGACAGTTGCTCTTTAAATATGACACTTTTGTTTTCAGCCAAAAGAATCTGCCAGCCATTACAGCTGATTAAAAAAATGAATTTTATCACATAGAATACAGCTCCAGAGTGGATTCTTTACCACTACTGATGTCATTAACTTTTAAATGAAGTCCTCTTTTCTGTTAGAGTGTAAGCTGGAACCATGCAGGGCTCACGTATCTCTTACATTGTGTCATTTGTTTTTAAATACACTAGCAAAAAGTGTTCTTTCCAGAACAGTAGTAGTAGTTTTAGTAGGCAGTATATGCACAGCAGAGAAGTGCAGAGTATGTTCAGGAGAAGTGTGCCCAAAGTTTTGATCATGAGCAGTATGTACAGGAGAGGAGTGCAGAGGGTATGATGACAGGCAGTGTGTGTGGTAGAGGAGTGGAAAGGGTATGTATGGCAAGTAATATGTGTAGGAAATGAATGCAGAGGACACAATGGTTGGCAGCAAGCACAGAAGAGGCATTCAAGGGTATGACAGCACACAGCATATGCAGGAGAGTGAGAAGCATATGACACCATTCAGTATGTGCAAGAAAGGGTGTGGCAGCTGGCACTATGTGCAGGAAGTACTGCAGAGAGTATGATGGCAGGCAGTGCATGCAAGGGGAAAAGTGCAAACAATTTGAAGGCAGGCAGTATGTGGAGATGATTTCAGAGGATATGATGGACTGCAGATGGTATGAAGGTGACCAGTGTGTGCAAGAGAGAAGCACAGAGGACATGATGGCAGACAACATGTGCAGGAGAGAACAGTGAAGGTTAAGATGGTAGGGAATATGTGCAGGAAGAAACTGCAGACAGTATGTGTGTATGTATGATGGTGGCCATTATGTGTAGGAGAGGAGTGTGGTAGCTATCACAGCAGATATTTCTCAAAAGATTTTTTCTAGAAGAGCACAACGAACTGTCACTGCGGTTTTCAAAGCGAGCAAAGTCCTTTCTTGTATTAAGAGAGGTATGGACTCCAGAGAGAGAGATATCATTTTGCCCCTGTTCAAATCCTTAGTAAGACCTCATCTGGAATATGCAGTTCAGTTTTGGGCACCAGTTCTCAAAAAGGATATTGGGGAACTGGAGAAAGTGCAGAGAAGGGCAACCAAACTGATAAGAGGCATGGAGGAGCTCAGCTATGAGGAAAGATTAGAGGAACTGAATTTATTCACCCTTGATAAGAGGAGATTAAGGGGGGATATGATCAACATGTATAAATATATAAGGGGTCCATATAGTGAACTTGGTGTTGAGTTATTCACTTTACAGTCAACAAAGCGGACAAGGGGGCACTCTTTACGTCTAGAGGAAAAGAGATTTCATCTCCAAATACGGAAAGGTTTCTTCACAGTAAGAGCTGTGAAAATGTGGAATAGACTCCCTGCAGAGGTGGTTCTGGCCAGCTCAGTAGATTGCTTTAAGAAAGGCCTGGATACTTTCCTAAATGTACATAATATAACTGGGTACTGACATTTATAGGTAAAGTTGATCCGGGGAAAATCCGATTGCCTCTCGGGGGATCAGGAAGGAATTTTTTCCCCTGCTTTAGCAAATTGGAGCATGCTCTGCTGTTTTTTTTTTGCCTTCCTCTGAATCAACTGTGGGTATAGAATGGGGTATATGGGATTGTATGATATATATATGTATATATATGTATATATATATTTTTTTTTTTTTTTTTTATTTGTGGTTGAACTGGATGGACTTGTGTCTTTTTTCAACCTAACTAACTATGTAACTATGTATTGTAATATTTAAAGATTGTAATGGTAACATAAAAAATTACAGGGTACAAATCCCATTAGCCATATTATCGGAAAAAGACAAAAAAATGGGAGGACAAATAATGTTTAAAGTATAGTGGGCTTAAAGGGGGATTCCACCCTAAAGTGGAACTCCCGCTTTTCGGAACCCTCCCCCCCTCCGGTGTCACATTTGGCACCTTTCAGGGGGGAGGGGGTGCAGATACCTGTCTAAGACAGGTATCTGCACCCACTTCCGGCATAAACTCCCGTGGGAGTTTACGCAAGTTCCTGTCCCGGCGCGCTGTCTGCCGGGACACACACGTGTCCCGGCAGACAGCGCTGAAGATTCTCATTGCGCCGCGCGACTCGCGCATGCGCAGTAGGGAATCGGGAAGTGAAGCCACTTCCTGATTCCCTCACCGAGAATGGCGCCGGCTACAGCAGAGAGCCGAGCGAGCGATCGGCCTCTGCTGCCGACACCGCTGGAACCAGGGACAGGTAAGTGTCCGTTTTTTAAAAGTCAGCAGCTGCAGTATTTGTAGCTGCTGGCTTTTAAAAAAAATTTTTTCAGTACAGTCCCGCTTTAATAGTGCACATGTAAAAGGCTTGGGAGAGGGCTGGGGGAGGGTATAGGACATTCCCTGAGGCCCAGCCTATAGCAGTGTCCATCTAGCTCTGTTAATTATAGTGAGAGGAGGGAGCTATCTAGGTGCAAGTGCCAATTATAGTCTAGCCATGGGCTCCAAATCTTCAGTTATTGTGCATGAGTATCAGTGAGTATGGAGGCTAGCTTTTCATGTATCGTGCTGCCCATAAGTCTTTGCCTAACCTCAGCAAAGTTTATCGACTGGCTTCTCCAAGCTATGGCTAGAGTTTACCGGGCTGCCAGAAACACAAACCCGTCATCTCTCTCCGATGTTCCGATTATACATGAAAGAGAGAACAGTATGTGAATGAAAGAATGGCAGTGAGCAGTATGTGCAGGAGAGAAGTGCAGAGATTCTGATTGCTGTCAGCTTGTCCTGGAGAGGCCATGCCAGAATTTATAATGCAGAGTAGTATGTAAAGGAGAGGAAAGAAGCCCGGAGCAAAAAAATAAATATAAGAGAGCTCACCTGATTTGGGCAGCTGGAGGATAAGGGGTCATAGGCAGTGAAAAAAGGAGATGGCCCCTCCCCAGCGTTCAGTGGCAGCGTGAGGAGCGAGCTTGGCTGAGGTGCAGCATGTTGGTAGTAGACAGACTGTTGGCCCAGCTGCGGGCAGAGGGGGCATCACGGGGTGAGGAGTGGCTAGCGACGGTACTGGGTGATGGGTCCCCTGGAGCCAGTACAGGGGGGCAGGAGGCAACACAAGCTCAGCAGTCTCGGTCGCCGGAGTGCTTCTCCCCAGACTCCTCCCCCAGAGCTCGACGTCACACCAGGAGTCCCTTATGGGCCCCTTCAGGGTCTCCTGCTAAGCGCCCGGCTGTGCCCGCAGCGGGGAGTCCTGGGAGGAATCCCCCTCAAAGATGGAGCTCGGCCGGCGGGGCCTCCGGGAGTACCGAAGCCCCCCTAGGCCCGCCACACAGCAGGAGCAGGACTGTGCGGGCGCTGCCCCAGGCGATGAGTCAGCGGGGGCAGGGCTTCGGCATGGGAATCGCACAGCAGCGGCCGCCCCATGCAGCAGCTGGCAGCTATCCGGTATCCAGATGGCAACAGCTGAGGTCGGAAATAGGGGGTGATACAGGACAGCAGAAAGGGGAGTGTGGAACAGGCCCAGGGAAGGCAACCAGGAAATCTGTGGGCGGACCTGGCGCGAGGAGGTGGGCCTGCAACAGCGCCGATCCTCAGCATCCAGGGACGGATCCCCTGGAGGGCTTCGTGAGGGAGAAAGAAGTGGCGGTCAAACAATCGTAGGGTGAGCTGTCCTTGTCGGAAGAGGAGGAGCCTTGCGGATGACCTGCAGCGAGGGAGATGGGAACTTTCGGCTGGTGGGACCCATCCTAGGCAGCCTGGTAAGTCCAATCTTAATTATTTTTGTGCCATTAGAGCTAAGGGGGATGAGGGGGTGGCTGCGGGGGTGGGCCTAGGTCCAGTAGGAAGTTGCTATACACGCGGGCAAAATTGCCCGCGGAGTCTCCCCCGGCTACTTCGGTCCGTGACCACACCCTGGCGGATATGGGGTTGCAGGGGTTCCTGGCAGGTTTGAAGGCACTGGTCCAGTGGTTTGATCCTATGATGAGCAGGCAAGCAACCTGCGAGGGGGGGTGGCTGGGTCGGGGATCCCGGGTCCGGGGTTGCATCCACACCCCCCTACTGAGGTGGTGGCTCCCGCATTGGTGGACACTGTGGCGGCGGGTCAGGCTGTGGCTAGTAAGGAGGTAGCAGAATGCCGTTAGGCTGGCCGACTCGGCAAAATGTAAAGTCTATGTGTGTTTTGAGGGGCCCCTGGGAGCGCATCTTCAACCAGAGGTTCGAGAAAAAGTTTGGAAAGGTGAGTATGTGGAAATATTCTCGCTGCTACCATTGGAGAAATTCAATCTGGATAGGGTCAAGCCAGAGGAGCACAAGAAGGAGGCTGAGGAGAAGCGACGATACAGACTCATCCCGTGGACTTTCCCTAACTGGCTGCAGGCTTTCGCCATTATGGCTAATGTAATTAGTGAAAATTACCCTGGAACACTATTCGGCACTCTTCTTCTATCTGGACACTCTTGGGGAGGTGTACAGAGTCTACAGGGGAACTGCATGGTTAAGATACGACGAACAGTTCCGTCAGCGGAGGGCGATCCGCCCATCCTTTGAGGTGGGACCACAAGGATATTAGCCTTTGGATGCGACGGATGACATCGGCGAGGGCTCGAGCCAGTTTTTTTAAGGGGGGGTGGCTCATCCACCCCCAGACAATCTGCTGCAAAGAAATAGAGGGTCTGTTGGCAGTGTACTGAGGGTTCCTGCAAGTTTGGGGGTCTTGCCGACACAAGCACGAATGCTCTAGCTGCGGGGTGCCCATACCTTGTCCTTTTGCTTCAAGCAGGGAAAAGGTTGTGCACGTGAGTCTGTTAGCAAAAGGGATGACACCAGTGAAGGTGGAAAGAATGCAGCATTTCCTTAATGGTTCCTGGACAGGGAGGAGGCGCGGTTGTTAGGCCTGGGTTTCTCCGATGGATTTCGTATACCTTCTACACTGGCAAAAATGCCGCCGGTGTCCCAAAACTTGCGTTTGGCCTCACAACATGCAGAAGTGGCTTCTGAGAGAAACTGTGGAAGGAAGATGCATTAGGCCACATGGTCGGCCCTTTCCCTTCATTCCCTTTAGCGGATTTGGTTATCTCGCCTTTGGGGGTCGTCCCGAAGAATAAATTTAGGCTAATTCACCACCTTTCCTTCCCAAAGGGAGGGTCGGTCAATGATGCGATTGTCTCGGAGATGTTCACTGTATCGTACACTTCCTTTGATGCAGCTGTTTTCTGGGTATGGCGTTACGGTCAAGGGGCTATGATGGCCTGGTCTGCATTCAGATTGCTTCCCGTTCATCCGGATAGTTTCCGTTGGCTAGGTTGTCATTGGCAGGAGGAATTCTACATGGATTGCTGCCTGCCCATGGGCTGTTCTATTTCATGTGCACTGTTTGAGAAGTTCAGTTCCTTCGTAGAGTGGGTAGTTCGAAATGTTGCGGGGGTTAACTCCATCATCCATTACTTGGATGATTTTCTTTGCATGGGCCCGGCCTCCTCTGGGATCTGCGCAGTGCTTCTGGCTACGTTGGAACAGATTGCCGCTCGTTTTGGCATTCCCTTGGCCTCAGAAAAAACAGAGGGGCCGACTACAGTGATTAGTTTCCTGGGCATTGTCTTGGACTCGGACGCCATGGAGTGTCAACTGCCGGAAGATAAGCTAGTGGCGCTTAGGGAAGCGATTCGGGGGCTCTTGGGATTACGTGAGATGCAACTTCGGAAACCACAGTTGCTGTTAGGTAAGTTGAACTTGCGTGTCGCATCCTACCAATGGGGAGGGTATTTTGCCGACGGCTGTTGGCAAGTACGGCGGGAGTCAAGTCTCCCACTTATTTTGTGTGCCTGGTATGGGAGCCCAGGGAGGATTTGGGACTGTGGCACTCGTTCCTGGACTCTTTTAATGGGAAGGCATTGTGGATGTCAGGGCCGGTTAGTAACATTGACATGGAACTTTACACGGATGTGGCCGGCTCGACTGGTTTTGGGGCCCTTTTTCAAGGAAAGTGTAGTGTAGGGCCTGGACAGGATTTGTGAAAAGAAGCAGGTTTTCTTGAATTGTTTCCGGTGGTACTGACTGTGGAGCTGTGGGGAGAGCCTTTCAGGGACCTGAAAGTGCGATTTCATGGGGATAATCTGGGGGTGGTACAAGTCATCAACAGGGTATCGGTCTAGTTTTCGTCCGTGGTACGGCTGCTCCAACACTTAGTGTTGTGCTGTCTACAGTTGAATGTTTTTATTTATGCTGTGCACCTCCCGGGAGTTGAGAACGTCATTGCTGACGCTTTGTCTCGCTTTCAGCTGGACAGGTTCCAGTAGTTGGCGCCGGTGGCGGAGCGATGCTGGGTTCCCTGTCCCGAATGGCTGTGGAAGATTGCCTTGGGATCGTCCCCAGATGGATCAGACGGTCTGTAAATGCCGCGACGTGGGCTGCATATAGCAGGGTATGGCGCAAATGGTTGTCTTTTTTGCAACAGGTCGAGTGTAAGAAGGAGAGACAGGAATTGCGATTGGTAGTTCTTTATTTTGTCTCACGGAATCTGGAAGAGGGGGTGTCAGTGTCGGGGTTGGAGAAAAAATTGTCGGGGTTGGTATTTTTGTTCAAGTTGCAGGGTTGCCAGGACTTCACAAAAGATTTTTGGGTATGACAAGCAATGAAGGGGTATCGGCGCTCACAGAAGCGCAGGGATTCCAGGAGCTCTTTTTCGTTTGAGCTTTTGGGGAGGGTTTTAGCACAGTTGTTTTTTATGTGTTCTTTGGCTTATGAAGTCTTTGTTTAAAACCGCATTCTCCCTAGCATTCTTTGGGGCGTTTTGGATCGGCGAGCTAGTCAGCCCTTCTAAGAAGGTACAGGGGGGTATGTGGGCTACGAAGGTCATCTGTGGGGAGGATAGGTTGTCCCTGGTGTACCGCAAATCCGAAACGGATCAGGTTGGCAGGGGCAAGAAAGTTCAGGTATTTTTGGTACCAGTTTCGCCCTTATGTCTGGTGGAGGCAGTAAAGGGATTCCTCGCAGTATGCCGGGATTTGGCAGGGTCCTCTTTGGTGCATGCTGACAGTACTCCGTTGTCAAGATTTCAATTAATTTCTGTTTTCCGGAAATGCTTACAGGCGTTGGGTTTGGGGGACAAGGAATTTAAATTGCATTCCTTTCTCATTGGGGCAGCTACGGAGGCTGCCAGATGGGGGTTAGATGAGGAGGTGGTTAAGCACATTGGTAGGTGGGAATCACGTTGGTTCAAGTTATATGTTTGTCTTCACCTGTTGTCAGAGTAACGGGGTAGGGGAGCTCATTGGGCATGTTGGTGTGGGTATGCATGTTTATGGGTGCATATTGGTTGTTATGTTGGTTGTTTTCCTTCTCTTTCAGGTGGTGTGCAGGGCCTGGTCTGGATTTTGGGCCACTCCTATGTTTTTTGGGGGGCAAAACGAGCAAATGTGAGGCCTGATGGGAGACAATTGGGCATTTCTAGACAGGAAGCTTGTGTCCGGTGGTTGAGCGTACCAGGTATGCTCTGGGGCAGGACAGTTCCAGAAGTGCATCGCTTTGTACGTCTGGATAGGCCACTGGACTTTTGGTATCACATATAGGCGGTAATGATTTGGGCTTAACGTCCATGTTGGACATCACGCTGGATATCAAATTTGATTTCCTGTGGCTCCACATGGCCTTTACGGAGATGCTGATTGTATGGTACAACATCATTGCTCGGACGACTTGGAGAATGACTAGATTGGTGGAGTGGATTAATAAGGCCTGGAAAAAGGTTAACAGGGACGTTAGCAGATTTGTTGTTAGGAATGGGGGGCTGGTTATCAGACATTTAGAGCTGGAATGGATACCTGGTGATGCCTTTGGGGTGATGGGGTACACCTCAATGCAGTGGGAATTGACGTGGGCTTTAGGGTTTACGGACGGTATCCAGAGATTGTTGAGGGTGTGGAAGGGCACACAAGGGTAAGATTTTCCCCTTGGGTGCTTTTTAACGGCTTTTGGTCTTTGGGGGTGAAGGAAGAAACCTCGGATAAGGAAGAGTTCGGGACCCATCAGTGGTATGACCCAGGATAGGTGGTATTACAGATAACGTTGGTTTAGCTGGAATTTGGTTAACGGTGCACTGTGGTCAGTGGTTTTGTCTCCGAGGCAAGTATGTCAGCTGGAGGCCTATTTAGGATAAAAGGTACCACAGTGCATTATTAAAATCATATGGCAGTTTGGGGTTTCCTGAAAAGACCAACGCGAGTATTGACTGATGGGTTTTTTGGTTTAACGGATATTTTTTATGCTGTTATGTTTGTTTGTTTAAGTTGCGTTGGTTAATAAAGAGGCTGCTACGGACAATATTTACTCCAACTTGGTGTGGTCTCCATTACTTGGGTTAATGGTAAAAGGGGATTGGAGTACGGGTTGGTCGGACAGGTATGGGGAAGTATGGATCATCTGTTATACAATGGTCATGTGTAGGGAC
Source organism: Lithobates sylvaticus (assembly GCA_028564925.1). Taxonomy (NCBI): domain Eukaryota; kingdom Metazoa; phylum Chordata; class Amphibia; order Anura; family Ranidae; genus Lithobates; species Lithobates sylvaticus. The sequence continues at coordinate 103,720,267 of CM053034.1, read as the reverse complement.
AGATGGTAATTTGTGTAGGAGAAGCATCCTGCATGGGCATGATGCTGGTTAATGTGTGCAGAAATGTAAAGGCTGTAACAACGGCCAGTATATGGAGAGGAATATGCTTGATATATTTACCAAGCTGGCCCAAAAATGCAGTAGGACCAATAAGCCTTTCACCATATGAAATGGCTTAATTTGACATTATAGGGAACCTATCAGGGAAAAGTATAAAAGTTGCTTCTGCTAAACTATTTGAATGCGCATGTTCCTCATCAATTATCCTCACCCTTCTTTTGCTCCTTAGTAAGGCACTGACATGAAACAAGCATGCGTGTTAAAGATATCAGGGCACCAGAGCTACACAATTGTTTCAAGTAAGTAGGATAAGGGAGATATCTTTTCAATTTCATATGGCATTGGGGCTAACTAAAAGCAGTTTTCATATGTCTAACCTGATGAGTTCCTTTTCAAATCAAATAATTCATATAATTTTTTGCCTCACTTTCTAATGTTTGGTTTTGTACAGTCAGTTTGACCTATTTCACTGCGAACATAAGTTGTGGTTAGGCCACACTATGCCGTCCTTGTCTGGATAGAGCTGGTTTCTGTGGTGTGATTATTGTGGCAGCAATGTCTACAATAAAAAAAAAAACTGGGCACAGCTTGTACTCTTACTCATCACTGGATTCATTCACTTGTATGTTCATTCGTGTCTATTCTACTAAATCTTATTCTAGCTTGGCACGATTCACTGCCACAATGAAAGGCACTATTCATAAAACCCAGAACACAAAATTCCTTAAGTACTATTGTTCAGTACATTGACTTTGTTGTCAATGTAACCCTAATATACACTTATAAAGAGCTTACATAATCATTCATCAATGACAATCTGGCTTTTGTGAATTCTAATAATCAAGTGTGAACCGGACATTATAATGATAGCTTGATATTCATTAACCCCCTGACAGTATTCCCAAGTGTGGCTCGGGGTGGATTTTCAGCAGCAAAAGCGGTAACCCTGAGCCACAGGGGATCAGGATTGCATCACATGATCCAGGTACATGTCACTTACCTTGTCCCCAGAATCCTGCGATGTCTCCCCGCACTGTGTGCGAGTCGTCCTCCGCTCGATCTATCACGGAGCCGAGCTCCGTTCCCTGCGAGCGCTGCGACGCACGGGGATGGAGAACGGCGCCAAATTCAAAAAGTAAAACACACAATACATATACAGTACACTTTAATCTTACAGATTAAATTACTGTATCAATTTATTTCACATCCCTTTTGTCCCTAGTGGTTTATCCAGTGCCCTGCATGCAATTTTATATTATAAACACTGTTCTTTCTGCCTGGAAACTGGAGATTGTCCATAGCAACCAAAACTGTCCCTTTACATCAAAAGTGGTTTTAGACCAGCTAGAAAACAGCGATAATAAATTAGAATTACTTGCAGAATTGACCGATAGTGATTTGTGGGGAAATCCGTCATCAAACACTGAAAGTAATGACAGTGACAATTCTGCAACTGAGCAAATTTCAGTGTTTTTGATTTAATTACATTATTGAATAATTGTTATTATTATTATATTATTATTTTTTATAGATATTTATAGTTATTTTATTATATTATAATTTATGATTTCGTTTTTCAAACTTTATCATACCCGGGATGTCTACTAGACTCTTGTTTGGACAGATTTAAGTGAGTTATTCCTAAGAATTACATGCCTACAATATAAAACGCCAAATTTCCTTGCAAAATAATTGTACCGCTTTCAGCATCAAAAATCTGAAATAATCATACCGCCAGGGAGGTTAAAGAAAGTGAGGCTTTATTTATTAATAGAAAATTCTGTATTGATAAAGCAATGCAGCACTTAGTAACACTTTATATACAGTTTACAAGTATTGCTCATGTCTAAAACCATTTTCGTAACAGAATGTTCTTTATTTTGGCATTTAAAATTCAGTACTAAACCAAAAAGAATGACTTTTGTAATATTTTATAACTGGCCAAGGTATCTGAGGGGCAGCTGTATATTGGCATCACTCTGACTGATGGCATGATTTCTTTATTACATGTTGGAGAACTAGAAGGATGTTGAGATTAAGACAAGCAGAAAATAAAGGAAGGTTGATAAACATAGAATGGATGCTATACACAGGGAAGGTCACGCAAGAGCAGATGCAGGAGAGGGTCCTCCAAGAGACAGGTCCTCCTTGTATTGCTTTGGCACAGGGGCAGCGAGTGAGAAGGCACTTGCAGTCGGTTATAGGAGCTTTTAGGGATCCAGCCCATGCAGAGCAAAGGTTTTTCACTATGCAAACATAGTCATCTGGAGCCACTGTAAATGAAAAAAGAGACAGCCATTGAGGGTAATTCAAAACAGGAGCATTTTGCATATTAGTAGATGTAGAGGTCTGAATTATATCAGGTCTTGTTTCTAAAATCTAAACATTATACTTTAATAGGAAGTATAGTATATATTTAATTAGCATATACTTTGATTCATTATTGCAGCATTTTTTACCAGATTTCTCTTTTCTTTTTATGCAGCAATTTGTAGATTAGCCACTAGACAGTGGGTATAATATCTACCTCAATGCCTGCCAGCTTAATAGCCAATGAAATCAGCCACACTAGGAGTTCATTGTTTTCAATGAGTCTGCTAACACATAGAAGTTGATTTACAATAGAGTAGAGGCAGATCATGGTAAAAAAGTGAACCCCTGTTTCCTGTGACTATCCAGTCATAAAAAAAAAACAGGACCCCCACATAACTAGAACAGACCTTTTTCTTATTCTCTTAGGTAAAGGTAGAGTCTCTGTTCATTTGGTAAATCAACCTCACATATTTGCATTGTGGGAAGGTACAGTAAAGAACACTGTAGGGTTGATTTACTAAGACTGGAGTGTGCAAAGTCTGGTGCAGTTGTGCATGGTAGCCAATCAGCTTCTAACTTCAGCTTGTTCAATTAAGCTCTGACCAAAAAAAAACTGGAAGCTGATTGGTTTCCATGCAGAGCTGCACCAAATTCGGCGGTACTCTTCAATTTTAGAAATCAACCCTCTACAGTTCCTTGAAAATGTATTCATACCCCTTGAAATTTGTTACAACCAAAAATGTAAATGTATTTTATTGGGATTTTAAATGTGTGGTGTACATTTGTATTCAGCCCCCCTGAGTCAATACTTTGTAGAACCACCTTTCGCTGCAATTCCAGCTGCAAGTCTTTTTGGGGATGTCTCTACCAGCTTTGCACATCTAGAGAGTGACATTTTTTCCCATTTTCTTTGCAAAATAGCTCAAGCTCTGTCAGACTTTTCAAGTCTTACCACAGATTCTCAATTGGATTTAGGTCTGGACATTGACTGGGCCATTCTAACACATGAATATGCTTTGATCTAAATCATTCCATTGTAGCTCTCTTGCTGTATGTTTAGGGTTGTTGTCCTGCTGGAAGGTGAACCTCTGCCCCAGTCTCAAGTCTTTTGCAGACTAATGGGTTTTCTTCTAAGATTGCCCTGTATTTGACTCCATCCATCTTCCCATCAACTCTGACCAGCTTCCCTGTCTCTGCTGAAGAAAAACATCCCCACAACATGATGCTGCCACCATGTTTCACGGTGGGGATGGTGTGTTTGGGGTGATGCGCAGTGTTAGCTTTCCGCCACACATAGTGTTTTGCTTTTAGGCCAAAAAGAACCTTCTTCCACATGTTTGCTGTGTCCCCCACATGGCCTCTCGCAAACTGCAAACAGGATTTCTTATGGCTTTCTTTCAACAATGGCTTTGTTCTTACAACTCTTCCATAAAGGCCAGATTTGTGGAGTGCACGACTAATAGTTGTCCTGTGGACAGATTCTTCCACCTGAGCTGTGGATCTCTGAGGCTCCTCCAGAGTTACCATGGGCCTTTTGACTGCTTCTATGATTAATGCTCTCCTTGCCTGGCTGGTCAGTTTAGGTGGACGGCCATGTCTTGGTAGGTTTGCAGTTGTGCCATACTCTTTCCATTTTTGGATGATGGATTGAACCGTACTCTGTGAGATGTTTAAAACTTGGGATATTTTTTTTTTTAATTCGAACCTGGCTTTAAACTTCTCCACAACTTTATTCCTGACCTGTCTGGTGTGTTTCTTGGACTTCATGATGCTGTTTATTCACTAAGGTTCTCTAACAAACCTCTGAGGGCTTCACAGAACAGCTGTATTTATACAGACATTAAATTACAGACAGGTGGACTCTATTTACTAATTAGGTGACTTCTGAAGACTCTATTTACTAATTAGGTGACTTCTGAAGGCAATTGGTTCCAATAGATTTTAGTTAGGGGTATAAGAGTATCAGGGCTGAATACAAATGTATCCCACACTTTTTAGATATATTATTTTTTTTTATTTGTAAAAAATTTGGAAAACCATTTATCATTTTCCTTCCAGGTCACAATTATTTGCCACTTTGCTTTGGTCTATCACATAAAATCCCCAATAAAATACACTTACGTTTTTGGTTGTAACATGATAAAATGTGGAAAATTTCAAGGGGTATGAATACTTTTTCAAGGCACTGTATAGGGAACCCACATTAAATGCAGGGTCTGCATATACTATGAGCAAATATGGCAAAACCATGTACATATACTGTATACATTTACTGACTAAACATAGGGACAAAGTGTCTTTTAACCGCTTGCCTACTATATATACGGCGGCAAGGTGGCTCTCCTGCGCAGGATCATGTAGCTTGTATCTGATCCTGCACTTCCCGGGTCTGGGGCGCGCACCGCCCGCAACCCGCTCTTGCTGTGATTGTACACATATCCGCCGGGACCCACCAATCGTTCGGGACAGAAGCAGACTGACGTTCTGTCAGTAGGGATTTTGTAGGAACATGGATCTCTGCCTTCCCAGAATACAAGCACCTCCCGCACAGTAACCAAGCACATTTTAGGTACACATTTAACCCTTTGATTGCCCCTGATGTTAACACCTTCCCAGCCAGTGTCATTAGTACAGTGACAGTGCATATTTTTAGCACTGATCACTGTATTAGTGTCAGTGGTTCCCAAAAAAGTGTCAGTTGGTGTCCGATTTGTCCGCTGCAATATCGCAGTCGCACTATAGGCCGCTGATCACCGCCATTACTAGTTAAAAAAAAAAAAAAGAATTCCATAAATATATCCCATAGTTTATAAATGCTATAACTTTTACGCAAACCAATCAATATACGCTTATTGGGATTTTTTTTTAATTAAAATAACACAGTGCTGTATCGTACAAAATGGTCCTGAAGGGGTAAGTCTTCCGAGCTGAAGTGGTTAAAAGAATAACACATTGATAAGACATACATGTCTAAAAAGTATTTGAAAATAATCTTCCTTTACAGTGAGCATTTCTAACAGGCAAAACGTGGGCACTTCCTGATAGTGTTAAAACGTGGACATTTTTTTATTAGCCAGTAAAACAGTAAAGCTGCCCATCATAGTGATGAGCCAACAGGCAAATGGGGGCCCAATTGCAAACTCCAAAACTACCCAGAGGTCTGGTGCCTGTCAGAGCCTGTCTGATATTCGGCAATAACAGGAAGGTTTAAGATGCTGTTGTATTTGCATAAATAGCTAATACAAAGATATCACTTAAACTTCTAAAATTCTGAATTTAATCGATGGCTACAAAATATAAAACTCTACAACAGAGACTAAGAAAAACATATTTTTCTCAAAATTGGCGTTTTTTTTTTTTGTAAACCTAGTGGTGATTACGGTAAATACCACCAAAACAAAGCTATATCTATTTTGTTTGGGTACAGTGTTGCATGACTGCGCAATTAACATTCAAAGTGCAACAGCGCTGGAAGATGAAAATTGGTCTGGGCAGGAAGGGGGTAAAAGTGCCCAGTAGGCAAGTAGTTAAAATAGTGTTACCAATACCAATACCAATGACCCAATAATAAGAAGGTAAAGAAAAATTATATGAATGAAGAAGAGCATAAAATGGCTTGAAATAAATATGAATGAATATGTTTTGTACAATTCAAGAACTTACAGTGAAAAGGGTGAAGTTGATGACACCATCTTTGTCTGTATCCATGTTTTGGAAGAATCCTGAGAAAGAAAAGCATATTGTTGTTCTAATATAAAAGTCATTCAGGATTCAGGCATCTCTAGAGAATGGAGTATTTAGAATCCAGACACTTTAACTTACACAAATACCTATAAGGTTTATTCTTTAAAAAGGAGAAGTCCAGCCTGAGCTTGTTTGGCTGGGCTTCTCATATGGATCACAGGAGTGCAATTAGTTTTGCACTCCTGTGACCCGTTTTCAGCAGAGAGCGGTATGAAGTCCGCTCTCTGCTGACGTCACACAGATCAGTCCAGGCACTGTGTCATCCCAAATCTGGGAGCCTGGATCCGCCAGGTGCCTGGACTGATGGCCATCTCAGCGAGCCACTGAGATGGCCGCTCCCCGCCCCTCCACAGCTCAGCACTCCACTGAGTGAGGAGGAGCAAAGCAGGAGAGCTGCTGATTGACAGGCAGCAGCTCTCTGCACAGGGAGCCGAGAGAACCGAGCCATCAGCGATGTTAGATGGCTCGGTTCTCAGTGCAGAGGTGACAGGGGGACCAATGCTGCATCCACCTAGGTAAGTATGATTATGGGAAAAATTCCCATACTTCTCTTTTAAGGAGTTACATCCGTCAATAATACTTTCTAAAGAATAACAGTCATTTCATTTTCGTACATGTAAAAGTGAAAGAAATAGAAGTGACAACCCATAAGGATCCACCCACCCAGAAATATATATATATATATATATATATATATATATATATATATATATATATATATATAGATATAGACAGGGGCGGACTGACAACTCATGGGGCCCCCAGGCAATCAGAGATTAGCACAGGTCATTAATCTGCACAATTGATATAAATCCACTAAATGAAAGAACATAAGCCAATAAGTACATAAAATAATGTATAACTATTGGATTTGTAAAAATGGTCTATAAAACATATATTTTAAGTTAATGGGTATGTAAAATGTATAATATATTAAAAAATGGATGAATAAAAAAATACAATCATGATTAGAAATCAACAGTCACATCATGATGTTTTTAAATTTCTTTATTAATACTTGATATTTTATTTTCTATATCAGTTGACCATTACATTGGCATCAACTTGTAACTTACTATTTAACAAATCCACTATTACATTACATACAACCATATCTGTTTCCTCACTGTACTGATGTCTATTATTTTATAAATATTACATGTGTATTATTTTAGATGTTATATATCCGTTAGCCTGAAATATATTAATCTTTATATACAATTTTTACAGACTGTATCAAATACAGTACTTTATATATGTATTGCCGTACAATTGTGCCTCGTGTACTTTATTTTTTGTATTTTTTTATGAACTTATGCATTTATATATTTATGTGCTTAGGAAAACAAAAATAAAGTAATATATACACAAACACTATATTGTCAAAAGTATTGTGACACCTGCCTTTACACGCAACTTTAATGGCATCCCAGTCTTCGTCTGTAGGGTTCAATGTTGATTTGGCCCACCCTTTGCAGCTATGGAAGATGCGCTTATGGAAGAATAGCCAGCCTTCCCAGAAGACTTGAAGCTGTTATAGCTGCAAAGGATGGGCCAACTCAATATTGAACCCTACAGACTAAGACTGGAATGCCATTAAAGTTCATGTGCGTGTAAAGGCAGGCACCCCAATACTTTTAACAATATAGTGTGTGTGTGTGTGTATATGTATGTAGGTATATATATATATATATATATATATATACACATACACACATATATATACATATACACACACACACACACACACACACAGAATAGACTATTTTATTACATTTCAGCCCTGATAAAAAAAATGTGTGTAAAACTATCCTTTGGCTGTCACCTTTTGATAGACTCTTTCATTGTGACAAATAAAAATAAAAAATCCTACAGCTTTATGCTCTAATCCTTTACACAAAATGAATCTCCCAAGGACCCTCCAAGAATCCCCACCCAATATTAGAGAGATGCCACACTTTAGCAATCATCCAATTTATTCAGACATTCTACCAGGCTTGAAGTCCAGCAATCCATAGCGCCAACTCTGGAATAATTAATTTTTTGTAGAAAACCTAAGAGCCCTATGGGAAACTTTTTCTAAGAGAAACATTGTCTCATTTCTAGTCTGTCGAAATTCTAGTTGCTGGACTTCATGAAGACCTATTGGATTCAATGCTTCGAGTCATGGACACAGCACAAGCATGCATATTTGCCCTGGGTCAGTGCCTTAGAAAGCGCTGTAGCCAATAGGTCAGCAAAATAGCCAGTCAACTAGCAAAACAGAAAGACATCAGTCAGCAATGGCCTCCTCTTTAATTTAGTGTATATATGACCACACAGAAATCCTCTGCTACAGATTCTTTCAGATGGTTCCCAAGTAGGAGAAAGTAGCAGTGTGTTCATAGCCAGGATTAACAATTAAGAAAAAATGCAACACAATGAGTGAATACAGTATATAAATCTTAGAATAGGTATCTGGGTACTGGAGAAGTAAATACCATATTTATCAGCGTATAACACAAACTTTTTTCCCCTTAAAATCAGGGGGAAATCGTGGGCGCGTGTTATACGCCGATCCCCCACTGACTGTGAGGGGGAGAGGAGCGAGCGCAAAATACACATAGCCTGGTGTACTGCGGCTAGGCTCGGCTCACAGTCACGCCCAGTCCCGCCATTGGACCTGTGTTATGTCCATCATAGGAGCCAGGCCAAGGGGCGGGACTGGGCGGGACTGCGAGAGGAGAGCCGAGCCTAGTCGAGTACACAGTACACTCGGCTATGTGTATCTCGGCAGCGCTCATTTTAAAAACGATCAGGCTGCAATGAGACAGGGCAAGGCTGCAATGAGACTGGGCAAGGCTGCAATGAGACTGGGCAAGGCTGCAGATGGACACTGATAATTCTACAATGATAGACAAGGCTGCAGATGGACACTGATAAGGCTGCATTGATGGGCATTTAAATTCTAAAAGTTTTTTTTCTTAAAATTCCCTCCTAAACTTGGGGCACATGTTATAAGCCGATAAATGCGGTAATTGTATTAAATTACAATGGAAAATGCCTGAAATAAAAATTCCACTTACTGAACATGGTCTCCAGTCTGATCAGACAACACACAAAGCTATCGAAATTCACAGACAGATCTGGCTCAGAATATCTGGTGATAATCAGCTGATGCAGGGTGTTGCTCAGTTTGAAACCTGGGGAAAACCAGTAGGTAAAATAAATTTACGTACATACATTATATATCAAGCATAACAACTAACATAGAAATATACTGAGCAACCGACCTGCAGACTCCACTGCCAGGCGCATTTCATAGGCATTCATGCTTCCTGATTTGTCCATGTCAAACTTTCTGAAAACAGTCTACAAAACAAATAGAAGTATTCAGCGTATTATTGGCTATAAACTGTTGACTAAAATGGACTCTCTTAGTGATGTTATAGTTATTTTTAAAATTGTTTCGGATAAAGCAGGGAAGATACACAGCCTCTGTTAAATTTTGAATGCTGTCTGGGTCCCCATTATGGCAATTTCCCATCACTCTCACCTATTGACCAGTATCCTTGGGACAAGATGACAAAGACAGCAAGCAGACACTGACAGTCATAAAAAAACAAAGATTATCAGTCCTCTCTATGGAAAGTTATACACAATGGGGATGAAGCAACAATAATCTCATGGGGATCCTAAGCCTTTTCTGCTCCCCAAATACGTTTTCTCTGGACAGACTAAACTAAACACACTAAACACATTAGTCCATCCAAAATGCATGCTTATATTTTTGACGGATGCAGGAGAGTCACACTAAAAATAATTGTATACATCTCAGGTGCTCTGGCAGAGATGCTTCTTTTGATTTCCTAGAGCTGCCCAACTGCCAATCTCTGTAGAATGTTTTCTTCATTTTATATTGTAGAAAAGCGGTCTCCAAACTTCCTATACAAAGGGCCAGTTTACTGCCCTTCAGACTTTAGGGGGCCGGACTGTGGCCATTGGGAGTAAAAAAAATCTGGCAGTAAACAATGCCCCATCATTGGTGTCATTGGAAGGAATTATGCCCCATCATTTGAGTCTTTGATAGGAATTGTGCCCCATTGTTGCCCCTTTGTTGATATCATTGGTGTTAGTGGGCCCCATTGTTGGTGTCAGTGGGAGGAACTGTGCCCCTTTGTTGGTGTCAGTGAATGGAATAGTGCCCCAAGGGCTAGATAAAAGCAAGCAAAGGGCCGCATCCGGCCCCCGGGCCACACTTTGGAGACCACTGTTGTAGAAGATAGAATTCGAGTGGAAGTAATCAAAGGTTGACAAAAACAGCCAAAACTTCAAGGTGAATGGAAACAAAGACTGGAATTATAGCAGGGAGATCTTACCACTGGAGTCTCCAAAAGATACAGTATAAAGCGCAATTTCATTCCATCAGCTAGCTTCTTATATCTCTAGCATACTCCAGTAGCTAGAAAACCCTGCATCTCTGCCCACTCCTTCTGCAGTCTCCAAGACAGTATAAAAAAACTTCTCAGTAAATACCCAAAAATGAAATATTAGTTTCCTCTAGACCTACCAAGTAATTTTTAATTTTATTCCACAGTACATTAAACTCCAACATTCCAAGTTTTCCATTTCCATCTTTCTGTGATACAAGTTAAGGACAACACTCCACATCTGAGACATCCAAGTTCAGAGAATCCTGCCCAGTGGCAATTTTTCTTTGCCATCTAAAGTGGTTATTAAAAAATTTGACGACCCACACCATGGCAATGCTATAAGTTATTTGATCATAGAAAATGGTGCATGGTTAATAATATTGCTTACAGAGGAACCACAGGGCAGAGCAAAGAAGAGATCATTAAAATGCAGTAACCCATTGCAAACAGAAACCGCTGAGCTGGCTCCAGTAAACAAAAATTTGATTGGTTGCTATGGGGGTCTACCCTCTGTACATCCTGGATGACACCTGTACTGAGTATAAAATAAGTCTGTAATTGCATTAAATAATCTTGATCTACAGAGGATACTGGAGCCTTATAAATATATAAGCGCACAAATTATTACATGCCTTAAAATGATCAATGCCTAAGACCCCTTTCACACTGACAGTGGGCCACGTTAGCAGTAAAGCGCCGCTAGTTTTAGTGGTGGTTTTAACCCTCACTAGAGGCCGAAGAAAGGTTTAATAGCGACGAAAAGCGTAGATTCGGCAGCGCTGCCCATTTATTTCAATGGGCAGTGGCGGTGAAGGAGCAGTGTATACACTGCTCTTCCACCGTCCCAAAGATGCTGTTTGCAAGACTTTTTTCTAATGTCCTGCAAGCGCACTGCCTTAGTGTGAAAACACTTGGGCTCACACACTGGGGCTGCAGGGGAGGTGTTTTTCAGGCGCTTTACAGTTGCTATTTTTAGCCCAAAAGCATCTGAAAAACGCCCCAGTGTGAAAGGGGTCTAATACTTAATAGATCAGAGTAACAATAAATATACAGATGATGACTCAAAGGCAGCTTTCACACTGAGGCGTAGAGCCTGTAAAGAGCCTCTCCTCTCACTCCAGTGTGAGTGCTTTCACACTGGTGGTGCGCTTGCAGGATGGTAAAAAAAATCCTGCAAGCAGCATCTTTGCAGCGCTGTAGAAGCGGTGTACACACTGCTCCTAAAGCGCCCCCGCCCATTGAAATCAATGGGCAGCACCGCCAAACCGTCGCTAAGGCGGCAATTTGCAGGCGGTTTTAACCCTTTTTCGGCCACTAGCCGGGGTTAAAATTTCCCCCGCTAGCAGCCGACTAGCATTGCTAATACTACGGTAAAGTGCTGCTAACAATAGCAGCGCTTTACCGCCGACGCCCCCCAACGCCCCAGTGTGAAAGCAGCCAAAATTGGACTATACAATTTCAGGATTATGGAGACTATTTTAATGTGTGTTGGCTCAATCTGGATTGAATGTATTCCTAAAAAATGAATGACAATGTTAAACAATTATTGGGTAAGTTGGAAGGTTTTATTAAGCTTAAAGGAAATTCAAGAGCTAGCCACATATGCGACAATCATTTTAATCAAATTTGCTTTGAGGTGGATTCACACATCATATGTGTTTCTGCATGCATGGCAACACGCATATGGAGGTGTGAATAGGCCCAAATAGTAGTTTTAATTTTCCTTTCACATTAAACTTCAGTATATACTACAGTTGTGCTCATAAGTTTACATACCCAGGCAGAATTTTCAATTTCTTGGCCATTTTTCAGAGAATATGAATGATAACACGAAAACTTTTACTCATGGTCAGGGTCATTTGGGTAGTTTCTGATGACATGATGATTTAAAAAGAATAAACACAGTTGATTGAGAATAAATGGCTTCAGCCAAACACTAACCATGAGTAAAAAAAATGTTTTTGTGTTATCATAAATATTCTCTGAAAAATTACCAAAAAATCATAAATTCTGAGCACAACTGTAAAGGATGAAGTGCCGTTCATCAGTTCTCCTCGCAGAGGAGACTGTACAGATAATCAGGGCAGCCCCAGCAGTGCCCATCAGTGACACTAATCAGTGCCCATCAGTGACACCAATCAGTGCGGCGTTTCAGTGTCCATTAGTGCCTGCTCATCGGTGCTGCCTATCAATGCCCATGAGTGCTGTCTATCAGTGCTCAGTACCACAGATCAGTGCTTCCTCATCAGTGTCACCTAATCAGTGCCCTTCAGTGTCCCCTCTTACCTATGTGTTACCTATTTACAAAATTTACCAATAGAAACTAAAATGTATTTATTTTTATTTATTTTTTTCGGTCTTTTTTTCAGTTTTTTTTAGCACAAAATAAAAACCCAGCAGTGATTAAATACCACCAAAAGAAAACAATTTGTGTGAAAAAAATGATAAAAATATAATTTGGGTACAGTGTTGTATGACCGCGCATTTGTTATGCAAAGTGTGACAGCGCTGAAAGCTGAAAATTGGCCTGAGCAGTAAGGGGGTGAAAGTGCCCAGTATTGTTATAGTTAATAGAGAGGTATGAGGCGTCATCTTTAGATGTAAAATATCTTATTGGAACCAAGGCAGACTACTCTTCCTTGCAAGCTCCACGTATAGCCAAAGAGCCATCGGATATTGCAGATAAAACATCCTTTAAATCGATAAAGTAAATATAAATTGCACTTACAAAAATGTGTCTTGATCAGAGCATGTAACAAGGTAAATGAACTTCCATTGAATATGTCATAAAGATGCATCAATTATCACTTCTGTAAAAGGTAGCAACAGGAAGGATAGAATGTAGGTGTAAATGACACTCAGCACACCAAAGGTTAAAAAAAGAATTCAGAATCTCTGATAAAGGGGGAGAGCCCTGAAACCTGCAAGTGGGGTTACTATATTTCAGGTTGAAAACTTGGTCCTCCAGCTTCGGTTTCCATTCTGAAAGAGTTTTTAAACCCTAGAGTGCTCAGTGCTTTCCACTATTCCTCTGTGCCGGATTTCCAGAAGCGATAGTTGTTGCATCTGTATGATGGTCTGACATACAAAAGGGAGCTGATTTGCCTGGTTACATGCTCTGATCAATTTGCAACTCTGTAAATGCAATTGATCTTTATTTTATTGATCACAGGGTGTTTTATTTGCGCTATCCAGCATGCTCTGCTTTGCTCTACTTCTACTCTCAGAGTGGTATAAGGCACTACATGTAATATCCGATCAGCCCCTAACCTGTCCACCTTTAGAAGATCCCTGGAAAAACTCACTTATTCAGGGAATCCTATCCCACACCCACCCCCATCAAATCATTCCCTGCATCTATTACCTTTTGTACCACCACCCCCTCCCTTTAGAATGTAAGCTCTACGAGCAGGGCCCTCCTGTCCATTCTGTATTGAACTGTACTGCAATTGTGCTGTCCCCCCCGCTACATTGTAAATCGCTGCGTAAACTGTTGGCGCTATATAAATTGTGTATAATAATATAATAATAATATAGTATGAGTCTTTGTGTAAAATAGGGAGATATGAGACACTGAGTGTAGGTATAAGACATTGAGGTTCATTTACTAAAACTGGGGAGTGCAAAATCTGGTGCAGCTTTCATATAAACCAATCAGCTTCCAGTTTTTATTGTCAAAGCTTAATTGAACAAGCTGAAGTTAGAAGCTGATTGCATAATCTAGTGCAGCTGTGCATGGTAGCCAGTCTCCAGTTTTAGGGCTCTTTCACACGGGGCGGATCAGTGCAGATCCGCCCCGTGGATAGCCGCTTGCTCAGCGGGATCGCCGCTGAGCAGGAAGATGACAGGTCCGTCTCTGCACTCCATGCAGGGACGGACCTGTCAGAGCGCCGCTCTCCCCTATGGGAGATCGGGTGATGACGGATCGTTCAGTCCGTCGCCACCCGATCCGCTCTGCAGACGGATGAAAAAATGGGGTTTTCCTCCGTCTGCAGAAACGGAGCATAGCGGGCACGGACGAGAGCGGGTGTCAGCGGATGCTCATCCGCTGACACCCGCTATCCCATAGGGATACCTGTATGTCCGTTTTTCATCCGAAAACGGAAGGATGAAAAACGGACATACGGTCCGTCCGTGTGAAAGAGCCCTTAGTAAATCCACCCAAATGTGTGTAAGAGCTGGTAGGAGGCTCTATGTATAAGGGAGATTTGTAAGGTATTATAAGCAATACAGAGAGACATTGTGATAGTAAGAAATTACATATTGCATGAAATGAAGAGATCTGGAACATTGTGTATAGTAGAAAGGCATTAAAAACCTTTCAGCTGCTACAGGCACATTAATATGAGGAGAGTGAGTAAGCAAAGCCAGCTATTCACATAAATGTGCTGCCTGACCAATTACACAACTCTCAACACTTGGTAAACACATGCAAAGAGAGAAATGAGTGGAGGTGTAGAATTTGTTGCTGTGAACTTCTCATTCTCTTGTGCACATAAGTAACAAGGCTTTACCCGTCCTATGTGTAGATTTCTAAGGGAACGGGAAGTGGCATCAGAGACAATCAGTTTCTCCCTCCAGCTGTTAGCGCTAAAGTGCAGATCTCACTGGTGTCACAGATACTGGGAACTGAGGTGTGTGCTGGAGTGCAGATCTCACTGGTGTCACAGATACTGGGAACTGAGGTGTGTGCTGGAGTGGAGATCTCACTGGTGTCACAGACACTGGGAAGTGAAGTATGTGTGCTGGAGTGCAGATCTAGTTTGTTGGGTCATGGATACTGGGATGTGAAATGTCTACTGGAGTGCAAATCTTACTGGTGTCACAGATACTGGGAAGTGAGGTGTGTGCTGGAGTGGAGATCTCAGTGGTGTCAGATACTGGGAAGTGAGGTGTGTGCTGGAGGGCAGATCTTGCTGGTGTCACAGACACTGGAAAGTGAAGTGTGTGTGCTGGAGTGCAGATCTAGTTTGTTGTGTCATGGATACTGGGATGTGAAATGCATACTGGGGAGTTATCTGTGTGTGTTGGGGGGAAATTCTCCTCAAGGAAATGAATACTGGAAAGGCAGTTCTGTGTGATGTGTGATGCCGCACACATCTAAGTAGTCTTTCCTCCTGCACTTTGTTTCCTTTGTGCATTCCTACAAACCACTGTTCAATTTTTCATCACAGCTTTTTGATATGTAGTGCCAGTATACAGTAGGCGCACATTAAAATTTGACTGGATGACTTTTGGAGCCAAACAAATATAACACTGACATATAGTATATGATAGCTAAAGGACATTTCATTCAACCGTTACATGAAAGGATACATCCATTAGATTCACCATACTGCGACAAGACTCCAAACTAAATCCTTTAGTGCGAAGGTCTTTATCTGCATTGAATAAAAAATCAGATTACAATCAATACTGCTCTGTTACCGAGCCAAAATTGAATTCAACATTTCCAGCAAGCACAGTACTTTGCAGCCCCATTTACTGCAGTGTATCCTCCTTTCTCCAGTATCATAAAACATTCCTTAATCACTTTTCTACCCGGACAATTGTTTCATTTTCCAGACACGATAAATCAGCATTTTTTGGTACAAAATTACTTTAAACCCCTAAACAATTATATATGTTCTAAAAGCATTTGTGCAAGTTTGTCAAGCACATATTTTTGGGAAAAAAATACACTGAAATAAATTTTAGTGCAAACGAACACAATAGGATTGACACGGGTACCTGTGAAATTGCGCCAAAATTGTCCTTTTTAAAACTTTAAAAGGGACCCAAAAGGACAAAATTTAGGTGCCGCTCAGGTAGAGAGGTAAAGTCTAACTAGACGGCTGTGAGTGCAGGCAGGGACAGGGAGCTCGTCCTAGCTCCAACCTGCAGCAATGTCAAAGGAAAAGATCCATAAGCCGCAGATCATGAAGCAGACCAATGTGCATGAAGTGAGATGAATGGCAAGCTCAGCCCGGACTACAGCTGGGATATGCCCCCAATGTTTCACTCCGTTATTAGGAGCTTCCCCATGATTAAGCCCCAAGGGGTAAAGCGAAACACGTTGGGGGCGTGGCCTGGCTGCAGTCCGGGCTGAGCTTGCCATTCATCTCACTTCATGTACATGGGCCTGCTTCATGATGTCCAGCTTATCGATCTCTTTCTTTGACATTGCTGACGCTTTAAAAGACCTTACAGGCTATCAGGTTAGAGTTAACCATGAAATATGGCCCTAGAATTATTGCTCTCACTTCAGTATTTGCAGTGACACCTCACATGCTTGGCACAATATATGTTTAGGTATACCTGTGCAGCCTATGCACGCCTTTGCACTCAAGTGTGTATGGGGCAGCGGGGGTTGCATCTATTTTTTTAGATTATTTTTACTGTATTACAACATATGTAATACACGGTCATGAAATTTGGTGTACTGCATTTTAAAAATAGTGTTAGGAAGCCCATTCAAGTGAATAGGCGGTCTTAGCTCATCGCACCTTAAAGTGATAATAAAGCTTAATTGTTTTTTTATTAAAATTACAAATATCTTATTCTTAACTGCTTCAGCCACAGAAGAAATTACCCCCTTCCGACCAGAGCACAAATGTTGCACAAAAGTTAAAATAATTTTTTTTTTTAAATAGCGGCGATCAGCGATTTCTATCGTGACTGCGACATTATGGCGGACACATTGGACATTTTTGACACATTTTTGGGACCATTGTCATTTATACAGCAATCGGTGCTATACAAATGCACCGATTGCTGTGTAAGTCAGAGTTAGCGCATGCACAGTAGGGAACCGAGAAGTGAAGCTGCAAGGCTTCATTTCCTGATTCCCTTACCGAAGATGGCGGCAGCAGCATCCGAGGACCTCGGGGTTGATTTACTAAAACTTGAAAGTGCATAATCTGGTGCAGCTCTACATAGAAACCTTCTAGTTTTTTTTTTGTCAAAACTTAATTGACAAAACAAGCTGAAGTTAGAGGCTGATTGGCTACCATGCATGCACCAGATTTTGAGCACTCCAGTTTTAGTAAATCAACCCCACTGAGTCTGTGTGCACTAAAAGTTATTTTAGTGTATTTTTTTCACAACTGCACAAATATCATGCAACATAAAAAATTGCAATGGCCATTTTATTCTCCAAAGCCTCTACTTTCAGAAAATATATCCTGTATATATTTACTTTAACATGTGTTTGAAAAATTCAAATTGCCCCTGACAGCAATTGGTAAAAACATCAGTCAGTCGGGGCCCAGCACTTACCCCATCCCGCGGGCAGCGCTCCGGGCGACGTCAGCTTCTCTCCGGGCTACGGGCCACTGCTATCTCGGTTCCTCCGCATCTCCTCCCTCCCCCTCCTCCTGGCGGCCAATCCAATTGGATCTCCTTTTGGCCAATCGGGTGATGGGTCTCATGACTCGCTTCCTGATTGGCCCGGGAGGAAAATCAGTGTTACTATAGCGAATAATCATTCGCTATTGTCACACAACTGGGTGGGCTTTGGGCCAAGTTCTCTGCGCCCTGAGCCACCCTTTTTTGAAGCCTATTCAAGCCTCTGGCTCTAATCACGTGCTTAAAAAAAAAAAAAAAAAAAAAAAAACCCTGATTGGAATCCATGCGTCTGGCGCCCTGCATGTAGATTAGGGGGCTGGATGCATGGATCGGAGGGAGGCACCTAATGAATGGGCCACCACTACTCCATACCCTTTATACACTGGTGGCTATGATTCATGGTTACCAAAATAAAAACTCGCTCCAATTACTGTACTGCACAGTCTGGTAATTCTTTAGGATTTACAGGGTGTTTTTTTCAAAGATATCACTGATATATTGATTTGCCAAATGCTAAGATTTGTGTGGAAATTCTATGTGGATACTTACGCTTGGATATAATTTTGTTTAATATTGTCTGTAGCTCCAAAACGCTAACCTCCATATCCTGTGTGATAAGAACAAAGCTGTCAAAAGGAGGCAACAACTACATGCATATAGCAAACTATACAGACCAAGGTGTGACTACAAGGGGTGTAGATGTCAGAGCTCTTAACCATGAGGCAGGGATTTGACGCTTTCAGTGATCATGTGTTAAAATACTAAATATTTCTGACAATGAGAGGCTAAGTATGGATTTGAAGTGTTTTTTTCATAGATTGCGGGCAAGTGGCAGGTAGATAGTGTCCCCACTATACCGACCCTTCATTTGAAGTGCTCTTTCCCAATATGTAAAGCAGCCCAGGGAATTGACAAAGCTATATGTCCTGCACAGTTTTCCGCCAGCCCTTCCTTACGACTCCATTCTAAGAGCTTGTATGTGACATCACATAAGAATGCCTAGGATAGATGAGAGAGGAGGGCCAAAAGGGGATAAGCGCGCCAGAACAAGTAACTATGTCTTACCGATGTTTCCTATTGCTGCTGTGTATATGGGGGGGGGGGGATCACACTCTGCCCAACAAACTAGTGACCCCTGTACTCTGACCTACAAACTAGTGACCCCTGTACTCTGACCTACAAACTAGTGACCCCTGTACTCTGACCTACAAATTACTGACCCCTGTACTCTGACCTACAAACTACTGACCCCTGTACCCTGACCTACAAATTACTGACCCCTGTACTCTGACCTACAAACTACTGACCCCTGTACTCTGACCTACAAACTACTGACCCCTGTACTCTGACCTACAAACTAGTGACCCCTGTACTCTGACCTACAAATTACTGACCCCTGTACTCTGACCTACAAACTACTGACCCCTGTACTCTGACCTACAAACTACTGACCCCTGTACTCTGACCTACAAATTACTGACCCCTGTACTCTGACCTACAAACTACTGACCCCTGTACTCTGACCTACAAACTACTGACCCCTGTACTCTGACCTACAAACTACTGACCCCTGTACTCTGACCTACAAACTACTGACCCCTGTACTCTGACCTACAAACTACTGACCCCTGTACTCTGACCTACAAACTACTGACCCCTGTACTCTGACCTACAAACTACTGACCCCTGTACTCTGACCTACAAATTACTGACCCCTGTACTCTGACCTACAAACTACTGACCCGTTGCTCTGCCAAACAAATTAGCCTGCAGTACTAGTTGTTCTGTCTTCATGACAGACAGACTCCTGCATGAGACCTGGGGTTGTCCAATTACTCTACAGACATGAAAAAATATGAGCGTGCCGACAACGGATGGAATGCCTTGGCATTGATGCCACCCATAGGCTTACTGTGGGGCTGGTTGCTCTGAGCCGATCACATGACTGGACTAGAGCGCTCTAGGTAAGTATAGGCAAGTATAGGTGAGTATAAGCATCGTCCTTTAACAGGGTAGCTCAAATAGGAGTTAGATGGGGGCAGGAGTCATTTTCAGCATAGTTAGTTCTTGATCAGAAATCCACTTTAAAGTGGTGGGCCAGCTGAATTTTTTTTTTTTTTAAAGTCAGCAGCTACAAACACTGTAGCTGCTGACTTTTAATAAGCACACTTGCAAACGATGTTGGCTGCCCGTGACTGAACCGTCCCTCGGCTCTCGGGTCACGGCACCGCCATTCGCACTAAGGGAAACAGGCAGTGGAGCCTTACGGCTTCACTGCCCATTTCCTACTGTGCATGCGCGAGTCGCACATCGCTTTGTGAATGGCCGGCTGTGTTCTGGGACACACACAGTTCCCAGAACACAGCGTGCCCCATTCCCCAGAAGACAACGCGAGGAGGAGAAGACTGAAGATCACCGCGGTGTAGGAAGTGGCAGATTAGGACGATCTGCCTAGCAACAGCCATTTCTGGTAAGTAAAAAAAATAAAATTCAGATTTTTAGGGACATATTTATGTAATTTTTTTTTTTAGGGTGGCCCTCCGTTTTAAGTTACAGTTATAAATAAGTTATGATGGGTCTTCCCAAAACTCACTGTTTTAAGCCATCTTATATCTTCAATAAATATACACTGATCAGCCATAACATTAAAGAGTATTTAAACCCAACATTTCAAATCCCTGATGCAGTGCATCTGGAAAGTATTCACAGCACTTCACTTTTTCCACATTTTATTATATTACAGCCTTATTCCAAAATTGATTAAATTCTAGACATGTGCACAACAAAAAAATTTGTTTATTTTTTCGTTTTTTTTCCGTTGATTCGTAACGATTCGTAAATTCGTAAGTTGTCTGTGTTCGTATTCGTAACGATTCGTAAATTCGTAAGTCGTCGGTGTTCGTATTCGTAACGATTCGTATTTTCTTAAGAGTTATTTTTTAGTTGATTCGTTTTTCCGTTAGTTTAATTTTCGTTTATTCGAAATTCGGACGCATTCGTAGATTCGTAAATCGGAGCATAATTCATAATTTTATGTAATGGGTATGCTATTTTTACATTTTAAGAGACACGGAAAATTACGAATCGAAAAAAAAAAGTTATGAATGTACGAATTTTTTCATTCAATCCATTCGAGGCACGTTAAGCAGCGCCATTGTAAGGGACACGGAAAATTACCAATTCAACAAAAAAAAAAGTTACGAATGTACGAATTTTTTCGTTCATTTTGATTTTCGTTGTTCCTGTTTTCGTTTTTCTGATTTTCTTCTTTCGTAGATTCGTTGTTTCTAATTTGTTTTTTTCGGATTCGTTCGATTCGAACGATTCATTAAAATTTTTAGCGAATCGTTCAGTCATTCGTACGATAACGAATGAAGGAAAAAAAACGAAAAACGAAAAAAACCGAAACGAATTGCACATGTCTATTAAATTCATTATTTTCATCAAAATTCTACAAACAATACCCCATAAGGACAGCCTGAAAGAAGAAGTTTGAAATCTTTGCAAATTTATAAAAAAAAAAAAAATCACATGTACATAAGTATTCACAACCTTTGTCATGACACTCAAAATTAAGCTGGGGTGCATCCTGTTTCCACTGATCATTCCTGAGATATTTCTATACCTTAATTGGAGTCCACCTGTGGTAAATTCAGTTAATTGGACATGATTTGGAAAGGCACACACCTGTTTATATAAGGTCCCATCGTTAACAGTGCATGTCAGAGCACAAACCAAGCCATAAAGTGCAAGGAATTGTCTGTAGACCTCCGAGACAGGATTGTATCGAGGCACAGATGTGGGGCAGGGTACAGAAAAATTCCTGCAGCATTGAAGCTCTCAATGAACATGGTGGCCTTCATTGTCCGTAAATGAAAGAAATTTGGAACCACCAGGACTCTTTCTAGAGTGGGCCACCTGGCTAAACTGAGTGATCAGGGGAAAAGGACCTCAGTCAGGGAGGTGACCAAGAGCCCGATGGTCACTCTGACAGAGCTTCAGCGTTTCTCTGTGGAGAGATGAGAACCTACCAGAAGAACAACCATCTCTGCAGGACTCCACCAATCAGGCCTGTATGGTAGAGTGGCCAGACGGAAGCCACTCCTCAGTAAAAGGCACATGACAGTCCGCCTGGAGTTTTCCAAAAGGCACCTGAAGGACACTCAGCCCATGAGAAACTAAATTCTCTGCTCTGATGAAACAAAGATTGTACTTTTTGGCCTGAATAGCAAGTGTCATGTCTGGAGGAAACCAGGCACCCCTCATAACCTGGCCAATACCATCCTTACAGTGAAGCATGTTTGTGGTAGCAGAATCTTGCTGTGGGTATGTTTTTCAGCGGCAGGAACTGGGGAACTAGTCAGGATTGAGGGAAAGATGAATGCAGCAATGTACAGAGACATCCTTGATGAAAACCTGCTCCAGAGAGCTCTGGACCTCAGACTGGGGTGAAGGTTCATCTTCCAACAGGACAACAACCCTATGGGACAACTCTGTGAATATCCTTGAGTGGCCCAGCCAAAGCTCAGACTTGAACAAGATTGAACATCTCTGGAGAGATCTGAAAAATGTCTGTGCACTGACGCTCCCTATCCAACCTGATGGAGCTTGAGAGGTCCTGCAAAGAAGAATGGGAGAAACTGCCAAAAATAGGTGTGCCAAGCTTGTAGCATCATACTCAAAAAAACTTGAGGCTGTAATTGGTGCCAAAGGTGCTTCAACAAAGTATGGAGCAAAGGCTGTGAATACTTATGTACATGGGATTTTATTGTTTTTTTATTTTTAATAAATTTGCAAAGATTTCAAAGAAACTGCTTTCATGTTTCATTATGGGGTATTGTTTGTAGAATTTTGGGGAAAATAATGAATTTAATCCATTTTGGAATAAGGCTGTAACATAGCAAAATGTGGAAAAAGTGAAGCACTGTGAATACTTTTCGGATGCACTGTATGTGCCTGCTGTACCATGTACTTGTATGAAAGAGTATCATGTTCTCTTTGTATTGCTTCCTTCATGTGAAATACCTGATGATCCCACCTGGCCCTCTGCTTTCCTATTAAAAACTGACCACACTAAACAGGAGAGCACAGCATGGCCAGTTCTATAGCTCTCCAATGATCACACTTGTCCTGATACACACCCCACCCCCACACAGCCATTCACTGGGAAATTCAGTGTACTGCTGTTTCGCCTCTCCTAGCTCTTATGCAGCAAATGTTTTGCCTTTCATTTCTATTTTAAAACTGAATGGGTTATTTTACAAGGTGAGAGTTTACATATACTCCAAGATCATTGACAGGTAAAGTGAATAATATTGATTATTGCGCTACAATGGCATCTTAAATTAGGCAGGATATACAGTATTAGGCAGGAAGTGAACATGTTGTCCCTGAGAGTTAGTAAATGTAAAGAGGATACAAGATCGCTACTTCTCCTGACCGGCCCAGGTGAATAAACGATAAGGAGTGGACTCAGCACTACATGTCTCCACCAAACCACACACCCTGATGCATTTTGCTCCACCCATCAGGGCTATGACTAACGTTTATTTACCTAGGCTGGTTGGAAGTAGCAGCTATCCTTTCCTCTTTACATTTACTAGCCCTCTGGATTGTTATTAGAACAAGCCTATATTCCATGCTCTGGGACATACTGTAGGGAGATGCTTTCACCTCTACAGCGGCGCTACAAGAAATATAACTGGGCGCATGTTGTTCTTGAAGAAATGGGCTTCGAACTTTGACCCGTGTCCTCAGTCAAAAGCACCTAAAATGGGCACGTTGGTATCAGAGCTGGACCCCAGAGCAATGAAAGAAGGTGACCTGGTCCGATGAATCACATTTCCTTTTACATCATGTGGAAGGCCAGGTGCGTGCATCGGTTACCTGGGAAAGAGATGGCACCAGGATGTACTATGGGAAGAAAACAAACCACTGGAGGCGGTGCATTGTTTTTTTGCAATGTTCCCCTAGGAAACCTTGGGTCCTGCCATTCATGTGGATGTTACTTTGACACATACCACCTACCTAAATATTGTCGCTAAACAAATACAACCCTTTATGGAAATGGTATGATGGAAGTGGCCTCTTGCAGCAGGATAAGGCACCCTGCCACACTGCAAACATGGTTCAAGAATGGTTTGAGGAACACAACAAGTTTGAGGTATTGACTTGGCCTCCAAATTCTCCAGATCTCAATCCATCAAGCATCTGTTGGATGAGCTGTAAAAACAGGTTTGATCCATGGAGGTCCCACCTCACAACTTACAGGAGTTAAAAAAATCTGCTACTGACGCATTGGTGCAAGATACCACAGCATACCTTCAGAGGTCTAGTGGGACCTACTCAATATAAGGTAGGTCATCATGTTATGGCTGATTGGTGTATACTCCAACAAAAACATACTGCTTAGGAATATAAATTCTTATAATACACATACTGCACCAGCAAGTTGACTGAAAAGTTTTTTAAATCCTTCATCGAGGTCTGCTTCAGTTACAGCTTCCTGGAAATACATAGAAATGCCAAAATATTAAAAAGGCATAAAGCTTCCATATGTCATTTTAACACATTAAATGATCTTGGCACAGGATCAAGGGCAAAATTGTGGCACATCTAGGGACATTTAGCATGAATTGTTAGCATGTGTTTAATTCTACTATGTCAGTCACTGGGCAGTCCTGCATTTGTATAAATGTTACAAAATCTATGGTGTAGAATGTCTACCATCTGCTGGCCAAGGGTTGAAATAGCAGAATAGAAATAACTGGCAGAAGGGAGTTTGATGACAACTCTGTACAGTCCACTTTTTGAATTGTAGGTGCGGTACATATTAAAAAAAAAAAAGGAAGGTTAAAATAACAAACATATCATACTTACCTCCACTGTGCTGTTAATTTTGCACAGTGTGGCGCCGATCATCCGCTTCTGGGGTCCCCCAGCGGAGCTCGTGGTTCCTCCCCGCATTGGTAAACCCCCTGGTAGAAGCGATTACATTGCGAGCACGCTCTCGAGTCCAGCATTTGCTTCTATAGACACAGGTTTCCAGACTCGGCCCCGCTCCCCAGCGCCCCCGATTGACAGCAACGGAAGCCAATGGCTGCGCTGCTATAAATCTATTCAATCAAGAGCAGAGAACCACGGGCAGAGAGTACAGTGCTAATACAAATTATAAATGAATAAATAACGTGATCTGTATATATAAATATAACACCCCGTGATGTTGTGCTATAAAATTTATTAAATTAATTTAATTTCATAGCACAACATCACGGGGTGTTATATTTATACATACAGATCACATGATTTATTCATTTATAATTTGTATTAGCGCTACTTAATTATTTCCTAATCAACATTTGCAGCACACGTTTTATGCATAATTTATTAATTTATGTATGCTTTTCACTAAAGTAGCAGCTGTTTCTTTTCACAGATTTTTTTTCACATTAATTTTTTCTTATTTATTGGCGCAGTGGATGTACGGAATTTTTGGGGAGGTCACATTCAGTACCAGCAGACCAGAGAGTACAGTGCGTCTCCGCCGAGGGAACAAAGGGCTCGGGTGAGTAAAACGGGGTAAGCTGGGGGCCGGTCACTGTCAGAAATGTTTTCATCTTAATGCATAGGATGCATTAAGGTGAAAAAACATGGGGGTTTACAACCCCTTTAATAAAAGCAGTAATTTCCTCCTATTGTTAAAAAATCAATAAACAAATAAATCAACATCTTGAACCCTCAGAACTCGATCCCCACAACTGATTAAGAGGAAGATGAAAACCCTTATGAAGCATTATTCAATTTGCTCCAAGACAGAAAAAATATCCAATGTACCTATGGGATGCTTCCTGATCCCATAAGGCAATTGGATATCCCTGAATCAACAATCTGCTGTGTTATTACAAATATTAATAGCCAGTTCTATTCTGTGCATTTAGAAACATATCCAAATATTTATTTTAAACAGTCTACATCATCAAGCTAGAACTAGCACACAGAAGCCTAAACCGGCACCGTTTTAAGGCATTCAGCCATTTTCATTTACGTATCATAATGCAGCCCATTGTTTTTAATAGGCCTGTGTTTAAAAGGCCTATAGATCAGTATCAGTTGCTGGTTGTTATTTTAATGCCACACTTTTTATGACTGTGTATGCATACACGTGAATACGTGAAAGTGCTATACAGTCTATCCTTGTGTTCTTTTTTGCCAGGAATATCTGATGCTCAGACATCCGTACCCCTACTGTGAAGAAGTTTCTCTGTAGGTAGTAGAAAAAAACCTTTTCTTCCAGACGCAAGGAGTGCCCCCTTGTCATCTGCAATGACCTTCGGACCAGTTCACACCAGAACGCAGTGCGGGAAACCCACGTTCCGTACGCGTTTCTTGCACTGCATTCAAAATGCACTACACTTGCGATCTGCAGCGGGTGTCAGTGTTACCTTTACGACACCCCAAATGCAGGTTACAAATGCAGTGCATTGCCTGAACCGGATCACATGGCACAATGGTACCATGCTATCTGGTTGCTGTACGTTTTATTAGAGTAATGCATGCACTACTCTTGGTGCATTCTGGCAGGATTTCAGCTTATTCAAATGAATGGGCTGAAATCAAACTGCTCCCAGATCCTTTGAGAATCGCACAGGAACATACAAAGCGTGCCTGTGCAATTCAAGGTGCAAATTGGCTCTTAAAGTGAATAATTTTGCACCACGTTTACTATAATATGATCACTTTGAGTAGCAGCTTATTAGAACGGGAGATTTACACATAGATTCTTCTAAATTACATTTTCCGATAGCACTCATGTGATGAGGACACAAAATAAAAGGACACTACAGTATTACTAAGTAAAAGTATATGAATAAAGGTAAAAAGCAAACGGGCCATACAGTAATGTGTCAAATTCTGTTTGGCTACTCACCTCAGGGGGTAGTTGGGCAGATATTGGATCATCCATTTCACTGAAATAAAAAAAATAAAAAAAATCCTTCTGCTTCATGGTAACTATATATTTTCTAAATCACTTTGACTCAACTTGTCATATAAAGCAAAACAATATGATCTCAGAGCTCAGGTACCCAATAATGTTATATACAATGTAAAGCATAAGTTTTCTTATACTTACAAAAAAGCTGTTTTATTTTTACACCCGCAGGACAGATAATCTTTTAGCGTGATTTAATAAATGCTCAGCATCCTATTCTAAATGTTACTTTTCGGAAGTGTGACTCTGGACTGGTTCCTAAAAGTGACAATGACACTGCTTGCAGTCTCTAACAGGAGTGCAAGTAGCAGGGTGACAACACAGAAGCACAATGGGGAGACAGTCACCTCATAATAGGCAGAGCTAGAACAAAGTCCTTCATGTCAGGATTACCAAGTATTTTAACAACTGCAGATTTAAAAAGACTTTTAATCACAGTATCATGTTAGAGCTTACAGTTTACTGAAAGAGTTAAGTAATTGGGTTAAGCTCTACTTTAAAACGGAGTTCCACCCAAAAGTGGAACTTCCACTTTAAGGACTCCAGACCCCCTGACGTGCCACATTTGGCATGTCATTTTTTTGGGGTGGGGGGGGGAGGTCAGGTACGTAGTTTTGACAGGTACCCAGCTCCCACTTCCGCTCGGGCCGCCTAGGCTGCCCCTCTCTCCCGCAATCTTCTGGGAGACGTCACAGGTCCCAGAAGATTGCCCGGCCATTCAGGACACGCAATGTGACTCGCACATGCGCAATGCGCACCCGGCTGTGATGAAGCAAGCTGTCACAGCCGGGTGCCCACAGTAGTGATGCCGGTGCCGCAGAGAGGAGAGGGGAGAGAACCAAGGCTTCGGGCGGCCGCATCATTGGACCGTGCAACAGGTGAGTGTGTGTGTTTATTAAAAGTCAGCAGCTATAAAAAGTGTAGCTGCTGACTTTTAATAAACACAGAAATGGGTGGAACTCCGCTTTAATTGGTATCTCGTTCCCCCCACTATCCCAAAACGCTACCAGAAAGCCAACATAAACCCAGCACTTCTGGGTATGGGGGAACATATAACATCCCACTGCCCCCTCCCCTACACATCTCAAACATATGACATACAAAATGCTTTGAATTATATACAATCCTTTTTAGTGCTTTTAAAAAGGCAATAAATCAAGGATTAAAATATGAATATGAACTTTGGATATGTTAAAAGGCACTTTAGTTTCCTGGTATAAAACTAATTTTAGTTACCACAATGTCAAAGGCCCAATCTGGGAGAAGCGCAGGTCTGATATAAAAATCCCCCGCACTGAAAGAGTCAACAGTAAGGGACCCAAGTAAAAGGGGGAAAAAGACTGTTAGCATATGTTAGGGTGGGGGGAGGGTGTTAAAAAGTTAGTTTTACTCCAGAGTGGGGTTTTAATGACAACCTGGCACCTTTTCCTCATTATGACTAAATCACACTGGTTCAATTACATTGCTCATGGTCTTTTATTTAGTTGCAATTGTCACTTACACAGTCCCATGTCGATTTTCTGAAAAGACTCTCAGGACAAAGTCTCCCTCAACATTGGGTTCAAAGGTGGAAGGCACCACTATGTATTCCCCAGGGGGAAGCTTGTGTCGGGTGCTGACTTCTCTCAGGTTAATGAATTGCTCGGAACGTGCACGGGATGCGTTGCTTAGGAAGAAGTCACGCTTGAGATGCACAGCCGACTGTCCTACGAACTAATGGGAAATATTATGTTACTTTGAGGATGGCGAAGGACAGTTGGAAAAAAAATATATAGTTCAGTAAAAATTTAAGTTGGATGACAAATGGATATATTTCACATAGTAAACAACATCAGAAATTACAATAAAAGAAGAAAGAATAAGGCTAGCCATACATTATGGTATTTTCATTCTTTCAACCATGGGTTGAAGGAAAGAAAATTGCTTGATTACCCCATCAACTGTCCGTTTGCCAGCAGTGATTGCACAAAGAAAAAAACAGACAAGCTGGTTGTACTGAAGTCATAAATCGACTTCAGTTCAACCAGCCAGCCCATAGATGGATCGAAATTAAGACAATTCCTGCTGAATTGGCCAAATTTTAAACCATATATGGCTGGTTTAAGTATTCAAACATAACAAAAATGGTTAGCAATAGCTATAATAGACAAAAAGCATGAAAACCACAAAAGGGACTTTTAAGAAGCAAGCATTTTAGGTGAAACTGCAGCTCAAAATATTTTTTTTGAATAGTAGAGATGGGTCTTTGGTGCTGGCTGTGTCCTAATTGAAATAGTTTTCTCATTTCTTGTCCTGGTGCCCACTGACCCTGATAGACAATCTCCCATACAGGGAACTTATTCCACTCTGTGTCCCTACTAGAGATGACTACTAGCTTCTGATCACAGGGACAACTATCACTGGGACAGGAAGTGGGGGGAAAATCTTTCCTAATGTGGCTAAAACTTACAATTGTTTCTGTTTTGCTTACCTGAACAAAATAATTCTGAAATAACCCTCTACAGTGAATCCGTGTGAAATATAACATACATAACAAAAATTTTAATCTGCAGCGCTACAATAAAATATCCTATACTATAATAGAATAAAAAAACAATAAAAATGTTTGTAGCACATGAATTGAAATAGTGCAAAACAAATCCAGGCATAAATGATCTAAGCATGTGCGTAGAGGTGCATTTTTTTTGCATGGTTCGGCATCTAGGTTTTCATACTTCAACGTGTGGTTCCTTCTTGCATTGACATGCATTATTGTAATACCTGTTGTCAATGCATTAAAGTGCACATTTTATGCATTTTAATGTGCTTTCATTGACTTCTATGGGCCTTCCAATGCACAATTTTTTTTAGATATTGTATTGTTTAGAATGCACTGCAATGCAGTACTGATATGGGAACATATGAGTATTTGCGCAACAATATTCAAACCCGGAAAAAAAACAGTTTCATGAATTAAAAAATAAAACAAAAAAGATAGCCAATCTTTTTTTGTATAATGTGAAAGATTATGTTACGCCGAGTAAATATATACCCAACATGTCACGCTTTAAAATTGCGCACACTCCTGGAATGACGCCAAACAACTGCGTTAATGACGCAACTAAAAATCTCCATAGGTGACGCTTAATTTTTTTTTACAGCTTACATATTTAGAGTTACAGAGGAGGTCTAGTGCTAGAATTATTGCTCTTGCTCTAACGCACACAGCGATACCTCACATGTGTGGTTTGAACAGCGTTTACCTATGTGGGCAGGACTTGTGTGAGCGTGAGCACATTTAAAACATTTTTTTATTATTGTTTATTTTATTGTTATTTTTTTATTTTTACACTTTCTTTTTGCATTTTTTGTTTTTCTGATCACTTTTATTCCTATTACAAGGAATGTAAATATCCCTTGTAATAGGAATTGTTTGTGACAGGTCCTCTTTATGGAGAGATATGGGGTCTATAAGACCCCACATCTCTTCTCCAGGCTGGAAAGCATCAGATCGAGAAAAAAAAAATGACAGATCTGATGCTTTCCGGCCGAGATCGCCGCTTTGTTGACATCCGCGGCCTGGACATGACGGGACAGGGAAGCTGATGCCTGCAGCAGCAGGCATCATTCAGAAATCCCCACTGAAAGTCAAGGACATCATATGACATCCTTGGGCTGGAAGTGTTTAAGGAGGTATTCTATATATGTAACTAGATAAAAAATTACAATATATAAAAACGAAATGATTGAAAAACAAAATTTCCACTTTAATCTCCAGCAAACTAATGATGGGCATACACACGGTCGGAATTTCCGATGGAAACAGTCCGATGGGAGCTTATCAACGGATTTTCTGACCGTGTGTATGCGGTGTATATCGTTTTTTTTCTGTTGGAATTTCCGACGGACTTTGGATTAAGAACCTGTTCTCAATTTTTCCGACGGAAAACCGTTCAACGGATTTTCCGATCGCGTGTATGCAATTCCGACACGCAAAATTCCGACGCATGCTCGGAAACAATTTTGACACATGCTCGGAAGCATTAAACTTCCCTTTTATAGTGCTGTCGAATGTGTTTTATGCCGCTGTTTTATTGACCGTCGGAATTTGGTGTGACCGTGTGTAGGCAAGACAGTTTGAGCGAAATTACGTCGGAATTCCGACGGGAAAACCATCAGAGCTTTTTCCGACGGGAATTCCGACCGTGTGTACGTGGCATTAGAGTTTAAATCTTGCCAAAACATTACAATTATACTTAATTGTAAGAAAGGAACAGGACACTGCAGAAACCCCATTACTTGCACATATGATTGCCTCTATTAAAAGTTCTATCAAAAGCCTACACAGTGCTTGAGGTAGAATATTTGGTATGCCCACTACTGTCCCTAGCTTTACTGCAATAAGGTGGTCATCTTTTTGGGGGATATACTGGCCATACGACTACAAGGGGAGATAAGGATGCAGTGCTTCTCTCTTTACCACAATTGGACTAATCATGTAGTAAAGCAGATATCAAGCACTCTCACTTTTTACTTCGTTTGAGAAAGTTATTGCAAAACCTGACTTATTATCATAAAAAAAGAAGAAGTTAAGAATCTCCAACTAAGCTCACTAAACTCTTTGCAATTTATAAAAAAGAAAAAAAGAAAATTTAGGCTACTTTCACACTAAAGCGTTGCGGGCGCTGGCAGTAAAGCGGCGCTATATTTAGCGGCACTTTACTGTCGTTTTAGCGGCGCTATTTGGCCACCAGCGGGGCAATTTTAACCCCCCCTAGCGGCCAAAAAAGGGTTAAAACCGATCGCAAAGCGCAGCTGCAGGCGGGTTTGCAGCGCTGCCCCATTGTTTTCTATGCGAAGTGGCGCTTTAGGATCGGTAAATACACTGCTCCTACAGCGCTCCAAAGATGCGGCTTGCAGAACTTTTTTGACCGTCCTGCAAGCGCACCGCTCCAGTGTGAAAGCCCTCGGGCTTTCACACTGGAGAGACAGGAGAGGCTGTTTCAGGACACTTTGAATGTGCTATTTTTAGCGATGTAGCACCTGCAAAGTGCCCAGTGTGAAAGGGGCCTAAGATTTTTTTCTCTCAACAAGTTTAAATTTGACTTAAAGATTTTTTCCTTGTCAAAAGATTTTATTGAGTATATAAAGGAATATATAACAAATACATGAATAAGCATATTGTGGTAAAGATAAGATGCAAGGTAATTGGGTATAACCTGGATTAGGTATTGAAGAGCTATGTAGGAGCTGTTAAAAAGGTAAGTAAATTCTTAAATTGTACTTGTGTCCACAGCATAGGCTGTCAAAAGATTTTTTCAACAGAAGCCCAATTTCCTGTGTCTTTAACAGTTTATGACAAGAAATTAGAAGATTAGTCATCACTGACAAAAAGGTATAGTAAACATGAAAAGTAAGGAAAGTGTGATTAGCCAGAAGAGTGGTAGACCAGCAATATAAGGAGAACACAGGACACAAGTGAATTATTGGATGCTCAGTTGATCCAATATAAATACAACTTATCTTTTGCATCAGGTGCATGTACATAAGATTGCATACCTCTCTGGGGACCTGTGGAAAGAAAACAGATATGCAGATTATGAATAAGATTGTATTATTTTAAAGCTACAACAGTTTTAAAGGGGCCTATTCAGAGATCAAGGTGAGTAGAAAATTCTGGACAGCCGCACTCCAAATGAAATTTCTCGTGCCTTTATTAGAACATCAGGATCACACTGTACATGTCACAGCAAAGTAATACAGAACCAAAAACAGCTGACGCATTTCACACTAAACGTAGTGCTTACTCATATGAGGAAAAACCTTTTTGTTTCAGCAGACCTACCTGGAGCGGTGGTAACCCCATCTGCCTATTCAGAGATACTACTCTATAAAGATGAGCTCCGGCGTGTTCGCACAGCCCACGCACAGAGCCTG
Organism: Lithobates sylvaticus; assembly: GCA_028564925.1. Classification (NCBI taxonomy): domain Eukaryota; kingdom Metazoa; phylum Chordata; class Amphibia; order Anura; family Ranidae; genus Lithobates; species Lithobates sylvaticus. The sequence continues at coordinate 103,687,507 of CM053034.1, read as the reverse complement.
CCAGTTGGCACTGCGCTAATCACAGGCAGTTAAACATTGTCCCAATGCGCGGCTGCAGGCTGCAGAGATCGGGAATTGTCTCACTGTCTGTGATTAGTGCAGCGCAGTGCCGACTTCCTGGCGGGCTCTGCACGTGGGCTGTGCGAACACGCCGGAGCTCATCCTTACTACTCTACAGGTGAAATATTGGGAAAAACAAAAACTGTTTGTCTCTGAACTTAGCGCAACCCTGTCATCACCAATTAGTTTTCAAAAAGAGAGACTTGAAAGAAATATAAAAGGATGCCATTACTGATCTCCTTCTGAGAATGCTAGTTAGTGGCTGCCTGTGGCCTAATAATCTTTAGATTGCATGTTGTCACAAGCCGGCCCTCATAAACCTCTTGAATTGTATTGTAACTTTACTGTCCCTTTTTTGGTAAAGTTCTGTTTAAACTGTTATCACAAAATAAATTTGGTATAATATTAAAAAATACAATTTAAGGCATAGACCAGAACAAGCATGCTTTACATGAAGTCGGAACTCCTGATCTGTATATTTATACCTGGTGACTGACTCAAAGTATTGGAGCCATTCGATCAGCACAACAGCCAGGCAACTAAAACTGGCCATCCATTATACAATTTCCTTTAGACCCCTTTCACACTGAGGCGCTTTACAGGTGCTACAGCACTAAAAATAGCACCTGCGGCTAAACATAGCGGATCTTTACCGCCGACGCACCCACCGCCCCAGTGTGAAAGGGGCCTTACCGTAAATTTTGCAGCGATATTCGGCCACTAGCGGGGCGCTTTTACCCCCCGCTTGCAGCCAAGAAAGTGTTAAAACCACTGCAAAGGGCTGCTGCAGCACTATGTCAGGGGTATAGCCATGCTGCCCCATTGATTTCAATGGGCAGGAGAGGTTCACTGCTCCAAAGATGCTGCTTGCAGGAGTTTTTTTAACGTCCTGCAAGCGCACCGCTCCAGGGTGAAAGCACTCAGGCTTTCACACTGGAGAGACAGGAGTGGCTCTTTACAGGCGCTATGCAGGCGCTATTTTTAGCGCTGCAGCGCTTGTAAAGCGCCTCATTGTGAAAGAGGTTTAAAGCGCTGCTAAAAAAAGCAGCGATTTACCGCCGATGCACCCACCGCCCCAGTGTGAAAGGGGCCTTAGGCTTACCTTAAACTATTTAAAATTAGGGGCCTGCTTGAACTGCATTTAAATTGAAAGTATTAAGGTTTGATCTCATATTCAATGGTTTAGGTAAATTTACAGGAAATTGTACTAGAAAATTGTATAATATATGGCCAGCCTAACATTTTCAGGAGACCAGAAATGGCAGCTAATATGTCTTTCAGTACAGGTTTCTATAGGGAAAGAATGTTTTGCTAAGTGTATCCCTTTTGTTTGCAACAATTGTTCTGAACATATGGTCGAAACAATTACACATTTATAACATTATAAAAAGTTCAGAACAATATTAGGGGTCGGCAACCCCCGGCATGCATGCCAGACATGGTTCGCCAGGAAAGTCTGAGACACCCACCTACCACATATCAGCAAAGCCGGCTGGTGGCTGCAGCTGGCTACACAGGAGAGCGCACTGCTGGTTCTTTATTACTTTTTTCCTGCCTGCCTCTGTTCCTGCCCACCTCACTCAGCTTGTCTGCAGCCAACTTGGAAGCTGTGTTGAGGATGGCCGAATCTAGGGGGTGGTGAGCTGCCCTCCCCCACCATGGATGCTGTGCCTGGGTTGATAAGCTCCTCCTCCTATGCACAAACTGCACTCAGCCAGACACAGGATATGCAGCAGAGCTGTTACTACCAACACTGCACACAGCTGAGATTTAATTCTTTTACAGACACAACCTTGATCTGCACAGTGTGTAGATGGCTGTTGCAGTTTTCACCTGTGAAACCCTCATATTGGAAAGGCAGCACAGCGGCAACAGCCTGCTTCTCACTGTGCAGATCGAGGTTGAGTCTGTAAAAGAATCCAACCTCTGCTATTTAAAATGTGGGGAGAAGCAAATCTGATGAGTTCCCTGCCAGCAGTGACTGATTTTCTGCCCTACTGACCCCTGTTCTATGCCCTGCTACCCTATCCTCTGACCCCATCATATACCCTGCTGACCCATGTCCTCTGCCCTGCGGACCCCATCCAATGTCCTGCTGACACCATTCTCTTTTCTGCTTACCCCTGTCCCTCTGTCCTGTTAATCCCATCCTATGTCCAGCTGACCTCGTCCTCTGCCCTGCTGACCCCATCCCCTGCCCACCTTGACATCTTTTACTGCCCACTCACTTACCGCCCCACACACACACACACACCAGACAGGCTAGAACTGGTCCCGTTGTTGAGTTAGATGCCCTAAGCTGCCCGCTCTCATTTTAAACTGACAATTAACCAGCTATTGGGAACTATTAATTTAGAGGTGCAGGAATTGGGACTGATCTTAGGTATGAAGCTGCAGGAATTGGGACTGATCTGAGTCGTGAAGTTGCCGGAATTAGGGTGATCTGAGGTGTGATGGTGCAAAGCTCAATATTAATTTCTTACTATTATTCAAGTCGTTTACAGCATTTACTTTAGAAAAACTCCTTCTCGTAACTGAGTGTGTGAAGTTGGCCTTTTTTTTTATGTAGCTGGCACTCTCAATTTATTTTAAAACCTTTTTCGGCACACTATGCTCAAAACATTGCCTACCCCTGATCTATATGTTCTCTTGTATATAAATATGTCACACCAAGTATCCTAAATACTACCCTAAAACCGAGCACTGTCAGCTACCATACCTCATAGACGGCAAAACCGATTGTCTCCATGTCCTTCCCAAATCTTCTCTCTTTTCTTCGGTTTTTCTGCATAAGGGCAAGGAGGAAGGTGCAGCCTTTTTCATTGCCATAGTCATCATCTTCATCCTCAAAGTCCAGCTTTATTTTGAACTGTGGGTTAATCCAGAACGTAGCTATGAAGGAAAAGAATCATGACAAAAAGGAGGGGAATAATTTAGCTAGAGAGTCACATACAAGTCAGCTGCTAATCAGTAAAAATGTCAGCTCAACTGCTACTGACTTGTTAACAGCTTCCTAGACATTGTAACCACTGTAGGATAAAATGCAGCTTTTTTGTTTAGTTCCGCTTTAAAGTGGAACTCTGGTCAAGATTCAGGGCTCGTTTACACCATATGTGCATGAAAACTGATGGGAAAACCACGCAGATTTTACTTGCAGAGACATAATTTTTACATGAGTTTTCATGCGCATTTCAGTGAGTTTTTATGCAAGTCAGTTCATACCAATGTTGATGTCATGTCAGTTTTTTCCCTGTGCAGAAAACTGCATACATATTGCAGATTCCTGCACAGAAAAATTCTACATGTGATACCTGTGTTGTGGTGTGAACAGGGCACATAGAGAATATTTTTTTTTTATTTGTGCCCTTGCAGAATGAGTGCATAAAAACTAACATCTCCGCACCATGGTGCGAATGAGGCTTAAAAGTGACATATCTGATGTAGTCTGTCAGCAGCATTAACATGCGGTGGATCCCACCACCTACTGATCCAGCAATCTTCAGTATAGACCTGCTCAAAGCTGCAAAGCATTACTCCTTAAGGCAGTATACAGTTTCAGAAGTCACTATACAGTACAGTTTTCCCATAGAATTACATGAGGGGGCAGTGTTTATGTACAGTACATACTAGCTCTTTTGGAGATCACACAATTAAGATAGCTGGATCTTGCATTTTACTACACAGAGGGATTCCAATAAAATAGACAATTTTTCAAAGTTCTAAGAATCAGAAACGTATGCAATATAATTACCTGGAAAGTTTCTACAGCCACCAGCTGTGCTCCCTTTTCTCCAGTTTCCATGATAAAATGTTGTGTTCCATTTGCGAATTTTGCGGGCTTTTAAGGCATCTGGTGTGAGATTGCAAATTTCTAGACGGGAAAATTCCCGGAGAAACTCTTGAAATGACATCCTAAAAGAAAAAAATCACACAAAGAATATACCAGTGAAAAGGTTTGCAGAAAATTTGGTTTTGTTTTGTAAATTCTATAATCTGTACTGAAATCATAACTAAGCACTTAAATAAACATTTCATGAGAGGAATACAAAGCTGCCACCTCGGATCGCCTTTTCAAAATGCTAGCTGTCTGCTGTTGACCCTTTGCCTTTTATGCTTTCTAAGTCGCAGATTTGGAAGAAGTATGCAGATAAGTTCTGACTTCACATTGTCTTGAGGCTCCATGCACACTGGTGTAAAAAACGTAGCTTCTACAGGAGTTTTGTGCTCTGCCTGTAGAAGCAACTCAATGTTATCTTGTGTCCATGCACATTAGGAAGTTTACAGGTATATTTTGAGAACAACGTTTAGAGGCAGGAAAAAAAAAACCTTCTCATTCGCGTTTCTGATTGGAGCTCACTGACAGAAAAAAAAATGTAAAAAACTCCCCTAAACTCATCTAAACTTTGTACAAAAAATATTCTATATGGATGTTTTTTTACTCCAAAGAGAACTGATGTTTTTTTAAGCCAAGTGTGCATGGAGCCTTACTTGCTGCATGATTCAGGTTCAGTGGCTCAAAGTATTGAAGTTAGAGAAAACCAAGTAACTAGCTTTTTGCCCAAGGTAAACAACCATAACGCCCACATTTCTCAGTGGTGGGTTTCCTTTAATGTGGCAGAAGAAATGCTCACATGACAATTGTGACACACATTGATTACAGTGTATCTGTAGCCACAAGCTTTTTTTGAATAGAGTGAGGAAGGGTTAGAACCTCTGTCTAATATTTATTGTTGTGTCCCCACAGTAAATTTCCTGTACACAGAAACAGTATTTGAGACAAAATCTTCCCAATAAAGCAAGCTTCTGATTCTTCTCCACTCTACCAAAAATGATCCCCAAAAAAGTTTTGGCTTGTTACACTTTACCCTGCTACAGTAATTTGTCTGGTTAGTCTGCACCAGTGGTGGCCTGCCAATCATTTTATCTTCAGATGGCACTTAGTACTGCTATCCACAGAGCAGCATATTTTGTATAACCCCCATTCTTTAAAAGAGTGACAGCGGAAAAAGACCAAGTGTTCCATAGCATCTGCCCTCTCTTTTTTAACTTTATAGTTTTGTTGTGTTTTTTGTTTTTTTGCTTGTGTGTAAACCTATATCATCCCAAGCTTGTTTAAATTCACGTACTGTTGATGACTCACTACCTCTACCGGAAGTCGGTTCCAAGCCTCCATTACACTTTTGGTATATTAATACTTTTTAAGGTTAGATACTTTGGATGACAACAATTACAAGTTAGAATTGAATTAGGTGAACATTTAAATTCTTATCGTAGCTACTTTACAAATGTATACACATTCACCACCTATGGCAGAACTATTTCAGCTTTGTCTTAACAGTGATTTGTTGAGAGAGAAATGAAAATTGATAAATCAAAAGCATCATCTGCAATTCTCAATGTACCGTGAATCAGAAATAACTGTAAAGGCCACTGTTTAATCCAACATAATTTTACTAAAAAACTATACTATAGGAACACTCACCAAAATTCACCATCTTCCATTTTTAGTCTGAGATCTCGCTCTGATTGATCCACATAATTCCATTCATTTGAACTAGAAATATACAAATTTGCATTTAAGCTAATTAGCTTATACCTTTGAGGCAAATATATCAATACAATAGTAGTCATAAAGAGCATGACAGATGCTAAGTTCTGACACGTACCTATCACTCCAGGCACCAGTCCACTCAACCTCACCCCAGGGGTTCCTCATGCGAACTAATTTAGTACTTTGGCCTCTGTAATTAACCTTAAATATAAATAAAATAAAATTTTAAAAAACAAAACACAAAATTGCAATCAGGCTTTAAGATTTATTTGCCAAGGATGAAATGTTGTAATACGTTTCCATAAGTCAAACAATAGTAACACAATGTCAGCATAGCACAGCCAGGAAATCCTACTTCATTTGGAAAAATGGGCCTGAGTGATTCATTAAAGATGAAAAATGAGAGGACTGGCTGAATTGCAATCAGTGTATGGCCTCGACTGCTCTACAGAAGTCGATTATTCACTCAACTTCTTTAGAAGGGACGTGTTGGAAAATTTCAGATGATTAGCGGTTGCTAATCACCTGCAGCCACTAATGAGTGTAATCTGACTTTATCAGCCTCATTCTGAGCATAAGAATTCTGATTTGTGTTACGCAACACCTAAACCCTATGTTTTTGTTCCTCTGCTCTTGCTTGCCCATCTGTTTGTGATCTTTGATTTAACTGCTGTTCCTCTACCTCACTGCTAGACTATTGTACAATATCTTGTACTTTGTTTTTTACTCCTGCTGCCAATCCTGGCTCATTTCAAGTTAACTCTTATCACATGCCTGCTACCATGCCCTCCACAGCTATTATAGGACTGTTGATGTATAAATAAGCCCCAAACCCCACCTATGGATGCAATTCCAACATCTGGGCTTACCACTGCTGCTCTGAGGAGTCCTACTAATGTCAGCTAGTTTTAACTCACCAGTCATACAAATTTAAGGCTGTCCATTAATGGACAGCCTTAGATTAATGTCAACCTTTGAAAGTGTCACCATAGTGTGTTCTCCCTGTCTTGATGGCGGTTATAGTTGCACATGTGATAACAAGGCTGTTCTCCAAAAATAATGAAAGGATCAATGTCGCAGGGATTTTGTGCAATCTGTGTTCAATAATGAGTACTTACTTATAGCCAGAAATACTTTATTTCCCCCTTGGCAAGTCCTTCCCCATCTAATCAGCGTAACATAGTTTGTGTCATTCATGACCATTCTAAGGCCTCATGCACACTAGATATTTTTGACGTGGTTGTTAGGCGTATCTGGTTATTTTTGTTCTGCCTCTAAACCCCCCTGCATGTTCTCCTATGTGTCTATGCCCTTAGGGGAGTTTAGAGACAGAAAAAAAAAAACCCACTGCCAGCCCGTACAGGAGCAGTGGCATTTTGGCAGAAAAACACTTGATGCATGTAAACGCTTCTAAACGCACGTTAACACTAGGCACTTTAAGCACTTGAGCGGTAATTCATTTCAGTGGCCAGAATGCATTTTTGTCTGGCCATGAAATGAATTAAGACGTAAGTGCTTCACACACCTAAAGGTGTTACGGGCATTTACAAACGTCAAGTGTTCTTTCTGACAAAACACTGCTGCCAGGAGGAAAGGTGTCTAGGAGAGATGGCAAAACATCCAGTGTGCATGAGGCCTAAGTGTCTAGAAAAGAAAATACCTGTCCCCAAACCTTTACATCATTTGAGATAACCAAACAAAAACATTCAAATCACAATACACAAAATATCTAGGGTTTTATATCTTCACAAATACCTGTTGCACACTTTCACATTGTTATTAACAAAACAAAAATCATTCTATAAAATGAAGGGCCATAACATACAGGATAAAAACTTTTGAAAACCTGTACTAGTTGCCATCATTCCCTATGATGTTGTGACATACTGTGCCATGTAATGGTACCAGAAGAGTTGGATATCACCATGGGTTCTCAATTATGCAAACTAAGTTGGGTTTTGCAGTTTTCTCCAGGATTGGTAACTTCTGGATTATGTTCTGGAGTCTAGAGGTTTTGTAGAGACTTGGGAGGGATGAAGCCTCTAACCCTGCATCCACATTTTACTGGAAACCAGCATCCTGATTGTGCAGGTGTGCACAGCCTTTTTAGTCAAGGGGGTTGTCTATTGTTTAGGACTCCTGGAGACCAGCTGCTGGAGGAGCAGCATGTGTGAAAAAATCCTGGAAGAGTGTCCCGTCTGGCCTCACAAAGAGGCCATTTGATCTGACCAGGCCATTGCCCGAGAGAAGTATTAGGATACTGCATGTTCTTAAGCAAGAGCCTGTGCTGCTCAAGCTGGGCTGTTTGTCTTGTCACAAGTAGGGATGGGCCGAACACCCCGGGTTCGGCTCGCACCAGAACCTGCGAACGGACCTAAAGTCCGTGCGAGCATTAGAACCCTATTAGTTACAATGGATGCGAACGTTCGAAATCAAAAGTGCTAATTTTAAAGGCTAATATACATGTTATTGTCATAAAAAGTGTTTGGGGACCTGGGTCCTGACCCAGGGGACATGTATCAATGCAAATTTTTTTTTAAAAAACAGGCGTTTTTTCAGGAGCAGTGATTTTAATAATGCTTAAATTGAAACAATAAAAGTGTAATATTCCTTTACATTCCGTACCTGGGGGGTGTCTATAGTATGCCTGTGAAGGGGCGCATGTTTCCTGTGCTTAGAACTGTCCCTGCAAAAAGTGTCATTTTTGCAGGAAAAAAAGCTATTTAAAATCACTCGCGGCTAATGTATTGACGGCTCCCGTAACACAGAGAACAGTCATTCATTGAAAGCCATTCATAAAAAAAAGTCATTGATAAAAAAAAAAAAAAAAAACGTGGGGGTCCCCCCAAATTCAATAACCAGGCCCTTCAGGTCTGCTATGGATATTAAGGGGGACCCCAGCCAAAAAAAAAAAAAAATGGCGCGGGGTCCCCCTCAAAATCCATACCAGACCCTTGAGGTCTGGGATGGATTTTAAGGGGAACCCCAGCCAAAAAAAAAATGGCGTGGGGTCCCCCTCAAAATCCATACCAGACCCTTATCCGAGCACGCAACCTGGCAGGCCGCAGGAAAAGAGGGGGGACGAGAGCGGCCCCCCTCCCCCCTGAACCGTACCAGGCCACATGCCCTCAACATTGGGAGGAGCACCTTGTCCCCATGTTGATGAGGATAAGGGCCTCTTCCCCACAACCCTGGCCATTGGTTGTGGGGGTCTGCGGGCGGGGGGCTTATCGGAATCTGGAAGCCCCCTTTAACAAGGGGACCCCCAGATCCCGCCCCCCCCCCGTGTGAAATGGTAAGGGGGTACAAAAGTACCCCTACCATTTCACCAAAAAAGTGTCAAAAATGGTAAAAATTACAGATGGTCTTTGACAATTCCTTTATTAAAATCTTCTTCTTTCTTTCTTCTGGTTGTGGGGAAGAGGCCCTTGTCCTCATCAACATGGGGACAAGGTGCTTTGGGGGTCTCAGACCCCCAAAGCATCCTCCCAATGTTGAGGGCATGTGGCCTGGTATGGTTCAGGAGGGAGGGGGGGCCGCTCTCGTCCCCCCCTCTTTTCCTGCGGCCTGCCAGGTTGCGTGCTCGGATAAGGGTCTGGTATGGATTTTGAGGGGGACCCCACGCCATTTTTTTTGGCCGGGGTTCCCCTTAAAATCCATCCCAGACCTCAAGGGTCTGGTATGGATTTTGAGGGGGACCCCACGCCATTTTTTATTTTTATTTTTTATCAATTACTTTTTTTTTTATGAATGGCTTTTAATGAATGACTGTTCTCTGTGTTACGGGAGCCGTCAATACTATAGCCGCGAGTGATTTTAAATAGCTTTTTTTCCTGCAAAAATTACACTTTTTGCAGGGCAGTGTTGGTCATCTTACTTTAAAAAAGTAATTAGTTAAGTTACAAATTACTTCTCCCAAAAAGTAATTGCGTTAGTAACTCAGTTACTACATTGGAAAAGTAATTAGTTACGCAGCAAAGTAACTGACTTTTTTTTTAATATTCTATACGTGTAACAAAGGGGCGGGTCTAGTATTACTGTAAGCAAGGGGCGCATTTATTATTATTGTTATATATCGTGTAACCAAGGGGCTGCTCTATTATTACTCTAACCAAGGGGCAGATCTGTTATAGCGTGTAAGCAAGGGGCGGGTCTATTATTATTATATTGTGTAAGGGGCGGATGGCTACAGAATAGGGCGAATGTTAAATTAATGGGCAGAGCTTCATATATAACAATAATAATAAATGCGCCCCTTGGTTACAGTAATACTAGACCCGCCCCTTAGTTACACGATAGACGCCCCTTGCAGAGTAGCACGAGCATCGGGAGCGTACGGCATCGCCTCGTACAATTACACGTTAACTGCGCCTGCGCGGTGTAGAGTTCACTCAGAGCTGTTTAGGTTCGGCAATTTTCGTAAGCTCCGTAGTCCTTCGTACTGCGCAAGCGCTGAACCTGCGCAGTACAGGGGGTCCTTAATCTGGCGGGGGAACTTTTTTGGCAGGACACCGGAATTACACTACTGTCATCTAGTGGAGGTAGATGTAATTGAGGTAACTCAGCCCAAGTAATGGGAACTGCGTTACCATGAGGGGAAAAGTAATCAGTTAGATTACTCGTTACCCTCTAAAGTAACTGCGTTATGTAACTCTGTTTATTTTAACTCAGTTACTTACATCACTGTTGCAGGGACAGTTCTAAGCACATGAAACATGCCCCCCTTCACAGGCATACTATAGACAACCCCCAGATGTGATACTGCAATGCTGTACTAACAGCACGCACACACTATTTCCCAGAATCATAGCACATAATGTCAGCAGTCAGCACCACATAACACTGACACTGGCTCTTTGATTGGCCAAGCATGCGGGTCACAGTGCATGCTTGGCCAATCATCAGCCAGCAATGCACTGCAACTGGCGCAGTGCATTGCGGGCCGCTCGCATCACACGAATTTGATGCGAGCGGCCCAAATAGTTCTGGGCTCGCCGAGCGGGCGAACGCCCAATGTTCAATGACTGGACTTGGTGAGTCTGTGCAGAGACAGGCTCAGGGACTACTCTGTTCGGATAAGCAAGAGGCTGGAAAATTAGATTTTCATTTGTTGTTATGAAGACCCCTGTGAAGGCAACCTTCTCTTGAGTTTCTGAACTATGCTTTTGAATAAAACTGGGCAAAAGCCCCAAAACGTACATCACTAGCTGGACTGAAGTTCATTAAAGGCGCTACATTTGAGTGGACCCAGACAGTGCGCAGAAATAGGTATACTATATTATATAGTATACTATTGCAGACATAGTCAGAAACCCCCCCTCCATGCAGTGCAAGCAAGGACACTTGTGCTTAGGGGTGTGGCTTGTTCTCAGCCCTGCCAGTGTAAAGTACTGCAGTAAGAAGGCTACCATTTTTACATCTCCTTTTAAAAATGCTAGTTGCCTGGCTGTCATGCAGATGCTTTACTTTCAATGCCACTATCCCAGAAAATAAGGAACTTTTGTGCATGCTTGTGCGGGGTCTTTGACTTAGACATCTTGAAGCCAAAGTGCCAGACAACTCATAAAAAGGTCACCAAAGCAGCCTACATATTTCTCTTGCCTGACAGATGCTCTTCAACCTATACATTTGTTTACCCAGAGCCTTAGGTTCAAACTACAATAGGGAGTATTTTGAATGCACAAAAATGAAAAAATGGAGGACTTGAGTTGTTTCTAGTGACAATAAGTACATTAAACTGAATCACCGATTTCGTGCTATATATTTTAGTGCTGGATATACCTCTTTGGCTCCAGTGAGTGAGTATGCATGACCTTTGACCAGCTTTTTGAAGGTTACAGCTTCCATATCTGCTACACCAGAGATCTAAGAAGGAAACCCATGATAGTTTAGAGGGGTAGAACAAAACTGTTAAACAAAGAAAATCATAAATTAATTGAGCAAATGTAGTAATAGATGGTGGCAACTAATAAATTCAAGGAGCAGAACAGTGACTGCATCCAAACAGTCCCTGTCCAGGTATTCTAGCAGCTGTGTTTGCTTTGGCTGCTTGAATACAATAATTGTCAGTGTTGATTCCACATGGATGGAAAAATGTAACCATGCAGGAAACCAAAGGAACCACTCAGATTTAATCTCAGATATGTTTTGAGCCATCAGAATAATAAAGGATGGTTGCTATAGTTTACTGCAGAATTGCCTTATAAACTGTTGATTAAACATGAAAGCAAAGTATATAATGAGGAAGCCGCTATAGAAGCCTAAGCTTTGTGATGACACTGTTGAAATCTATGGGAAAGATCCTAATGATTCACTTACATCAATGGAGCAGCCCATGAGGGATCCTCTCTCCAAAGCCTTTGTGATGATCGTAAACAGGTCAGCTGGTGGTTTTTTCAGCTCAAACCACTCAGTTACTCCTCCAGTAAAGTCTTCAAAGCCCTCAGATGTGCTCCCTCCTGAGAGAGCCTCATAACTTCCATTAGCTCTACAGAGATGAACAGGAAAAGATAGGTCAGTAAAAGTCGTCTATGCCAATATCTCTTAAAAATTAACATTTTTGTAGGGGTGAAAATCTAGTATGAAAAATAAAGGTGGATCATACTTGGCATAAGCTTTCTCCAGCAGCGCACTCCAGAATTCATCCCCAGAGGCTGAATGTACAAAGACCAGTTTCCCATCTTTAACTGGAAGGTAATCATCAATTACGACATCCACCCACTCGCCATACTGCCAGAGCTTTAAAAACAGATTGCATTGTGAATATAATGAAGCAAACTTTAAATCCTACCTTCCCTAAGGGCATTTCATATGCAGATGTAATAATGAGAAAGACCATGAGGTGTCGCTGTCAGCCTAAACAATGATTTTGTAAACAGGGCCTAGATAGTTTAAATAAAAAAAAAAAGTTTATTTAATTTTGTTTTTAAAGAAATCAAATCAGAAACATAGCAGATATACCAGTATGCTTAAAAATTCCACAGTTATAGAAAAAAAAAAGAACAAAGAAGAGAAAGGTTGCCGTTTTGTTGTACAGTATCTACAGGGTCCCCCACCGAGGTTAAGTTTAAAAGGGCAAAGTTGTAATACATTGAAAAGTTTAGATGTCCTCAGAATAACTGGTTGTGCTCAATATGAGGTTAAGTAAAGGGGGAAAAGGTGAAACGATAGTTCAGGAGTCACATGGATGGCTGATCGGTGTAGGTCAGGTAGATAGGGGAAGAGTAGGATGAAGAGGCAGTAAGGGTGTAGATAGAGAGTTATATAGGGGGGGAGCTCCTGCTATGGCTCTAGAGACTGGATTAAGAGTCAGATCACATGAGAGATATTTCAGATGTTGTACTGATTGCGTAAATGCTATCTATCCCATGTATGGAGGAACAGTTCTGTGTGGTCATTGTATTCCACCATTAAAGTTGGCCATACATGGATCGATTTTTTTTTTTCAATCAGCCAGCGGGCTGAAAATAAAATAAAAAAACAAACAAATATGCCCATCCACACAAGCGAGGTGGATGAAGGAATCATCTCTGCTACTTTGACAGCAGGGACTCCTCTGCTGTCAGAATGCACTGATCAGCACTATAGCTGACTGGCTGCAGGAGCTGATTCAACCAAAAAATTTCAAATAGTCAAATTCGAGAGAAGTTAGATAAACTTCTCTCGAATGGGAACGGCCACATATTGATCGAAATTTGGCCAGTCCAAACTGAACCGGATGAATTTCAATCCATCTATGGCCAAATGAACTGTTCCATCTGCATCATATGGACTAGTTGTGTGACCTATTCAGCAATGGTTGGAGCTGATTGGGATCTCCAGTGTCAAGGGATTACTAATCTGGCTGCTTTAAAAAGAGTGTTGTAGGATGTCTTTTTTTTGTGGAACTGATAGAACTTGGGAGCAGAGAGAGATGTATGTTGGTGGTACTGTTGGGAATTAAAATGCCTGTGAACTATTGGTATATGTAGGATAAACCTGTGCAATATATAGCTGCTACTCCCTTCTTTTCCCCCAGTTATAGTTTTACTATAACCAAATACTCTTGAGTTTACTTGAAAGTATATGAAATAAAAGAAGACACATGTAACCCATGACAAAAATACCAGCGCTAATTTTTACCTTATGGAAGTGATCGCCATAAACAGAAGTACCTTATGCAAATTCATAACTTGTTTGATACGATCTGCTACTCGGTGCCCTAGGTGCCCCATACTGTTAGTTTCTTGACTTTGTATAAGGAATTTCCTTCATTCACTTTCTAACTGGCTTTTGGTGCTTTCTTAGAATAACACTTGATGATTAACTGATAAAGCAAATAAAGATAACATACTATGTAAACAAGCAGATTTTTTTTATATATATATATATAAAAAATCTGCTATATATATATATATATATATATATAAAATATATAATATATACCCACGCATATATACACCATATTGTCAAAAGTATTGTGCCGTCTGCCTTTACACGCACATGAACATTAATGGTATCCCAGTCTAAAGCTGGATACACACTATACAACTTTTGTTGTTAGATTTCCTTTAGATTTACCTTCAAGTATGTAGTGCAAGGGCCTGCCTGATTTTGCATACAATTTGAAAGTGTTTGGGTTTGACCTCATATTATATGGTTTTGGTAAATCTAAAGGAAAAAAATCTAAAGAAAATTGTATAGTGTGTATACAGCTTTAGTGTCTAGGGTTCAATATTGATTTGGCCCACCCTTTACAGCTATAACCGCTTCAACTCTTCTAGGAAGGCTGTCCATGAGGTTTAGGAGTGTGTCTATGGGAATGTTCGACCATTATTCCAAAAGCGTATTTGTGAGGTCATGCACTGATGTGGATGAGAATGCCTGGCTTGCAGTCTCCGTACTAATTCATCCCAAAAGTGTTCTATCGGATTGAGGTTAGGACTCTGTGCAGGCCAGTCAAGTTCCCCCACCCCAAACTCGCTCCTCCATGTCTTTATGGACCTTGCTTTGTGAACTGATGCACAGTCATGTTGGAACAGGAAGGGGTCATCCCCAAACTGTTCTGACAAAGTTGGGGGCATGAAATTGTCCAAAATGGCTTGGTATGCTGACTCCTTAAGAGTTCCCTTCACTGGAACTAAGAGGCCAAGCCCAACCCCTGAAAAACAACCCCACACCATAATCCCCCCTCCACCAAATGATTTGGACCAGTGCACAAAGCAAGATCCATAAAGACATGAAGTTTGGGGTGGAGGAACTTGACTGGCCTGCACAGAGTCCTGACCTCAATCCAATACATACATACTCCTAAACCTTGTGGACAGCCTTCCCAGAAGAGTTGAAGCTGTTATAGCTGCAAAGGGTGGGCCAACTTAATATTGAACCTTACAGACTAAAACTGGGATGCCTTTAAAGTTCATGTGCGTGTAAAGGTAGATGTCCCAATACTTTTACACACACACACACACACACACACACACACACACACACACACACACACACACACACAGTATCTACACCCCTCTCATTTTTGAAAATATTTCATTATATCTTTTCATGTGACAACACTGAATAAATGACACTTTGCTACAATGTAAAGTAGTGAGTGTACAGCTTGTATAATTTGCTGTCCCCTCAAAATAACTCACACAGCCATTAATGTCTAAACCACTGGCAACAAAAGTGAGTACACCTCTAAGTGAAAATGTCCAAATTGGGCCCAATTAGCCATTTTCCCTCACTGGTGTCATGTGACTCATTAGTCTTACAAGGTCTCAGGTGTGAATGGGTAGCAAGTGTGTTAAATTTGGTGTTATCGCTCTCACTCTCTCATACTGGTCACTGGAAGTTCAACATGGCACCTCATGGCAAAGAACTCTCTGAGGATGTGAAAAAAAAAGAATTGTTGCTCTACATAAAAATGGCATAGGCTATAAGAAGATTGCCAAGACCCTGAAACTGAGCTGCAGCACGGTGGCCAAGACCATACAGCGGTTTAACAGGACAGGTTCCACTCACAACAGACCTTGCCATGGTCGACCAAAGCAGTTGAGTGCACGTGCTCAGCGTCTTATCCAGAGGTTGTCTTTGGGAAATAGACGTATGAGTGGGGCAGCATTGCTGCAGAGGATGAAGGGGTGGGGGGTCAGCCTGTCAGTGCTCAGACCATACGCCACACACTGCATCAAACTGGTCTGCATGGCTGTCGTCGCAGAAGGAACCCACTAATAAAAGATGATGCACAAGAAAGCCGCAAACAGTTTGCTGAAGACAAGCAGACTAAGGACATGGATTACTGGAACCATGTCCTGTGGTCAGATGAGACCAAGATAAACTTATTTGGTTCAGATGGTGTCAAGCGTGTGTGGCAGCAACCAGGTGAGGTGTACAAAGACACATGTGTCTTGCCTACAGTCAAGCATGGTGGTGGGAGTGTCATGGTCTGGGGCTGCATGAGTGCTGCCGACACTGGGGAGCTACAGTTCATTGAGGGAACCATGAATTCCAACATGTACTGTGACATACTGAAGCCGAGCATGAACCCCTCCCTTAGGAGACTGGGCCGCAGGGCAGTATGCCAACATGTTAATGACCCCAAACACACCTCCAAGACGATCACTGCCTCGCTAAAGAAGCCGAAGATAAAGGTGATGGACTGGCCAAGCATGTCTCCAGACCTAAAAGCTATTGAGCATCCTCAAACGGAAGGTGGAGGAGCGCAAGGTCTCTAACATCCACCAGCTCAGTGATGTCCTCATGGAGGAGTAATAGAGGACTCCAGTGGCAACCTGTGAAGCTCTGGTGAACTCCATGCCCAAAAGCGTTAAGGCAGTGCTGGAAAATAATGGTGGCCACACAAAATATTGACACTCTGGGCCGAATTTGGACATTTTCACTAAGGGGTGTACTCACTTTTGTTGCCAGTGGTTTAGACATTAAATGGCTGTGTGTTGAGTTATTTTGAGGGGACAGAAAATTTACACTGTTATACAAGCTGTACACTCACTACTTACATTGTAGCAAAGTGTAGTTTCTTCGGTGTTGTCACATGAAAAGATATAATAAAATATTTACACAAATGTGAGGGGGTGTACTTACTTTTGTGAGATTGTGTGTGTGTGTGTGTGTATGTGTGTGTGTGTGTGTGTATGTGTATATATATATATATATATATATATATATATATATATATATATACACACACACACACACACACACACACACACACACACACACACACACACACACACACACACACACACACACTGTATCTATGCCTATCTTGAGTATAAAAAAAAAAAAAAAAAAAGACCATTTGGCTCAGATGTAGAGAAAATTGAGTTGTGGAGGATCTGATGAGGTTTTTTTTACCCTCTGGCAGTTCTCACTTTAAGCCAAGCAGTTCCAACCCAAAAGATTGATTCATCGCCACTCTCATTCCATCATGTGACTCTCCATAAGAGAGCAGGGAATGTGTATAAATAGTTCATGTACTGAAATCTATGACAATTACCCATCACTTTCACAGCACTCAGTACTTCTGCCTGTGGGTTCCCACATACATCACTTTCCTGTGTGCATTAACAATGACTGGGCGGGGTAACCATAAACTGACATTACTACGAGGCCCAATTTCCCAGAGTAGTTAAACATAGGTAGATAAAGGTTGGGTCCTGAATGCAAATACGTGACATCTTCACCTAGATAATTCTGTTGCCAAAACATAATCCCAACAGTAAAGCTATACTGACCTCTAATGCACTGCGCACCTACAGCCGCAGGTCAGGAGGAAGGGCGTTGCCGTACTAAATATCAGAAATGTATACTTTTGCTTTAAAGCAAAAAAATTGCTCTGTAAATTTACTTACACTGCCTCCCTCTGCCCCACCTTCTCAAGAATACCACCTGCTTTTTTTTTTTAATGGGGCTATTTCTTATATTCTCTCATGGTTTCTTATGTTTCCTAACCCCCCCATCCCCACCACCAGTCTGGCCCTTGAGTTAGGTTTCTCTTTATTATGTATACTTTATGTATTTTACATGGAACACTAAGTAATAAGGGTGCAAATGCATCTTCTTTGGTGGTATGGTCACAGTGAAGTTTGCCCTGCAAAAGTATCCCCACCAATACATACAACCTTAACAGTGTAAATGTACAACAGATAGCAAGTCCACTAAAGAGAATTGATAATATAATGGCCGACTTGACCATATAGCTGTCTAAACTGCATTGGGTGTGGCATTCTGGAAGCCAAAAACATACAAATGATGTTCCAAAAAACAATTATATTGGTCCATGTAACTGGCCACCCATTCTGTGGTGGCCGAGGTCATTTACATGTTGTGCATTTTTACAACTGGACATAAAACATAAATTGTCAACTATGACTAGAGATCAAACACCCTGGCAGGAAAGGCATGAGACATGCTGGTGTGTTGCTGTTTTTTGACCAGAATACAAAGTGAATGGCCTCAGAATACCTGAATATTTTCATTCTATAGAAATATTTTTTTTATTATGTACCCAAGGTAAAGCTTCACTTGCAAATGAATACTCAATCACATGAAAGGAAAATAAAAAAAACAGCATTTTTGCTTGCACATGATTGGATGATAGAAATCAGCAGAGCTTCCTCTCATTTGAGACCTTTCCCTCAGATCTAGAGCAACTGCACTTACGGTGCACAGTATATTTAATGTTAGTAAATCAACCTCCCCCTGAACTGTAGGGCACCTTATGCTGAAATCAGCAATAACACTTCCAGTAAAACAAAACACTGACTGTCACATCACACTGCACAAATATTAAATTGGAAGGCCATCACCCAGTACCTGGAAATGGAACACTCCTGCATAGTTCTGCTGGAAGCTCTGACCATGAGGAACCACTCGATGGAGAAGAGTATCATTCAATGTAAGAGAGGCTATAGCAGCAAGGAGCCAACAGTCGCCTAGGCAGAAAAACAACAAAAATGTAAAACAATCCACAATAATATGATTAATATTGTAAGCCTATATTCACAGAGTGAGTAGAGCATATTCCTGGTGTTACTGCACCATTTTTTTTTCAGTTGTTCTATAGGCGTTTTTACACTTGTCAAGCTTCAGCCGTATGCTTCGTAGACTGGGCAAGGGGAGGAGAACAGTTTTTTTTGGAGGGGAGGAGTTCTTTATGCTTAAAGTGGATGTAAACCCACTCTCATCCTTTCTAAACTATTGCAATGGAGGATATACATGCCTCCTGCAAATGTCTCCCCTCTGTCTGTTACGAGACCCGAAAAACTGCAGATTTTGTGGGTGGGTCTGTTTTCCAGGGCTCAGTGAGTGGAGTCGTGATGTCAGTAGACTCCCCGCCCCCCTCTACACTCCCCTTATCAACATGCATTTTCTCCTGTGTATTTCTTACACTAAACTTCTGCTATGATCGCTAACGTCCAGTCAAAACCCATAAAAGTCCCCACATGACTTCAGCATGCCAAATCATGCTGAGGTGTGGAACAGTCAATCCTTGCAGAGCTGCTTCAGAAAGGAGTGGGGGTGGGAATTAAAAAATAATGCACGTCTTAGGCTAGTGCACGAGATATGTAAATCACCTGTCAATCACAGCAAGGGGGAGAACGGACAAAGTTTTCACAGTTTGTCTGTTTTATTTCACTGAAAAAAGATATGAGGATTGCTCAGAGCTGGATTAACTCTTTGTGGCAAGACTGGGCACAGCTGATTTGAAATCCCATACTCTATATTGTGCCAGACAAAAAAAAATTTGTGTATGAAAATGCATTTATTGTACATTTACAGGCCTTCACATTGATGTCTATGGGGCCAAAAATGCCTGAATATGGTCAAAAAAAATGCATGTTTGTAGTGCGTTTAACCTATTCAGTGGATGTGTAATGTTTGTGGTTTGAAGCACTACTTTGAACTGTCTAATGATGCAGTGGGGAGACCATCCTCATATGGTGGTTTTCCTTTTTATTTGTACTAATGCTTTTTAAAATAGTTATCCAGTTCTGAGTAATGTTATGCACACTTCCTCATGGTCTACCTTTAATACCACCTTTAATGAACCTCATACCATTTATTTTTTTATTTTTAGCTTTTTTGTTTACATTCTGCAGCAGGCACTACTCATCGTTGTTAGGAAGCTGGCTCCTAACAACCAATGCAAAATCAGACCGTTTGTCTGTTTACATCCGTTTAGATTGGCTTTCTGAGAGGACATCCGCTTGTCTGTTTTTAATCCCTTATGCCCATGTGAAAGGATCCTTAGAACCATCTAGCGCTACTTTTTCTAGTATTGCATGTCTTGTAAATCATATTTACAACTTAGGAAAAGTTACAAGACTACCATCAACACCTTACCAATTCCGTACACATCATTCAGGAACATTTGTCAATAAATATATATTTCTATTTTAATTCAAATTATTTGGCAAATTACATTATTTTACAAACAAAATGTACTAAGCATGGTGTGCGTCTGGGCTCTACACAGAGTGCTTGGTCTGCTAATAGTGTACTTGTTGTGGGTATATATTCTCATTCATCATTTAACATTTACTAAAAAGTCTATATGATGTATTTTTGCCATGTCATGTTGGATTATTTTGTATACAGCTTTTTAAAATATTGCCTCAAGCAGTCAACTGTACTGCAGTAAATCTTTCTTAGCATTCTCTGGTGGGTGACTTCTGAAATATGCTCACTTAGCCTAAAGCCTTCCTAAGATATGACAGGTGTGAAGCTGGCCTATTAGGAGGTAATGACAGTGACTGGAGCAGGTTTTCTAGCCTGTTTTACAGAGGGGGAACTGTAGATATGAGAATAGATCAGGAAATATATATATATTTTTAAACTAACTAACATGGTATACTTACCTGCTCTGTGCAATGATTTTGCACTGAGCAGCCCAGATCCTCCGCTTCTCTTGTCCCCAGCTGGAGCTCCTTCCCCCTCCCCCCTGCCGAGTGCCCCCATAACAAGCCACTTGCTATGGGGGGCACTCATGCAGGCTTGCTCTAGAGCCATGGCTCAGGAGACCATAGACACATACAGTGCCACTTGGCTCCACCCCCCACTCTCTCCTCATTGGCTGTGATTGACAGAATCAGGAGTCAATGGCTCATGCCCTCAAGCAGAGCGCTAGATCGACATCAGCCTCAGGTAAGTATAGTGGGGGCTGGAGGGTGGGAGCTGCACACAGAAGTTTTTTTTTTTTAACCTTAAACGGAGAAGTCCAGCCAAAGCTTGTTTGGCTGTACTTCTCCTATGGATCACAGGAGTGCAGTTCGTTTTGCACTCCTGTGACCCATTTTCAGCAGAGAGCGGGCTAAAGTCTGATCTCTGCTGACGTCACAGAAGTCAGTCCAGGCACTGCATCATCATGACAATAAAGTCTGGATCTGCCAGGTGCCTTAACTGACACCCTTCTCAGGCTCTCAGCTAGCCACTGAGAGCCAGAGCCGGCCGCCCCCTCAGCGCTCTAATGAGTGAGGAGTGAGCAGAGCAGAGAGCTGTGACTGACAGTCTACAGCTCTCTGTTCAGGGAGCTCTGAAAACAAAGCAATCGGCGGTGTTCGATCGCTCGGTTCTCAGTGCAGAGGCGTCAGAAGGGCAGATGCAGCATCAGACTGATGCTGTATCCACTGTGGTTAGTATGAAAAACAACCTTTACTTCTCTTTTAAAGCATAGAACGCATTATAGTAAAAAACGTTCTGCCTTTAGAACCACCTTAATAGGCGAAGAGTGTTCATCAAGCCCCACACATGAAATACTACCGTAATTTAAATAATACTTTGAATAATAATCTAAATACATAATAGTTTTCTTGTGACTGTCGTTGACACTTCCTCTTTGTATGAACAACTGACAATATGGTAGTTACAATGCAGAATGTTTAGTAAATGCACAGCATTCAGTCCTTTTGCATCACCCCTATCTCTATGGGTGTACTCACTGGTTCTTCAACAGAGTTTGAGGTGGGGAAATATGCTCTGTCCTGGATGTGTGGACATACAAATATCCCTCATAGAAAAGGGAGGGTGGAAGGTTACATACAATGAGGACAGAAATAACACACAGCTGACAGACAACTCAAGGCCATTTCTGCTTGGCACTGTCTTGCTACTAGCAACCTCACCTTTAGAACTAGGGACTGGTGTAAAGCTCTACAGAGACCTCAAAAGATTGATTGTCCCCAGATGACTTTCCATCATTTATCGACCACCTATTGAGCCCTAGATATTACTGATCCTCAGCCATTTATCAACTCTTTGATAATCCAATCAATCCTTGGTTGCTTTACTTAACGCAAATAGACTGTTAAACCAGAACTATACTCGCCTTCAGTCCAGTGATGCAGTGTCCAAGGGCTCTCCGCCAGTTGCTGCGATCTTTGAGTGGCCAGTTTCTGGGTATCGATCCCTGGCAGCTTCTTTGGCCGGGACAATGTGACTTCACTCTCGCACATGTGCGAGTGTTCAGGTAACTTTGGAATTGCCAAAATCTCAATCACGAGCTGCACGTCCAGAGCTCACTGTACAGGATTGGACAGGTAACTTTAATGCAGAAGAGACAAAGCATGTCTCTTCTGCATTAAGAAAATCCTGTCTGTGCACCAATTTATATTTGTTACATATTAACTTTACAAAGTTAATTGCATTTTGCAAAGGAATCTGCCCCAAAACTTGGTGAATGAGGCAAAACTCTGCTGGCTTCCATCACCCTGTCATGTGCAAGTAAAAATACACTTGACTGTGTATTCTTTGCAAAGTGAATCTTCACTGTATTCACTAAGCTCTGGGGCAAATTCCTTGAAAAAAATGCAACTTCCTCCTCAACTCGGAACCATGACTGGTTAACGTCCATGACGACTTTTGAAACTAGGTGCCAAACTTGCCCGACGACCCAAGGCCTAATATCGCTATTATATTACTCTTTTTTGGATGCCTTGAATGCCTAGGTGCCCTCCTATTGCACACAATGGGAACAAGACCTCAGCACCTCACAATCCCCTAAAGAATGGAACAGAATGTGGGAAGCTTTATTTCCTCACATAACGTGGTGGCACTAGAAAATTTGTTCAAGGTAACATCTTGATCATATTATACCACAGCGAGAATTGCAAAATAACTCCCCACCCATCCCGCTCCATGTTTTCGGGGGTGCTCAGACATGGGCGAAATGAAACACATATGGTGGACGTACCCTAAAGTTAAAGGATAGGTTCACCCTTCTGAACACGTTACATGTTATACTCTAAATATGGGTGTAACATGTAACATGTTCAGCATCTGCCTGCTCTTCCCCCGACCCCCCCCCCCCCCCCCCCCCCCCCCCTCCCTGTGACAGCAGACCTGGGATCTTTTCCGTGTACCCGCTGACACAATAAAAAAAACAAAGAAAAAAAAACAGATCCCTGTGAATCAATGAACTACAACTACTGGGAATAGCAATACGGGAACGGGAATGTGTACTCGTGACTCATATCTTTATGGCCACGAAACATACAATTGTAAAAAACGTGAAAAACTTTGCTCATCTATTTCGATAAGTATATGCATGGCACGCTAGTAAATGAAGAGTTCAAACAATACCCACCAATACACATGATAAATTCACATGTACAGTATCTCACAAAAGTGAGTAGCCCCCTATTTTGTAAATATTTTATTATATCGTTTCCTGTGACAATAGTGAAGAAATTACACTTTGCTACAATGTAAATTAGTGAGTGTACAGCTTGTATAACAGTGTAAATTTGCTGTCCCCTCAAAATAACTCAACACACAGCCATTAATGTCTAAACCACTGGCAACAAAAGTGAGTACACCCCTAAGTGAAAATGTCCAAATTGGGGCCAACGTATCAATATTTTGTGTGGCCACTATTCCATTATTTTCCAGCACTGCCTTAACCTTCTTGGGCATGGAGTTCACCAGAGCTTCACAGGTTGCCACTGGAGTCCTCTTACACTCCTCCATGACGACATCATATAGCTGGTGGATGCTAGAGACCTTGCGCTCCTCCACCATTCATTTGGGGATGCCCCACAGATGCTCAATAGGGTTTAGGTCTGGAGACATGCTTGGCCAGTCCATCACCTTTACCCTCAGCCTCTTTAGCAAGGCATTGGTCATCTTGGATGTGTGATTGGGGTCGTTATGTTGGAATACTGCCCTGCGGCCCAGTCTCCGAAGGGAGGGGATCATGCTCTGCTTCAGTAGGTCACAGTACATGTTGGCATTCTTGGTTCCCTCAATGAACTGTAGCTCCCCAGTGCCGGCAGGGCTCATGCAGCCCCAGGTCATGACACTCCCACCACCGTGTTTGACTGTAGGCAAGACACACTCACCTGGTTGCTGCCACACATACTTGACACCATCTGAACCAAATAAGTTCATCTTGGTCTCATCGGACCACAGGACATGGTTCCAGTAATCCATGTCCTTAGTCTGCTTGTCTTCAGCAAACTGTTTGCAGGCTTTCTTGTGCATCATCTTTAGAAGGGGCTTCCTTCTGGGACGACAGCCATGCAGACCAATTTGATGCAGTATGCGGCGTATGGTCTTAGCACTGACAGGCTGACCCACCCACCCCTTCAACCTCTGCAGCAATGCTGGCAGCACTCATACATCTATTTCCCAAAGACAACCTCTGGATATGATGCTGAGCACCTGCACTCAACTTCTTTGGTCGATAATGGCAAGGCCTGTTTTGAGGGTAACTTGTCCTGTTAAACCGTTGTATGGTCTTGGCCACTGTGCTGCAGCTCAGTTTCAGGGTCTTGGCAATCTTCTTATAGCCTAGGCCATCTTTATGTAGAGCAACAATTCTTTTTTTCAGATCCTCAGAGAATTCTTTGCCATGAGTTGCCATGTTGAACTTCCAGTGACAAGTATGAGAAAGTGAGAGCGATAACACCAAATTTAACACACCTGCTCCTGTCATGAAGGCCCTGCTAATGGCCGGCGACATGAGGATCCTGCCAGTAATCGGCGCCTCAGCATCCCTGGTTCCCGTTCTCGGGTGCCATTGCGCATGCGCGAGCGCGCGTGCGCAAACGAGTGCGCGCCCCCATTGGCGCCAATGAGGCTATTTAAATCCGTCTGTCACAGACGGTCCCCGCTGTCTGCTCTACAGCGTTCTGTGAGAAAACCTGATCTGAAGTCTGTTTACCTGTGTTTGACCCGGCTATCCTTGACCTTCCGCTCTGTCCCTGCAAAACGAACTTGGCTTGTCTGTGACCATTCTTCTGTCTTACCCATCTGTACTGCGCTGCCAGCCTGTTACCCGACCCAGCCTGTCTGACCACCCAAGTCTGCCTGCTGTTCCAGTCTGCACACAGATCCAAGTCTGCCTGTTGTTCCAGTCTGCACACAGATCCAAGTCTGCCTGTTGTTCCAGTCTGCACACAGATCCAAGTCTGCCTGTTGTTCCAGTCTGCACACAGATCCAAGTCTGCCTGTTGTTCCAGTCTGCACACAGATCCAAGTCTGCCTGTTGTTCCAGTCTGCATACAGATCCAAGTCTGCCTGTTGTTCCAGTCTGCACACAGATCCAAGTCTGCCTGTTGTTCCAGTCTGCATACAGTTCCAGCCTGCCTGTTGTTCCAGTCTGCATACAGTTCCAGCCTGCCTGTTGTTCCAGTCTGCATACAGTTCCAGCCTGCCTGTTGTTCCAGTCTGCATACAGTTCCAGCCTGCCTGTTGTTCCAGTCTGCATACAGTTCCAGCCTGCCTGTTGTTACCTACTTACCTCAAACCGCTGAGCTGATCCAGGGATCTCCCGTACCAGTCTTACTAATCCTGCCAGGCACCTGTGCCCCTCCTGACTCCTGGTCCTACTGTCGCATCACCAGGGGACCGGCGAGTGGGAGCCGCAAGGGAGGCCCTTCTCTGCTAATCAGACTCACCACTACCAGGGGCGTGACAGTAGCAGACAGCCATGTCTGAGTCTGAGCAGGGGGCCTCTCCCATGGAAGGACTGTGCCAACACCTGGCGGGACTGACCGAGGCGGTAAAGAACCTTCAGCAGGGATACACCCGGTTGGAAGAATGGGTGCTAGCCCTATCCAACCCGGTCGGCCCCGTGGGACCCTCACCTCCACCAGCACCCCCATCTGGGGTAGGTTCAGGTCCGTCGGTGGTAATGCTCCCCCCAGAACCCCGGGTCCCAACCCCTGAGAAGTTCTTGGGGGCCCGCAACCTTTTTCGGAACTTCCGTAATTCTTGTGAACTATTTTTCGCATTACAGCCACGCACCTTCTCCCTGGAAGCCACCAAGGTGGGCTTCGTGATCTCCCTACTTTCCGGAGATCCACGGACCTGGGCCTACCGCCTAATGGAACAAAAGGACCCTGCATTGGCCAGCCTTGCTTCATTTTTTGACGCTATGGCCCAACTTTATGAGGACCCCCAACTCTCAGTGACCGCAGAGACCACTCTGCGCACCCTCCAGCAGGGATGAAGGCCCGTAGAGGACTATGTAGCTGACTTTAGGCGTTGGGGTGCGGACACACAGTGGAACGACGCGGCCCTCCGTCACCAGTTTCGCTTAGGACTCTCTGAGGCTCTGAAAGACGAACTTGCCAGAGTTGGGGTGCCCCAGACCTTGGACACTCTGATCAACTTGGCCATTCAGATTGACCGGCGGCTGAGAGAACGCAGGACTGAACGAGCCTCCAGTTTTTCCCGTCCTACCTGGATGCTTCCCAAGGCCCCAAGCCACTTGCAACCCGGTCCTGCCCACCGACCTGCACCTCTTCCTGACTCCTCGGAGCCCATGCAGCTGGGGCTCCTGAGGCCTTCCTTAACCACGGAGGAACGTCAACGACGCCGGGGCAATAATTTGTGCCTCTACTGCGGGGAGCTTGGGCACTACGTGAGGAACTGCCCAGCCAAGGCTCGTAAGTGTCCTCTCATGGCGGCCAGCCCTCTGGACTCTTCAACCCAGATTTCCTCTCACCCCGTCCTCTCTGTCTCGTTTCAGCTTCCGGGAAGAACCCTCCAGGCACCCGCCATTATTGATTCTGGGGCATGCAGCTATTTCATGGACTCTTCATTTGCCAACCAACACCAGATCCCTCTCCAGTCTAAGGTCCATGGACTATCAGTTTACCTGGCGGATGGCTCCTCCATCCGGTCGGGCCCAGTGACACAGGAGACCACCCCATTGCCCATGACCATCTCGGGTGACCACCGGGAACTACTCTGCCTGGACATTATCTCTTCTCCATTGTCTCCTGTAATTCTGGGCATGCCGTGGCTGAAGGCCCACAACCCAGTTATCGACTGGGCCACTGGGATGGTCTCCTTCTCCTCCCCGTACTGTCAGAGGTCTTGCGGGTCCTCTAACTCTTTCAGGGTGGCTACCCTGCTAAGTATGGACTCTGAGGTGGACCTCCGTCAGGCCATTCCCCAGGCCTACCACGAATACCTGGACGTTTGTAGTAAACAGGCAGCAGAGGTGCTCCCACCTCATAGGGCTTATGATTGTCCCATTGAACTGTTTCCTGGAGCAGAAATTCCCTTTGGGAGGGTCTTCCCCCTGACAGAGGTGGAGCAAGGCAAACTTAAGGAGTACATTGAGGAGAATCTCAGGAAGGGCTTCATCCGCCCGTCTACCTCTCCAGCGGGCGCCGGCATATTCTTTGTGGAAAAGAAAGACCATCTTCTCTCTCTTTCTCTCCTCCTTCCTCTCTCCTCCCCTCTCCTCTCCTCCTCTCAATCTCCTCCTCTCTCTCCCCTTCTTCTTCCCCTTCTCTCTTCTCTCTTCTCCTCTCCCCTCTCTCCCTCCTCCTCCTCTCTCCCTTCCCCTCCTCTCTCTCCTCCACTTCTCCCTCCTTCCCTCCTTCACTTCCCCTCCTCCCTCTCTCTTCTCCTCTCCCCCCTTCTCCTTCCCCTGCTCCTCTCGCCTCCTTCTCCTCCGCGTCTTCTCTCCCACCTCTCCACACTCCCCTCCTCCTTCTCCCTCTCCTCTCCCGCTCCTCATTCTCCCCTCCCCCTTTCTCCTCCTCTTCTTTCTCCTCCTCTCCTCTCCGCCTTCTCCTCCTCCCTCTTCTCCCCTCTCATCCCCGTCAGCACTTTCTCTCCTCTCCCCCTTTCTTTGTTTTTTTTTTTTTTTTTTTTTTTTTTTTTTTTTTATTTTTTTTTTTTTTCTTCCTATTTTCTTTTTTTTTTTTTTTTTTTTTTTTTTTTTTTCTTTTTTTTTTTTTTTTTTTTTTTTTTTTCCTTCTTCCCCTCTTCTTTTCCTTCTCCCCCCTCTCTCCTCTCTTTCTCATCTTCTCTTCTTCTCTCTCCTTCTCTCTCTCCTCCCTCTCCTTCTCTTCTCTCCCTTCTCCTCCTCTCTCTCCCCCTCTCCCCTCTCCTCCCTCTTCTCCTCTTTCTCTCCCTCCCTTCTCATTCTCCTTCATCGCTCCTCTCCTCCTCTCTCTCTCTTCCCATCACTTCGCTCACCTCCTCTCTCTCCTCTCGCTCTCCTTCTCTCTCTCCCTCCCTTCCTCTCATCCCCCTCCTCCTCCTCCCCTCCTTCTCCTTCTCCCTCCCTTCTTCCTCCTTCTCCTCCCTCCTCCTTCTCTCTCCTCCTCTTCTCCCTCTCTCCTCTCTCTCTCCCCTCCTCTCTCTCTCCACACTCTCTCTGTCTCCTCTCTCTCTGTCTCCTTCTCTCTCCTTCCTCTCTCACCTCTTCTCCTCTCTTCTCCACTCTCTCCTCTCCCCTCCCACCCTCCGGCCCTGCGTGGACTACCGGGAACTAAATAATATAACGGTTAAGAACCGTTACCCTCTCCCACTGGTTCCCGAACTATTTCAGAGACTTGGTACGGCCACCATTTTTACAAAACTTGACCTTCGGTGGGCCTACAACCTGGTTCGCATAAAAGATGGAGATGAGTGGAAGACGGCCTTCCGGACACGTTATGGGCATTATGAATACCTTGTAATGCCCTTCGGCCTATGCAATGCCCCTGCCACATTCCAGCACTTTATTAATGATGTACTCCGGGACTTCCTGGACTTGTTTGCTGTTGTATACTTGTATGACATTTTGATCTTCTCTCCCTCCTTAGAATCCCACCGCAGGCATGTCAAAGAGGTCCTGGGTCGGCTCCGTATCCACGGTTTATACGCTAAGGCGGAGAAGTGCCAATTCGAACAGGAGAGCATTCCCTTCCTTGGGCTGATCATCTCCAGCACGGGCATCAAGATGGACCCCCAGAAGATCTCTGCCATCCTAGAATGGCCTACTCCGGCAGACAAGAAAGGCATCCAGCGGTTCATTGGCTTTGCCAACTTCTACCGCAAATTCATTAAAGGATTCTCCGCCATTGTGGCACCTATCACTCAGCTGACCAGACAAGGGACCCGTTTCCGGTGGTCTTCCGAGGCCCAGGAGGCTTTTGAGGCCCTAAAGACTTTGTTCACTTCAGCACCCATCCTCAGGCACCCGGATTCCTCTCTGCCCTTTACCCTGGAGGTAGATGCCTCCGAAATTGCGGTGGGAGCCATACTATCTCAGAGGCAAGGGGACAAGTCCTTGTTGCACCCAGTCGCTTTCTTTTCCCGCAAGCTGTCCATGGCCGAGAGGAACTATGATGTCGGTGACCGGGAACTATTGGCTATCAAGGCTGCCCTGGAGGAGTGGCGATACCTCCTGGAAGGGGCCTCTCACCCCATTCTAATATTCACCGACCACAAAAACCTGGAATACTTGAAATGAGCGAAAAGGTTAAAACCCAGACAAGCCAGGTGGGCGCTCTTCTTCTCTCGCTTCACCTTCCATGTGACATATCGGCCCGGATCCAAGAATGTCAAACCAGACGCCCTGTCCAAGATGTACCATAAACATAAGGAGGAATCCTCTCCCGATATCATTCTGGCCCCTGGGAATTTCCTCCTTCTCCAAGAAGACTTACTGTCTCAGTTTAAACGTGCCTCAGCAGGGCAAAGACCCGCTCCCGAAACCCAACTACAGGCGAGGGATGGCCTATTTTGGTACGGGGACAAAATCTACACCCCAGAGCAACTCCGGGTAACAGTCATGGAGCTATGCCACGACCACGCTTTGGCCGGACACTTCGGTGTCGCCAAAACCACCGATCTGGTACAACGTACCTTCTGGTGGGCTCAATTACGGGCCGACTGCAAGAAGTTTGTAGACTCTTGCCCTACCTGCATCCGGAATAAGAACCCCAAAACCAGGGCCTGGGGTCTTCTCAAGCCCCTGTCCGTCCCAGATCGCCCATGGAGAATGATATCCTTGGACTTCATTGTGGAGTTGCCCCCGGCGGAGGGCCACACGACGATCTTTGTGATCGTCGATCGTCTGTCCAAGATGGCACACTTCGTCCCTATGAAGGGCACTCCCTCAGCTCCAGAGACGGCACGGGTCTTCATCAGGGAAATTGTCCGACTCCACGGGGTACCGGCTAGCATAGTCTCGGACCGAGGGGTGCAATTCACCTCTCGATTCTGGAGGTCCCTGTGCCAGTCCTTGGATATTGAACTTGCTCTCTCGTCTGCCTACCACCCTCAGTCCAATGGGCAGACGGAGCGGACCAATCAGACCCTAGAGCAGTATCTGCGCTGCTTCTCCTCTTTTGCCCAAGATGACTGGATCTCCCTCCTGCCCCTGGCCGAGTTCGCCTACAATAACGCCACCCATTCTGCCACCAAACAGACCCCCTTTTTTGCAAATTACGGGTTTCACCCCGCATTCCTGCCTAACTCTCTCCCTGACTGCACTGTGCCAGCGGTCCAAGAACGGATCAATTTCTTCTCCACCAATAACCAACTTCTCCAAGAAACCATGACCAGGACTCAGGAGTACAACAAGGCCATCTTCGACAAGAAGAGACAGGGAGAATTGGTGCTTGCTCCAGGTGAGCCCGTATGGCTATCCACCACTAATTTGAAGCTGGCCTGCCCGTCACGGAAACTGGGCCCCAAATTCTTGGGTCCCTTCCCGGTCAAAAGAAGGATCAACGAGGTGGCTTATGAATTGGAACTCCCGGATTCACTGAAGGTCCACCCGGTGTTCCATGTGTCCTTGCTGAAGCCCTCGGTTAGTAATCCATTTCCCAATAGGAGGGCCACCCCTCCTGACCCAGTCCTGGTGGATGGGGAAGAGGAGTTTGAGGTGGAGGCTATCCTCAACTTCAGAAGAAGGCAGAACCAAAAACCAGTTTCTAATCAAGTGGAAGGGGTACGGCCCCGAAGAAAATTCCTGGGAGCCCGAGGAGAACATCCACGCTAAGAGTCTAGTCCAGTCTTTTAAGAGGACCCATCCTGAGAAATTTGCACGGAAGGGCATCCGGAGGCTGCCCCTTAGGGGGGGGGCAATGTCATGAAGGCCCTGCTAATGGCCGGCGACATGAGGATCCTGCCAGTAATCGGTGCCTCAGCATCCCTGGTTCCCGTTCTCGGGTGCCATTGCGCATGCGCGGGCGCGCGCGGGCGCGCGCGGGCGCGCAGACGACAGCGCGCATGCGCAAACGAGTGCGCGCCCCCATTGGCGCCAATGAGGCTATTTAAATCCGTCTGTCACAGACGGTCCCCCCTGTCTGCTCTACAGCGTTCTGTGAGAAAACCTGATCTGAAGTCTGTTTACCTGTGTTTGACCCGGCTATCCTTGACCTTCCGCTCTGTCCCTGCAAAACGACCTTGGCTTGTCTGTGACCATTCTTCTGTCTTACCCATCTGTACTGCGCTGCCAGCCTGTTACCCGACCCAGCCTGTCTGACCACCCAAGTCTGCCTGCTGTTCCAGTCTGCATACAGATCCAAGTCTGCCTGCTGTTCCAGTCTGCACACAGATCCAAGTCTGCCTGTTGTTCCAGTCTGCACACAGATCCAAGTCTGCCTGTTGTTCCAGTCTGCACACAGATCCAAGTCTGCCTGTTGTTCCAGTCTGCATACAGATCCAAGTCTGCCTGTTGTTCCAGTCTGCACACAGATCTAAGTCTGCCTGTTGTTCCAGTCTGCACACAGATCCAAGTCTGCCTGTTGTTCCAGTCTGCATACAGATCCAAGTCTGCCTGTTGTTCCAGTCTGCACACAGATCCAAGTCTGCCTGTTGTTCCAGTCTGCATACAGTTCCAGCCTGCCTGTTGTTCCAGTCTGCATACAGTTCCAGCCTGCCTGTTGTTCCAGTCTGCATACAGTTCCAGCCTGCCTGTTGTTCCAGTCTGCATACAGTTCCAGCCTGCCTGTTGTTCCAGTCTGCATACAGTTCCAGCCTGCCTGTTGTTACCTACTTACCTCAAACCGCTGAGCTGATCCAGGGATCTCCCGTACCGGTCTTACTAATCCTGCCAGGCACCTGTGCCCCTCCTGACTCCTGGTCCTACTGTCGCATCACCAGGGGACCGGCGAGTGGGAGCCGCAAGGGAGGCCCTTCTCTGCTAATCAGACTCACCACTACCAGGGGCGTGACAGCTCCCCATTCACACCTGAGACCTTGTAACACTAACGAGTCACATGACACCGGGGAGGGAAAATGGCTAATTGGGCCCAATTTGGGGTGTACTCACTTTTGTTGCCAGCGGTTTAGAAATTAATGGCTGCGTGTTGAGTTATTTTGGAGATGACAGAAAATTTACATTGTTATACAAGCTGTACACTCACTACTTTACATTGTAGCAAAGTGTAATTTCTTCAGTGTTGTCACATGAAAAGATATAATAAAATATTTACAAAAATGTGAGGGGTGTACTCACTTTTGTGGGATACTGTATCTGGCAACCTTAGTTGGATCAGTTCCCATTGATACACCTGCCTACATGCTTTCTAGAATTACAGAGCGTGGAACCCGCCCAGTTACGTGAACCATGGGCCCCAGGGGGTCTACATTCTCCACCCTACCCTTTTACCTCCCTCTTCCCTTCTTTTTTCACTCTGTTTTACTTTCCTTTGTGCCATCTGCTGCTCTTTATCAGGCCAATACATTATTCCCCTGTCTCCCTAAGGCCAAATTCTTTATACAACTTTATGTTCCCTGCTCAGGAAGATGTGACCTGGTTACTGAACATGGTGAACCCCATTGTAGTCCTTTTTTAGATCTAGCTCAGACAACCAGCCTGAGACATGAATACATCTTAACCTCCAGTGCTCCAATGGATGCATTTTACATCTAGCCCTATAGATAGGCTCCTGTAGCACACACTCCTTCAGCATCTTAATTGTCATGGGCTGCATCTTTTACCCCCTCAGGCTGAGTGAATTGTCATATTGGTACCCTAATTCTGTTACAGATAGCAGCTTTCTGTAAGATCAATGGATATTTGACAGTGGCATTGTTGGTTATGGTCATTACATCGATAATCTATTTGTCAAATATTTTTCTTACATAAATTTTTCCAATGAAAATATTGTGAAAGAAAAGTGCAACTTCTCTTTCATAGTGAACAGCATACTATTTGCCTTTAGTAAATCAACCCCTTATGCCGCGTACAAACGATTGGACTATCCGGCGGACTTAGGGCTCCTCCACTAGTAAAAGAGCAGAAGATAGCAGAGAAGCCCGGCGAGAACACCTCCAAAGTCGGAAGAAGACCCCCGAGGCTGTCTAATAAACTACTTTAAAAACCTGTGTTGTGTTTTTTTTTATTGACACTTCTTCCCCCAGGAGAATGGGTAGGGGTATGTATGTATGTACCCCATACTCATTCACATAGGGTGGGGGGCTGGGATCTGGGGACCCCCTTATTAAAGGGGGCTCCCGGATTCTGATAAGCCCACGCCCGCAGACCCCGACAACCAACGGCCAGGGTTGACGGGAAGAGGCCCTTGTCCTCATGGACATGGGGACAAGGTGCTTTGGGGTGGGGGGGCCGCAATGTTGAGGGCACGCAAGCTCACTCGTCCCTACCCCCTTTCTTGACCGGCCGGGCTGCATGCTCGGATAAGGGTCTGGTATGGACTTTGGGGGGACCCCCACGCCGTTTTTTCAGCGTTGGGGTTCCCCTTTAAATCCATACCAGGCGACGGGGCTAGCCAGGTGTCAATCTCGCCAATGGAGGCGGCGACATTGACTTCCTTCGCTAGTCCGGTCTACCTGGAGATACGTTCAAAATGAACAGACTTTACTCCGTGTGTGGGCAAATATGTTCATTTGAAAAGTCCAGCGGACCTCCGCCAAAAGTCCGGCGGATTGTCCGCCGTACCTAGTCCGCCGGAAAAGTCTGGTCGTGTGTGAGCAAGTCTGCTCGTTCGGAAAGTCTGGCAGACCTCTTCTGGAAAGTCCGGCGGATTGTCCACCGGACTAAGTCCGCCAGATAGTCTGATCGTGTGTACGCGGCATTAGAGTTAAAGTTGCAAGGAAAGCCATCTATGTGTTAATGCAGAAGACTTTTCTCTCTGCTGAATCAAGCAATAATAATATAGCCCAACATACAAAATAAAGTATATTACAACTTGATGTATCTGTTAATGCTAGAAAACATAGTCCTCAAAAGGAAAGATTGCTAAATAAAACATAATTACACAGTTGAGCATTAACACAAGATTTAGGGCAGATACTGTATATTTTAGGTTTCATTCCCTAAGAAACATACTCATATTTTTTAATAATAAAATTTAACAGACTCTCATGCCCTATATGCCCTAAATATTGTGTTAGTGCTCTTTTATGTAATTGTGTTTATTTTGCAGGCTTTACTTTGAGGACTATGTTTGTCCTCAATTGACATGAATGGGACTGCTTGCACAGGGATATAGGGATGCATTGAAAACTTGTGCATCCCTGTGTGGGTAAAGGCATTCCTCACATGGGTGTACCCTGTAGTACGCCTGTGTGAACCAGCGCTTATAATACACAAATTGGACAACAGAGGTTATGGTTCACTGCATGGTCCAAATCCTTGTGTGTACATACCTGGAACATAGTGCAGGGAAAGATAAAGAGTAGTGATAGGTAATAGGAATCCCTGAGTCAGAGCAGTAATGTTTATAATACACATATATACCATAAAACAATAAAAATATAACATTAAGCATTGCCTGCAGCATTCCACAAACATATTTAGTGGTAATTAAGTATTGTACCAGGTTAGCCATTAAATAATGCAGAAAGTATGGAATTTGAGGTGGGGTGTCTGCAAGAATCGTGAAGAGGCAGCCAGCTCCCTGGTGGCATAAGAAAAGTAGATGGTGGTGCGTGACCAGGAGTGCGGCGGCAGAGCAATAGATTAGACCAGACAACTCTGAATTTGCTATGATACAAATGATCACCTCCCCACCAATGCTCCAACATCTGCAATTTCCCTTGCTGGCATCTTCTGCCCAGCTTCTTTCAGGTGCCATGTCTTCAACCGTTATGATTGGCTGGCAAAGGATAACATAACACACGCACAGCAGATCGTTTATCCTGGCAAACAAGTACCATGTCAAGAATGTAACATGAGCTGTACATTCTAAACAAGAAAGCGAACAGGAAAGTAAGTTTGTTGCGATTTTATGTTTTGGACCTTTAGCTCCAATTTAAGTTAGCCAATAAAGGGCATCACCTAGACTCTATCCCACATTTCTGCACACATTAAGCTTAGTGTACATGCATGCACCCCACATACACATTTAAGCTGCTCACACGGCAAGAAACACTGACACGCCTTAGCTCCAGAGCAGTGACTCAGAAAAGAGAAATGTGAGACAGGAGGAGGGAGTAACGCCTGAGGGAATCCCTGTGTCACACACCCAAAATAAATCCTCACAGAGCATGCCTTCCAACACCCGCACACACACTACGCCCAGCAAACCCCCTACAGTCTAAACTATTGTTCATGCAGAACACCAAACCTGAATGGTAACTTTGAATATGTGTCAGTAATCTATGTGTAAACAGAAGCAGGTCACCTACAGAATCACGCTACCGTACACAAGTACCTCTCCATAGGCCCCTACATTCTCAGTCCTCCACCTAGAACTACAGATCTTTGTACGCATGCAATTGTTTTGCAACTCCTATAAAATCAGTACATTATCCATGGTTTTCCACTGCAGCAAGATAAAAAAAAAAAAAGAGAGAGAGAGAGAGGGGGGAGAGAAGAATGTTATAAAAGCGGAAACAGCCCATTGCTCCTAGGCTTAGGGCTTAGCCCACATGATCTTTTCACAAATTTACACCTGGGTACTCGCAGAACGTCAGTTCACATAAACAGGCCCACAGTGACAGGGGTAAGTAATATTAGCGTGCTATTAGAAGACAAGTATGACAATGCTTCTCCTCTGGCAGGAGTGCACGTCATTCTGCACTCCTGTGACACTCAGTCAGTCCAGGCTCTGGAAAGATCCTGACTTTACAGTTGGGATCCACCCAGTTGCCTGGACTGACAGCTGGTTCAGCCTCTCAACGATCCGCTGAGAGCCTGAGCCAGCAGCTCCCAACCCTTCACAGCCCAGCGCAGTAAGCGCTGGAGGGGCAGAGCAGAGAGCCAGTGACTGACAGTCACCGCTCTCTGCTCACAGCTGAGGGGGAAAACTGAGTAATCAGCAGTGTTTGAGATTGCTCAGTTCTCGGGGTAAAGCCAGGGAGGGGGACAGTTGCAGTTGGAATCAGTGCTGCAGCCATTTAGGGGAGTATGATTTTTCCTCTGTATTCACACACTCTTTTAATTAAACCCTTTTTTATTTTAAATTATTTTCCGGTCTTGAATTTATACCCAATAAACCAGGCAGTGGAGGTCCTGACACTGATCCTGGTGTGAGGTCTTAACTGAATTGTTTGGACATTTGATCTCAGGCCATAATATAACAGGTTATGTTCTACTGCTCTGCTTCAAATGCCATTCCTGCTGCAATATACCAAATTCAGACAGACAATCAGCAAACTAGCAATAATAATCTAAATTATCTTATATTGAGCATACAGTTTGTTTATGTTCAGCTTTCTTTGTAATTTTGGGGTATTTACTTTAAGAAAAGTGAAACTATTGCTTATTGGTCTCTCTGCCATGCAAGTGCTCATTTTTTAGCAGTTTACTTTATATGTTTCAACACACAGAAAATTACTGTGTGTAAAATGGCATAAGCCCCAGTTCACACTGGTGCGGCTCTAAAATAAGGCTACTTGCGATTTGGAACTTTCAAATTTCATGAGAAATTGCACCAGTGTGAACGGGGGCTTAGTCATACTTCTTAAAGCAAACCTAGATACAAGCAAAGTAGAATTGCAGGATATTTTTAACTAATCTTGAAACTGCTCCCTCCTCCTTCCTAAAAACCTAACTAACCTGTGAAAGAAAGATCTGTATACTTATATATTTTCAATCTATTCTGGTCATTTGATCTCCCCTGTAAGCCAGCGCTTATTTCAAAAGTTGTTAACAGTTCCCGCAAAGCCACTGAGAGGTCCCACTAGTGGTTAATCTCTAAATATCACCAAAAACAAACTTATACAAGAGGTATTCTATAAAAAGTAAAAGCCAGGCACTTTGGCGTTTGCTTCTCGATCCTTCCATACGGGGTTCTGAGCCTCCAGTACTAAAAAGAAAGCAGGGGTAGCTATTTTGATTAAAAAGGATCCTCATTCACACCCACATCCTCCTATTCTGATCCCCAGGGTCAGTTTATGATCCTTAGTGGGAAATGGCAACCATCTGACATAATTTTTTGTAACATTTATGCCCCGAATGCGAATCAGATGTCCTTTGTATCTAAGGTGTACAACCGTTTATTTAGAACTACTCACTCCTTCTTAGTCATTGGAGGGGACTTCAACCTCCCATTTTCCCCGACATCGTATAGGACATCTCTCACAAAAAAAAAAAAAAATGCCTCCTCCACGCCTTTCCAGACAATCTCAACAGTTTCGTCGGGTCACTAGCAAGTTCGCCATGTTTGATGAGTGCTGAGTAATTCACCTGACAGAGCGTCAATATTCCCATCCATTTCGTACGCATGCGCGCTTAGACTATTTTTTTTATAAATGTCCCCTCCCCGCAGGCACCTGCTAAAGTAGACATCCTACCTATGTCATGGTCGAACCATGCCCCAATACTTTTGAAGCTCAAACTAGCCACCTTTAGGGTTAAACGCTGCCACTAGAGGCTTAATGATTTTCTTCTGAAAGCCGTTGCAACTAGGACGGAGTTAGAAACTGCTTTGAAACTATACTTTGTAGAGAATAGTGCTCCAGAGATCTCCACAGGAACTGTCTGGGAGGCACACAAGATGGTAATACGTGGACACTGTATAGCTGTCTCGACTGCCTGGAAGAGGAACACCAGGCAAATGAGACAGCAGACAGCACAGAGACTTCAGGACTTAGAATCTAGACTTACATCTTCATCCTCCATCTGTCCCCTAAGAGAAATTATATGCTTACGGGCGGTCCTCAAGAGCATAGACATTGGCAAGGTCGAAAAAGCCCTTCAAAAATTGTGCCAGCTTTATTATGATAAGGGCAACAATGCCCACACCCTTCTGGCACGTAAACTCAGAGCAAACTCATGCTTCGTCCCCTCAGGCCCTACGGGAACCTACTGGGACCCTTCATTCCCACCCTGACTGTATTGCCCTATTATTCCACGACTACTTCTCAAATCTGTATAATAACCCCACCATACCACACTTACCGTCTCAAGAAAATTTTACAGATCATGTGCAAACTTACCTGACGAGCATTGGAGTGAACACCCTGCCAGCGGAGGCTCTACAGTCTCTCAACTCTCCAATAACTGAAGAGGATATTTCCGAGACTCTGAGACTCCTGCCAAATAGCAAGGCCCCAGGACCTGATGGTCTTCCTTACGGATACTACAATACTTTTTTGCCCAGCTTACTTCCACATATGACTCGTCTGTTTAACAGATTTTTGTGTAGGGACGACATTCTGAAGGACATGCAGACCTCTCATTTGATGCTAATACCCATGCCTGATAAAGGCATTGTGTGGGAATTATGGATCTATAGCTTTGTTGAATTCAGATATGAAAACTTTTACGAAACTGCTTTCACTCTGTTTAAATTTAGTCCTTCCCTCCTTGATCCATAAAGATCAGATAGGCTTTGTCCCAGGATGTCAAGCGAGAGATAACACCAGGAGAGTCATCAATTTAATAGATATCATTATTTGGACAAAATACCAAAGTGCTGCTGCTCAGTCTAGATGCTGAGAAGGCCATCAATAGGCTCAGCTTGCCTTTTTTTTTTAACTCTTGAATATCTGGGCTTCTGGGGGGCGTTCAGACATTTATATGCTACTCCATGCGCTTCAAAACACCTTTTGCGGCATCTCCTTCCTTTCCCCATCTCGAATAGGACTAGGCAAAGATGTCCGCTCTCTCCATTGCTTTTTGCCCTGTGTATCGAACCCCTGGCAGCCCAGATTAGACAGGATCCCAACATTAGTGGAATTATGGTTAGGGGACGGGAGTTTAAAGTTTCATTATTTGCAGATGACATACTCCTGACCCTAACGTGACCAGGCATGACCCTTCCCAATCTCCACAAGCTCTTGGAGGAATTTGGGTCCCTATGGAGATATAAAGTAAACTCTGCTAAATTGGAAGCCCTGCCAATCCACATCCCTCCCTTGGAAGTCCGTCATCTTTCTGAAAATTTTCCCTACACTTGGAAAACCCAGGCCATTAAGTATTTAGGAGTGCATCTTACTTCCGGATACAAATCTTTATATGATGCAAATTTTTGACTCCTATTCGCATCAATTTGATCTCTCTTGTCTAAATGGAGACACTACCCAATATCCTGGTTTGGACGCATTGCCTAGGTCAAAATTACCATATTACCTAAAATATTGTATTGCTTTATGACCTTCCCAGTGCCCATCCCATCGGTACAGCTTAGAAAACTTCAGACAGATCTTTTAAATTTCACGTGAAACTATAAACAACACCGCATAGCCCGCTCAATACTTTATGCCTCTCGAAACGAGGGGGGTTTGGCTTTTCCAAACCTCCTTCGTTACTATTATGCTGCCCAACTAAGAGCTATAGCATCCTGAGTTACCATTCCGGCCTATAACAGCTGGACCCAAATAGACAAACTGTGGCTAGCCCCCATCCACCTGAATTTATTGTGGAACACTAATGCTGACGTTCCTTCCACTTCCCTATTACATACCATGAATTTGCTCAGTACTAGTTGGAAACAATTAAATCATGTTACCCCACATCAATCTGAGGCCTCCTTAGTCACGGCCTCTCTCTACAACCCTAAGCTACCTGATAGTCTAACTTACCAGATGATCTCACCATAGTTGCAGAAGAACCTTTTTCACTATGGACACCTAGTGAACCCAGTGACCAGGGTATTGCCATCTTTTGACGAACTTGGAACTAAGCATGACCTCCCTCGTATTGCTTTCTTTGGTTACCTCCAAATTAGGCATTACGCACTTACTTTCGCCCCTAGCCTTCAGTTCTCCACACCTTCCCCATTTGAAGGATTAGTCTTATCTAGTCCCTCACAGAAAGGATTTAACTCGGACATGTATAAACTTCTAAATTCTTCTGACAGAGTTTCATTAGGGAAACATAGTTACATGAGTAAATGGGAGGATCACCTTGGGGAAGAACTGTCCCCTGAACAATGGAGATCTATATGGTGCTGTGCAGCTAAGAGTTCTATATGTACACTTTATAAAGAGAACACTTATAAAGGTGCTCTTTTTTTTAGTATATGACACCATCTCGCCTACATGCTATATACCCGTCAACTTTGGAACGCTGCTGGAGATGTCTTCAAGACCGGGGCACGTTACTCCACATCTATTGGAATTGCCCATCACTTCAGCCTTGGCGCTCGGTCCAGGGACTTCTCCATCGGCTGTTTCAAGTGGATATTCCTTTCCCCTAGGCTTTTTCTATTGGGTCTCCTCCCTCCTAAGCTACCTGTGCTAGCCCAAAAATTGGCCACACATATATTAACAGCATAACAGCAGCTAGGTGCTTAGTGGCCCTTCACTGGAAAAAGCGACATCCCCCAACACTATCAGATCTTTATGCTAGAATTAAGGATGTGGAAGTTATGGAGTCCATAATGGCCCATTTGGGTGATCGGTTGGCTCGACATATGGCAATATGGGAGTGATGGTATCTACAGATAGATTCCCCCTTGATTGCATGAGTTTCCCCCTGCCTTGTGATGCAAACTTGTGTAGAGCCCAGGAGCGACGAGTCTAGCTGGTTTTCTTCTATCCTTGGATATGCAAGCAATTAAAAGTTACTTAATATGCTGATAGTATGTTTGACTGAGGTCCTCCTATTGTTATTACTTCAGCATTATGTTTTCACCTTTTGCAGAGGTGTATCACAGCCTCTTTTGTTAAAAGGCTATGCATCATATTTGATATGTGCTGGCTGCCTTTGTGCTACCCAGAGAAGTTTGTTGTTTTTTTAATTATTTTCCTTTCTTCTTTTTACTCTCTTTATTTGTGTCCTATATTTTTGTATTAAAATGATCAAAACTTAATAAAAATTGTCAATTATAAAAAAATAAATAAAAAAAAAAGTAATAGCCATATAAAAAAAAATACTTTTAGGCCAACACTGCATAAAAGCAGTATTAAACTCTTTTGAAAAAAACCTGTTTAACAAGACCCCCTGCAGGTTTATGACTAAACGTGGTAGTATGCACAGCATATTAGCACATTATGACAAATAAAGACTTGCCTGTCAATGGAATCCATCCAGCACTGCACCGTCACCGCTCTTGCTGGTCCCAGGCACTTCCATCTTTGCCTGGACTTTTTTCTGGGTTCTGTCTCTTTGGCTGCTTGAATGGCTGAGCTGCAAATATGTCGCTCCCCTAACAGTACAGATTGGGTGCTGTAAATTCACTCTAAGCTGTGCATGCTCAACTAAGTTTGCATGACAGCAAAGCCTGTAGGTCACACTTAGTTCAGCACTCCTGTGACCCAGATTTAGCCAACAGCAGGCTAAAGTCATCTGTTGGCTGACATCAATTAGCCAGTCCAGGCACTGAAGAGATCCCAACTTTAATGTTGGGATACACCCAGATGGCTGGACCAGCAGCAGGCTCAGCCTCTCGGCACAGATGAGTATGTAGGTTTTACATACTCTTAAGACAAAAGTGTCTGATAGGCAGAATTTTAACCATTTCCGGACCGCCCACTGTCGTTATACGTCGGTACTTTGAAGGAGGATATCGTTGTTATGGCAGCAGCTAGCTGTCATAACCCGGTGTCCTCGTCTTCAGCGGGTGGTCCGGTTTAAGATAAAAGTGGTCTCTGTGGCAGATTCGCCACAAGATCACTTTTGTCGGTGGCAGGAGAGGGCACCCTCCCACCGCGATCTGGTGCCCTCCGCCACTTACCGGAGCCGTCGGCAGTGGCGGAGGCGATCGCGTCTGTCCCCTGCCTGGTTATGGAGACAAGTGAGGGGAAGATGGCCCCCACTCGTCTCCATAACACTGCAGGGCGGAAGCGACGTCAAAACGTCACTTCCGCCCATAGCTCTTAAAAGGGCCATTACATTTTTTTCCATTTTTTTAAATGGCAAAATGTTTTTATTTTATTAATTTTTTTATTGCATTTTAATGTAAATATGAGATCTTTTTGACCCCAGATCTCATATTTAAGAGGTTCTGTCATGCTTTTTTCTATTACAAGGGATGTTTACATTCCTTGTAATAGGAATAAAAGTGACACAATTATTTTTTTCTTAAATAGTGTAAAAAAAAAAAGGTAAAATAAATAAGAAAAAAAAATAAAATTGTTTTAAACGCGCCCCGTCCCCATGAGCTTGTGCGCATAAGCGAATTCATACGTGACTAGCGCCCGCATATTAAAACGGTGTTCAGACCACACATGTGAGGTATCGCCGCGATCGGTAGAGGGAGAGCAATAATTCTAGATCTAGACCTCCTCTAACTTAAAACATGCAACCTGTAAAAAATTTTAAACGTCGCCTATGGAGATTTTTAAGGGTAAAAGTTTATCGCCTTTCCCGGAGCGGGCGCAATTTTGAAGCGTGACATGCTGGGTATCAATTTACTCGGCGTAACATTATCGTTTTTAATTTAAAAAAGTGTATTTTTTCAAAAAAAAAAGTGCGCTTGTATGACTGCTGCGCAAATATGGTGTGACAAAGTATTGCAACGACCTCCATTTTATTCTCTAGGGTGTTGTATAATGTTTGGGGGTTTTAAGTAATTTTCTAGCAAAAAAATATGTTTTAACTTGTAAACAACAAATCTCAGAAAGAGGCCCGGTCCTTAAGTGGTTAATGACAGAAGAGACCCTATCAGCCACTTTTTAAAATGTTTTTTTTTTTTTACCACCATAATAAACTCAAAATATGTGTTTAAATAAATTCCCTATACTTTCCTCTAAATTTATTTCATGAATTGTGAAGCTATTGATCTTTCGCTTTTGGGTCTTACTAGTGCTTTCTGTGTGTGTGGTATGCATTTTTTACAATAAATCATTTGTTATAAGTAATCTGCACTTTACACACCTGTAGTAAACTTAAGCCTATCCCTCTGTGTCATTTATAGAAATTTATAGAAATGCAAATCTTTATTGGCTACATATAAAAATAAAACTGTATCAGGCTATTGCATTTCGGCTGTAGCAGCCTTCCTCTTAGCTATACACACAGTAGATCTTATTTCTAAATGTTGATATCTCCCACCATATAAAAAAAAAAAAAAAAATAGTTGTTTTTTTTCTCCTTACCGAGAGCCCCTTGGCATATGTCTGTCCTTGTAGCACCATCCACTATAAACTGCGGATTAGACACAAGTTGCTGTAAAAATAAAAAATAAATAAAGAATTAGCACAATGAGAATAAAATGAAGATAACTTAAAATATGATTGCATGTATGTGCATATTCCAGCTGCGATTTACCAGGCAATGTAAATTAGACGGTAAAGCAAATACTATACATGAAA
The DNA here is from genome assembly GCA_028564925.1 of Lithobates sylvaticus. Lineage (NCBI taxonomy): Eukaryota > Metazoa > Chordata > Amphibia > Anura > Ranidae > Lithobates > Lithobates sylvaticus. The sequence continues at coordinate 103,644,048 of CM053034.1, read as the reverse complement.
TCACCTGCTATGCCATATGTTCAACATTCATACCATGCATTGAACTTTGACTGCATTAAGGTCTCAACCACATGGGTGCAGAGAGCCATGCACCATGAAAAAAGAGTATTTCTGCACTGGCAGTCACAGTCTGCATACAGTTGTCTGTACAAATCAATGACAGGCTGTGACTATATACTGGTAACTGCACATCCGAGTGTTTATTTGCATACAGGGACAGATGAACGGTTCTGTACGCAAGCATCTGTGTCCAGAGGCGTACAACCTACTTAACAAATCTCTTTTTTTTCTGTTATAGAAGTCAATGAATATATGAAATACTTTGAACACAATGGACTTTTTTTTCAAGCTATGTAAAGTTTACGTTACCAATTCTCTTTTTGGTTTATCTTTTTCCTGTTATACAGGTAGGTGACTATATGAAATGTATAAATAGGACATTTACATGATCTACGGATTCAACATGGATCACCATAACCTTTTTAATAACAAAGATAAGTATGTGCAAATATGAAGGACATTTGACAGACTTTGCAACAGTGTCCACAATTCACAGTATAAAGATTGTAATAATAAAAAAAAATGTATCTCAACAATGATACAGATTGAAGAAAGGGCTCATGGTAGTTTGTGTGCCCTGGCGATGTCCGTGTGAAAGATGGGTGCAGAGTGCGAATGTGAGAATGGGTGGTGAGTGAGGGAGGAGGGGGGTGCTGTATGATGGCCAATATTAGAGGTTAAAAAGGGTCAAGGGAATGTAGGAAATAAGAGTGGGGGTGAGAGGATTGGAGATGCAGGGAGGCCAAGGGGGTATGGGGAGTGTGGGAGAGACAAAGAAAAGTGGGGGGGGGGGGGGGATAGAAAGGTAGATTTTCAGAATAAGAGTTTCCTGTTGAATTTGCCTTCTCCATAGGCACAGTTTATCCACCAGAGTGCCTGGATTGAGTGGTTTGACGCAGAGAGCGACAAGGTGTGATTGGTCAGGAGAAAGGAGGGAAACAATCCTTTTTTAGTGTTGAGAGTTTTTATTTCGATCGAGCATGCCAATGTGTGCTAAAATATTAATGAACTGCTTTTATGAACACCACAAGTGCAATCACTTCCCTAGCTGTGCAGTGTCTTCCTTCTGGGAAATGAATCCTCTCATATATTATAAACATACTTATGCAATAGTAGTTAGGATGCTGCTTTACATAGAATAAATAAACACAGGTGCAGCGCTGGGGTAGGTAAACGAGTGTCCCTGATTTTCACATAAGATTACATAGAATGACAGTTCATTTACAACTCTCTGATGGGAAAACAGAGGTGGAAGTGTGCAGGTCCTACATGTCCCAACGCCTCTGCTCTGTCTTCTCTGCTCATACGGCTGTTAATAAATGTATAAACATAGCAGGAAAGTCTCCTCTTCCATGGACTATATTTACATAGGGAACCAAAGTGTGGTGGCCGTTTTACATGATAGCAAAAGGAACATATTTATATTTATTTGATTTGACACTTATGGCCACCAATTTCTCTTCTGTTCCAGTTTTTGTATACCAAACATTGGGCTTTCAAATTAAAAGAAAAATAGTTGTTCTCAGAAATGTTAAAGTTAGCTTGTGTAAGACACTGATACTACATGCAGAAAACGGTTGAGATACCACCTAAAACCACAATGTGGCTTACGCACATCATTGGAGCTGCAGGCTATATCTAGATCTTGTGTATAACATGCTTGGACTTATCACAACACAGACAAATATTGTTACTTTTTTTTACCAATCTTTGTCGATTAATAGGACAGCGGCTTAGAATTAGTAGAAGTACAGGCGACAGCGGAGCAGTAGATTCTCTAAACATGCAAGTATGTATTTTGAGGATAGTCCAGCAATCAAAGCAATAGAAGATTTAAGTGTGAAGTTCTGCTCCAGAACGTGTGTAAATGGCCATTTGGTCAGGTTAGAGCAGATTTTTTTCTAATAAAAGGTCAATGAGAATGAAAATGCGACTTGAAAAGGGCTTGATGTCCAAGGCATCTATGAAGGAACCAAGTTCTCAGAAGTGTCTTAAACAGATCTTTAATTCTAACTAAATGTACCAGAAAGCATGCCTTTATTCACCCATGTACAGAAGACCTACCACAGGTAAGCCTAGAATAAGGCTTACCTGTAGATAAAATGAATATCTCCAAAACGTGCACCGTTTAGAAGATATTCACCCTTCAGAGCTTTGTGCTGGAAACAAGGGCTAATGCGTGGGAGTGACGTCATTGCTGCTCCGGTCAATCGCATAGCCGGAGAGTGCAAACCCGGAAGAAAGACCGTGAAAGATGTCAGCCCTCTTAGCGGTGACAGTTCATCGGTGGAGGGCTAGGTTTCAAGGTGAGCATTTCATAATGTGCTAGTTTGCAATACATACTAGCACATTATGCCATTGCTTGGCAGGTGTTTTTTTTTTTTACAACATTCGCGGTTTAGGAAGCAGAGCTGATGCTTTCTGTATAGCGCAGGCTCCTTTACAGGCGGAGTGAGACCAAATATACTCCTCCTGTTACAGGGCTCTGCTCTCTACTGCAGCTGCATGCTTCTGTCACAATTATTCTCTGGGATGGCGGATCGGGACACAGGAACCCGCGATCAGGGACAGCAGCCACCAGTACCAGCCACAAGTATCAGCCAGCAGTACCAGTACCAACCAACAGTACCAGCCAGCAGTACCAACAGTACCAGTACTAACTTGCAGTACCAGTACCAGCCAGTAGTACCAGTCATCAGTACCAGTACCCACCAGAAGTACCCACCAGCAATGCCAGTCATCAGTACCAGCCAGCAGTATAAACCAGCAGTACCAGCCAAAAGTACCTGCCAGCAGTACCAGTACCCGCCATCTGTACCAATCAGCAGTATAAACCAGCAGTACCAGTACCATCCAGCAGTACCCACCAGCAGTACCAGCCACCAGTATCAGTACCAGCCAGCAGAACTAGTAACCACCAGCAGTACCAGTACCCACCAGTAGTACCAGTCAGCAGTACCAGTACCCACCAGCAGTACTAGCCAGCAGTACCAGTACCCACAAGCAGTACCCACCGGCAGTACAAGCCAGCTGCAGGAATCCTGAGGAAGAAGTGAAGATTGAGGTCAGTTGAGAAGCAGGTAAACCGCTATGCATCAGTGTGAAAGCAGCCTTAGGCCCCTTTCACATGATCAGTCTGATCGGGTCCGCCTGTCTGTTTTTCAGGTGGACTCAAACGGACTCTCCATTCACCTCTATAAAGCGGCAGATGTAAACGGACTTGCATCCGGTTACACCCGCCTATCTGCAATCCGATCTCCTTAAAATAAAACAGAAGGGGATATGTCCCCTTCTGTCTGGGCGGATCGGAGGGCCCTTAGGCTTGATTCACACCAATGCGTTTTTTGATGCATTTTGCAGAAATGCAGGAAATTTTTTTAACATGGGTTCCTATGGAATATGTTCACATCAATGCATTTTTGTGCCTCTGCGTTTTTGGAAAGTGTCTGGGACTTTTTTTTTCATGCAAAATGCAGCGTTTTGCATGTAATAGAAGTCAATGGACCCGCATCCAAAACGCAAGTACCGCGTTTTTTCGCGTTTCACATTTCTGTATATAGCTGGTTGAAAACGCAAAATCTCTGTAAAAACGCGTGTCCAAAAACGTGGCAAGCACCACAAAAAGCACTGCCTTAGGGTAGAGAGGGTTTCATCCGTGTCTGCTCTACAAATGCAGAGTGGACATAGACCTGCCATCCCCCCTTTACGCTCATTGTGGCCCGCGACCGGTTACCAAGTCGATAAAGTGGCCCTCGCTCCTCAAAAGGTTGGGCACCCCTGCTTTAAGACAAGCAGTATATATACACATACAATGGCATACAATGAGTGTAATGACAAACCTATTACAACTAGCAGTGAAAATAAAAAAGGATCATACATAATTCATAATCTAAGTTAAGGGAGAAACCACTTCACCCAAAAATAAAATTTACCCAACAGTAAGTGAATTTAAATATACTTGGGACAAACACTGGATTATAATCAGCCAAAAAGATAAATCCCAAAACAACAAACACACAACAGGGAAAGTGGGCTCCCAATTTGAGTGCAAACATTGGGTGGTTTAACTCTCCAACCTTTCCAAAAAAAAAAGATATACGTTTCATACACTGGGAGAAAACATAAGTATACATGAAATGGAAAAAAAAAAAAAAACTTGGGTGGGGCACAGAAATGAAAGTGTGAACAAAAGTAATCATCAGCAAGGTGGTTATTTTCTTATTACCAACTTTTGCATTCACAAATCTAAGCTAAAAGTACATGTGTAGCCTTTTTTTATTTTTGAATAGAATGAGGGAGGACTAAAACCCCTTTTGTTGCCTGTGTACGCTTGAGGAAATTTCCCTTTACTTCCTATCCCAGAAGTTAAAAGAAGTTGCCCACTGTGAGGCAAGTTCCCCTCCTGGGCCTTTGACCCTGGAACAGCTGTCCCTATTGGAAGATATCTGGCAACCGTAAAATTTTGTTTTGGTGGCAATGGTCACCAGTAAAAATAGAGGGGTGACTCTTCCCAGTGTGGACACAACATTAAAAAATTGATCCTTCCCCCGCTCTATTTTCAAAGCTAAAATAAAAAAGGGATACACTCAAAAGTAAACCTGTCATGCAACAGCAGACCTACTTCTGAAAGGGCTACTTGTCTTGCTTTAGTGTTTTTTGAGTATTTGAGCCAGTACCAGTATGAGGAAAGTCAGAACAAAGTGCTTATCTGCATGGCAGCCAGATTTACATCCTCTGCATTTTAGGAGTCTATGGGGATCACCTTCTGAACAGAGGTAGACGGGACTCATTGGTTTCTATGGGGCTCTACTGTGCAGGTGCAGTCAGGACACAGAGGACTTACAACATAGGATGTAAACAATCCCCGGAGAAGGCAGTAGTAAGTATGCCTCTCTGGAGACGGTATGGAATCTGATGTGTCAACTTAAAGGGAGCTTACGTATTTTAGATGGTTGTACTGTCCCCTTGAAAATATAACACAAGTGAATAAAGATCAATGACCAATACAGCAATATTACAGTGACTATCTTGTCACTGTACAATAGCCTGATATTGTAAATATATAGGTCATTGGTGCCCAAGCTATAGCCCTTTGATACTTGCTGTGCAGACCCCCACAGTCATCTGTGGGAATAGGAACACTGATTTGTAAAGGTGCTGTAATGACAATGATCTCTAGCAGTAACCTTTCCCTTATTCACCACACATGCAGCATGTCCACTGTATCTAACCAACTCCTATAGTAATCAGCAGTCTGACAGTCTTCTGTAGTATTACATATACTGAATATTATGCCCAATCCTCCTCATCAGTTAATACAAAAGAACAGAGAGCGCCTCTCAGTAAAAGTGTTTAATCAATATAAAACAACACAAAAACGTAGGCACTTACATGTCAGTACTGTAAGAAGCTCTACACGGGTCATCATAGTAGTGAAGTTAGTAACAGTAGCAGAAACTACTATGATGACCCGTGTAGAGCTTCTTACAGTACTGACATGTAAGTGCTTACGTTTTTGTGTTGTTTTATATTGATTAAACACTTTTACTGAGAGGAGCTCTCCTTTCTTTTGTTTTTTCTCATTGATTCCGAGCCGGCTTCACTCCTGAGAAAAGCAGCCATTTGTGATCGTGTTATATCATTTGGATTTATTTTTTCCTCTACTATCAACATCATCCATCTCATCTTATCCTATTATTGAACTTTATGAACTGGTGTTTTATCCAAGCTTGGACATTTATTTTATATATTTTCATCAATAATTTTTTTCTTTTTACTGCCATTTAAATGTGTTAGGTGTTATTGATTTATTGGCTGTGCTAGACCTTATCAGTACTCTGAGCACCAGCATCTGTGTGTTTTTTTTCCTCATCAGTTAATAACCACTTCTCTACATCACGCTGCAATAAAAGGGGTAGAACAACAAACTGCCCACCAGGGAAAAAGTTATGTTGTCCTCAGGGAGGAACATAAAGGTTGCTCTGGATGGAATGTCATAAAGTATTAATGGCACGGGAGGGTAAGACATGTTAAACCGGTCACAACAGGCCCAACAATTGTGTAAATTCACCCCCTGAAGGCTCTTAACTTGTGAGTCAGCTCACTGACGGGCCATAAGAATGCAAGACGGGCCATAAGCATGCAACACCTGACCCTGAAGTTATACTGTATGTGGCTGTTTTCCCACACTAGTCTGTTGGGTAATTTTATATTGGATACAAAGTAATACAATAAGATTGTTTTAATTTTTTATTCAATCTTATTTTATTGTAAATTAATTGTACAAACCAAGACAGTTTTAAACATTTACATAGTCGCTCAAATGTATAATCAATTACTTATTCCAGCATAATTCTTGTAAGTGTCTTTACACGTAACTAACAAAAAAACACAAAACAGGACAATAAAAACAACAAACATATGGAAAAAAAAAAAAAAAAAACAGCAAAAAGGAAAGCCAAAAAAAAAAGAGAAAAAAACAAAACAAAAAACTTAAACGGTCCCTCTCTCCTTCTTCCCCTCCTTTAAATCTTTTTCCTTTTGTGTCGAGGCTCTAACCACCATTGCAATGGTCCATATTATATAATTCGGTTGCGTTCCCTCACTATTTTCTAATTTCTTTTTTGTTTCTCTATACAGTAAAAGATTGTTTTAATTTTAAGGGTTTAGGCTGCATTTACACCTGAGTGTTTTCAGCTCATAAAACACTCGTAAAATGCCCCAAAAATACCCAACAAGCAAAATCCCATTTATTTCAATTGCACCTGTTCACATCTGAGCATTTTGTCACCTAAAGCAAAACACCTGAAAAACGCCTTAAGCTCAAAAAAGAACATGAGCTTCTTTGGGGCAGATTACAGGTGTTTTTCTGCTTTTTTACATTGGTGACCTGTACAAAATCGCGGCAAAATCGCAATAAAAACATTTTACTTTGAAAGGCTCAGGTGTGAATGCAGCCTTATTCAATGTTAAATAATAAATATATTCTATATTTTAGAATTCAGTAGAATAGTGATTTCCCAAACTTGCATTATTTTTTATTTCCTATTGTTTACATTTTAGAGTGACAATATATATTTTTTCGCATTGGACATTTGATATTCTAGATAAATGTTGACCTGAAAAATGTGTTAATATAGGTTTCTCCATTCTACAAGTATTCAGAACAGAAAAGGAGACACAAATTTATTATAAAGAATGGAAGGAAAAAGGGGAATGACATATGGCCGAATTTGTGAAAACACCATAAGGCCTGTTTCACACGGTCTTCAGCTTGTATACAGTGCCTTGAAAAAGTATTCATATCCCTTGAAATTTTCCACATTTTGTCATGTTACAACCCAAAACATAAATGTATTTTATTTGGATTTTATGCGATAGACCAACACAAAGTGGCACATAATTGTGAAGTGGAAGGAAAATGATAAATGGTTTTCAAAATTGTGTACAAATTAATATCTAAAAAGTGTGGCGTGCATTTGTATTCAGCCCCCTTTACTCTGATATCCCTAACTAAAATCTAGTGGAACCAATTGCCTTCAGAACTCTAATTAGTAAATAGAGTTCCCGTGTGTAATTTCATCTCAGTATAAATACAGCTGTTCTGTGAAGCCCTCGGAGGTTTGTTAGCGAATCTTAGTGAACAAAGAGCATCATGAAGGCCAAGGAACACACCAGACAGGTCAGGGATAAAGTTGTGAAGTTTAAAGCAGGGTTAGGTTATAAAAAGCTTTGAACATCTCACAGAGCATGGTTACATCCATCATCCGAAAATGGAAAGAATATGGCACAACTGCAAACCTATCAAGACATGGCCGTCCACCTAAACTGACCAGCCAGGAAAGGAGAGCATTAATCAGAGAAGCAGCCAAGAGGCCCATGGTAACTCTGGAGGAGCTGCAGAGATCCACAGCTCAGGTGGGAGAATCTGTCCACAGGACAACTATTAGTCATGCACTTCACAAATCTGACCTTTATGGAAGAGTAGCAAGAAGAAAGCCATTGTTAAAAGAAAGCAATAAGAAGTCATGTATGCAGTCTGCGAGAAGCCATGTGGGGGAATGCTCGACAGCCAATGGCCCTCAGTATTCAAAAATGACAATCTTGGCGTTTTGAATACCTTTAAGTGCAGAGGAGAGGTTTGGGGTTTTTTGCTCTCTGTCCATAAAGAGTACCTGTCACTGCCTATTACTGTCACAAGGGATGTTTACATTCCTTATGAAAGCAATAAAAGTGATTTTTTTAAAGGAACAGTATAACATTTTTTTTTAAAAGCGCCTCATCCCTCCATTCTCACGCGCCAAAGTAGACGCATACATAAGCCATGCACGCATGTGTAAACAGCGTTCAAACCACACATATGAGGTATTGCCGTGATATGGAGATTTTCAAGTACCGTAGTTGCCATTCCAAGAATGTTGCCATTCCACGAGTGTGAGCATTAAGGTGAAAAAACTTTTTCCCACCAAAGTGGTGCCGGAACCTTTTTTTGGTCCGCATTGGAATCAGATCGCATGGGTGTTCAGACCAATGCGATCCAATTCCATCCGACTTCACAGTTCGCACTGCATTCTGCGAACCAATTTGGGGGTGTCATTAACTTTATACAAAAAATTTGGGGTAACCTGGGGTAACACTTCACTGAAGTGTATTTTTCCCAAAAAATTGTGTTACAAAGACTGTTGCGCAAAGAAAAGAAAAGTTGCAATCACCAAATACAAAACATCCCAAGGGTGGCAGTCTCAAACAATTGATATATCTTCAATTCATAGTTTTCTATTTTCATAAGAACACCTTACCGCTAGTACAAATCAACAGCAATGTATATGTGTTCTAGTTGAAGCTGAACTGACAATAAAAAGTTTGGAAATTAATTTTATGCATTTCACAGTCTAATCCACTATATTATAGAAAGGTTTATATACTTGCATGGCTAATTCGCAGACAATGGGGATGATTTACTAAAGGCAAATAGATGGTGCGCTTTGCAAGTGAAGTTGCACTCCATAGATGATGTTCTTTCCTGCAACTATGGGTCACATGATCGATTGATCAACTTGGGTATAAGGCACCTGCCCATACATGCTGAACCAGACAAAATTGAACCGTCTATGGCCAGCTTTAGTAAATGAAGGGGAATTCTGCTAACTTCCATTATCAAGTCATGTCCAAGCTTTTCCTGGAATGTTATTGGGTATTCTCTGCAAAGTGAAGCTTCGCCTCATGTACTACAGTCTATTTGCCTTTAGTAAATGAACTCCAATGCCACAACCTTGATCAAACTATGATAAATAGGTGAAACAAATCTGATCTATAATAAAGCAAACAGCAGCACTATTGTAATATTTACATAGATGTGCCTTCACTATAATAGTTGTTGTAACAAGATCTGTTCATAGATACAAACATGGCTCAAGAGGTTCACTATTAAAAAGGCAGAATGTGACTGATCCTGTTTTTCTTCCGCTTGCTCGGTCTTGCCTGGATAGACCATCTCAGCTCATTGTGTATTACTGTCAAACATTTTGTGAATTAAGCTTCTGCATTTGTTCTGTCATTTTGCTATGTTGTAAATCAGGGGTAGGCAACCCCTGGCACTGGTGCCGCAAGCGGCATGCGAAGCCTCTTTTGCCGACACTTGACTCCCTCCCCATCAGCAGAGCAGTACAGGGAAGTGTCAATGAGACACTAATGCATTCCAATTTCAGAATTCCCCACACCGCACCTGCACTGAGGGGGGGGGGGGCACTGTGCACCCACACATTGTAAAAGATGGGAAACATTGTTTGGTTCTGTAACTTTGCTGTAGCTGCGATCTTCGGCTTTTGTGATGCTGAAGAGATTGAGTGCAGTTCTGCTGGGGGGGGGGGTTGACGGTTCCTGTTTCCAGGAGGAGGAGGACTGTCATTGGCCACTGCTAAAGCCAATAACAGTCCTGCTAGCCCCGCCCACTATCTGGAGGAAGATGACTCACTTGGTTGCCACTACCAATCTCAGAAAGAAGGGATTTACCTGTGATTGAGAAAACCACAATCAGGTGAAAGTTTGTGGAATTAATGTTGAGCTTCTGAGAACTTTGTTGAGATTTGTTGAGATTATTCCTGAACCTTTGTGTCACTTACTACTGAACCCATCTGCACTCTGTGCACTCTGTGTCCCTTTAAGCCATAGCCAGTATTCAGTTCAATGAAAAAAAATCACACCCAGCTCTTCTTGTGGTGCAGAGCGTGGCACCTTTTCTCAGCTGCGGGGGCCCAACTCATGACCCGGCCCACTGCTTTCAGAAAATGCCCCTGACCTGAGCTCATCATTGCACATCCATTCCAGATGCTTGTATGTGACATCAAATACATCACATACATCACATACAAGCATGTGGGCTGGATGTGAGAGGTGGATCAGCAGGATGAGTGTTCCAGGACAGGTAGATGTGTCTCATCTCTGCTTCCTTTCACAGTTTACATATCACAGATGAGAAGAGGGTACAACAGTGGGTAAAATGAGTAGGAGGGTACAGCGGTGAGGCAGATATGCAGGGAGGTACAGTGGTGGAAGAGATGAGAAGGGGGTTCAGCGGTGGAAGAGATGAGAAGGGGGTTCAGCAGTGGGCCAGATGAGAAGGGGGGTACAGTGTTGGGCCAGATGAGTTTGGGGGGTTCAGTGTTGGGCCAGATGAGCAGGGGGGGGGGGGGTCAGTGTTGGGCCAGATGAGCAGGGGGGGTTCAGTGTTGGGCCAGATAAGCAGGGGGGGGTTCAGTGTTGGGCCAGATAAGCAGGGGGGGTTCAGTGTTGGGCCAGATGAGCAGGGGGGGTTCAGTGTTGAGGCAGATGAGCAGGGGGGGGTTCAGTGTTGGGCCAGATGAGCAGGGGGGGTTCAGTGTTGGGCCAGATGAGCAGGGGGGGTTCAGTGTTGGGCCAGATAAGCAGGGGGGGTTCAGTGTTGGGCCAGATGAGCAGGGGGGTTCAGTGTTGGGCCAGATGAGCAGGGGGGGGGGTTCAGTGTTGGGCCAGATGAGCAGGGTGGTTCAGCATTGGGCCAGATGAGCAGGGGGTTCAGTGTTGGGCCAGATGAGCATGAGGGTTCAGTGTTGGGCCAGATGAGAAGGGGGTTACAGTGGTTGGAAAGATGAGCAGGGGTTCAGTGTTGGGGCAGAGGAGAAAGGAGGTACATTGGTGGGACAGATGAGCAGGGGGTTACAGCGGTGGGGCAGAGAAGCAGGGGGTTACAGTGGTGGGGTAGATGTGCAGGGGGTTACAGTGGTGGGGTAGATGTGCAGGGGGTTACAGTGGTGGGGCAGATTAGAAAGGGGGTACATTGGTGGGGCAGATGTGCAGGGGGGTACAGTGGTGGGCAGATGTGCAGGGGGGTACAATGATGAAACACATTTGCAGGAGGGACAGTGATCTGAGGTGTGGAGTTGCAGGAATTGGGGCTGATCTGAGAGCAGGATGTTAATTTCTCACTACTAAAGTAGTTTACAGCATTTACTTTAAAAAAATTATTTTTATGATTGAGAGTGTGAAGTTGACATTTTTTGGTTATAAAATCGGCACGCTCAATTTCTTTGAAAACATTTTTCGTCACACAGTGATCAAAAGGTTGCCTACCCCTGTTCTAAAGAGTTCAAAGGTGACATTTATACGTACCGTACTTGTTTTTCTAATCCAGTATTATTTACAGCCACAGTTTGACATAAACCCCTTTCAATAAAATTAGCTATAGGGGAGTTGAAGGGGTCTAGTGACAGCCCACTCAATTGTTTTTTCTCCTAAAATATATTTGTAATCATCACTTGCTGTATCTTAGCATGTATTGTATTTAGTCTGTTGTGTTTATGTGGCTGAAATACAGTTGGAGCTACATTAGATAAGCTAGTCATAGGAAACTTGATAAAAGCAGCCATGCTCTCCATTATGAGCACCGATTGCAATAGCAGTCCTGCTCTGGACCCGAAAAGGGTGAAAACAAGTGCCTTATACAGCCAGTCACACTTGTTACCACATGGGGGTCAATTCACTATAAAATAAAATGTGGTAAAATAACGCATTCGGTAAACCAGTTGTGAAAGTTCAATTCACTAAGAATTTTGCGTTAAATACCGTATGCAGTACTTGTTCGATTTAGTGGTAAATACTGCATTATTTAATGTTGTAATTTACTGCATTGAGCTGGTTGCTAAGGAGCCAGCCTGGAAGCCGGTCGCCACGTCCTTAACAACGGATGACTCAGCTGTCAGCTGGTTTAAAAAAAAAAAATAATGCAGACAATTAAAAATGATAAAAAAAACATGCCATGTTGAGGGCATGTGGCCTGGTATGGTTCAGGAGGCGGAGGGCCCTCCTCTCCCCCCCCCCCCCCCCCCGTTCCTGACCTGCACGTTTGGATAAGGGTCAGGTATGCATCTTGTTTTTTGAGGGGTGGGGGGGGGCACGTTGTTTTTTTTAAAAAGAAAAAGGGTGTGGGTTTCCCCTTATAACCCGTACCAGGCCCAAAGGGCTTGGTATGCATTGGGGGGACCCCCCACTGTTTTTTTTTTCATAATTTTTAATTGTCTGCATTTTTTTTTTACATTCAGCTGTCAGCGGGGACTCCGCTGACAGCTGATGAGTCATCCATTGTTAAGGACGTGGCTTCCCGGCCCACTCTTTAGCAAGCAGCCATTTGTCAAAAGACTTGACAAATACCGCATGTGATACCACCAGCAAAACCCTGGTGGTAAATATCGCATGCTTTTTTTTTACTCTCTGGTCCGTTTGTGAATTGGATTTAAGAGCTTTTTACACTATATTTACCAGCACATTTTTTATTTTGTGGTAAATACCATAATCATCTTTTTTTTTATGAATTGCACTTAATTTACCGCATGCAATCATTTATGCAAATGAGTCACGTGACTACATTATAACATACAGTAAACGTTAATGATTTGACCCCAATGGGTTTTCAAGTTGTTTGAATTTCTCACTGCAAGTTGGTCCCAATTCTTTATTCTTCTATATAGACAAGGGAAAGATCAATCATGTAACAAGTGGCTGCTGTCTCCATCAGGTAAGGACTGCAGTAGATCTGTGCGGTTCTATATACTATACAAAGGTTGTCAGATATTGCCCCGCTCAATGCTCTTGGGAAGATTTCTGACCATCTACAGCCAACCTCAAAGTGTGATAAGGGGTCTCTTTTATAAATGATGACCTTGTTGGTCAGGAATCAGACTGAATAAGCAAAGCACAATACAGGCATGAGCTTCTGCATTCTGCTTTGAACAATAACCCCACAACTGTCTGCAATATTTAGAACCATCGTTCAACTTTTCTCATCAGCCTTGAGTTTAGTATGGCAAGCGATGGTGGTGATGGTGAGATGGTGAGAACATGGTGGTTTGACTGAACCAAACTAATATCCAAATTGCATTAGTAGTTTTCACAAATCCCAATTCATGCAAACGAAGCAGACAATTAAATAAGCAAAGTAGAGGGTGCGTTTAATCTGACAGGTGGCATCAGTGACTAGTAGGGGGGTCCTGAAAGTGTCTCGGCAGAGGGGAAGTTGATATTTGCATATAACTTCAGTCACCTATATCTCTCAATTATATGCACATGCAATTCTAATTAAAATTAACCTCTGATATCCATTTTTTAATCACACGATTAATCTGAAATAGGGTAGGATTACCTTAAGGAGTATATGGAGTATATGTACTACCTATGTTGGTAAAGGACGCGCGCGCCTTGCCGCAAGCTCCGTGCCCGTGGGATCCGCGGATTCGATGTCCATGGGGATACCCACGATCGTGTCACGGAGCTGAAGAACGGGGAGATGCTGATGTAAACACAGCATCTCCCAGTTCTGCCTAGTGACAGGACACTGATCGTCTGCTCCCTGTCATCAGGAGCATCGATCGGTGTAGTATCACTGCTAGCCCATCACCCAGACAGTTAGAATCACTCCCCAGGACACACAACCCCTCCCACATCCCTAGTGGTTAACCCCTTCACTGCCAGTGAAATTTTTACAGTAATCAATGCAATTTTATAGCATTGATCGCTGTATTAATGCCAATGGTCCCAAAAATGTGTCAAAATTGTCCGATGTGTCCGCCATGTCGCAGTCACGATAAAAATCGCTTTACTAGTAAAAAAAAAAATAAATAATAATTATTAATAAAAATGCCATATTGCGATTTTTTTTTTTATCAAAAATATGAAGAAGAATACGTATTGGCCTAAACTGAGAAAAAAAATGTTTTTTTTTTTTTTTTTATATATATATATTTTTTGGGGATATTTATTATAGCAAAAAGTAAAAAATAATATGTTTTTTTTCCAAATTTTCACTCTTTTTTTGTTTATAGCGTAAAAAATAAAAACCGCAGAGGTGATCAAATACCACCAAAAGAAAGCTCTATTTGTGGGAAAATAGGACCGCTTGTTTGGGAGCCACGCCGCATGACCGCGCAATTGTCAGTTAAAGCGACGCAGTGCTGAATCGCAAAAAGTCCTCTGGTCTTTGGCCAGCAAAATGGTCTGGGGCTTAAGTGGTTAAGGACAGCATTTCTCCATGTATATTGCCATAAAAATGGACATTTCTTTGACCACAAAAAGGCACGCATTAAGTTCAACCTCCAATCACAAAGTCTTTCAGGCTGACAATATATGTGTAATTCAATTAGGCAAAATATTTACAGCAGATTAAAAAATAAAAAAAGCATCACTGCTGCAAATTACAGCTGATTTGCAAGTGACACTGTAATGTGCCATGATTGTAAAACATTAGGTAGAGTCCTCAGACTCTGTTATATTGTTGTCCAAGTGACATATTTATTTTAACAGTGTTCTGTATTGAGGATATTGATAATGTCTGTCTGTGTCACTTTGTCTTTTGAAAGGTAAAAGAACATTCTCTCAGCTTTGTTTTCATCTTTCGGGTAGAACCACAATAAAATGTTGCCTATGGTAGGGACTTGCAGCTTCATTAACCACTTGACCACTGGGCACTTAAACCCCCTTCCTAACCAGACCAATTTTCAGCTTTCGGTACTCTCACATTTTGAATGACAATTACTCAGTCATGTAACACTGTACCCATATGAAATGTTTGTCCTTTTTTTCATACAGAGCTTTCTTTTGGTGGTATTTAATCACCGCTGGGTTTTTTATTTTTTGCGCTATAAATCAAAAAAGACTGAGAATTTGGTATAAAAAAATTCTTTGTTTCTGTTAAAATTTATTGCAGAGTATTGGCAGATTATTGGCAGAGTATTACATAGTATTGGCAGAGTATTGCATAGTATTGGCAGATTATTGGCAGAGCACTGAGCAGCGCTGTGGGCTGGATCTGTAGTGCCCACAGCGCTGCAAATGATCTCTCCCCCTCTCCTCTCACACTGTACCGAGAGGTACAGAGAGAGGAGGGGGAGGAACCGGCGTCATGGAAATGACGCTGGTTTGTTTACAACAGTGCTCCATCATTTATGAGCTCCGTCAGCTATGAGCGGCCGTTTACCATCACGGATGTTCCCGGGTGCTAGCCCCAGGGGGGGTGCGCGGGAGCGCTATTCTGGGAGGACGTCCACCCAGAATAAGCCGACCGCGCTGTAGCCGTCTTTCGGCTATGGCCCGGTTGGCATGTGGTTAATATAGCCACGGTTGTGGTTATTATTTGAATACATCTACAACAAAATGGCGCATATCAAGGCTACACTTCAATGGCCGCTGGCATAGTATATATTCTAGTAATCTTCACCATCCAATCAGATCCCCCTGTACAAGTTTGGAAGTAGTTTTGAGAGGAATCCTATGCTTAATGCTTTTCTAGTTTGGTGCGCTGGAAGCACCTAAAATGTGTGAGTATCCTGATGTTAGGTTTTCAAAATACATTTTTAAACTAGCGATAATGCGCTATCCAGCCTCTTTCTTGTTTTAAATTTAGGACAACTTCTCTGGATTTTTCTGCTCAGCCAGTTTCACTTAGTGGTTCAACTGCTTATGTGGACCAAACTTAAGTGTGCGGTCACACTGTTGGAGGTGAGCGCATTCACACGGGGCGGGGGGGGGGGGGGGCATGTGTGTGAAGTCACCCTCTTCTGATCAGGATTATCATCACTAGAGTCACCTTTTGGACATTAATACGTATATTACCCCAATTTGCACTTTTGTCTATGTAGATTGATAAAAATTGGGAGAAAAAAATCTCTCTCTTTTTTTTGGACACTTGATATTAAGGAATAATACTACATTTTTTTCACTGTGAGCTTGCTTGTTACACAAAAAATATTTTTCATATTCATAGTTAAATTTTTTTTAGCAATAATGATTTTCATTGTTTATGGCACTATTTATGCATTTGTAAGGTTCAGTATCACACAGCGCTGCATTTTTTTTTTTGTTTATAAATCATTACTACATAAATATGACTTGGGCACAGGTCTTAAGCAAAAGCTTTTACATTTTTATGGACTAATCTAAAGAAGAAACAAAGTTTAAAGGATACAGAGCGTAGGATCCTATGCCCTCATTCTGCAATAGATTCTAATCTTAAATGCATTCTTTAAAGTGGTTGTAAACCTTAGACATGCAATATAAACAAAGCACATCCTTCTATACTGTGTACTTGTCTCTATAAACACTGAGCGTGATTTGGCTTTGCTGCCTTGTTAATCTGGTAACTGCAGGAGTCCCCTTCTGACAGGTTTTCATGACTCCACAAGATAATTAGTGATGGGGAGGAGAGCTCCAGCACCCAGCCTATGACTGACAGCCACAACTGTGCATGTTCCCGTGTACAGTGAAAGGGGGGGGGGGGGGGGTGTCCCTTTCTTCAAATCAGGGCTCTGCAGTGGGAAACTTCAGATCCACCACGCCCTGCTTTTTAGAGCTGAGAGATGCTGTAAAAATGTGAGCAGCAGATAAACAGGTACAACTTAGGAGGATTTGTTTCATCTTGGTGTATCACCTAAAGCTGATTACTTCACTGGGTATTTGTAAGGCTTTACAACCACTTTATGTTTTTTCACTGCAGATGGTGGTACGAAGATTTTATGGGTAATGTAATGATCAAAAATGTCATTCCTGGGATATAACTGGGATATAACACTAAAAGATCACAGTGAAGCACGTGAAATGAAAAGATCACTTGGTGCTTGAGCAGCCATTCGTGTGAGAGAGCATTCAAAATGTTCTGTATGTTTAGAGCCGGTTCACACTGAGGCAGCACGATTTGCAGCGCGACTGCCTCAGGCGACCTGCACACGACAGCAGCGGCGACTTGCAAAACGACTTCTGTATAGAAGTCAATGCAAGTCGCCTCAAGTCGCCCCCAAAGTAGTACAGGAACCTTTTTCTAATTTGAATCGACTTGAGTCGCTCCTATTAGAACGGTTCCATTGTTCACAACGGAACGCGACTTGTCAGGTGGCTAAGTCACCCGACAAGTCGCCCCAGTGTGAACCGGCTCTTAGGCTTGTTTGGCAAGTCAAAACAAAATATATTGGGCAGTTTAGTAGTAGATTTGAAAGGCGGGGCAGCAGGTAAAATGTAAGTAAATACTGCTTAGGGTCCTTATAGTAAAATGAACCTGTTACTAACTGCTTGAAACAAAAAAAAGCAACAAAAAAGCAAATAAAATTAAAATTTGTTGCACCTTGAAGTCACAGGTTAAAAAAGGTACAGGAAAAATGTTTTATGAAACTCTGCAGCCCCTAATCCCTGTAGTCCAGGTTTGTTCCTGAAATGTATGGATTAGCCAGTTGAGGTGTTAGGATATTATCATTGGTACTTATAAGAAAGGCAGGAAGCAGCTTTCAGGAAACGTTACCTTATTGTAATGGCGCTTATTTGCTCAGTTGCCCCTGCTGGACTCTGAATTAAAAATGCTTAAGTAGTTATTGTTCCAGCTTTTTACTCATATTAAATTTTACACAACCTGAAAAAACGCTCTTTGAAATCGGGGAACAGACTAAAAGAGGAAATTGAGCAGCAATTCCAAAGTAATATTTTGCCTGATGGTATCTACTGCCTTTCAGCAGAATTACTTAACAGGAAGTCTACTTTGTACGGCCAAAAAAAAAAAACTTTCCCTGTAATGACAACCTGATCTGAGGTATATGTAGCTTGAACATAAAGCATATCTCTAAGCACAACCTTTTTTTAATTTTGGATCTGTGGCATAGTTGGATTTTAAGTCAAGTTTTTATTGCCATTTGTGTCCTCATTGGGAAGATTCACTCCCCAGTTTTTACTTGCTACTTTTGTCACAGACAAAAAATGTGAGGGGAAATCAACATTTTAGAGTTGGCCTCAGAACATAAAGGGGAAATCTTCTCATGTGGATACCTGTTGAGGGCACAACTGTCCAAGAAGGAAAGTCCTCATCACATTGGTAGATTTCTTCCTGATGCATTCATGAGATAGGAAGTGAAAGGAAATTTCCCAAAAAGGTCTAAAACTGCCCAAAAAGATACACTTTCATCGCTTGTGGACCGCTTCACGCACTTATACTGCAGCACAGAGGCCGCTCTATGCCAGATCACGTACCTATACCTAGTACATAATCTGACACTTTCGGGTCTGGGGTGCGCGCTGCCAGTGACTCGCTCCCGCTGTGATTGGACACAGCGGGAGCCAATCAGCATGTCCGGTGGACGCGATGTCCGCCGGGAACCACCACAAGGTAGTGCAAAAAATAAAAACCACAGAGGTGATCAAAAAGAAAGTGCTATTTGGGGGGGGGGGGGGGGAAGACATTTTATTTGGGTACAGCGTTGCAGGACCGTGCAATTGTCAGTTAAAATAACGCAGTGCCGTATGGCAAAAAATTGCCTGGTCATGAAGGGGGGGGGTAAACCTTTTGGAGCTGAAGTGGTTAAACATACCCTAAAAGGCTATCAATAACTTTTATAGACGTCAACTTAAACATTCAAAAATTCTGGTGTCATTTAACAGCTTGTAGTGGCAAAATACATATGGGTAACTACAGTATCTCATGCCACTTGTTCCTTACTACTTATGTTTTTTTCTCTGCATCATTATTAGGCCTACAGATATGTCTAAAACAATGTAAGGTCCTGTAAAAAGACTTGGATTTAGGAGTAACAAAAGATCAGCAATGCATTCTCCTGCAAAGAAGACGCATCAAATTACCTTCCCAGATTAGCAAACTAATGATCTAAACAAAAACAAAGAAAAAAATCCATGCTACAAAATTGTTTCATATTTTGCTTAATAACAGAGCTGGCAAGGCTACAAAAATGCAGCAGCTTATAGATAAGGAAGCCCAGGCAGCATTTTAAAAATGGTTTCCTTCAGAAACCACTACAGAACTCGATATTCACCATTCAACTAAGTGGCTTGAACTGGAAACTATATTATCCTTATAAATGAGTTTGTGGAACAGATAAGTGGCATCTGTAGGACCAGGTATCTGGAGAACGTGTCTCAATGCAGGGGGCCTTGGGTCTACAGAGCCCCATATTATATAATATTGCTGTCAGGGCCGTCTTTAATATTGATTGACAAAAAATATATTTGGGGGAACACCCCCAAATATCTTTTTTGTCTATTGTATGGATTTTGACCAAATCCTTTTGGGTGGAGCACCCCACTCAGTAAGTACCTCAATTAGTGACCACCTGTATCATTAGTGTAGACCTCATGTTCTCCCATATAGAGGAGTATATCTCCCTTGGTTCAGAGAAGCAGGATCTCCCGATCTATGTATAGTGTAGGACCCACTAATCACGGGGTACTTTGTCTCAGTAAGTGGGCTTAACCACTTTAAGACCAGCCTCGTTTTGGATTTTAGGTGTTTACATGTTTAACCACTTGCCGCCCGCCCATTGTCAAATGACGGCGGCAAAGTGGTTGTAAAATCCTGACAGGGCGTCATATGACGTCCTCGGGATTTTGAGCCG
The DNA here is from genome assembly GCA_028564925.1 of Lithobates sylvaticus. NCBI lineage: Eukaryota > Metazoa > Chordata > Amphibia > Anura > Ranidae > Lithobates > Lithobates sylvaticus. The sequence continues at coordinate 103,624,081 of CM053034.1, read as the reverse complement.
CTGCGCGCCCCCGGGGGCGCGCATCGCGGCGATCGTTGTTGCGGGGTGTCAGACTGACACCCCGCAACTACGATCTTGGTAAAGAGTCTCCGACGGAGACTCTTTACCACGTGATCAGCCATGTCCAATCACGGCTGATCACAGTGTAAATAGGAGAAGCCGGTAATCGGCTTTTCCTCACTCGCGTCTGTCAGACGCGAGTAGAGGAGAGCCGATCGGCTGCTCCTCTGACAGGGGGGGTCTGTGCTGATCAATTATCAGCGCAGCCCCCCCCGAGGATGCCAACACTGGACCACCAGGGACGCCACCAGACCACCAGGGATGCCCATCAAAAGGTATGCCAACCTAGACCACCAGGGATGACACACAGTGCCACCAATGGATGCCAATCAGTGCCCACAATGGATGCCAATCAGTGCCCACAATGGGCATCACTGATTGGCATGCATTATTGTTTGGCACTGATTGGCATCCATCAGTAAAAAACAATGCCGCCTATCAGTACCTATCCGTGCCACCTATCAGTGCCCATCCATGCCACCTATCAGTGCCCATCCATGCCGCCTATCAGTGCCCATCCGTGCTGCCTATCAGTGCCCATCTGTGCCGCCTATCAGTGCCGCCTATCCGTGCCCATCCATGCCGCCTATCCATGCCAATCCGTGCCGCCTATCCATGCCAATCTGTGCCACCCATCAGTGCCAATTTGTGCCACCCATCAGTGCCCATCTGTGTCGCCCATCAGTGCCGCCTATCAGTGCTCATCAATGCCACCTCAGTGCCACTTCATTGGTGCCACCTCATCGGTGCCCATCAGTGACGCCTTATCAGTGCCCATCAGTGCAGACCTATCAGTGCCCATCAGTGCGGACCTATTAGTGCCCATCAGTGAAGGAGAAAACATACTTATTTACAAAGTTTTGAAACTGAAACAAAAAAAAACATATTTTTTTTCAAAATTTTCGGTCTTTTTTTATTTGTTTAGCAAAAAATAAAAACCGCAGAGGTGATCAAATACCACCAAAAGAAAGCTCTATTTGTAGGAAAAAAATGATAAAAATTTCATTTTGGTACAGTGTTATATGACCGCGCAATTGTCATTCAAATTGTGACAGCGCTGAAAGCTCAAAATTGGTCTGGGCAGGAAGGTGTTTAAGTGCCCTGTATTGAAGTGGTTAAAAACTGTTTTTTTTGCTAGAAAAAACTTAGAACCCCCAAACATTATATATTGTTTTTTTTCTAACACCCTAGAGAATAAAATGGCGGTCGTTGCAATACTTTTTTTCACACCGTATTTGCGCAGAGGTCTTGCAAGCGCACTTTTTTTGGAAAAAATTCACTTTTTTGAATAAAAAAATAAGACAACAGTAAAGTTAGTCCAATTTTTTTATATATTGTGAAAGATAATGTTACGCCCAGTAAATTGATACCTATAGCTTCAAAATTGCGCCCGCTCGTGGAATGGCATCAAACTTTAACCCTCAAAAATCTCCATAGGCGACGTTTAAAAAATTCTACAGGTTGCATATTTTGCGTTACAGAGGAGGTCTACGGCTATAATTATTGCTCTCGCTCTACCGATCGCGGCGATACCTCACATGTGTGGTTTGACCACCGTTTTCATATGCGGGCGCTACTCACGTATGCGTTCGCTTCTGCGCTCGAGCTCGTCGGGACAGGGCGCTTTAAAAAAAAATTTTTTGGTTTTTCTTATTTATTTTTCTTGATTTTATTTATTTTTACACAGTTTTTTTTTAAAAAAATTTAATTGGCTCACTTTTATTCCTATTACAAGGAATGTAAACATTCCTTGTAATAGAAAAAAGCATGACAGGTCCTCTTAAATATGAGATCTGGGGTCAAAAAGTCCTCAGATCTCATATTTGGACTTCAATGAAAAAAAAAAAAAAATGTCATTTAAAAAAATGACATTTGAAAATTCCTCTTTAAGAGGTATGGGCGGAAGTGACGTTTTTGACGTCGCTTCCGCCCTCCTATGGTATAGAGATGAGTGGCGGCCATCTTAGCGTCACTCATCTCTATGCACATCAGGGGAACGGACCCGATCGCCTCCGCCGCTGCCGACGGTTCCGGTAAGCGGCGGAAGGCGCGGGAGAGCGGCGGGGGGGCACCTCTCCCGCCGCCGATAACGGTGATCTCGCGGCGAATCCGCCGCGATGACCACCATTATCGGACAGCCGACCGGCGCCTGAAGAGATGGATATCTTGGTTGTGGCAGCAGCTGCTGCCGTTACCGAGATATCCCTCTTCAAAAAAGGGACGTACATCGTCGTGCGCCGGTCGGAAAGTGGTTAAGCACCATATAGCAATATGGTGTGACCAAATCCCCATATTTTTTGATAATGTTTTTTGAAAATGTCTGTCTAGGTGCTTTTAAATAGCCTTGCTGGAGGTAAATGTCAGTTTTGCATGTGTGCGCTGTATTATGTCAGAGACTGCGCACACACTACAGGAGGTCAGAGACTGCGCACACACTACAGGAGATGGTCAGAGACTGCGCACACACTACAGGAGATGGTCAGAGACTGCGCACATACTACAGGAGACGGTCAGAGGGGCCAGAGCTGGAGTGACGCCCGGCTTTGCACAGACTCCTGCAGCATTGCTCACTACTGTTCAGAAGCCTCATTTAGAAATACAGTGTAATGTTATTGTTACATTATATTTATCTTAAGAATAAAGAGGTAACCTCACCTTTTCATATGCACATCTGTTAAAGCATATCCAAACCCCTAAAAAATGATATACAGCTGCCTATAAGTAATTTGATGTGGTCACTGCGTGTTTTCTTTTTTCAAGCTTTTTTCCCTTTATTTTCACCTGAAGATTCTGCTATTAACACACTTCCAGTCCTAGGATGACCACACTTGTTTGCCCTTCTACATCAGGACAACAGAACTATAATAGGCGTATGGAAATCTGCCCCTCTTACATTCTACACATAATGGAGAGGTGTGGTTCTGTAGTCTTCAGAGATAGTTGAGGACAATGTAATTCAAATAGGGCAGCAGGGGCAGAAAGTACAGGAAGTTTCAGCTCACAAGATTTCTGGCAACATCAACAGGTGTTTTTTTTTTACTTTTCAAACACATAACAAAATGCTTTCAATAGTATATTCAAAAGGCATTGTACACTTTCAAATGTTTTTGTTGTTTTAACTAGATATTAGTGTAGTTATAGTCACTGTGTTGTTTGTTTGCCTTACCTTGTAATGATGGGCTTACATGTCATACTTGCCAACAGTCCCGATTTTCCCAGGACACGGGGACAATCCCAAAAATTGGACCCTCGCCCCGATCTGAGTGCGTCCCGATCAAAATCCAGATTTTTTTGCTTTTGTCCCAGGAATCAGGACTTATTTTGGTACCAGCCGCCGCAGCTTCTGGCTATAAAAACATGGCCGCGAGATCACCTGCCGGCTAGCAGGTCTCTTTCCCCGTGTGTTCAGTGGAGAGGAGAGGGGCCTCCGGTCCATGCAGCTAATCGGCTTCTCTCTTGTACAAGTAGACAATTCGCTTGTACACTAAAGGCAGTTAGCTGCACAGAACGAAGGCCCCTCCCCTCTCCATTGAACACACGGGGAAAGAGACCTGCCAAGCTCCATGATAGAGAAATGGTCTTCTGTAATGGTGGTAGTCATCAAATCATGCAGGAGGGACTCTGCTGGGGGGGCACCTGATGTAAGGAGGGACTCTGCTGGGGGGGCACCTGATGTAAGGAGGGACTCTGCTGGGGGGGGCACCTGATGTAAGGAGGGACTCTGCTGGGGGCACCTGATGAAGGAGGGACTCTGCTGGGGGGGGGCACCTGATGTAAGGAGGGACTCTGCTGGGGGGGGGGGGGGACCTGATGTAAGGAGGGACTCTGCTGCTGGGGGGGGGGGGGCACCTGATGTAAGGAGGGACTCTGCTGGGGGGGGCACCTGATGTAAGGAGGGACTCTGCTGGGGGGGGCACCTGATGTAAGGAGGGACTCTGCTGGGGGGGGGTCACCTGATGTAAGGAGGGACTCTGCTGGGGGGGGCACCTGGTGTAAGGAGGGACCCTGCTGGGGGGGGGGCACCTGATGTAAGGAGGGACTCTGCTGGGGGGGCACCTGATGTAAGGAGGGACTCTGCTGGGGGGGCACCTGAATGAGAGGCAAATAAAACTAATAATGATAATCTCTTACCGTGGGCCGGATCCATTTAACTCCGTAGGTCTTGGAGGAATTTGGGCCAAGCTCTTTAAAGCCCAATGAAAAAGCACTTGGAGGAAAAGTATCATCTTTAAACAGAGTTCCATTTGCTAAGCACTCTTGCTGAATCCGCTCAAAATCCTGCCCCAGAAACTTCACAGCATTATCGTTTTTTCCTATACCCAGATCTTGGTCCCGTTGTTTCTGTAGTTGGGCAGAGATCCCGGTAGCGTATACGGGAACAATCGCTTCCTCAGTCATCTTGGCTTCCCCAAAGACCTGAATTAATTTCCGGAAAACATGTGTCAGATCTTAGAAATACAAAATTCAAATAGGCTGTTTAAAGGACACAATCAGGTTTTAGGCCTGGTAAACACCTCTGCATTTTTTCGTGCATTTTCAGTTGAGCGGAAACACACTACAGTCCATTTAACATGGTTACCTATGGATGGCGTTCACATCTGTGCATTTTATGGAAAGGGCCAGGGTTTTTTTTTCTGGTTTTTGGTTCCATAGACTTCAATGGTTTAAACATGTGTATTGAAAAACGCAAAATACACCTGGAATATGCAAACTGCACCTGCACAAGTGTGAATCAGGCCTTATAAAGTCCCCAGCACCCCACTCTTATTTACTCAAAGTTAGAACCCCTAAACCTAGTGACTTCTAACCTTTTCCAGACAGCGGCAGCCTCCCGCAGTGTTTACATCCTCCATTCAGATATCATATTTGTGCTGTCAATACATGCAAAGTAATCTCCCATAGTTCTAACAAACTTGAATGGGGATGAAAATATGGCAATTTTATAAAAACAGTCCTTCCTATATAAAGTCTCTATAATATTGCAGCAGAATGGGGCTCTACTCCAACGGCACAAGTATGAACCTTTCAAGTCTATGGAAATTTACCTCAGAAGGTATGGGCAGGACCATGAAATGTGTTTTATGGAGTATGTATACACCTTCTGGGCAATGCCAAGGTGTTTTATGAAGGTGTCTGTAGGAGGCTGTGGCTGTTGAAGAGTCAAGTGGGCACAGGGGTGGGGGTGGAGGGCTTAGCCTACAGTAGGTTAGGGAGGTAGGGAGTGTCAACTGAGGACTTTTTAACAAGATCTGAACTTGTCAATTAAGAGTAAAATAAAAAAAAAAGAAAGAAGATGAAATCAATTTACGTCCTAAGGCCCCTTTCACACTGGGGTGGTTTTCGGCCGCTCGCGGTGCGGTTTTACCCCCCGCGAGCGGCCGAAAAAGGGTTAAACACCCCCGCAGAGCGCCGCCGTAGCGGCGCTTTGCGGCGGTATTGCCGCGGTTTTACCGCGGTCTCCCATTCTTTTCAATGGGAAGGAGCGGTATAGGAGCGGTGAACACACCGCTCCTATCCCGCTCCAAAGATGCTGCTAGCAGGACTTTTTTTTTCATCCTGCTAGCGCACCGCTCCAGTGTGAAAGCCCGCCGGCTTTCACACTGGAGTTAAAGGGGCAGGATTTTTTCATGCGGTGAACAGGCGCTATTTTTAGCGCTGCACCGCATGAAAAACGCCCCAGTGTGAAAGGGGCCTTATTGAACACTTTATCCTCATATGATTTTTTGTTTTTACATTTATCTACCCGATCCTCTGCTCCTGCTGGCTCTTCTGCACTGCTAGCCTGGTCCAGGCAGCACTTTCTCCCTTTCACTCCTGCGGTCTAAGACCAATGCAGGGTCCATAGCCCTGAACTGAACACAAGAACGACAAGAGGAAGAGTCAACTGCCTGAGCATGGGGGGAGCAGAAGATGGTGTAAGTAAAAGTGCTTTTCCATCCCCTAAATCCAAACAAGCAGTTAACCCTTGCAGTGTGGCACCACTGCAAAGGGAAGAGTTTTCGTTTTACAGGAGTTAGGCTTTAAAGACATCTGGTAGCTTATCCAAGCCACTTCCTCAGGTCTAATGAGCAGTGGCAGCTGGTGCTCTATTTTTTGGGGGAGGTGGCAAACAAACCCCCCTCCCCCGCACTTGTTCCCCCATTTTGGCGGCTTCTCCTCCCCGCCAATCCGGTCGCTTCTCCTCCCGGTCAATCCAATCTTAAGACCCGCATCCTGAGTGGTAGGAGAATGGCTAATGTCACAAGTGGGTGGGCTAGGGGAGCAATGCTCTGTGCCCTAAGCCCAACCTTTTTGAATCCAATTAGAGCCTCAGGCTTTAATCATGTGCTTCTAAAAAAAAAAAAAAAATTATAAAAAAAATAAATAAAAAACCTCATAGAAATCCATGTGTTCGACACCCCTTATGGAGCGGCCACCTCTGATAATGAGTGCCAGGAAGATACCCCAACATTAAAATCCACACCTTAATCCAATTACCATGAATTTTGTAGATGTTGATCGCTACAGGAAACAGAATGGGAGGTGTGAAAGTTGTGGAGCCACCCTGTTCTAGTTATATAATCCTATAGCTGGTGTCAAGATGACTGCATAGGTGCAAGTTCCTAGGTTTACATGGCTGTTGTCAAATCATGGGGCAGAGATGTTAAAATGGGATCACGTGTAGAAAACAGATGGTGAATAATTTATTAAAACTGGAGAGTGTGTGGCAGCCAATCAGCTTCTAACTTCAGCTTGTTTAATTAACCACTTGCTTACTGGGCACCTAAACCCCCTCCTGCTTAGACCAATTTTCAGCGCTGTCACACTAAACGGCAATTGCGCGGTCATGCTACACTGTACCCAAATTAAAATGTTATAATTTTTTCCCACAAATAGAGCTTTCTTTTGGTGGTATTTGATCACCTCTGGGTTTTTTTTTTTTTTTTTTGTTAAAAAAATGAAAAAAGACCGACAAATTTCAATAAAATACAAAACAGTTTTATATTTTGTTATAAAATTTTGCAAACAGGTAATTTTTCTCTTTCATTAATGTACGCTGATGAGGCTGCCATGATAGGTACCGATAGGCTGCATTGATGGGCACTGATAAGGCGGCACTGGTGGGCACTGATGAGGCATCACTGGTGGGCACTGATGAGGCATCACTGGTGGGCACTGGTGGGCGGCACTGAAGGGCATTGATAGGTGGCACTGATAGCTGGCAGTGATGGGCAGTTATGGGCACTGGTAGGTGACACTGATAGGCAGCACTGCTAGGTGGCACTGATGAGGCATTGATAGGTGGCACTCGTGGGCATTGCTAGTTGGCACTGATTGGTGGCACTAATATACCCTGGTGGGCACTTATATGCACTGTGTGAGCACTGGCAGGTGGCACTGAAGGTAATTGATATTAGTGCCCTTCAGTGCCACCTAGGTGGCACTGATAGGTGGCAGTGATGGGCACTGATGGGTGGCAGTGATGGACAGTGATGGGCACTGGTAGGTGACACTGATAGGCAGCACTGCTAGGTGGCACAGATGAGGCAATGATTGGTGGCACTCGAGGGCATTGATAGTTGGCACTGATTGGTGGCACTAATATACACTGGTGGGCACTGATATGCACTTATATGCACTGTGTGAGCACTGGCAGGCGGCACCGAGAGGTAGCACAGCACCGGTGGGCACTGAAGGGCATTGATAGGTGGCACTGATAGGTGGCAGTGATGGCACTGGTAGGTGGCACTGATAAGGCATTGATTGGCACCACTGATGGGCATTGTTAGGTGGCACTCATGGGCATTGATAGTTGGCACTGATTGGTGGCACTAATATACACTGGTGGGCACTGATATGCACTGTGTGAGCACTGGCAGGTGGCGCTGACAGGCGACAATGGTGGGCACAGATGAGGCGGCTGTGCCTCTTCCTCATCCTTGGCTCTTCCTTACACAGAAGCCAGTGATTAGCTTTTTTTTCTCCTCACGTTGTCAGTGCGAGGAGAAAAAAAATGATTACCGATCTTCTGTTTACATCACGTGATCAGCTGTCATTGGCTGACAACTGATCACGTGGTAAAGGGCCGGGATCGGCCCCTTACTCCGATCTGTGATCACCCGAGTCTCATTGACTCGTGATCACTGCAAGGACGTCACGGGAGCGTGCAAAGGGGAGGACGTCTATTGATGGCCTCACGGCAATGTAGGTCCGCGCTGTAGCAGTCATTCAGCTATAGCAAGGACGGGAACAGGTTAAGCTTTGACAATAAAACCTGGAACCTGATTGTTTTCTATGCTGAGTTGCACCCAATTTTGCACTCTTCAATTTTAGTAAATAACCCCCATGGTGTCGAATTCACTCACCCTTTTCAGGGATGGAGGCTGAGGGATCTTCATGACATTTATTTGAACTGAATAAGTGGCTTGGATGAGCTACAAAGCATCTTAAACATTGCAGAACACGTCAGGTTGAATGGGGCCAACTACTACTAGCTAGAACAGGCTCTAGATAAATGAGAACCTTTACAGAAACACATTGAAATTACACATAATACATCATAACATGAAACTTAATCTCTGCCTATGGCTACGTATGATTACATTTGAGCACAGGGTAATCTCTGAAACAGTCCTCTTTATTTAGAGCAGAAATCTCTTTTCACAACCATACTTTTTGGAAAAGAAAAAGCAAAGCTGGTCACTATGTTATAAGCCAGGCTCAAAGTATATGTGAATCTAAAACATTTTCGTTTTGGATAGAGTAAGGACTGGTTAAGACCGGTGTGCACGAAGATCGCAGGTAATACTGGTTTTGTGAACAGTCAAAAATAGCCGAGGGCCACCATTAGCCTGTCATTGCATTGTATGGGCTGAACCGATACAGACCTGTCAGTTCAGATTGAGAAACAACGTTTTGGAATTCCAGTAACTTTTGTAAGGGAGAAAATGGTCACGGGGGGGGGGGGGGGGCTGCACCCAGAAGGTTTTTTACGTTAATGCATAGAATGCATTAAAATGGTTGTAAAGGCAAACGTTTTTTTTATCTTAATGCATATTAATATGCATGTCCTCCTCAGCCCCCTTAATACTTACCTGAGCCCCATCTCTATCCAGCGATGTTGCTAGAGAGATTTGGCTGTTCGGGCTCTCCCTTCTGATTGGCTGAGACAGAAGGCGAAGCACCATTGGATACCACTGCTGTCAATCGAAACCAGTGAGCCAATGAAGAGAGAGAGGGGGCGGGGCTGGGGCACGGCTCAGTGTCTGAATGGACACACGGAGCTGTGGCTGGGCTCGGGTGCCCCCATAGCAAGTTGCTTGCTGTGGGGGTAACTCAACAGGAGGGAGGGGCCAGGAGCGCCAAAAAGGAGGATCTGGGCTGTTCTGTGCAAAACCACTGCACAGAGCAGGTAAGTATGACATGTTTGTATTTGTTGAAAAAAAAAAAAAAAAACAAGACTTTAATATCACTTTAGGCCTTTCACACGGGCTGTCCGATAAGGTCTGCCTGTCAGTTTTTTTTAGACAGGCCTGATAGGACCATCCATTCACCCCTATGTAGCGGCAGATGTCAGCAGACATGTCCGCTGCTATCTGATCTGATGCTATCCGGCAAATCCAGACGGATGGTGACCCTATTCTCCATCCGTCTGTTTCTGATGAAAATGGACAGGCGGTGTGTTTTCATCAGATCTCCCCATAGAGGAGAGTGAGACTCTGATAGGTCTGTCTCTGCACAGTGAGGGGAGACGGACCTGTCATCTGCCTGCTCAACTGGGATCAGCGGAGCGTTCCCTGCTGAGCAAGTGGAGTCCATCAAATGGATCCACCCCGTGTGAAAGAGGGCTACGATAAAAAAAAAAAAAAAAAACCTTCTGCCTTTAGAACCACTTTAAGCAGGGAAAAATTATAATTTGATGTTCAGGATACTTGATGACCCAACTGTCTCATGGAGCGTTTTGCCTGACTCTTTCCTCTGACTTTCCAAGTCTAAAGTTGTCCATACACTAAGATTTTTCTCATTCAGCCCTGCAGGCTAAACTGTGGATGGTGGTATCTCCTCTGCTGACTATTGTGCTCAGACAGAAGGCTCCAGTGGCGTTATCTGATTGGACAATTTTCAGCCTGGCTACTTTGATTTTCAGATCGAAGGATATTGAGCAGAAGAGTCCCAATAGGGCCACCCATGGCTCAAGTTCTGTTTTTTACATCAAGAACCAGATATAATTCACTAAATATATGGCCAACTCTACAGAAGCGCTACAAGAACAGCATCACCTTACCTCAGATGGGGTTTTCTAACCTGTCCATTCTATGGTAATATTTATTCGCTCTTCAACCACTATGAAACTACAAGACCCAGCATGACCTGCTAAGAACAATCATGTCAGGAATATTACTTCTGAATGAGCCTGTGCAATTTTAATGCCCAGAGGATGAGTTAGCAAATAAAAATATTAATAATAGGCCACAGTATGTACATTATGGGGGGAAATCTGGTGCAGATGTGCATAGTAACCAATCAGCTTTTAACATCTGCTTGTTCAATTAATGTGGTTGTAAATCTAGTTACAACCACTTTTACCTACAGGTAAGTCTATAATAAAGCTTGCCTGTAGGTACTGGAAATATCTCCGAAACCTGCACGGTTTAGGAGATATTCACCATATACACTTGCGCCGTCATCAACGCATGCGCACTGAAGAAAAGGCACGATCGTGCCGTTTCTAAAGGGCCCGTGCCATGACCGGTGGCTCATATGCGCATTGCGCGGGAGTGACGTCACGCGACTCCAGCCAGTCACAGAGCAAGATTTCCGCGGCCCCGAAAGGAAGAGGGGAGAAGATGGATGCGGCCACCAGTGGGGACATTGCGGGCTTCGTTTGCAGTTAAGTGGCCCATTATTTTACTTTGCAGGGAACAAAAGAGGAAGTAAAACCCACCAGGGTTTACTTGTTCTTCAAGCTTTGACAATTAGCCCAGGTTACCACTGAATGTGGATTAGAAATCGTGCGAGTTCAGCTGAACTCGCACGATTTCACACCAGCAATGCAGTCCGACTTTGGGGAGCGATTTTCAAAAACATCGAAGTCGCCAAAAGTAGTACAGGAACTACTTTTGGGAATCGGTGCGGCGCCACACTGATTCGGACGGTACTATTGCCAGCAATAGCCACCAATATGGCATGCGATTTGTCAAATCACCCCAACGTGAACGGGGGGCTAAAACCTGAATGCTGATTGGTTATAGTCCCGGATTCTGTGTTTACTTGTTTTAGTAAATCTCATCCAATGTTTATAAACAAAGGTGTTTTTTTTTTTCCATGATGTTAACAAATAATTTACATCAAGGTGAAAAAAATAAAAGGCTGTGGTGGGCTTGTCTCTAAATATTGGACTGTTTGTGGCAAGTAGTGTTTCCTTTTTATCTGTCTAGCTTGTGATGTACTTACTGCAATACCTACCTTCTATAAGAAGTGCTCACAGATCTATATGTAATGCAGAATACTCACTCCTGGGTACCAATGATAGATATAAGAGAGGTAGAGAAGGAAAAGCAAGGCAAGAGGAGATAGATACTATATGTAGTACAAAATGGTCATTCCTAGGTCCCAGGTATGTAATAAGTATTCTCATTCCCTGTGCTGTGATCGTACGATCGCTCTATACACACACACATTGATATTGGGAACCTCGGACGGTCCGGTGTTGTCGAGGGGGGAACCATTTTCGGCACAACACCGGTCACATGAACAGAACTTTCCCCGGCTCTGCCCCGTCCTATAACTGTTCATAAACTTCCCCCAACCTCCCCCATATCACCATAGACGGGGTATATAGCGCCTACCTGTGATATCTGTGCTCTCTCTCTCCTTCCTTCTTCCCCTGTAGTTGTCTGCAGTCTCCTTCCTGCTCTCCTCTCTCCGGTCACTCCCTGACTGGGGTTGTCTCTGTAGTAGACACTCCCTGGCTGGGCGCCCCCTCCCCGGCTGTGTGTGGGAGCGGTTCACCCCCCTGCCATCTCTTCCCTGCCCCCTGCCATCTCTTCTATGTCCTCCATCTCCTCCCCGGCTGTGTGTGGGAGCGGTTCACCCCCCTGCCATCGTCTTCCTATCTCTATGTCCTCCATCTCCTCCCCGGCTGTGTATGGGAGCGGTTCACCCCCTGCCATCGTCTTCCTATCTCTTCTATGTCCTCCATCTCCTCCGCATACAGTACACTGTCTATCACACGCTGGCTGCCATTCCTCACAAAGAGTTGTCAGTCATGCTGCATAAGGTTGTGTAGGGAGACGCCTCGTCCTGACCAGAGACTCCGAACCAAAATCCGGCCTGAGGAGAGATCACACCGTGTACATGAGGCCATCTGACAGGAGTGCATTGGGAATATATGGGACCCCCCTGACAGGGGTACATGGGGGTATATGGGACCCCCCTGACAGGAGTACATGGGGAATCCATGGGGTCCCTCTGACAGGGGTACATGGGGATATATGGGACCCCCCTTACAGGAGTACACAGGGAATCCATGGGCCCCCCTGACAGGAGTACATGGGGATATATGGAGCCCCCCTGACGGATATATGGGGCCCCCCTGACAGGAGTACATGGGGATATACGGCCCCCCTGTCAGAAGTACATGGGGATATATACCCCCCCCCCTGACAGGAGTACATGGGGATATATGGGGCCCCCCTGACAGGAGTACATGGGGATATATGGGGCCCCCCTGACAGGAGTACATGGGGATATATGGGGCCCCCCTGACAGGAGTACATGGGGATATATGGGGCCCCCTGTCAGAAGTACATGGGGATATATGGGGCCCCCCTGACAGGAGTACATGGGGATATATAATGCCCCCCCTGTCAGAAGTACATGGGGATATATGGGGCTCCCCTGACAGGAGTACATGGGGAATCCATGGGGTCCCTCTGACAGGGGTACATGGGGATATATGGGACCCCCCTTACAGGAGTACACAGGGAATCCATGGGCCCCCCTGACAGGAGTACATGGGGATATATGGAGCCCCCCTGACGGATATATGGGGCCCCCCTGACAGGAGTACATGGGGATATATGGCCCCCCTGTCAGAAGTACATGGGGATATATGCCCCCCCCCCTGACAGGAGTACATGGGGATATATGGGGCCCCCCTGACAGGAGTACATGGGGATATATGGGGCCCCCCTGACAGGAGTACATGGGGATATATGGGGTCCCCTGTCAGAAGTACATGGGGATATATGGGGTCCCCTGTCAGAAGTACATGGGGATATATGGGGCCCCCCTGACAGGAGTACATGGGGATATATAATGCCCCCCCTGTCAGAAGTACATGGGGATATATGGGGCCCCCCTGACAGGAGTACATGGGTATATATGGGGCCCCCCTGACAGGAGTACATGGGGATATATGGGGCCCCCCTGACAGGAGTACATGGGGATATATGGGGCCCCCTGACAGGAGTACATGGGGATATATGGGGCCTTCTGACAGGGGTACACAGGGATATATGGGGCCCCCTGACAGGAGTACATGGGGATATGTGGGGCCCTCTGACAGGGGTACATGAAGTAATATGAGAGCCCTCTCAGAGGAGTATAAGGAGTAACATTAGGGCTCTCTCAGAACAGTACACAGAGTAATAAGAGGGCCCTCCCTCACAGAAGTACATAAACTAAAATGAAGGCCCCTCAGAGAAGTATATGGGGTATTATGAAGGCCCTCTCAGAACAGTATTTGAGGGCCCCCTCAGTGGAGTACACAAAGTAATAAGAGGGCTCCCTCAGTGGAGCACAGAAGGTAATACGAGGGCCCCCTCAGAGAAGTACTTGAGGTACTATGTAGGCCCTCTCAGAAGAGTATATGAGAGCCCCCTCAGTGGAGTACACAGTGTAATAGGAGGGCCCCCTCAGTGGAGTATATGGAGTAACATTAGGGCTCTCAGAACAGTACATAGAGTAATACAAGGGCCCCCTAAGAGAAGTACATGGGGTATTATGAAGGGCCTTTCAGAGGTGTACATGAAGTAGTGCCTTGGCCCTCTCAGAGGCGTACGGAGAGTATGATGAGGGCCTTCTCCCCCTCCCCATCCAGGAGAACAGCTGAAGTACACACAGACATTTCTATTACTGCTCATGTCCCTCATGCTGCCAATACATAACAGGAACCAGACATTCTCCTCCTCCTCATATAAACATGCCTTGCCATGGTAATAGTCCTTTTATAAGTGAATGGTTCTAAGACCATCATTAGATGTCACCAATATATCTAGACCCCATTGTTTTTAGATTTGGATAGAGTGGTGAGGAGATAGGACCCCCCTGTCTGGTTTTTATGGTTATTATATGGTATCACCATTAGCCATGCACTTTTTTAACTAAAGGCAAAACTTTATTTAGACCCCTTTCACACTGAGGCAGTTTTCAGGAGTTTTAGCACTAGAAAACTGCCTCCCATTCACTGCAGTTTGTGCTTTCACACTGGGGCGGTGCACTTACGGGACATTAGAAAAAGTCCTACAAGCAGCATCTTTGGGGTGGGTAGGGAGTACTATTAATAACACTCCTAAAACGCCCCTGCCCATTTAAATGAATGGGCAGTGCTTCAAAAGTGCCGCAAAACTGGTCTTTTTTGGGACCTAAAAAAACCAGCCTGCTAGTGCTCGAAAAAACTTTGCAAAAGGGTAGCTAAAACGTCGCTAAAGCACGGCAAAAACGTCTGGCGCTGTTTTAGCGGCGCTCAGGTGTGAAAAGTGCTTGATCTCCTCCACATCACAAGCAGAGGCTGAGCATGGGAGGAGCTGCAGGGGTAGAGGATAGGATGAAACATCCCTTCCTCTCCCTGATGACAGCTGTCAATGAAACGTACCCACTGGTTACATGGTATAGATGAAGTGCCCGCTGGTTACATGGTATAGATGAAGTGCCCACTGGTTACATGGTATAGATGAAGTGCCCACTGGTTACATAGTAGTGAAGTTCCCGCTGGTTACATAGCATAGATGAAGTGCCTGATGGTTACATAGTAGTGAAGTGCGTCTAGATGAAGTGCCCGCTGGTTACATATTAGTGAAGTGTGTATAGATGAAGTGCCCACTTGTTACATAGTATAGATGACGTGCCCGCTGGTTACATAGTAGTCAGGTCCCCACTGGTTACATAGTATAGTTGAAGTGCCCGCTGGTTACATAGTATAGCTGAAGTGCCCGCTGGCTACATAGCATAGATGAAGTGCCTACTGGTTACAAAATATAGATGAAGTGCCCGCTGGTTACATAGCATAGATGAAGTGCCAGCTGGTTACACAGTAGAGAAGTGCCCACTGGTTACAAAGCATAGATTAAGTGCCCCCCGGTTACATAGTATAGCTGAAGTGCCCACTGGTTACATAGCATAGATGAAGTGCCCGCTGGTTACATAGCATAGATGAAGTGCCCGCTGGTTACATAGTATAGATGAAGTGCCCGCTTGCTTACTAAGCATAGCTGAAGTGCCCGCTGGTTACATAGTACAGATGAAGTGCCCACTGGTTACATAACATAGATGAAGTGCCCGCTGGTTACATAGTATAGATGAAGTGCCCGCTGGTTACATAGTATAGATGAAGTGCCCGCTGGTTGCATAGTATAGATGCCCAGCAGCTGCAAAGTTCGCTTTCCACTCAGGTCCTTCCCCAACAGGCATAGGGTAATTGTTTTGTAACCCCACTACAAAAAAAGCCTTATTAGCAACAACTGTCCCCCCCACCACCACCATTCTACTCATAATACATGGAATATAAAGAGTGAAGAAAGGGAGGATGAGGCTGCCGTGGCTATTGAAATATAGCATATATACTTTATTAAAGTGGTTCTAAAAGCTGAAGGATTTTTACCTTCGTGCAGTGGCGGCCCGTCCATTGGGGTGCCCGGGCGCCACCCCCTCTATCCACGCCACCCCCTGTATGTATAATAGATAGATTCATGCATAGCCTGAATATATCCACGGCTGCTGCGGCCACACCCTATTCTTGCGCCTGGCCCCTTTCAGGACACCGGGCATCTGAATTACAGCAGCGGGGGTGTTATTTTGAAGCACCTGATTAGAGCCATAGGCCCACCCAGATGTTACAACAGCGAATGAATATTCACTGTTGAAACACTGATCCTCATTCCAGCCAATCAAAAGGGGGTGTGAGACCCATTTTCCGATTGGCCAAAAAGAGAAGACTCCCAATTGGCCGCCGAGGAGGGGGGAGGAAATAGAAGCCGCCGCTGATGTGATGACCCATGGAGAGCAGAAGAACGGGAGGCCACCCTCGAGCAGGGGAAGCCGCCTTCATGCATTCTATACATAAAATATATAAAAACCTTCTGTGTGCTGCCGCCCCCCTCCAATACTCACCTGAGCCCCCTTCTTGATCCAGAAATGTGCATGGGAGCTTCAGGTGTCCCGAGTCTCTCTCTTTATATTGACTGAGACACAGCAGCGGGAGTCATTATCTCCCACTGCTACCAATCACAGCCAGTGAGCCAATGAGGAGAGAGTGGGACTGAGCCGCGGCTCTACGTGTCTTATAAAGCGATAGAGCAGGGCTCAGAATTTAGCTTGCACCAGTGCTCCCATAGCAAGTGGCTTCCCATTGGGGGCACTGGTCAAGGAGAAGGAGACAGGAATGCCGGCGGGGGACCCGAGAAGAACAGGATCGGGGCTGCTCTGTGAAAAAACATTGCACACAGCAGGTAAGTATAACGTGTTTGTAATTTAAAAAAAACTGTTATATCTCTTTAACCTCTAGCCGACCGCCCACTGTCTATTGACGGCGGAGCGGTGCGGCTCTTGTGGCGGGACGCCGTCATATGACTGCGTCTACATTTTGGCCACTAGGGGGCGCGCGCGCCGCGGGAGGCGCGCGCGCGTGCCCGCCGTGTAGCTGGGGACCCAATGCACATGCCCGGCGGCCGTGATGTCCGCTGGGCACCCGCGATTGCCCAGTAACAGAGCAGGACGTGGATTTGTGTATGTAAACACACAGATCCACGTCCTGTCACTGGAGAGGAGACCGATGGTGTGTCCCTTGTACATAGGGACACCGATCGGTCCCCTCCCCCAGTCAGTCCCCTCCCCCCAGAGTTAGAATCACTAACATAGGGAACACATTAACCCCTGCAGCGCCCCCTAGTGTTAACCCCTTCCCTGCCAGTCACATTTATACAGTAGTCAATGCATTTTTATAGCACGGATCGCTGTATAAATGTGAATGGTCCCAAAAATGTGTCAAAAGTGTCCGATATGTCCGCCGCAATAAAAAAAAAAATAATAATAAAAATGCTATAAATCTATCCCCTATTTTGTAGACACTATAACTTTTGCGCAAACCAATCAATATACGCTTATTGCGATTTTTTTTAACCAAACATATGTAGAAGAATATGTATCGGCCTAAACTGAGGAAAAAATTTGTTTTAAAAAAAAAAAAAAATTGGATATTTATTATAATAAAAAGTAAAAAATATTATGTTTTTTCAAACTTGTCGCTCTTCTTTTGTTTATAGCGCAAGAAATAAAAACCGCAGAAGTGATCAAATACCACCAAAATAAAGCTCTATCTGTGGGGAAAAAATTATAAAAATTTTATTTGGGTACAGCATTGCATGACCGCGCAATTGTCATTCAAAATGCGTCAGCGCTGAAAGCTGAAAAATGGCCTGGTCAGGAAGGAGGTGTTCGTGCCTGGTAGGCAAGTAGTTAACCACTTCAGCCCCAGAAGATTTGGCTGCTCAATGACCAGGCCATTTTTTTTCGATATGGCACTGCGTTGCTTTAACTGACAATTGCGCGGTCGTGCGACGCTGTACCCAAACAAAATTGACGTACTTTTTTTCCCCACAAATAGAGCTTTCTTTTGGTGGTATTTGATCACCTCTTTTTATTTTTTGCGTTATAAACAAAAGAAGAGTGACAATTTTGAAAAAAATACAATATCTTTTACTTTTTGCTATAATAAACCTCCCACATTTTTTTTCATAAAAACACATTTTTCCCTTAGTTTAGGCCGATATGTATTCTTCTACATATTTTTTTGTGAAAAAAATCGCAATAAGCGTATATTGATTTTTTTTTGTACTAATAATGTTGGCGATCTGCGATTTTTATTGGGACTGCGATATTGCGGCGAACAAATTGGACACTTTTGACAAATTTTTGGGACCATTGGCAATTATACCGCAATCAGTGCTATAAAAATGCATTGATTACTGTATAAATGTCACTGGCAGAGAAGGGGGTTAACACTAGGGGGCGATCAAGGGTTTAACTGTGTTCCCAAGGTGTGTTCTATCTGTAGGGGGGATGGGACTGACTAGGGGAAGAAAGAGATCAGTGTTCATACTTAGTATGAACACACAATCTGTTTCCTCTCCCCTGAGAGAACCAGGATCTGTGTGTTTACACACACAGATCCCGGTTCTTGCTCTGTCACGAGCGATCGCGGGTGCCTGGCGGTCATCGCGCCCACTGGGCATTGGCGCGCCTCGGGCGGTGTGCACACGCCCCTAGGGGCCAAAAGGCGATGCAACGCTATGTAACGTCGATTTGCCCAACCGAGCCAACCCGCCGCAGTAAAACTCTTAAAAAAAAATATTGCAAGTACAGGTTATATTGCTTCTTAATTTGTATGTATTTATAATACTATGAGTTTTGCATATCTTGCAGATATAGTTGGGGGCTTTTAATTTCACCATGGTGTGAAAAAAAATCCTATTTTCTTTTTCTTACAACATGGGACACAGAGTTAGGCTAATATTCATTACCTACTGGGAGGTCCTAGAGCAATAGCCTTCAGGGGAGGGAGACACCCTGCCAAACAATAGCCATCACGGCAGCCCGCAGTTCACTGCGGCCGAAGGCCAAATCCTTGGCTGCTCGAACATCCACTTGATAACATTTTGTGAACGTATGCACTGAAGACCAGGTAGCAGCCTTACAAATCTGAGCCACAGATACCTGATGGCAAAAAGCCCAGGAGGTTCCTACACCCCTGGTAGAATGAGCTCTCACCCTAAAAGGAGGAGCTTTACGTTTCAGACCATAGGCCTGAATGATCAATTGACGGACCCAATTAGCAATGGAAGCCTTGGAAGTTGCCTGCCCCTTCTTAGGTGCTTTTGGTAAAACAAAAAATTAGGGCTGTGGAAATTAAAGATTAATTCCTCGATTAATCTTAAATTTATTTGATCGATCAAAATTCTTTTGATCGGTGCTCACCTCTCCGCCGGCTTCCGGGCCTTCAGGGAGTTCTGTCAGAGATCCGGTGATATCATGGACATCGATGTCACCGGACTCTTCCCCCCTTCCCCAAGTGCCTCCGTCTACTAACGAAGGGAAGGGGGAGGAGTCCGGTGACGTTGAAGTTCTGGTTGAACGTAACACGCACGGGGGAGGAGCTACACATGACATCACCCGCTGCTGCCCTATGGAACTAACACGATTGTCGGCTTTACATGCTGTGTTTTTATCATCTTTATGTGAGTAGTTTGTGTTTGAACACAAAAATGTAATCTTATACTTAAGCGGTGAGCACTTAGATCTTTTCTTTCTACCTTGCTGAGATCTAAGGAGACGTGAGAGAAGTTTATGGTCCGTGTTAACCCTTTTGATACCCACTTGCATGACCACCTGTTTGCACAGGGGTCCATGCATTAAGGTGAGAGTGATTAGTTAGACCGGAGGTGGAGGGATTGTCACGCTACTGTGGAAAAAAAAAATTGCTTACGTCAGTGCTACAGTTTGAATTTAACCACTTCAGCCCCGGACCAATTGGCAGCCAAAGGACCAGAGGTCTTTTTTCAATTTCGCACTGCACTGCTTTAACTGGTAATTGCGCGGTCATGCAATGTTTTAACCAAACGAAATTTGCGTCCTTTTCTTCCCACAAATAGAGCGTTCTTTTGATGGTATTTGATTGCCTCTGTGATTTTTATTTTTTGCGCTATAAACGGAAAAAGACCGCAAATTTTAAAATAAAAAATATATTTTCTACTTTTTGTTATAAGAAAAATCTAATAAACTCAATTTTAGTCAAACATTTGGGCCAAAATGTATTCAGCCACATGTCTTTAGTAAAAAAAATGCCAATAAGCGTATATTTATTGGTTTGCGCAAAAGTTATAGCGTCTACAAACTAGAGTACATTTTCTGGAATTTACACCGCTTTTAATTTATGACTGCCTATCTCATTTCTTGAGGTGCTAAAATGGCAGAGAAGTACAAAACCCCCCCAAATGACCCCATTTTGGAAAGTAGACACCCCAAGCTATTTGCTGAGAGGCATGTTGAGCCCATTGAATATTTTTTTTTTTAGTCCCAAGTGATTGAATAAAGACAAAAAAAAAAAAAAAAGTTGTCACTAAATGATATATTGCTCACACATGCCATAGTTATATGTGGAATTGCACCCCAAAATACATTTTGCTGCTTCTCCTGAGTATGGGGATACCACATGTGTGGGACTTTTTGGGAGCCTAGCCGCGTACAGGGCCCCGAAAAACAAGCACCGCCTTTAGGATTTCTAAGGGTGCAAATTTTTGATTTCACTCCTCACTACCTATCACAGTTTCGAAGGCCATAAAATGCCAAAATAGCACAAAACCCCCCCAAATGACCCCATTTTTTCTCTTTTTGGAAAGTAGACACCCCAAGCTATTTGTTGAGAGGCATGGTGAGTATTTTACAGCTCTCATTTGTTTTTGAAAATGAAGAAAGTAAAGAAAAAAAAATTTTCTTTATTTTTCTTTTTTCAATTTTCAAAACTTTGTGACAAAAAGCGAGATCTGCAAAATACTCACCATACCTCTCAGCAAATAGCTTGGGGTGTCTACTTTCCAAAATGGGGTCATTTTGGGGGG
Organism: Lithobates sylvaticus; assembly: GCA_028564925.1. Lineage (NCBI taxonomy): Eukaryota > Metazoa > Chordata > Amphibia > Anura > Ranidae > Lithobates > Lithobates sylvaticus. The sequence goes on along the minus strand of CM053034.1, from coordinate 103,603,148 downwards.
TTTTATGCCATCTGGGCATTCCATGGCCTCCGAAACTGTGATTGGCAGTGAGAAGTGAAATAAAAAAATTACACCCTTAGAAATCTTGAAGGCGGTGATTGGTTTTTGGGGTCCCGTACGCAGCTAGGCTCCCAGAAAGTCCCACACATGTGGTATCCCCGTACTCAGGAGAAGCAACAGAATGTATTTTGGGGTGTATTTCCACATATGACATGTTTGAGCAATATATCATTTAGTGACAACTTTTTGTAAAAAAAATATATATATTATTTTTTTTTTCATTATTCAATCTCCTGGGACAAAAAAAAAAAAAATGTAATGGGCTCAACATTGCTCTCAGCAAATAGCTTGGGGTGTCTACTTTCCAAAATGGGGTCATTTGGGGGGGGTTTGAACTGTCCTGGCATTTTATGCACAACATTTAGAAGCCTATGTCACACGTCACCCACTCTTCTAACCACTTGTAGACAAAGCCTTTTCTGACACTTTTTGTTTACATGAAAACATTTTTTTTTTTGCAAGAAAATTACGTTGAACCCCCAAACACTATATATATTGTTAAAGCAAAGGCCCTACAGATTAAAATGGTGGGTGTTGGATTTTCTTTTTCCACACAGTATTTGCGCAGCGATTTTTCAAACGCATTTTTTGTGTGAAAAAATACACTTTTTTTTATTTTAATGCACTAAAACACACTACATTGCTCAAATTTTTGATGAAATAAAAAATATGATCTTAGGCCGAGTACATGGATACCAAACACGACATGCTTTGAAATTGCGCACAAACACGCAGTGGCGACAAACTACATACATTTTTAAAAGCCTTTACATGATACCACATTAGAATCACGGAGGAGGTCTACTGCTAAAATTACTGCCCACGATCTGACCTTCGCGGTGATACCTCACTTGCATGGTGCAATTGCTGTTTACATATGACGCCAGATCAATGCTTGTGTTCGCCTTTGCGCAAGAGAAGGGGGGGCAGGGGTGCTTTTTATTTTTTAATTTTTTTTATTTTTTATTTATTTAGCTTTTTTTTTTTTATTTTCAAACTGTTCCTTACATTTTTTTTCTTTGTTATCATTTTTATTGTTATCTCAGGGAATGTAAATATCCCCTATGATAGCAATAGGCAGTGACAGGTACTCTTTTTTTTTTGAAAAAAATTGGGGTCTATTAGACCCTAGATCTTTCCTCTGCCCTCAAAGCATCTGACCACACCAAGATCGGTGTGATAAAACGCTTTCCCAATTTCCCAATGGCGCGGTTTATATCCGGGAGGGGGGACATTCCCTCCCACTGCTTGTAAAAGCAGTCTAGAGGCTAATTACCCGCTAGAATTGCTTTTACATGAAAGCCGATCACTGGCTGAAAAGAATGATACCAAGATGATACCTAAACCTGCAGGCATCATTCTGGTATAACCATTCAAAGTCCAGCAACATACTGGACATATATTGTAATCTTTTTTTTTCATGCAGCCTCTTGGCTGAACGAAAAAAAGAGATTGATTGGTGGGTATGCCCACCATTAGAATACCTCCCTTCATCCACACACTTCTAATGATGGGCATACATGCACCATTTATATATGCCGAAGCATGGGGGCATCCTCCCACAAAAGTTATGCCATGTACACACGGTCGCACTTTTCCACGGGGCAAGGCTCTGTCGGAATTTCGACCGTATGTACGTGGCATTAGGAGCCAATCGCTCCTCCCCCCCCCTGCTGCCCCCATGCTTCGGCACATATCCTCTTTTTTTTAACTGTGGTGGTGAAATCACCTCCTACAGCGTTGGAGTCGCGGCTTTATGTATCGTGGGAGCAAACGCTGTTGCTGTCAAGATAAATAAATCCACGCTGCAACTGAATGGCGCACTTGAAAACAAAAAAATGGTTAACACTAAAACACAGTAAACAAAATTACATACCTGAAAAGCAAGCATGATAAAACATAATAAAACATTGCAGAATAGAATGGAGTAAAAAAAGAGCAACAATAGAGAGAGAATAGAGAGAGAGAGAGAACAATAAAACGACAACTATTTTTTTATTTTTTTGAGATTTACAGGTAAAAAAGCTCCTGACTGTTAGCGACTGAATCAAAACGCTACCACAAAAAAAAATGTTATCGATCGCAGGGATCAGGCCTGACTCTGCGAACGCTGCAGTTATGTGTGCTTAGTGTTTTGTAAGTGACAGTGATCGATCGATACTGCACTTGGGTGGGCTGGGCTGGGCTGGGCGGAGGGGGAAAACGCAGGTGCTAGCAGGTATCTGGGCTGATCCCGCTAACAATGCGTTTTTTGGAACCATAAACTGCTGGGACGCTAGTATAGATCTGATCAGATCAGATATTGATCTGTTCAGATACTGTACCACTAAGGGAGGTGTATGCTTTGCGCGTGGGTGTTTGCGGTACTGGCACTAACCTGGGGCGACGCAGACCTTATTTGACCCTAAAACCTAATTGATATCACCCGCAGGGCGATCAGGGGGTTAAACCGTTATTGGGTAATAAATGGCGGGTGCCCTGACAGTATAAAAAACAAACTATCTAACCAGCGTCACCCGCAACAGTTATACGGTGATCACTGGTGAAAGGGTTAACTAGGGGCAATCAGGGGGTTAAAACCTTTATTAGGTAATATATGGGGGTACCTGACGCTATATAAAAACCTGACGGGGAACCTAAATAACGAAATAACTAACTGGCTAACCAGCGTCACCAGTGACACTTATACGGTGATCACTGGTGAAAGGGTTAACTCTAGGGGCAATCAGGGGGTTAAAACCTTTATTTAGGTTGTAATATGGGGGTACCTGACCTATAAACCTATTTATGAACCTATATAAACATGGCGGTTAACCTAAAAAAAAAACTGGCTACCTAGCGACACCAGTGACACTAATGCAGCGATCATAAAAACGATCGCTTAGTGACACTGGCAAAAGGGGGTGAAGGAGTTAACTAGGGGCAATCAGGGGGTTAAAACCTTTATTAGGTAATATATGGGGGTACCTGACGCTATATAAAAACCTGACGGGGAACCTAAATAACGAAATAACTAACTGGCTAACCAGCGTCACCAGTGACACTTATACGGTGATCACTGGTGAAAGGGTTAACTCTAGGGGCAATCAAGGGGTTAAAACCTTTATTTAGGTTGTAATATGGGGGTACCTGACCTATAAACCTATTTATGAACTTATATAAACATGGCGGTTAACCTAAAAAAAAACTGGTTACCTAGCGACACCAGTGACACTAATGCAGCGATCAGAAAAACGATTGCTTAGTGACTGGCAAAAGGGGGTGAAAGGGTTAACTAGGGGCAATCAAGGGGTTAAACCTGGGGGGGGGGGTAGGGGGCTACCTTGACAGTTATTACAGTCACACTGACACTAAATGCAGTGATCAGTAAATGATCACTGCAATTAGTGACACTGTGACTGGGGGGGGGGCAGGGGGTGATCTGGGGGGTGATCTGGGGGTGACAGGGGGTTTTTTGTGTGCCTATGTGTACTGGTGTCAGTGTACTGTTTGTGCACTAGTCTGTGAGTGTTCACAGCTCGGTGTCCCGGTCAGATAGACCGGCGCACCGAGCGTGACATCACTTCCGCCTGCCTGTCTATACAATAGACAGGAAGGGGAAGCATTTCATTCGCCAGGAGTGATCGCGAGGGGGTGGCCAGAAACCACTGGCCGTCCCCTCATCCCGGATCGCTCCTGCCGGAAGAATGGCACGTACAGGTACGTGGTTTTGCCTGTACGTGCCATTCTGCTGACGTATATGTACATGGGGCGGTCGGGAAGTGGTTAAAATGTATTTGTGTGAACTGTGAAGTTAAGTCATGGACTGTGGAAACTAACTAGTGTCGTGTGATTGTATATAGTGTATACCACATTTACCACTGACTAATGCAGAGTTGCAATGCAAGGAGATCAGCTAAAAGTAGTTGGATCTGTATGTGCATTATAATTAATCAAAATTATTCGATTAAGCTATTAAAAAAAAACGATTAATCGAACACGAAAATTTTAATCAGTAACAGCCCTACAAAAAAGGAGTCTGATCCTCGGATCTCCACAGATCTAAGAGAGAAAAAAGAAGGCAAAATAATGACCTGATTTAAATGAAAGGCTGACACCACTTTTGCCAAAAAGGATGGAACAGGTTGTAACACGACCCTGTCGTGGTGAAGGATCAAGTATGGTTCCCTGCACGAAAGGGCCGACAACTCCGACACCCTTCTAGCCGAGGCGATGGCCATCAGGAAGGCTAGCTTGCATGACAGTCTAATGGAATTTCCTTGATAGGCTCAAATGGAAGTTTCAAGTCCCAAGGACACATAGGTGACCTAATGGGGGGAAGCAAACGAATTGCCCCCTGCTTAAAGGTTCGGACCAGCGAATGGGAGGCTAAAGGCCTTTGGAAGAATCCTGACAGGGCCGAAATCTGACCTCTGACTGTACTCAAAGCCAATCTGATTGCCACAGCTGACTGAGAGAATTCTCCCAATCACGTATCTCTCAGGATGCCAATTTCTGGCTTCACACCAAGCAATATAAGTCTTCCAGACCATATGATAGATCTTCCTAGTGACAGCTTTTTTATTAATGCCATTATTGCCATTATTAATGCCATAAAACTATCCCCTATTTTGTAAACGCTATAACTTTTGCACAAACCTATCAATAATCGCTTATTGCAATTTCTTTTACCAAAAATATGTAGAAGAATACGTATTGGCCTAAACTGAGGAAAAACATTTTTTTTTATATATTTTTGGGGGATATTTATTATAGCAAAAAGTATAATAATATATATTTTTTTTTACTAGTAATAGCGGTGATCAGCGATTTATATTGTGACTGCAACATTATAGCGGACACATCGGACATTTTTGACACATTTTTGGGACCATTGTCATTTATACAGCAATCAGTGCTATACAAATGCACTGATTCCTGTGTAAATGACACTGCCAGTGAATGGGGTTAACCAGGGGGTGGCAGTGTAGGGGCTAAGTGTGTCCTAGGGGCGTGTTACTAACTGTGGGGGGCGTGGCTGTGTGTTGGTGATCACTGATCTCTGCTCCAATCACAGGGAGCAGAGATCAGTGTCACTTGTTGCTAGGCAGAACGGGGAGATGCTGTTTACTTCCACATCTTCCCGTTCGTCCTCCCCGTGAAACGATCGCGGGTATCAATGCGTTGATCGAGTCTGGACTCACAGGGGCGCACGCGATGGCACGGCGGCATATTCAAAGGGACATACCTGTACGCCCATATGCCTGTCCGTGCCATGCTGCCGACATACATCTGTGTGCGCCGGTTGGGAAGTGGTTAATATAATACTGAGATTTGTGTAATGCAGATTTAGGTTATTGGGCTGGATTTTAAACTGAGTCAGTTTTTCTGGTAGTTTGGAAGTCACAGCAAGTTTATATAGGGAAAAATATAACTGAATGTTTTTTTTTTAGTGGGTATCAGAATAACTCTAATGCCTCGTACACACGTACGGACTTTTCCCGGCGGACCTAAGTCCAGCGGACAATCCGCTGGACTTTCCCGCTAGGTACGCTGGACTAAAAAGCGAACGGACTTGACCACACACGATCACGCAAAAAGTCCGGCGGTTCACGCGATGACGTACGCACGTACGACGGGACTAGAAAAAGGAAGCTCGAGATCCCAAACGACACCCTTTGGGCCCCGTCAGCTAATCTCGTGTGTATCGCGTGTTAGTTGACGTTTGGTTAGAGACGATTCGCGCTTCTCAGACTTCTGCTTAATTCGTTCGCTTCTGCCGTTCAGTTTGTGCTTGTGAGGTTTGTATCTGGCTTTCAGTGCGTGTGGATCAGTTCCTACCTGTTCTCAGGCCGTTCTGGTCCGCTCGTTCCTGTTTTTCAGGTCGTTCTTCATAGGCCTTGCTGTTCTTCAGTGCGTTCTGTTAAGTTGTTTGTTTGATCAGCCGACCGTTTTGAAGCCATGGAGTGTGGACGTACTCGGGAACGAGTTCGTGCTGTGCAGGGGCTCGGTGTTGCGGTTAACACCTTGGCACGAGCCCGGTCCATGAACAGGGTGAGGAGGAGTTCATGGACCAAGAATTGGTTGCGCCAGCGTGACCAATTCTCGCATATGCCTTTGCTCCGTGAGATCCGTGAGAATAATCCTGATGATTTCAGGAATTATCTCCGGATGACGGACCCCATTTTTCACCGTCTGTTGGCTTCGCTGTCCCCTTATATTACCAGGCAGAATACCTGCATGCGGCAAGCCATCAGTGCGGAGCAGAGGCTAGTCGCCACGTTGCGTTACTTGGCGACGGGGAGAAGCTTGCAGGACCTCAAGTTCACGACAGGCATCTCCCCCCAGGCTCTGGGGCTCATTATTCCAGAGACCTGTTCTGCCATTATCCACGTCCTGCAGGAGGAATACATTAAGGTAAGTCTTCTCTTTTAAAATTACCTATGTCTTGTATGTTTGTTAATGTAGTGCATCAATGTCATCATTAGCTAATTACCATGATAGGACTATTCTATGAATGTCCCCTATTCCTTTTATTTTTGGATTTTGTTTTTTTGTCTAGTATTTTATGGTTGACTTATCGAAATAGTTTTAAGAATGTATTATTTAGTGGGTCACATGCATATTTGCTTGCACCAACCTCCCCAGCATGGAAGCTTGGCCCCCTAAACACCCCTAGCCTAGTCACTTTCTTTGGTTAAAAATGTATATTACCAGCTCCATTGTACAGCTTTACTCAACCCCCCCTTTCACCCCCCTTGACCCTCAATTTAAAATTGATTGCATGTGGTTTTGGTCAGCTTGTAATTATCCCCACCCCCACACCCCCTGATAATTAATAGCATGTGGTTTTGGTCAGCTTGTAATTATCCCCACCCCCACACCCCCTGATAATTAATAGCATGTGGTTTGGGTCAGCTTGTAATTATCCCCACCCCCCCTGATAATTAATAGCATGTGGTTTGGGTCAGCTTGTAATTATCCCCACCCCCACACCCCCTGATAATTAATAGCATGTGGTTTTGGTCAGCTTGTAATTATCCCCACCCCCACACCCCCTGATAATTAATAGCATGTGGTTTGGGTCAGCTTGTAATTATCCCCACCCCCCCCTGATAATTAATAGCATGTGGTTTGGGTCAGCTTGTAATTATCCCCACCCCCACACCCCCTGATAATTAATAGCATGTGGTTTTGGTCAGCTTGTAATTATCCCCACCCCCACACCCCCTGATAATTAATAGCATGTGGTTTGGGTCAGCTTGTAATTATCCCCACCCCCCCTGATAATTAATAGCATGTGGTTTGGGTCAGCTTGTAATTATCCCCACCCCCACACCCCCTGATAATTAATAGCATGTGGTTTTGGTCAGCTTGTAATTATCCCCCCCCCCCCACACCCCCTGATAATTAATAGCATGTGGTTTTGGTCAGCTTGTAATTATCCCCACCCCCACACCCCCTGATAATTAATAGCATGTGGTTTGGGTCAGCTTGTAATTATCCCCACCCCCCCTGATAATTAATAGCATGTGGTTTGGGTCAGCTTGTAATTATCCCCACCCCCACACCCCTGATAATTAATAGCATGTGGTTTTGGTCAGCTTGTAATTATCCCCACCCCCCCACACCCCCTGATAATTAATAGCATGTGGTTTGGGTCAGCTTGTAATTATCCCCACCCCCACACCCCCTGATAATTAATAGCATGTGGTTTTGGTCAGCTTGTAATTATCCCCACCCCCACACCCCTGATAATTAATAGCATGTGGTTTGGGTCAGCTTGTAATTATCCCCCCCCCCCACACACACCTTTAATTAATTGCATGTGTATTGTGTGACCTTACAATTATTTACTCCCCACCCACATCCCCATTATTATCTTCTCTGGTCCATCAGAGGGGTCATCAATCAGAGATTTGTCCCTTTTATCCTTAATCTTTTGGCTTTATTTCAAGGATGTACTAAATAAATACATATGTTCTTCCAAATTGTTTGTTAATTTGTTGCATTTAGTTTGGTGTTTTGCCTGGTTTATAATTTAAATTGTATCTTTCTGTTTGACTTCACAGTGTCCCTCCACGCCACAGGAATGGCAGACTGTGGCTTCCCAGTTTGCTGCCCGTTGGGACTTTCCCAACTGCGGAGGGGCGATTGACGGCAAACACGTGCGAATTGTGCCCCCACCCCATTCGGGGTCATACTATTGGAATTATAAGGGGTTCCATAGTATCGTGTTGATGGCGGTGGTGTCGGCACAATATGACTTTCTGTATGTGGATGTGGGGAAAAACGGCCGGATGTCGGACGGAGGAGTCTTCAACCACACGGAGTTCGGTCATCGTCTCCAAACTGGTGGGCTGGAGCTGCCACCAGATGAAGATAATGTGGAGGGACTCCCCTTCGTCTTCATTGCCGACGAGGCGTTCGGTCTGGGTGACCATCTGATGAGGCCATTTCCCCAACGATCCCTCACCCCTGAGAGGAGGATTTTTAATTATCGGTTGGCCAGAGCAAGAAGGGTGGTGGAAAATGCATTTGGTATTATGGCCAACCGTTTCAGATTGCTCCTTACATCCCTACATCTGGCAGAGTACAAACTCAATACTATCATTCTTGCATGCTGTGTCATGCACAATTATTTACGGAAACATTCAGGAACATACTCCTTACCAATTGGCCCTGAGGCCGGAGTGGAAGGCAACATGACAGGGCTGGATAATCGCCCTCTTGGTTCCGCACCACAAACAGCCCAGCAAGTGCGGGACCTTTATTTACAGTATTTTAATGGTAGGGGGGCCATTGAAATGGCAGCAGACCCTTAAACCATCTTTTTGATTTACAAAGAATAAATACAGTTATTTATGTTTGAAATATTGGTAGTTTCGTATTGTTTTGCTTTTAATTTGGCCAGTTTTATATGTTGTCCTAGTGCACATCTTAATAGTGGCAAACTTGTTTAGCGTTTAGTAAATAAGCCCCTTTGTCAATGAACCACAACATGTTTTAGTCAAACTGGTAGTATTTTTAAAGAAGAAGCCACACATTTTTGAATTTGTGCAAACATTGTTTTTTTTATTATAGTGCACATCCAAAACTTTTGTTTTATAATTTTTTTTTTTATTTTTTTTTTTTTTTTGTTGTTTTGGTATTTTATTTATTTTTTATTTTTTTTTTATTTTTTGTTGTTTTGGTATTTTTTTTTTTTTTTTTTTTTTTTTTTTTTTTTTTGAACCAGATTTTTTTTTTTTTTTTTTATGTTATCTTTTTGACATTTTTTTGGTGTTTTTCTCACAACATATTTTTTTTTGGGATTGTTTTTTTAAAAAAAACATAAAAACATGTTTCAAATAGTTAAAAAATTTAGGCTTAGCATTTGAAATTATTTACACAATGTAAAAGTCCAGAACTTACAAAGTTCAACAGGTAACCCATGAACAGAAGAAGCCAAATTTTGAATATGCACACTAATTTAACAGGAAAATGGGTAATGTCAACATGTGCTATGTTCCATCATGGGGAATCAATGGACGTGTTTTGTGTGTGAAACCCCTTCCCTCTCACCTACTAGCATTAGGGGTTGCAAACACCAAATGCGTCCATTGAGATCGCCTGATGGCACATAGCACATGTTGACATACCGTGTGCATATTCAAAATTTGGCCTCTAAAATTAGTTAAACAGCGCATCAAAAGGGGAATGAAGGACATGATTGATGTTAAGAAATGTAAAAGGGGTCTTTAGATTCTCCCCAAAACATCAATCATGTCCTTCATTCCCTGCTGCATGGTGGCCATCTCCTTCTGCATATTTTCCAGCTGCAGATTCCAGGCCATGATCTGGCCAATAAGCCTGTGGGCACTGTCAGTGGAAAATGGCTCCGCAGCTTGTCCTTCCACAAACAGATCAGCATCACCTAAAAGTTGGGTAGATAAAACACAAGAAAAAAAGTGTCAAAAACATGCAGACCTTAATTTCTTAGCTCAATCTGTGTTCTGAGACACTCACTTGGTGGGGTGCAGATTTGATCGACTTCAACGACCTGTTCCGCCACATCCACGCGCGGGCTTGGGCTAACTGCCCAATTAGTCTGGTGATGCCGGGAGGTCCTCGTAGGTTCGGACTGACGTCTGAGTCTTTTGCCCCCTATGGTAATGGAACACAAAAAGGTACACTTTTGAATCACACTGATATTTGAGTGCCAAAATAGGATTAGTAAACATTGTTTAAAAGTCTTGCCAATTATTAGCAGTTTGTTAGAAGATCCTACTTGAAGACAGAATTGAAATGTCTATCTAATGAAACTCCAATACTTAAACCGCCCTTCAACCCTAAATTTGAACTTCCGCTCATTGGATCCCTGCACCCCTGTGGTGTCTTATTTTGAACCTTTTAGGGGGGATGGGTTGCAGATACCTGTGTAAGGCAGGTATTTGCACACACATCCGGCCCTAGACTCCCACAGAAGTATACGCCACATCCCGTCCCACCGTGCTGTCTGCTGGGACACACAGGGGTCCCCGAGCTCGCGCGGACCAGTCCTATTGCATTGCGCAACTGGCGCATGCCCAATAGTGACCCGGGAAGTGAAGACGCAAACATTAACCACTTCCCGACCGCCCCCTGTATATTTACGTCGGCAGAATGGCACGTACAGGCAGAATCACGTACCTGTACGTGACATTCTTCCGGCGGTTGGGGGGTCCGATCGGACCCCCCTCCGCCGGCGGGGACGGTCGGGATCGCTTCAGGAGCGATCCGGGACGAGGGGACGGCCAGTGGTTTCTGGCCACCCCCTCGCGATCGCTCCTGGCCAATGAAAAACTTCCCCTTCCTGTCTATTGTATAGACAGGAAGGCGGAAGTGATGTCACGCTCGGTGCGCCGGTCTATGTGACCGGAGACGCCGAGCGGCGAACATGTACAGGTTAGTGCACAACACTACACTGACACCAGTACAGTTAGGCACACAAAACACCCCCCTGTCACCCCCTGATCACCCCCCAGATCACCCCCCTCCCCCCCCAGTCACAGTGTCACTAATTGCAGTGATCATTTTTTTACTGATCACTGCATTTAGTGTCAGTGTGACTGTAATAACTGTCAGGGCAGTTAGTTTTAGGTCCAAGGTAGCCCCCTACCCCCCCCTAATAAAGGTTTAACCCCTTGATTGCCCCCCAGGTAACCCTTTCACCCCCTTTTGCCAGTGTCACTAAGCGATCGTTTTTCTGATCGCTGTATTAGTGTCACTGCTGTCGCTAGGTAACCATTTTTTTTTTTTAGGTAACCGCCATGTTTATATAGGTTCATAAATAGGTTTATAGGTCAGGTACCCCCATATTACAACCTAAATAAAGGTTTTAACCCCCTGATTGCCCCTAGAGTTAACCCTTTCACCAGTGATCACTGTATAACTGTCACTGGTGACGCTGGTTAGCCAGTTAGTTATTTTGTTATTTAGGTTCCCCGTCAGGTTTTTATATAGCGTCAGGTACCCCCATATATTACCTAATAAAGGTTTAACCCCCTGATTGCCCCTAGTTAACCCTTTCACCCCCTTTTGCCAGTGTCACTAAGCGATCGTTTTTCTGATCGCTGCATTAGTGTCGCTAGGTAACCATTTTTTTTTTTAGGTAACCGCCATGTTTATATAGGTTCATAAATAGGTTTATAGGTCAGGTACCCCCATATTACAACCTAAATAAAGGTTTTAACCCCCTGATTGCCCCTAGAGTTAACCCTTTCACCAGTGATCACTGTATAACTGTCACTGGTGACGCTGGTTAGCCAGTTAGTTATTTCGTTATTTAGGTTCCCCGTCAGGTTTTTATATAGCGTCAGGTACCCCCATATATTACCTAATAAAGGTTTAACCCCCTGATTGCCCCTAGTTAACCCTTTCACCCCCTTTTGCCAGTGTCACTAAGCGATCGTTTTTCTGATCGCTGCATTAGTGTCGCTAGGTAACCAGTTTTTTTTTTGTATTACTGTTACGGGTGACGCTGGTTAGTTAGCTTGTTTTTTATACTGTCAGGGCACCCGCCATTTATTACCCAATAACGGTTTAACCCCCTGATCGCCCGGCGGGTGATATCAATTAGGTTTTAGGGTCAAATAAGGTCTGCGTCGCCCCAGGTTAGTGCCAGTACCGCAAACACCCACGCGCAAAGCATACACCTCCCTTAGTGGCACAGTATCTGAACAGATCAATATCTGATCTGATCAGATCTATACTAGCGTCCCAGCAGTTTAGGGTTCCAAAAAAAAAAACGCATTGTTAGCGGGATCAGCCCAGATACCTGCTAGCACCTGCGTTTTCCCCCTCCGCCCAGCCCAGCCCAGCCCACCCAAGTGCAGTATCGATCGATCACTGTCACTTACAAAACACTAAGCACACATAACTGCAGCGTTCGCAGAGTCAGGCCTGATCCCTGCGATCGCTAACAGTTTTTTTGTGGTAGCGTTTTGATTCAGTCGCTTCAGTCAGGAGCTTTTTTTACCTGTGAATCTCAAAAAAATAAAAAAAAATAAAAATAGTTGTCGTTTTATTGTTCTCTCTCTCACTCTATTCTCTCTCTATTGTTGCTCTTTTTTTACTCCATTCTATTCTGCAATGTTTTATCATGTTTTATCATGCTTGCTTTTCAGGTATGTAATTTTGTTTACTGTGTTTTAGTGTTGAGCATTTTTTTGTTTTCAGGTGCGCCATTCAGTTGCAACGCGGATTTATTTATCTTGACAGCAACAGCGTTTGCTCCCACGATACATAAAGCCGCGACTCCAACGCTGTAGGAGGTGATTTCACCACCACAGTTAAAAAAAAGAGCATATATGCCGAAGCATGGGGGCAGCAGGGGGGGGAGGAGCGATTGGCTCCTAATGCCACGTACATACGGTCGAAATTCCGACCGTGTGTACACGGCATAACTTTTGCGGGAGGATGCCCCCATGCATCGGCATATATAAATGGTGCATGTATGCCCATCATTAGAAGTGGGTGGATGAAGGGAGGTATTCTAATGGTGGGCATACCCACCAATCAATCTCTTTTTTTCGTTCAGCCAAGAGGCTGCATGAAAAAAAAAAGATTACAATATATGTCCAGTATGTTGCTGGACTTTGAATGGTTATACCAGAATGATGCCTGCAGGTTTAGGTATCATCTTGGTATCATTCTTTTCAGCCAGTGATCGGCTTTCATGTAAAAGCAATTCTAGCGGGTAATTAGCCTCTAGACTGCTTTTACAAGCAGTGGGAGGGAATGTCCCCCCTCCCGGATATAAACCGCGCCATTGGGAAATTGGGAAAGCATTTTATCACACCAATCTTGGTGTGGTCAGATGCTTTGAGGGCAGAGGAAAGATCTAGGGTCTAATAGACCCCAATTTTTCAAAAAAAGAGTACCTGTCACTGCCTATTGCTATCATAGGGGATATTTACATTCCCTGAGATAACAATAAAAATCATAACAAAGAAAAAAAATGGAAGGAACAGTTTAAAAATAAAATAAAAAAGCTAAATAAATAAAAAAAAAAACAAAAAAAAAAAAAAAAAAGCACCCCTGCCCCCCCTTCTCTTGCGCAAAGGCGTACACAAGCGTTGGTCTGGCGTCATATGTAAACAGCAATTGCACCATGCATGTGAGGTATCACCGCGAAGGTCAGATCGAGGGCAGTAATTTTAGCAGTAGACCTCCTCCGTGAATCTAATGTGGTATCATGTAAAGGCTTTTAAAGGCTTTTAAAAATGTATGTAGTTTGTCGCCACTGCGTGTTTGTGCGCAATTTTAAAGCATGTCGTGTTTGGTATCCATGTACTCGGCCTAAGATCATATTTTTTATTTCATCAAAAATTTGAGCAATATAGTGTGTTTTAGTGCATTAAAATAAAAAAAAGTGTATTTTTTCCACAAAAAATGCGTTTGAAAAATCGCTGCGCAAATACTGTGTGGAAAAAAAAAATGCAACACCCACCATTTTAATCTGTAGGGCCTTTGCTTTAACATTATATATAGTGTTTGGGGGTTCAACGTAATTTTCTTGCAAAAAAAAAATATGTTTTCATGTAAACAAAAAGTGTCAGAAAGGGCTTTGTCTACAAGTGGTTAGAAGAGTGGGTGACGTGTGACATAGGCTTCTAAATGTTGTGCATAAAATGCCAGGACAGTTCAAACCCCCCCCAAATGACCCCATTTTGGAAAGTAGACACCCCAAGCTATTTGATGAGAGCAATGTTGAGCCCATTAAATATTTTTTTTTTTTTGTCCCAAGAGATTGAATAATGAAAAAAAAAAAATATATATATTTTTTTTACAAAAAGTTGTCACTAAATGATATATTGCTCAAACATGTCATGGGCATATGTGGAAATACACCCCAAAATACATTCTGTTGCTTCTCCTGAGTACGGGGATACCACATGTGTGGGACTTTTTGGGAGCCTAGCTGCGTACGGAACCCCAAAAACCAATCACCGCCTTCAGGCTTTCTAAGGGTGTAATTTTTTTATTTCACTTCTCACTGCCAATCACAGTTTCGGAGGCCATGGAATGCCCAGATGGCATAAAACCCCCCAAAATGACCCCATTTTGGAAAGTAGACACCCCAAGCTATTTGCTGAGAGGTATTGTGAGTATTTTGCAGATGTCGCTTTTTGTCACAAAGTTTTGAAAATTGAAAAAAGAAAAAAAAAAATTTTTTTTTTTCTTTACTTTCTTCATTTTCAAAAACAAATGAGAGCTGTAAAATACTCACCATGCCTCTCAACAAATAGCTTGGGGTGTCTACTTTCCAAAATGGGGTCATTTGGGGGGGTTTTGTGCTATTTTGGCATTTTATGGCCTTCGAAACGGTGATAGGTAGTGAGGAGTGAAATCAAAAATTTGCACCCTTAGAAATCCTGAAGGCGGTGCTTGGGTTTCGGGGCCCCGTACGCGGCTAGGCTCCCAAAAAGTCCCCCACATGTGGTATCCCCATACTCAGGAGAAGCAGCAGAATGTATTTTGGGGTGCAATTCCACATATAACTATGGCATGTGTGAGCAATATATCATTTAGTGACAACTTTTTGAAAAAAAAAAAAATCTTTTTTATTTTTTTCTTTATTCAATCACTTGGGACTAAAAAAAAAAATATTCAATGGGCTCAACATGCCTCTCAGCAAATAGCTTGGGGTGTCTACTTTCCAAAATGGGGTCATTTGGGGGGGTTTTGTACTTCTCTGCCATTTTAGCACCTCAAGAAATGAAATAGGCAGTCATAAATTAAAAGCGGTGTAAATTCCAGAAAATGTACTCTAGTTTGTAGACGCTATAACTTTTGCGCAAACCAATAAATATACGCTTATTGGCATTTTTTTTACTAAAGACATGTGGCTGAATACATTTTGGCCCAAATGTTTGACTAAAATTGAGTTTATTAGATTTTTTTTATAACAAAAAGTAGAAAATCTCTTTTTTTTTCAAAATTTTCGCTCTTTTTCCGTTTATATCTCAAAAAATAAAAATCACAGAGGCAATCAAATACCATCAAAAGAAAGCTCTATTTGTGGGAAGAAAAGGACGCAAATTTCGTTTGGTTACAAAATTGCATGACCGCGCAATTACCAGTTAAAGTAGTGCAGTGCGAAATTGAAAAAAGACCTCTGGTCCTTTGGCTGCCAAATGGTCCGGGGCTGAAGTGGTTAATTTCATGATTGCAAGATCAGAGATTGTAGCTGCACCATCCAAGGGACAGGTGAGTGTACTTCTTTGAAAAGTCACCACCTACAGTATTTAGAGATGATGAGCATTTTTTGGGAATTGTGAGCATGACACCCTGCTTAACATATTTATCCCCCCCCCCCAAAACAGCCTCTGGAGTCCCTGTGTAAGTTACCCCTAAAACCCTTACTACAGCAGTAATTGTATAGATAGTGACAATAATAAACAACCTTACAACTCCAACAACCCAAAGCCAGGTAAACTCAATAAACGTTATGAAGACAAACGGAACTTTCAACAAATATGCGCAAGTTTTACGGACGAATGGTAATTAAATCTGCGCAAGTTTCACGGACGAATGGTAATTAAATCTGCGCAAGTTTCACGTACGAATGGTAATTACATCTGCGCAAGTTTCAGGTACGAATGGTAATAACATCTGCGCAAGTTTTACGGACGAATGGTAATTAAATCTGCGCAAGTTTCACGGTCGAATGGTAATTACATCTGCGCAAGATTAGACATATCAAGTATAACCATAGTAGCGCACGTGCTTGACTTACTTTTTTTGATGGCTTTTCGAATTCTCCTGTACTGATCGTGCTCCCTGGATTTGATGTCGGACCATCGCTTGCGCAGTTGATCCTTGCCCCTTCGTACGCCGAATTTCTGCTCCAGGGTGCTGACGATTGTAGTGAGAATCTTGTCCTTGCGCAAGTTGGGACGAGGGTACGGGCCATTTTCCCCGTCGTAATCTTCCCTTTGGAGGATGTCCACCATCTCCACCATCTCTTCAAAGGCCATATTGGTGGCCTTATATCTGCTGCTGGATGCAGATGTGTTGGCTTCTTGGCTTTCCTCCGCGCTACTGGCTGAGAATGTGTCCGCCATATTCATGAATTAATTCACCAACAATGCAACGAGGGGAAGCGGGGCGGGGAATACTCGTCATGAGGAACGTCATGGGCGGGCGACGCGGAGGACGCAGGCGGACTTCGACGCGTGCGCAGTGTATATAAGGCTGTTTGAGGGGCCCACGTGTTCCCGAACGGAAGTAGCGAGCGCTCTGTACGAAGGTAAGTGTTTTCTAGGATGCATTACTGTGTTTTTTTTTGGTTTTTGGGCCAGCATTTTTTAAGGATATGTGTGTGTTGCTGCCTGTGTGTAGGGGTTGCTGCCTGTGTGGATGTGTTGCTGCCTGTGTGTAGGGGTTGCTGCCTGTGTGGATGTGTTGCTGCCTGTGTGTAGGGGTTGCTGCCTGTGTGTAGGGGTTGCTGCCTGTGTGGATGTGTTGCTGCCTGTGTGTAGGGGTTGCTGCCTGTGTGTAGGGGTTGCTGCCTGTGTGGATGTGTTGCTGCCTGTGTGTAGGGGTTGCTGCCTGTGTGGATGTGTTGCTGCCTGTGTGTAGGGGTTGCTGCCTGTGTGTGGGTGTGTTGTGTAATGTTTGTTAAGAAAAACTGGTTGTGCGTTTTAAGTAACATTTGTGTTTTTGGTCTTTTGTATTGCCATTACTAACAAAACAGAAACAAACATGTCATCACCCCAGTTGAATCCATTCAAGGACCAGCAGTTCATGTCCGAATTCATTGCCCTGTACAGAAAAAATACCAACCTGTGGCAGCTCAAGAACCCTTTATATGGCAATAGGGATGTCCGGAAGGCAACACTGGGGCCACTTGTGGCTTTTGTGAAGACTAAAGTCCCCAACGCAAACACCAAGTTTGTGGAAGCCAGAATTGCAAGTTTAAGGCACATGTACAAGCGGGAGCGCAAGAAGATTGAGGAATCAGTCAGATCAGGAGCAGCAGCAGAGAATGTTTATGTACCCAAGCTGTGGTACTACAACCAACTGACTTTTATAGGTGACCAGATGGAACCCAGGCAATCACTGTCGACTCTTCCCTCCACCCTTCCCTCCACTCTTCCCTCCACTCTTCCCTCCACCCCAGCTGAGGCTTCCACGGAAGGAGAAGACCCCTCCACCTTGGAGCAGGCTGATGCGCCCAGCTGGAGCCAGGTATATATTTAGTAGCCTAAATTGTGATTGTGTGAATATTAATGCTGTAAACGTTAAAATGTGAAACAATTAACACCCTGAACTCAGAATTGTGAAAAAAACTGACAAAAATTATGCACACTTCTAAAAAGTGTTGGTGCAACATATCGAAACATATATAGTGTATACATACATCCAGTAGTGGCAAAAAAAGCGTTAGACAACATTGGTGATCTGCTTGGAAAATGCAGGGGTCCAAATGATAGCCTTTTGGATCTTTTGGAAAATTTAGATGCTCGTTCCTAAGTTTACAATTGGATGATTGAGGAGGCCAGAAACCACAAAACAGGTGTTTGATTTTTGTTTTTATTTGCACACAGGATGAGCTGACCCAGGATGATGCCGGGACAAGTGGTATGGAGGAGGAGGAGGACATGACCAGCGAGAGCCAGGAGGTGGCTGGGCCCAGCACGAGCCAGAGTGACAGCCAGACCCAATTAAGAAGTCTACCTCCACCCCTGCCCTTACCCCCAAGAAGGCCCAGGAGGATGACCATTGTTGAGGAGGAATCACTGCAACTGATTCGGAAGGCGAGTGCGATTCTCGACAAACCCCCCCTTCCAGAAGAGGCCTATGCCAGCTACGTGTCCAGCAGGTTGCTGGAAATGGAGAGGGGCCAACGGCACCTGTGTGAGGGCCTCATTTCTGAGGCAATTAGGGGGGGTTTGAGGGGTGAATTACGAGAATCCACCCGCCTGACCCATGAAGGCCCGACACCAACTTCTCCTCCTCCTCCTCCTCGTCGTCTTCCTTCTTCTCCTCCTCCTCCTCCTCCTCCTCCTACTCCTCCTCCTACCACAAGTCAGCCTCCAAGGAAGCGTGCAGGGAAGACTGCAGGGAAGAGTGCAGGGCAGCGTGGTGGGAAGAGTCGGAAGTGATTGCCTGGCTTCAGTCTGGTCTCACAGAAGACACAGGCTGTTGTAGTGCCACAGCTTGGGGACATAGATGTCATCTGCTGCTGTTCCTGGTCTGTCTGATTCCTGGTCAATCTTCTTGTGCTCCCTATATTGTATGAAATGTGCCCAAGCTTAATTTTTGGCTTCACAAACTTGGTGTCTGCCGTTGGGGCAAAAAGTCTTCACAAAATCTACAAGTGGCTCCAGTGTTGCCTTCCTATTTTGTTTTGCCTTGTTTGTTTTAACCAGAATAAATGGTCATTTAATTTTCATCAAATAATGATATACGTGCTTGTTATTCAAAAACATAGTTTCTTTAGGAGTAGGCAGGTACATGTCTAAACATTCATTTGACAATACAAGTGTAAAGTGCAACTTCAATGGAACTGCAAGTGCAGTCGCTGGAAAGGTGATGGTTAAGATCTGAATTAAGGGCAAGCTCTGCTGACTCCACAATTGTATCATGTGTAATAACTAATCCTTTTGATAACCAACAAATAATAAAAAATATCTATATAGAGATATATGTACATATATAATATATATATATATATATATATATATATATATATATATATATATATATATATATATATATATATATTTTTAGACACGTATAGATCTATATATCTATATATATTAATATATATATATATATATGTAGATATCGCTATATATTTTTTTGGGCTTATTGAGAAATATAGATATATTTTTCATTTGGTGATTTGGATATCTATATCTCTATATATATATATATATATATATATATATATATATATATATATATATATATAGGCTAGTTTTACCAGACCGAGCGAGTCCGTGACATAATAGCTACTGAGCATGCGTCCTTTTTGGTACGCCGGACCATACTACACACGACCGGATTATCCGCTGGACTGCCAAGTCCAGCGGATAATTTGAGAACAAAACCTGAAACTTTAGTCCGCCGTACTTTGGCCAAAAAAAGTCCGCCGGCGCCCACACACGAGGGGATTATCCGCTGGACTTCGGTCCAGCGGATAATCCCGCGGGATAGTCCCTTCGTGTGTATGGGGCTTAAGGAGAGTGGATACACCACATTTTTACATTTTTTATTTTAATATCCCGTAATTATAGTTGAAAAAGTACATTGGAAGTACCATTTTTTTTTTTTTTTTGTAAATTTCTTTTTATTAAGTTTTAAAGACATACATTAGAGAAAGGATTCAGCACAACACCAAGCCAGTCATACAGCCAACATGGCCAACATTTACAGATACAACAAAGATTCAGACTAGCTAACAGTAGCACTAACTAAAACATTCAGGTAACAACCTTCCTCCCCCCTCCCCTCAACAACCCAATACTCAGTTCTCTCACTCTTCACTTCTACACATGTATCTCTGTATAAAGTGCACCTGCAACTCAGTGTAATACCTCAAGGATTTTTGGTGTAGCGCCCATTTATCTCCAGTAGGTGATTCAATTTCAATTCGGGACGAAAACTCCTTGAGGCATATTCAACCCCAGTATTCTCTTGACCACAAGTATCTCCTAACTCCTACCCAGATGTTGACGTGACGCATTCGTTATAGCTGCCAATTGCCCCATACATTTCTAACCCACTGTTAGATCAGAGTTATACCATGCCTGCCACACCTTCTCGAATTTCTATCCACATCCTCTAGACAAGTATGTCCCTTTATAATATGGCATCATTGAATTAACTAGCCCTCTGACTTCGTCCAGTGTAGCAAAATGGCCTTCCTCCCATAAAACAAAAGGATATTAAGTAGGTTTCTATGAGCCCGAGATGGGACTACCTCCTCCATCAAGCCCAGGAGACACACTCTGATCGTCAAAGGGACAGGGACCATTAGAACCTCTGATATGCAGGAGGTAACGGCAGTCCAAAATTGCTGTATCTGAGGACAACTCCAGAAGATATGATCAGCAGCTGTCGGCGAGAAGGAACATCTCCAGCAATCTGCTGGAACAGATTGATATATATTTACCAGCTGAGCAACGAGGTGTTGAAAAGGATGATCCCACATGTCATCCCAGTCTTCCCTCTGAATGTCAGAGACTTCAGCCTCCCACCATTCCCTACATTTGAGCACTGCCTTCGGCCTTTTATTAAACAATTCTTTGTAAGTGACAGACAAGGTTTTTGGAAGTTCCTCAGTCATAAGCAGGTTTTCCAAGTCAGAAGGAAAGGACTCAATGCTCTTGTCCCTAAACTGGACCTGGAATGCGTGTCGCAATTGAAGATATCTAAAATATTGCGAGTTGGGAAGGTCATGTCTGTGTTTGAGCTGGTCAAAAATGAATAATTCCCCATCTCTTGTGATGTCTTTGAGCAATTTGATTCCCCTAGTCACCCATCCCATGGGATCATCAGAGGAATAAAAGTGTGGTAAATTGGGATTCAGCCACAAAGGGGTTGAGGGTGAAAAGCCCTGATAACTGGGGCATGCCAGTCTAACCGCCTCCTCCCAAGCTTTGATGGTGGCTTTCATAGACGTCGTAAGGGGAAGATCCAGCTCAGTACCTCTATGAATGGCCAATCTTAGGGATTCGTATGATGTTAGGTAAACCGCCTCTAGGACCATGGCCGAGTCTTCATCGTCTGAAACCAGCCAGTGGTGAGCAAATACCAATTGGCTAGCTATATAGTACTTTTTCCAGTCAGGCAATACTAAACCTCCCTGACCCCATGGCTCTTGAAGAACCCTTAGCCCTATCCTGGGTGGTTTAGGGGACCATAAAAACGAGCTGGTCATGCCATCTAAATTTTTGAAGAAGGATTTAGGGATCCATATAGGAGCATTTCTTAAAAAATATAAAATAACAGGGAGAATTTTCATCTTTAATAGGTTAATTCTCCCTATTAGTGATAAGGGGAGTTTTTGCCATGCCTGGACTTTCTGTTTAACGAAGGTCAAAATGGGTGTCAGGTTAAGAGGCCTGTAATCAGCTACATTCACCATGACCTTGACATCCAAGTATGTGATCTGGGAGACCCACCGCAGTGGTAAGTCTGGGTCTGCAATCTCCTTGGCACCTGCATCAAGAGGCAAGATGGATGACTTGTTCCAATTAACTCTCAAACCCGAAAATGTTGTGAATTTATACATAATAGCAACGCTGCCTCCAACGACTCTCTTGGGTCTTGTAGGAATAGCAACAAGTCATCTGCATATAGTGCCAGACCTTCATCAATGGTTCCCACTCTAATTGCCTTAACCTCTTCTTATGCTCTCAAAGCAACTGCCAGTGGTTCAATCATGAGATCAAACAGGAAGGGTGATAAGGAGAAAGCCTGCCGGGTGCCCCTACTTACTGAAAGGAGGGGGAAGTAGTGATCCCTATTCGAATCGCCATCCTAGGATTACTATAAAGAAGTGAGATCCATTTCCTAAAGATTGGGCCAAAACCCATTTTCTCTAGGACTTTTTTTTTTTTTAAAGGGTTTTTATTGCTCACAAAACAAACAGTACATTCCAATATGAAACTCAGTACATGTTCAATCTTGCATTTTCCAACCTACCATCTATGGTTACATTTGCTAGCAATCAAAATAGTTTTTTGCTCATGGTACCTTTGAAGTTGTCACAATCTGTGCCATATAATCACTCATTACCGTCAACCTCATGGTGCCTGCACCTCTGTTCTTATTTCTGAAGCTATTTCAATATCTGTCTGGACATCTGATTCCTATTGTGCCTACACCCCTCTGATCAGTCTCTTTTGTACTAGCTCCATAGGACTTAGTCCTGGTGTGTCAAGCCATGCGCCCCACAGTTTGTCAAATTTGCCAGGATTCCTTCTATGCTGGTATATGTACTTCTCCATTATAAGTGTTTTATCCATGTGTTGTATCCACGTTTTAGTCTTTGGCGGTGCGGCTGATTTCCAACTTAGTCGGATTGTTTTTCTAGCCTGAAACAATGCTCTGGCAAAGGCAATTCTCTTCCCCTCCTCCGCTATCTCCCCCTCCAGAACTCCCAGCAGGCAGTTTAGTGGTTCAAGGGGGACATTGGTCTGGAACACCTGATTCAGTTTAGTCAGAACCTCCATCCAACATCTATGAAGCTTTGGGCAGCACCAGAGGAGGTGAATCAGATCACCAGGCGCCGCTTTGCACCTATCACATAGTGGGACGGGTATTCTTCCCATTTTGTGTAGTTTTACAGGTGTATAGTGGACTCTTAGCAGGATATATAGTTGGGATACCTTTTGTGCTACGTTTAGTGAGCATGTGTTGACTGCCTGTAGGGCCTCCTCCCACAATTCCCCTTCGATAGGTCCTAAGTCCGCCTCTCATTGTGTCACTGCCTTCATGGGGTGTCCTTCTAAGAATGATGACAATAGCATGTTGTAACATTGGGAGATTATGCCTTTTGTGTCAGATGCGTCTTGTAGCATGTGAAAGACTGGAGTGGGGGACTGATTCCACTCCATGGCTTCCTCATGTGCCCTAACGGCGTGTTGAATTTGTATATAGTAAAAGAGCATGTTATGGGGCAGTGCCTATTTGGATTGTAGGTCCTTAAAGGGGAGCAAGGCCCCATTGTGAAAGCTATGTCTCATGTAAGTTATACCCATGGGGATCCACCTGGGTCCCTGTTGAATCTTGGCTAGTTCTGCATATGTTTTATTTCCCCAGATTGGGCTAAATGCCGTGAACCCTGTTACATTTTGTAGTTGTTTAGCCTTGTTCCACACGTTCTGAAGGAGTGCATACGTGGGCATTTATTTATTGGGTTTTTGGAATTGTTGAGCTTCTAATCGCTCAGGTATGGATTCCGCCCCTGAGCCGTGCAGCATGAGTCTGGTGGATGAGCCCCCCGATGAGGGAGTCATGGCCCCAATTAGATGCTGCAGCTGTGTTGCTAGATAATATATGCAAGGACTGGGCAGGGCAAGCCCCCCCCCCCTCCTTTGGGTATTGTAGTTGCTCCAGTTTAATTATAGGGGTTTGGTATGCCACAGCAACAGCCTGAACAGGGAGTTAAAGCAGTTCTGCACACACTTTTTTTAGTAAATCTCTTTGCCTTCCAAATCTGGCAAAGAGTACTAAATGGCCGTTTTATTTTATTTTTTATTTTTTTACTTACCTTGTAATTGCTGCCGGTCTTTCCTCTGTCTCTTCGTGGGTGGGCGGGGTCTGTGCGGGGATCCTCGTCATACCGCACTGTCTCCTGGGATCTGGTGTTATGCATCACAGGAGTCAGTGCGGACATCCGACTGAAATCTCGCGAGATTTAAGGACCTCCGACATGAAATCTCACGAGATTTTAAGGACGTGAGGCATGCTGGTTCCCATAACGAAAGGGAACAAGGAAGTGAATGCTTGTGGGTTTCAAATGCCCACAAGCAAAATTACATTACTGCTGTTTTTATTTTAAAAGTGCAGATTTTTCAAAAATACGGACATGGATACCGGACGGACACCAAAAAAGTGAGTTTATTGTAAGACTCAAAATTATTTTAACATGACAAGAAAAAAAAAAAATAATTAGTGTGTGTAGAACCGCTTTAACCACTCTGAAAATCTTCAGTGTGATGACTACAGGTGTGTTTTGAGAAGCATGTCGTCGGCATAGAGCATGATTTTTTCATGCAGTTCACCATATCGGAATCCCTTAATTCGGGGGCAGTTCCTCACCTGAGCCGCGAGGGGCACGATGGCCAGAACAAAGAGCAGGGGGGACAGGGGGCACCCCTGTCTAGTCCCCCTGCCCAGTGCAAAAGCATGCAACAGCCTCTCTGACATGCGTATGGCAGCCTGTGGTGTGTCGTACAGCAATCTCACCCATCTAATAAACCTGGGACCAAACCCGAACCTGGCCAGCACAGACCCCATGTACCGCCAGCCCACACTGTCCAATGCCTTATTGGCGTCAAGTGACAACAGTGCTCTATGGCTGGCGGAGTCTGAGGGGGGTCTACATGTTCAGGTATAGTCGCCTGAAATTGGTCTCAGTAGATGTTCGTGGTATGAATCCCGCCTGGTCTAAGTGAACAATGGATCGGATTATTTTATTGACCCTTATGGCCAGTACTTTGGCTAATATTTTAACGTCGCTCTGTAGTAGCGAGATAGGCCTGTAGGAGCTGGGGTCTAGCGGGTCTTTACCTGCTTAAAGTAGTAGTATGATATTGGCCCTTGTCATAGTGGTGGGTTCCTGACTTGAAGGAGGAGTTAAAGACCTCAAGTAGTTAAGGTAAGATTACTTCCCCATATTGGGTATAGACCTTCATAGGGATCCCACCATCCCCCGGGGCCTTGCAGGTAGGAAAGGAGGCCACTGCCTCCCTCAACTCATCCAGTGTGAATGGCGCTTCCAGCGCCACCCTCTCTTTGCGGGTCAGAGTCGGGAGGTCCACCCCACCCACGTAGTTTTGCAACTCTTCATCAGTGTAGTTGTCGCATGGTTGGTACAGTGTTACATAATTAGATGCAAGTTTCTCTATTATTTGTTCGGGGTCGTTCACCAATCGTCCCAAGGAGTTGCGTATTGCTCCTATGGCAGGGGAGGATTGTTGAGATCTGGCAATTCTAGCCAGTAGTCTCCTCTTTTTTTCCCCCTCTTTATAAAATGCCTGTTTGGTAAAGAACCTTTTACATTCCGCGGCAGAGAATCTCACCAGGTCCAGGGAATCCTGAGCCGAGATCCATGCCTCCCTCGCAGAGTCCGATGGGTCCACAACATAAGCCAGCTCTAGCCGCCTCACCTGGTCTTCTACCTGCAGTAATAGGGCTGATGAATCTTGTTTGATAGCTGCAATTTCGGCTATGAATGTGCCCCTCAAGCATGCCTTGAAGGCGTCCCATCTCAGTAGCAAATTATTATGCATTTGGTAGTCTAAAAAGTATTGTTCTATCTGTTTCACCACCCGCTCATGAGAGGTCAATAGTTTTAGCGGAGGATCTGCCGACTCAAGTATGCTGTCCAGTACACAGTAATCAAATCTAGAAGGTGAGAGGACACCTGATCATTTTGCAGCCAACCAGGAGAAAGTTTCCAGCCCCTCAACCCACTCCCTAAGGGGAGTACAGGGAACAGCTTTGCTGATGAGTATAGATACTCCCCTAGAAAATGTGGAGAAAGGGGCATGAATAGCCCTTTGTATCCAAGGCCTACGCTGCGCAAGTATTCTGTTGCCATCCAGGTGTGCCTCCTGTAGAAGGACAACATGTGGCCTAGCTTGCTTAAGATACTGGAACATCATGGCCCGTTTGAATTTGCTATTTAAATCCTGCACATTCCAAGATACTATTTTAATTGGGTTAGCCATGATCACATACCTTAAACATTACACAGCTGGAGCCCAAATGCCCAAGCAAAGATAGAGCTATATGGTGCGCTGAAGCAAATGGGCGCTACCGCTCATAGAGGGTGCCATCATAACTTTGAGAGCTGGGAAGTGAGTATGGAACAGCACAAAAACAGTACCAGAACTAAAAAATAAAAGAAAAAAGAGAAAAAAAAAAACAGTTTCCGTTATGTAGCTTTAGCCCCAAACATGAACAAAAAAAGAAAATACTTGGACGTTCAACCAAAGGTTCAAGTGTCCGACAGATCAATTGAATGTTGCTGTGACTTCCAGAAAGTTCCACTTAAAGTGGTTCTAAACTCTCCCCCACAACTTTGTCCCATGTAAAGCAGCATAAAAAACCTTAATGAACACTGCTTGTAGATATCTTCTTACTAGCTTAGTATGGATGTAATCCTTTTTGTTCTTTAGAATGACGTCACTGAGCATGCCCAGATCTCCCCTGATTTTTACTCGGTGTACTTGTCTATCTATTATCAGGACTTCCTATGGCACACAACACTGAAATCCCAGGAGACTGCATAATCACTCAGAGCTTCCTCCTACACCCCATGTGACCATGTGACATCACATGCAGTGTAAACCAGGGCATCGGACATAATTACTGCAGTCTTATCAGCTGAAGCTGATAAGACTGACAAAGGCAAACACTAGATAATCGGCACAAGTAAATACTATGAAATAAAAGTCAGCTATGAACAGGGAAGCAGGGTTGCCATAGACATGTTGGATTGAGAAGGAGGCTTGGTTAACAGTACAGGAAGTGCTCAATGTGAGGGTGGAAATACACTCCACTGTGGACTCAGAAAACAATACTTAAGATGGCGCTGTCTAACCCCTGGAAACAAGTTTTTTTAAAGTTTCTTTAAACAGTAAGTAATTAATATGCAATTTGGGCTGGATTACAGTGGCTATAGTTTGATAATTACTTATTATAATGGACTAAATGAAAAAAAGCATCAGAGTGGGAGAGTTTACTTCCTCTTTAAATAGAAGAAAAACGGAGCAAAGAGCAGTATAATGCAACAGTTGAATGGTAAAGAAAAAGTGACTGAATAAATAACTGGTGCCATCTAGTGACTTTGATACAAATTACATGTCAGGCTCAGTAATGGGGAAATGAAACCTGAGAGATCAGGAATACATCCTCTTCAGGGGGAAAAAAAAAATATATATATATATATATATAGAAAAATAGAGGACCATGTCAAGGCACAACAAGTGCAATAAAATGAAAGGGCATATACTTATTCGATCCCGGGTAATCTTTTTTTTTTTTTTCAAAATTATTTATTTATTTATATCTTCCACAATACACACAGCAGTTAATTCAACCATACATAGCATTAACTTTGTTACCTCTAAATTAAATGTATATAAACAACGTATTTCTCTTCTATTCAGGTTGGTGTAAATACATAACACTAAAGTATATGGTGAATACTTTCTGAATACCTATTTATCTTCAGGTGTATCAGGTCCTAACCTATTAAGTAAACCCATGTCCCAAAAAAAATAAAAAATTATTTACTTATTCCCCTAAATGGAGAAAAAAAAAAATAAAATAAATAAATATATATATGGGCACCCACCTGGAGGAAAAAAGCATCTACTAGTTTAATCTACAAAGAGGGCCTTCCCCTCCTCTGAGAATTTAAATGTGTTCCACTGGGTCCAGGTATCCAGATATAACTCATACTTGTTTTGAGCTAAGAGTATTAGGTCCTCCATCTTGTTTATCTCCTCTACTCTATTTAGCCATGCAGCAACAGAGGGTGGCCTTACATCTCTCCATTGTCGTGCAATACATGATTTTGCAGCATTAAAGAGATGTCGTAGGATTAATTTATTATATCTCTTTTCTGTTATGTGCGTAATGTGTAGTAAAAATAGAGCCGGGTCCTCAGGTAGAACGTAATCAGTAAATATCTGTGATATACGGTATACCTCCTCCCAGAAAAATTCCAACTTTGGACATGACCAAAAAATATGAAGTAATGTCCCCTTATCTTCCAGACATCTCCAACATTCATCTGGGATCAAAGGGGTGTATTTATGGAGTCTTGATGGCGTATAATACCAATTTGTCAGTATTTTAAAATTAGTTTCCTGGACTCGAGTACAAATAGATGATTTTAAGGCCCTATTTATTATTTGTTTCTGTTGTATCGGGGAAAAAGTCCTGTCTAATATCATTTCCCACTTCTTAATAAATGGGGGGATATATCCCTCAGCAGTAACTCATACAGTGGTGTGAAAAAGTGTTTGCCCCCTTCCTCATTTCCTGTTCCTTTGCATGTTTGTCACACTTAAGTGTTTCGGAACATCAAACCAATTTAAACAATAGTCAAGGACAACACAAGTAAACACAAAATGCAATTTGTAAATGAAGGTGTTTATTATTAAAGGTGAAAAAAAATCCAAACCATCATGGCCCTGTGTGAAAAAGTGATTGCCCCCCTTGTTAAAACATACTATAACTGTGGTTGTCCACACCTGAGTTCAATTTCTCTAGCCACACCCAGGCCTGATTATTGCCACACCTGTTCACAATCAAGGCATCACTTAAATAGGAGCTGCTTGACACAGTAAGGTCCACCAGAAGATCCTTAAAAGCTACACATCATGCCGAGACCCAAAGAAATTCAGGAACAATTGAGAAAGAAAGTAATTGAGATCTATCAGTCTGGAAAGGGTTATAAAGACATTTCCAAAGCTTTGGGAATCCAGCGAACCACAGTGAGAGCCATTATCCACAAATGGCGAAGACATGGAACAGTGGTGAACCTTCCCAGGAGTGGCCGGCCGCCCAAAATTACCCCAAGAGCGCAGCGACGACTCATCCAAGAGGTCACAAAAGACCCCACAACAACGTCCAAGGAACTGCAGGCCTCACTTGCCTCAGTTAAGGTCAGCGTTCATGCCTCCACCATCAGGAAAAGACTGGGCAAAAATGGCCTGCATGGCAGAGTTCCAAGGAGAAAACCACTGCTGAGCAAAAAGAACATCAAAGCTCGTCTCAATTTCTCCACAACACATCTTGATGATCCCCAAGACTTTTGGGACAACATTCTGTGGATCGATGAGACAAAAGTGGAACTCTTTGGAAGGTGTGTGTCCAAGTATATCTGGCGTAGAAGGAACACTGCATTTCAGAAAAAGAACATTATACCAACAGTAAAATATGGTGGTGGTAGTGTGATGGTCTGGGGCTGTTTTGCTGCTTCAGGACCTGGAAGACTTGCCGTGATAAAAGGAACTATGAATTCTGCTGTCTACCAAGAGATCCTGAAGGAGAATGTCCGACCATCTGTTCGTGTACTCAAGCTGAAACAAACTTGGGTTCTGCAGCAGGACAATGATCCTAAACACACCAGCAAGTCCACCACCGAATGGCTGAAGAAAAACAAAATGAAGACTTTGGAGTGGCCTAGCCAAAGTCCAGACCTGAATCCTATTGAGATGTTGTGGTATGACCTTAAAAAGGCAGTTCATGCTCGAAAACCCTCTAATGTAACTGAATTAGGACAATTCTGCAAAGATGAGTGGGCCAAAATTCCTCCAGGACGCTGTAAAAGCCTCATTGCACGTTATCGCAAACGCTTGGTTGCAGTTGTTGCTGCTAAGGGTGGCCCAACCAGTTATTAGGTTTAGGGGGCAATCACTTTTTCACACAGGGCCATGATGGTTTGGATTTTTTTTCACCTTTAATAATAAACGCCTTCATTTACAAATTGCATTTTGTGTTTACTTGTGTTGTCCTTGACTATTGTTTAAATTGGTTTGATGTTCCGAAACACTTAAGTGTGACAAACATGCAAAGGAACAGGAAATGAGGAAGGGGGCAAACACTTTTTCACACCACTGTACATTTGGGAAAGTGTATGGAGTAGTGGGCCCCTCTCTTCACATAATTTTTCGAACTGAGTCAACGGTCTTTGAAATCTGTCTGGGGATGGAAGAGTATTTAAAAAGTGTCGAAGTTGTGCCCCGCTCCAGTAATCAAGGCTAAAACGATCCCTTGATGAAGTCAGCACCATTAATGAGGGCCAAGTCCTTGTTTGTGCAAAATGCGAGGCCTGATAACATTGCGACTCCAATAATGTTTTAAATGGACCCTCCTGTAATCCCGGGGGGAAACAAGGATTACCCACAATAGGATACAGTGGAGAATAAGCGGGTGATAACCCAGTCAGAGAGCACACTCGAGAGCATATACGCAAGGTGGGGCCTATGGTTGGATGTTTCTTCAAAGTCCGACTAAGGTCTGCATAACACCAAGCTGCCCGTTTTAATGGGACCGTGCTCTGAGATTGCTCCATCCTTGGCCACAATTTGAGGTCTGCATGTCTGCACCAGTCTATTAGTCTCCCCATATGTGCTGCTTGGTAATATTTCTGGATATCTGGTACCGCCATCCCTCCATGCTGCTTTGGCAAGGTCATAAGTCAGCGTTGTAGCCTAGGTTTTTTGTTAGCCCAAATAAACTGGATTATTGTCACCAGGGGTCAAGTCCTGGGAAAAAAAGTGTGGGAACTCCCACCCAAGATCCCCTCCCCCACCAAAAAAAGAAAATCATACGCTCATATGCACGAACGCTTCAAAAGTGGTATTTTTCATCCAATTTTCGTATTGTGTGTATGAAGCTTAACTGTTAGTACATAAAAAAAAAAAAATCCTCAATAAACATAAATACGGTAATTCTCTGAATAATCAGCATTCATTCAATTGTGCTTCCATGTAATGTGAACATCATGTTCTGATCTTTATTGGGGAATTTTATTTTGTGTATAGAGTGTTTATGTGGTGAGTTTACACTTTTCATTGAACAGAGTTTGGATAACACAGGGTTAAACGGAAAGGTGATAAATGAACTGCACATTATCTGGACAGAATGCTTGGGGAGATAGTGATGTGTTCCTGCTTAGGAGATGTATGTTAGCTTGGGGGGGCTGCAAACTCTGCAGGGCTCCAACACACACTCGCTGCTATGCCAACCCTTCACATATTTCCACATAAACTTCCCTCCTGGCATTAAACTTTGCCAGGTATTGTGCTCAGCTTACCACCCCAAACTGATATTCCTCCCTCAGCTCACCTCTCTCCCTGCATGTCCTGTGAGCAGAATAGCTGTGCTCCTCCTCTGTGTTCTCTCATCATATGGCACTGAAGATAGAGGGGGGGGGGTTCAGCGGGACACACAGAGAAAGTATGCAGGAGACTGGGGGGGATGAGGAGACAGAAAATCAGGAGGGCCCGGTGGGGAGGAGCGCATCACGAGAGGTCTGACTAAACACAATCGCTTAGCAGCAGGGACCTGATCTACCCGTCAGCTAGCTGTGATTGACAGGTAGATCGAAGTGGAAGCTGTCATGGGGCCCCCTACTGGCAATGCCTGAATGGTCAGTCCACCCCTGGTGTGCGTCACTTACTATTGCGAGCTGTGTCGGCGGTTGCTGGTGTAGCATCTGCCACACAGCTCGCATACTTCAAAGTCTTGCAGGACATGGCTGCTAATGGGAACTGAGTTCCTGTTGTGGAAAATGTACAGGAACTCCGTTCCCATGCATTCCCGCAGGACTTGAGCCCTGATTGTCACATTGACTTGTTTAAAGAATTCTCGAGGGATAGAAATCGGCAATGTTTGAAATAGGTACACCAGTTTGGGTAGAATTGACATTTTAATTATATTACACCTCCCAAACCATGAAAATAAACCTTGATGCCATTTGGCTAATAAAATCCGTATTTTACTAAGTAAAGGTGGTAAATTTAATACGTATACTTGGGATAACTTAGGTGGAATGAATGTACCCAAGTATTTAAGGGCTGTTGTAGTCCATCTGAACTTAAAATTAGCTTTCAATAATTCAATCTGTGGTAAGGGAATAGCTACTCCCATTGCCTCAGATTTTGACATATTGATTTTTAAATTGGAAAATTTCCCATATTGATCTAATTTTCTCAACAAGTTTGGTAGAGAAATACTTGGTTTGGTAAGTGAAAATAAAAGATCATCCGCATAGGCGGATACCTTATAATGTGAACCTCCACATTGTATCCCCGTAATGTCTGGATTTTGCCGCACTTTACAGAGAAATGGCTCTAGTGATAATGCAAATAAAAGAGGTGATAGCGGACACCCTTGTCGGGTTCCATTCGTTATTGAAACCGTATCTGATAAGTATCCATTTATTTTAATTTGGGCTGTTGGTTTCGAATATACACTCGAAATCCATCCGATCATCCTCTCCCCTAACCCCACATATCGTAAGACCGAAAACATAAATGACCAGTCCACTCGGTCAAACGCCTTCTCGGCGTCCATACCCAGAAATACAGATGAGGTGTTAGAAGTATCAGCTAGATGGATAAGGTTCAATACCTTTATGGTATTATCTCGGGCTTCGCAAGTTGGTATGAAGCCCACCTGGTCAGGATGGATTAGGTCCGTCAGATGTGGTTGTATTCGTGTAGCTATAATTTTGGTAAATAATTTCAAATCCACATTTAATAAGGAAATTGGGCGGTAGCTTCCACATACTGAGGGATCCTTATCTTCCTTAGGGATAACCGTAATATATGCTTTCAAGGCTTCATTCTGACATCTCATCTCCTGTCCTAGGGCGTTAAATGTTTGTATCATCTGCTTGCCAAGTTGAGGTAGGAATAGCTTGTAGTATTTATAGGTAAACCCGTCCGGGCCTGGTGATTTACCAGGTTTGGATATGTTGATTGCCTTTTGCAATTCCTCTAACGTAATAGGTGCATCTAGTTCCTTTCTGATCTGTTCTGTTAACTGTGGAATCCCTGACGATGTTATATATTCCTCTATGTTCTGTTGCAAGTGCTGTCTCGCAGGTAGATTATATAGGGTTTGGTAAAACTTCTGAAAAGTGGATGCTATCTGTGTAGGGGTATGTACCTTTCTATTCTCTGCGTCTACGATACAGGGTATATATGATTGTACACGCTGTTCTCGTAGGGCTCTAGCTAACAGTCGGCCGCATTTATCACCCGACTCATAGTAGTATTTCCGGCAATGCTGCATTGCTACCTTGGCTTTATAGTGAAGCAAGGAAGTCACTTGTCTACGTAGATTACCAAGTTCAGCCTCCACAGTCATGTTAGGTTTCTGTTTATGTTTAATCTCTAAAGTCTTTATCTCTGTCAATATTTTGGTCAGTTCTGCTTCCCTATTCTTTTTAATTCTAGAGCCCTGCTTAATAAAAATCCCCCTTATTACCGCTTTATGCGCTTCCCAGATAGTCCCTATGTCCACTTCTGGTGTAGTATTGTATTGAAAATAATACTGTAGTTCTTTAGACACCTCTTCGATTTCAGACTTATTGTCTAATAGGCTCTCATTGAGTCGCCATTGTCCTCTGTTAGTGCTTGAATATTCGGTCACCTTCCATGTCAGGGTGACCGGGGCATGGTCTGACCATGTAATATTCCCTATATCTACTGCTCTAACTGCTGGTAGCATGTGGTATGGGATAATAAATAAATCAATTCGAGAGTAGACCTTCTGTGGAGAGGAATAGAAGGTATAATCCCTTTCCTCAGGATGGAACAATCTCCAAGCATCTATCAGTTGATGCTTATGCAGTGCCTGTAGTACTTGTTTACGGCATCCTCTGGTAGTCGAGGAGCTGCCCATCGATGTATCTACTTTAGGTTCTAACGCCAGATTAAAATCCCCTCCCAACATTAGCTTACCTTCCACGAATTCCATGAGGTTATCAAGCACGGAGCAGATAAACTGATCTTGACTACAATTTGGTACGTATACTGTAGCAAATGTTACCTTAATATTCCCAATCGTACTTTTAAGAAATAGGAATCTACCCTCTTCATCTGCTCTCATATCTTGTAAACTCCACGGAACTCTTCTGGAGATCAAGATTGATACCCCTCTAGTCTTAGAATTCTTATTTGCAGCATGGTATACTGATGTGTATAGACTATTCCTTAAAGCTGGTACCTTGCCTTCCTTAAAGTGTGTTTCCTGGATATAGGCTACATCCGCATGTGACCGTCTTAGATCTTGGAGAAGAATCCTGCGTTTCTCAGGTATATTAAGACCTTTAACATTCATTGACGTAATCTTCAATGATTCCATCCTCCCTATAGGTGCCCCAAAAAAACAAAAAAAAACAAAAAAAAACCCTAACAGGAGGGTTCTACTAACCCTACTGTGTCTGTGAGAGAGATTAACTAATCCCTCACCCTTCCCTCTTGTAGACCAAGAGGTATCTAAAAAGAAATAAATAAATAGACGCTCACATACACTTTACCACTTAAGTGAGCGTAGCCCTAAGTGGGGACGTGTCAAGTACAGGCGGGGGGGGGGCCTCCGATAGCCACACTACTCATTTAATCTACTCACACCGAAATATTTAATCCAAAAGAAGCCCGGAAAAGAAAGAAAAATAACTATAGCTCTACTATACCTATCTAAGCATCCTATATAGACTCCCCAGTTTCTATAAACGTAAAGGAAAAAAAAAAAAAGGGGGGGGTGAGAAAAAAAAAATAAAAATAAAAAAGGAAGAGGGAACAAGTTATATATTTAATGGATAAAAATAAAAGTATCCCCTCCCCTCTTCTCCCCCTAGAGGGCAGATAGGGGAGATGTGATGGGCTCCGTACCTCCAAACCCCTAAACTTTGTCCTTTATTGGCCTTTCCATATTTAATCTCTTGGGTATGGGCCCTAGGGTGCAAATCATCCCCAGTGCCGGATTAACCCAGAGCGTCCACGATCAAAACAATCATTAGTACTACTGACAAAAAAAAAAGGGGGGGAACCCCCCCCCCCCCATCACACAAACCCTCAAAATAAAGAAAAGGTAATTAAAAAAAAAAAAAATATATATATATATATATACATATATATATTATATATATATATATATATATATAATATATATATATATATATATATATATATACTCATATATACCTATACATACACATGTACATATATACCTCACATCTAAAAAAAAAAACCCCTTCAAATCCCCTTTAAGTGCACTTATTTATTTACCCCAAGACCTGATGTGTTATATAAATCCTATGTAAGTCCTTCCCGTTATGGACATACCCCTCCACATCCGGGTTGGATCCAAGAGTACCCTTCTATTATGGTACTATCCTGTGATTGGAGTGTGCTGTACCTGTGTGTACCTATACGCCCATATACCGGCACACGCCAAATCATCTCACCTCGTATCACAAACGGCACGTACCTGACAGATGAGTCCAATTGGGCAGGAGGAGGTCTCCCGTACGGATCCGACTGACGGCCCCTGGAGGTGGGTACAGGAGGCACGGAAGTCAGGAAGGGTAAGGGAGCCTGATGTAGGGGTCCGGCAGTTGGTGATGGCGGTCCGCTGTTGATGAGGTGAAGTGCAGGTAAGCAGGGTTCACCAATAGTAAGGTAAGGTTCCGGTATGTAGAGTTCACTGACAGCAAGGTGAAATAACGGTAGGTAAACTCACGTCACTCAGCAGGTAAGGGATGGTGATGGGGTTCCCAATACAGGTGGTGAAACTCACTGTAAGCCGGATATAATACAGGATAAGCAGATACAGGTCCCTTGGGCAGGAGATATAAGAAGTCCAAATCCAAGCAGAAGTCGGCAACGTTTAAACAGCACAGTACAAAGGAGTTGGCAGGAGAATGGTCGGTCAAGCAGAGGTCTGGGGCAGGCGGAAATCCGGATAGTCCAAAGGGTTAAGCCGAGGTCTTTACAGGTAAGCAGGGTATAACACAGGAACAAACAGATCACTGAGAGATCACAGGAACAAGGTAGTGGCTGGTGCAGAGTATCAGGTGTACTGAAGATCAGGCAGCACTAGCCAGCAGGTGCTGCTTGATTAAATAGCCCCATTGGCGCCAACAGTCCATACAGGTGTATGTGAATCACAGGGCGCGCGCCCTTGGACGCCAGCGTGCGCGCGCACGCAAGCCCGCGCTCACGGGAACGCGCACACCACCATGCGTCGGCGCGCGTCGGCGCGCGCCAATCAACCGCCTGGAACCACGATTTTCCTGACAGTGCCCCCTCCTTAAGGGCAGCCTCCGGATGCCCAGTTGCGCCAATTTGGAAGCATGAGAGTCTTTGAA
Source organism: Lithobates sylvaticus (assembly GCA_028564925.1). Taxonomy (NCBI): domain Eukaryota; kingdom Metazoa; phylum Chordata; class Amphibia; order Anura; family Ranidae; genus Lithobates; species Lithobates sylvaticus. Next base: position 103,567,000 of record CM053034.1, on the reverse strand, counting down.
AGTTCGTAGTAACTCACTGGCATGTAGATTTTCCTCAGGCTCCCATGAATTGTCCTCGGGCCCATACCCCTTCCATTTGATGAGAAACTGGATCTGACCACGTCTTTTCCTACAATCTAAGATTGATTCCACCTCAAATTCCTCTTCGTTGTTGATAATGACAGGTTTGGGGGGACCGGTCCTACGGCCCACAAATGAATTTGGAATCACGGGTTTCAAGAGAGTAACATGGAAAACTGGGTGGATCCTTAGGGAAGTGGGTAGATCAAGTTCATAAGCGACATTGTTAATTTTCCTTTTTACAGGAAAGGGCCCTAAAAATTTTGGACCCAGTTTCCGGGAAGGGCATGCCAATTTCAAATTGATGGTCGACAACCAGACCTGGTTACCGGGTTCTAGGATGAGTTCCCCACGTCTCTTTTCATCAAAGGTTCTTTTGTAAGTTTCCTGGGCTTTAGTCATGGTCTCCTGCAGTACTTTATTGTTAGTGGAGAAAAAGTCCAAGGTTTTGGATACTGCGGGCACTGAACATTCAGGTATTGATTGAGGTAGAAAAGATGGATGATAGCCGTAGTTGGCAAAAAACGGTGTCTGATTGATGGATGAGTGTAGAGAGTTGTTGTATGAGAATTCGGCAATGGGAAGCAGAGGAGCCCAGTCATCTTGAGAGAAAGTAGAAAAACAGCGTAAATATTGTTCTAGGGTTTGATTAGTTCTCTCAGTCTGACCATTTGTCTGTGGATGATATGCCGAGGAGAATGCCAATTCAATTTCCAAAGATCCACAGAGGGCCTTCCAGAATCTGGAGGTGAACTGGACACCACGATCTGAAACAATATTTTTTGGAATTCCATGTAATCTTACCACTTCTTTGATAAATGTTTTGGCTGTTTCCATGGCTGACGGGGTGCCCTTCATGGGCAGGAAGTGGGCCATCTTTGATAGTCTGTCTACTACGACAAAGATAGAAGAAAACCCCTCCGATGGGGGAAGTTCGACAATAAAGTCTATTGAAACCATATTCCATGGCCTTTCTGGGACTGGTAGAGGTTTTAATAGACCCCAGGCTCTTGTCCGGCTGGTTTTGTTTCGTGCACAAACATTGCATGACTCAACATATCTTTTACAATCCCGGGTCAGATGAGGCCACCAGAAAGTACGTTGCAGCAGATTGGTTGTTTTTTGAGTGCCGAAGTGCCCTGCCAGTTTGTGGTCGTGGCATAACTCTAGTACACGCACCCTTAATTCTTCTGGTACTACAATTTTGTCTTCATGCCAGAACAGACCGTCCTTAACGGACATCCCATCCAAAGGACGCATCCCAACGGAGGCTTGTTTGATCTGAGAAATGAAATCCCCCTGTAAGAGCAAGAAGTTCCCAGAAGGTAAAATGGTGTCGGGAAGTGGAGCCTGTTCGGTATCCAAAAACATTCGGGAAAGAGCATCTGGTTTGGTATTCTTGGAACCTGGTCGATAGGTTATGTGGAACTGAAACCGTGAGAAGAATAGAGCCCACCTGGCCTGCCGAGGTCTTAATCTTTTGGCTGTCCTCAGGTACTCCAAGTTTTTATGATCGGTGTAAACCAGAACAGGGTGCGCAGCACCTTCGAGTAGATAGCGCCATTCCTCCAATGCCACCTTTATGGCAAGAAGTTCCCTGTCGCCCACATCGTAGTTTCGTTCTGACGAGGTCAGTTTGCGAGAGAAGAAACCCACAGGATAAAGAAGGGCCTTGGCACCCTGTCGTTGGGACAACACGGCACCCACTGCAATCTCGGAGGCGTCAACCTCTAATACGAAGGGCAAAGCTGGGTTTGGGTGTTTGAGAATGGAGGCCGAAGTAAAAAGTCTCTTGAGCTCTTCAAAGGCCAGTTGTGCTTTGGGAGTCCAGAGAAATCGAGTCCCCTGTTTGGTGAGTTCGGTAATAGGGGAAATGATGGAGGAGAAACCTTTAATAAACTTTCTGTAGAAATTGGCAAAGCCAACGAAGCGTTGTACTCCTTTTTTGTCCATGGGTGCTGGCCAATCCAGGATAGCGGATACCTTTTCAGGGTCCATTTTTATTCCATCAGCAGAAATAATTAATCCCAGGAATTGCACAGTGTGGATTTCAAAACTGCACTTTTCAAGTTTGGCGTATAATCCATGCTGTCTCAGGCGGGAAAGAACATTTCGGACATGCCTGCGGTGATCATTCAAAGAAGTAGAAAAAACTAAGATGTCATCTAGATAAACGATAACGTACAGATCCAGATAATCGTGGAAAATGTTATTGACAAAATGTTGGAACGTAGCAGGAGCGTTACACAGGCCGAAAGGCATGACAAGATACTCATAATGTCCAAATCGAGTGCGAAAAGCCGTTTTCCACTCGTCCCCTTTTCGGATGCGGATTAAGTTGTAAGCCCCGCGAAGATCCAGTTTAGTAAAGATTTTGGCTGTCCCCAGTCTTTGGAAGAGTTCTGGCACCAGTGGTAGAGGGTATCTATTTTTGATGGTAATTTTATTTAATTCCCGGTAGTCAATGCAAGGGCGTAGGGAGTGGTCCTTTTTCTCAACAAAGAAGATGCCTGCGCCGGCCGGGGACGTGGAGGGGCGAATGAAGCCTTTTGCTAGATTTTCATCTATATAGTCTTTTAGAGTGCCCAATTCCTGTTCCGTTAATGGAAAAATCCTTCCAAAGGGGACTTCTGTTCCAGGTAGTAATTCTATGGGGCAATCATAAGGCCTATGGGGAGGAAGAGTTTCTGCCCCCTTTTTACTGAATACATCCACAAAGTCCCGGTAGGGTTCAGGAATGGACTGGTGGAGTTCAGCATCAGACCCCATACAGAGAAGAGGAGCCAGTTTGACAGAGGTTTGACATTGACAATTCTGCCGACAATATTCAGAAGAGAACTGGACTTCCCCTGTGGCCCAGTTGATATTGGGGTTGTGGGCCCGCAACCAGGGCATTCCAAGTATGATTGGAAAAAGTGGAGATGGTATGACGTCCAGACAGAGAAATTCTTGATGTTGAAAGTCTATAGTGGCTAATAGAGGTGTGGTTTCTTGGGTTACCGGACCGGAACTAAGGGTGGATCCATCGGCCAGGTGTACTGAAAGACCTCGGGTCTTGGGTTGAAGAGGAATGCCATGGCTGGTTGCGAAGGCTTGATCAATGAAACAGCTGCATGCTCCTGAGTCAATGATGACCGATACTGGAATGCTCCGGCCGGAGATCTGTAAAACAATGGAGATCGCCAGATGAGTGCCAGTTGGAAGCAAGACAGGTGCACACAAGGAAGAAGAGGGCAGGCACTTACGTGTCTTGTTGGGGCACATTCTTGCATAATGTCCAGGTTCACCACAGTATAGACACAGGTTGTGGGCCCGTCTGCGCATCTTCTCTTCAGGAGTCAAAGAAGGTCTGAGCAACCCAATCTGCATTGGTTCCGGAGCTCCTGTCGCTAGAGTAGATGAAGCTGAAGGAGCCACACCGGGTGGCCCGGTGACCTTGGGGACCATCCAGAAGGGACGAGAAGGTCCGGAGGCTCTTTCGGCCCGTCTTTCCCTGAGACGGCGGTCAATTTGCACCGATAAGTTGATAAGTTCATCTAAAGTTGGAGGAACCCCCACTCGAGCCAGTTCATCTTTCAGAGGGTCTGATAATCCTTTGCGAAATTGATGGCGTAACGCCGCATCATTCCACTCTGTATCAGAGCTCCAACGTTTGAACTCGACGGCATAGTCCTCGGCCGTTCTGCGACCTTGCTGTAAGGACTGTAATGCGACTTCGGCCGTAACGGTGGGTTGAGGGTCCTCATATAGCTGTGACATAGCAGTGAAGAGACTACTAAAGGACTCCAAGGATGCGGCTTTCTGCTCCAGCAGGCGGTGGGCCCAGGTCTGGGGTTCCCCTGTCAGGAGGGAGATGATGAAGCCCACCTTAGTAGCTTCCAGAGAGAAAGTCCGTGGCTGTAGGGCAAAATAAAGCTCACATGCGTTGCGGAAGGCACGGAACTTACTTCGTTCCCCAGAAAACTTCTCGGGTAGGGGTACTTTGGGTTCTGGGGGTAACATAATTACAGAAGGTGGCTGGGGAAGTCCCGTAGAAGACGTTCCTTGAGAGTTAGCGGACAAAGTCTGAACCTGTTCCATCAAACGAGTGTAACCTTCCTGTAGGCCTTTTACTGCTTGGGTGAGACCTGCTAGATGTCTGCCCAGTTCCTCCATGGGGGAGACCCCCTGCCCGGACTCGGTCATGGCTGCCTGATACTATCACAAACGGCACGTACCTGACAGATGAGTCCAATTGGGCAGGAGGAGGTCTCCCGTACGGATCCGACTGACGGCCCCTGGAGGTGGGTACAGGAGGCACGGAAGTCAGGAAGGGTAAGGGAGCCTAATGTAGGGGTCCGGCAGTTGGTGATGGCGGTCCGCTGTTGATGAGGTGAAGTGCAGGTAAGCAGGGTTCACCAATAGTAAGGTAAGGTTCCGGTATGTAGAGTTCACTGACAGCAAGGTGAAATAACGGTAGGTAAACTCACGTCACTCAGCAGGTAAGGGATGGTGATGGGGTTCCCAATACAGGTGGTGAAACTCACTGTAAGCCGGATATAATACAGGATAAGCAGATACAGGTCCCTTGGGCAGGAGATATAAGAAGTCCAAATCCAAGCAGAAGTCGGCAACGTTTAAACAGCACAGTACAAAGGAGTTGGCAGGAGAATAGTCGGTCAAGCAGAGGTCTGGGGCAGGCGGAAATCCGGATAGTCCAAAGGGTTAAGCCGAGGTCTTTACAGGTAAGCAGGGTATAACACAGGAACAAACAGATCACTGAGAGATCACAGGAACAAGGTAGTGGCTGGTGCAGAGTATCAGGTGTACTGAAGATCAGGCAGCACTAGCCAGCAGGTGCTGCTTGATTAAATAGCCCCATTGGCGCCAACAGTCCATACAGGTGTATGTGAATCACAGGGCGCGCGCCCTTGGACGCCAGCGTGCGCGCGCACGCAAGCCCGCGCTCACGGGAACGCGCACACCACCATGCGTCGGCGCGCGTCGGCGCGCGCCAATCAACCGCCTGGAACCACGATTTTCCTGACACCTCGTGTTCTATTTATTACAGTTGAATAACAATTTAATCAGTGAGTTACCCTGTGATATCTATGGAAATTTTGTGAAGCAAATAAAGCCAACAAAAACAAAAAAATCCAACACACAAAAAGAAATTCAAACCAAACAATCAGTAAATACATTATTCCATTCTAATATCCCCTTAGGATTATGCTCTGAGTCAATTCCCTTCTAGCAAGTCCCTACGTCACGCTGATCTCCCTCTCCCCCATCCTCTGGACAAGTGAAGGGGAAAAAAAAAAAGAAAGGGGTGGGGAAAGGAGGGAAGGAAGGGGGGGGGGGCAGGAATGCTAGATATGGTATATAAGGGGGGGGGGGGCCTTCCATTTAAAGTCCAGAACAGCTATGGTCCCCATTTGGTCATCTAGTTCAGGTTGTCCCCCACCCCGGCATCACTCCCTCCCCTCCTCCTGCATATCCCCCCCCCCCCCAAAAAAAGAAAGGGGGGTAAATCTCTCCCTTCTGTCTATTATCTCTTGGGGTTTGGCCCCCTCTCTATTTCCTTATCTTAGTCCTGGTTCTCCTTTCCAGTCCTACACCGATGGACGTCCCCAATCCTGTGCTCCTCTCCCCCCTCTGCTAGGATGGATCTGTGGTCCTCCTCGCTGGCTCAAAGTAGGGGCATCCGGTCGGTATGTACGTGGGAGAGGTTGCAACCAGTCTGGTACCTCTATAGGTGGGGTCCCCAAAAAAGTAAATAGTTCCGGGAGGTCTGTAGTTCGGTATAGTATAAATGTAGATGTCCCCTTCCGGATATTTAATGCAAACGGAAATCTCCATCTATATGTATGGCCCAACTGTATCAATCGGTCTAATAGAGGCCGTAACATTGCCCGGCGCTGCAGAGTCGCCTTTGATAGATCTGGCAAGATTTTAATATTTACACCCTTGAAAGTAATCGTCCCTGTTTCCCAGGCCTTCCGCACAATGTCCTCTTTATAAGTATCTCTATTTAGGCGGCATATAATATCACGGGGCCTATTCAGTTCTATTAGTCTAGGGCCACTTACCCTGTGCACCCGATCAATTTCTGTCGGATCCCGGGCCCCCCTGTTCAACACGTGATGGAATAATTCAGAGACTATGGCCCTTAGATCTTAGGCCACGTATCCGCACGTTCTGCCTGCGGCTCCGGTCTTCTAAATTTTCCACCTGTAGTTGGAAATCCAGTGATCTTTCCCTCTGTAGTACCTGCGCTTGTTCCACAGCCGCCATCCGCTCTTCCACCACCAGGATCGCTGTCTCTCCTCCCGTCACTCGCTCCGTGAGCTGCTGGATGTCAGAGCGGACCTCCTGCAGGTCTTGTTGGTGCGCCTCTGACACTCGTAGGATCAATGCCTCGATGTCCGCCCTCGTAGGGAGGGCCTCTATGTCTGCCCTCGTGGGGAGCGCCCGGATGAGTTCCCTGATCTCCAGGTCCTCTGGCCGGTCAGTATACTTCACAGTCTGTTTCTCCGCAGTAGGGGGATTAGGTGTTCAGGCCGTCACACGCCCGGAGCGTTGGTCTAAGGCACCCAGTGGGGGGATGGTAACCTCCACCTCCGTCTCAGTCTCAGCCCCTGTATCGTTGCCCTTATCCATGCTTCCCTCCGTTCCTTTTGTCCTTGCACTGCGGGTCTGCACTCCCGAGAAGTATTGCTTAATGTCTGCCTGTGCTGTGGTTTTGACCGGCAGTTGGTCTTTCTTGCTTGCTTTCTTACTTTTAGCCAAGGACATGCCGCTCTCAGCCGGTCATTAGGTCATTAGTCTCGTACTCATCGGAGGGTTAGAGCAGAGCTCAAGAGAGATAGCACCTCACGCCGCCATGTCCACGCCACGCCCCCAAAATTTTTCCCGGGTAATCTTCAGGGATTTCTATCCAGCCACTTGCAAGCGTCCAGTGGGTTATCAAAAACCTTCACTGCACTATTGTGCTGGACATGCAACCTGCTAGGATATAACATGCTGTATTGGATATTCTTATCACGCATTCTTTTCTGGATATCGTTGAAAGAGCGCCTCTTTTTCTGGGCTTCCGTAGTGAAATCAGGGAATAACATCACCCGGGTATTTGCAAATTTTAGATGCTGGTGTTTCCTGGATGCTGCTAAAATCATGTCGCAGTCCCTGTAATTCAGGAATCTGACTAGGAATGGACAGGGGAACTCACCAGGGGGACGTCTGCCTGTGGGGACCCTGTGTGTCCGTTCATCCACATAAGTTGGAGGGAGCTCCCCCAATTCCAGTAGCTGTTTGAAGAACTGTTCAGAAAACATGGTGGACTGAGTCCCTTCGGCAGTCCCCCCCTCTGGCAGTCCCACCGCTCTCACATTGTTCCTTTTCTGCCTGTCTTCTGTGTCATCAGCTCTATTTTGCAGCATTTTCACCATGTCTTGTAACTCTGATAATTGGGTGCCCTGGGAATGGGAAGCATCTTCTAACTCTAAGATCCTGTCCTCAGCTACTGTGAGTCTGCCTCTTATCTTATCCATATCATGCTGTATTAGTGTGCACTCAGTGGTTAAGTGATCAATGCTCACCATCACCGCCGCGATGCTGGCATCAATCTCTTTTAGGATGGGTCTGGTGATGTCCTCTTGAGCATTTTCCTGCTCAGGAGAGGCAGACAGGGAACTTCCAGAGCCGGAATCATGTGCTGCAGCCGTGTTTTCAATCTTCCTTGCCTGCTTCCTGACGCTCTTAAGCCCCATACACACGCTCGGACAATCCGCGGACCAGGTCGGTCGGATTTTGTCCGACGTACTTTGTCCGATGTTGGTGTTGCGTACACAAGGTCGGACTACGTTGTCGGAATATCCGGTCCGGAAGAACGGCGTGTCGTAAGTCGTCGTCCACGAGATTACAAAAGGGAAGTTCAGCACCACGTCAGGCACCCGTTGGGCTCCTTCTGCTGATCCCGTGTTTATCGAGAGTTAGTGGAAGTTTGGTGACTTAAGATTCGCGCTTCTCAGTTTTCTGACTCAGATCGTTACTGCTCTTCAGTTGTGCTTGTCGTGCGTATCTGTTTATTAGTGCGTGTAGTCAGTTCGCATTTGTTGGTCATTGCGGCCTATATATTGATATAGGACGCTTTGATTTGCACTGCTTATTGTCTGCTCGTTGCTGGTATTCAGTTCGTTCTTTCAGGCCTTGCTGTTTAACGGTGCTTTCTGTTTGTCCGTTCTGACCAGCCGACCTTTTGTGACCTTCTGAGCGATGTTTCCCGTGCGTACTCGTCGCCGAGTTCGTGCTGTACGCGGAATTGGTGTCGGGCTTTTAGCTTTGACCCAAGACCCGTCCATGAACAGAGTGACGAGGAGTATGTGGACCAAGAATTGGTTGCTTCAGCGTGACCAGTTCTCGCACATGCCTTTGCTTCGTGAGATCCGTGAGAATAATCCTGATGATTTCAGGAACTTTCTCAGGATGACGGACCCCGATTTTCACCGTCTTTTGGCTTTGCTGACCCCCTTTATCAGCCGGCAGGATACCTGCATGAGACAAGCCATTACTCCGGAGCAGAGGCTTGTTGCCACGTTGAGGTACTTGGCGACAGGGAGAAGTCTTCAGGATTTGAAGTTCTCTTCAGGTATCTCTCCCCAGGCCATGGGAATCATTATTCCAGAGACCTGTTCTGCCATCATTCAGGTCCTGCAGGAGGACTATATTAAGGTAACATTTCTACTTGACTATTCCCTTCTATGTATGCTCTGTTTGCTAATGTCTTCTATTTTTGACCTCCTTCCCTAATTACCATGATTGCAATATGTTCTAATATGCTGTGCCCTTTTCTCCTTCATGCATTTTTCCCTTCACTTACCTTACCAGCATGCTCTTCTGCCCCAATAGACACCTATGGCCTAGTCACTTAATCAATGTCTTTTGTCTGCTGCATAGTTTTGTTTGTCCCCAAACACCCCCTAAAATATGCACAAATGTTTGCTGTGTGGTTTACTTCTTGTAGAGCCCCTTTTTTTTTGTCTTTTGTTGGGGGGGGGGGGGCAAACTCATTAGGAACCCCTCCCCCAACTGCTCTGTCAGATGGTACCAATCCTTTATCTGCTGGCTTTCCCAAGGTCCATACACACTATATACCTACCTCTTTATAGTGGGCATCTTTAGGGATGAATTCAGCAAAGCATGTAGGGCAAGGGGCTGCCTCCATACATTCCATTTCCTAATTTTTTGTCTTCTTTCCCTCCTATTAGCTTTCTTGGTAATTACAGAATGTCACACTGTGCCTGCCTTTTTTTGGGGTGGGGGGGGGTGATTTGAAATGTTATTTTATCTTTCCTGGGGGCTGCCAATAGTGTTAAGTACAGAGGGTCTGGCCAAACTAGCACACATTATTGAGCCATTTGCCAATCAATGAAGTGCAGAGGGTTACCTGTCCCCCCCCCCAAAACCCTAGTTATTGCCAATGGCCCATCAGAAGTGTGGGGATTGATGGGGGGTGAGTCATCTGTGGAGGGGAGCCTCTACTTTTCTGTGCAAATACTTTCCAGCCTCCAATTTTATACAATGCTCTTGTTCCAAGATGTTGATTGTCTAATTCTGCTTGCAATGTTTAGGTGCAAAGTGACTAATTATTTTTTCTTGTTTCACTCCACAGTTCCCTTCCACGCCACAGGATGGCAGACTGTGGCCTCCCACTTTGCCAGCCGTTGGGACTTTCCTAACTGCGGAGGGGCAATTGATGGGAAACACGTCCGCATCGTCCACCGCCAACTCGGGGTCCTACTATTATAATTATAAAGGGTTTAATAGTGTAGTGATGTTGGCGGTGGTGTCGGCAACATACGAGTTTATGTATGTGGACGTGGGGATGAACGGCCGGATATCGGATGGGGGGGGGCCATTATGCGTTTTTATCTTCTTTCCCTTTTGTTCTCGGAGTTTCTACTGGCGTCTCCAAAGTGGCAGTCTGTGCTTGCCACCTCCAGAGGAGAATGCCGAAGGACTCCCCTTCGTCTTTGTCGCAGATGAAGCGTTTGCGTTGACTCCCCATGTGATGAGGCCGTTCCCGATGAGGACCCTCACCCCGGACAGAGGGTCTTCAACTACAGGCTGTCCAGAGCCAGAAGAGTGGTGGAGAACACTTTTGGCATCCTGGCCAGCCGCTTCCGCCTGTTCCTGACGGCATTTAACTTGGCGGAATACAAACTGAACCACATAGTTCTTGCCTGTTGCATATTGCACAACTTCCTCAAAAGACATAACAGTAACTATGTGGTGCCGTTGGCCCAGATGTGGAGGGCCCTCCAAATGCGGACCTCACAGCCCTTCGAGTGGCACGTCCAGGCTTGCCCCTCTAAATGCCCGCGTGGTCCGCGACCAATATATGGAGTACTTTGTGGGTAGGGGGGGCCATTGCTCTGCCTGACGATGTGTGAGAGGCATTTTTTAATAAATCTGATATTTGAACCAACCTATGATTTCTTGTCATTTCAGTCTTGTTTTTAGCTTATTTTACCTTGACATTTTTTCCCTTTGCCTTCGACAGTGGGAATGCATTTCTGGGCAAAAGGAGGTAAACAGTCTCTCTTCCCAAATAGATTCTTCTCAGTCTCTAATCTTCCCAAAAAGCCATTCTTTTTCATCATGTGTGTGTATTCTGATAAAAATTTGCTACCTGGGTGTTCATTTACACATAATCTTCCGCTCATGCTATACAATGTGCTAGAAGTTCCATGGGAAAGAATATTGGTTTTTGTCCTGCATAACATTTTACTGCAGCCAAAATACTCCTTTTCATCACCAGGTCTGATTGAACATGTTTACAAACATTCCGTGGTATGGATGCTGAATAGGAAAGTTCAACGTTGCTCAGAACATGCTCAAAGTGTTTTGATCTTGCCTTCATCACCTGGGGGCGGTACAAAGCATGTTGGGTGTCATTTACATAAGTCAAAAGTGCCAATCATGGGGATGCTTTTGCTCTACAAGTGTAGTTCATTGAAAAAAAAACGTTCCCTGGGAAAGAAAATTGCCAGTGCAAAGTGGATTTGCCTTTAGTAAATAACACCATTGCCCCCCATATCCTTTACATTTTACATCCAGTACATTAATGCATTGTGTTTAATTATTTACACACCTGAATCTTCACGAAAACTGTAACAACATTGTGAGAACAAACTTTCCTTTCCCCCACAAAACATTCGCAATTGGTCGATAAAACACCAGGCATGGCAGCAAAACAGAACGATTTGAACGTCTATATGTTCAAAGTGTTTTCCCAGGCCTTCCGCACAATGTATCTCTATTTAGGCGGCATATAATATCTCTTGGAAATGAGGCAGCCATACATGGATTAGCTTACCAGTAGCTGTGTTCTCAACACACTCACTGTTGTGGTGACAATTTCTCCAAGTTCGATGATCTCTCCTTCCTCCTCCTCTCCTCTGCTTCTGCTCTTTCCCCTTTTTTGGTAGGTGTTGGTTTGGGGGTTTCATCAGACGGCCCAAGTTTTCGCTCCCCTATGAGAATGTACAAAAGGAAGATTTAGCAACACAATCTATTGAGGGCAGAAATAGGAAATGACAAACATTGCTTGAAAGTGACGGACACTATTTTAGTTTGGCCAGTTACAAATGTCAACTACATGAATGTAGTCATTTGTAAAGGTGCTAAACTGACTAGCTTTTTGTAGAAGTTTGTGTGATGGAGAACCCCTCTAGTATCCACTGGAGCAATGTGTGGAAAAGCATAATAAAAAGGGGGTTTGGGTGTCCCAAGCACTAGTGCTCTAGAGTCCAGATGGGTAAACAGCTACTGGGTGACCTCTCCTTTACATTGAATAAATTGGCTTTACATTCTTGATGACATTTCTAGTGAGATCAAACTTCCTTTCCCACAAAAAAAACACCAAACATCGTATTATAAGTGGCCGAACGATCGAGGTTGCGTACGATCGAATGGACACACACACGCCCATGACAGTGGCAGAAAGATCGAGGCTGAGTACGATCGAATGCACAGACGAACTGAAAGTGGCCATTTTGGAATGTACAACTTTGAATGTCTATTAGTCTAGATTGTACAGCCTTCTCACAACTTTAGACATGATCTTGGCCTTGCGGACATTGGGGTTGAGATAAGGCCCATACTTCCCATCATAGTCGCTCCTCTTTAATATGTCCACCATCTCCAACATTTCTCCAAATGACATATTGGAGGCCTTGAATTTCAGGCTCCGGGATCGGGACGTTTCTGCCTCCGGACTTTCCTCGTCCTCCCCTCGTTGGTGGGATATTTCAACACGTGATGAATAATTCAGAGACTATTCAGAGACTATGAGACTGTGGAAGTCTGGTTACTGAAGTGAATATCTGAGAACAATTAATTATAGACTGTAAAATAAAGTGCATTTAGCATACTATATTATACCTTGTAATTGTTTTTTTTTTTTTTTTTGTTAGGAGAATGCTACCAATAATTTGATAAGCTCAATTTGTTGTATAGTTTTTTTGTGTTTTTTTTTTAAACTGAATTGGGTGGGCTTACTGAACACACAGTGTCTCAACACTATTGTTTCTATTGTCTACTTAGAGGGTTACCCTATTGTTCCTTGTGTGCTTATCTCAGCACTATTATTTGTGCTGTGTATACTGTACATACGGTATCTCCATCTCTATTGTTCAGCACATCTCCCCTATCTTTTGTTTCTTTGGTATAGATTTATTCTGTGAAGATACTAGTGTAATTTTTTTTTTTTTTTTAAATATCTTTCTTGAATCAAAGTACTAAAACATCTCCAATTGGAAGAACATTAACATATATCAATGTTTATTCCTTTTTTACTTCTACATCGTACAAATGTTAATGTTTATAAATACCTTGTTTTTTTCCTACTCATATTTATATACAAATCACACCAAAAATTAAATAAATACAAAAAAAAACCCCACAGAAACCCCCCTAGCATTAAATCCTGCCTATCTTCAATGAAATAGGGCATGAAAAGGATAAAAACAGCAAGAAAAGGAGGAAGAGAGAAAAAAAAAACCCTGTGTTTTAATTAGTGATGAACCCTGTTCATCTACAATTCCTCATATGTGCATACATTTAAAAAAAAAAAAAAAAAACCTTGTGTTTTAATTAGTGATGAACCCTGTTCATCTACAATTCCTCATATGTGCAAAAAAAAAAAAAAAGACGTGTTATAATTAGGGATGAACATTGTTCATCTACAATTCCTCAAATGTGCAGTGAAAATTCACTATAATCCATTTACACCAAACATAATATAAGCCTTCAAAAACATTTACAATATAAATTAAAAAATTATACTCTCAAGTGATCTATATTTTGTGCATATTCCTTAACTTTAACAGGCCCTTTAAAAATAAAAATTATTTTCTTTTTTTTCCCTCCTCCCTCCCATCCCATCTCCCTTCCCCTTTCCCTCCTCCACTCCCTCTCTCATCTCCCCCTCCCACCAACTTCCCCTTCACTCTCCTTCCCCTCTCATATATGTTCCATCAACTGGTTGGAAAGAAACCTTTCTTATGTGGGGTTTCTCATACTAAAATAAATTAACTAATAACTAATAACAGGTGCATCTAAGGGGGAAATCTACTGCCATATGTACTTTAACCAATATAAGGGGATCACTAGTAAACCTATTCAGCTGATATTTCTATGATCTCTCCAACCTGCCCATATATCTTTAATATATATCCTTTTGATCCTTAACTGTAAATACCCATCGTCCGCCTCCATTATTGCATTAACCTCCTTTTTCCATTCCATCACTGATTTTGCTACATTCAACAGATAAGGTGTAATGCTTTTTTTATAGAACTTTTTAGAACACGGCATCCCATGAGAAAATGTAAAGGAGTATTGTCTATGGGTCTAATTGTCAGTTGTTTAATCCATTGTGCAATTGATTCCCAAAATGGTTTAATATTGGGGAACGTCCACCATATATGGATGTACGTGCCCCGTTATCCACAACCTCTCCAGCATTGATCATCTCTTGTCGGGTATATCTGTGCTAGGCATACAGGAATCCGATACCATCTTAAGAATTTATATGACATCTCCTATATTTGGGAACTTATAGAGGAGGAGTGGGTCCCTTTAATCAATCTCTTAACTTTGAAATTGCACCCCAGCTCTCTCTCCCATTCTCTAATAAAATATGAAGCTGAGGAGTATTGCCCACTAAGGACCAGTCTATGAATTTGGGGCCACTATTGGATAAACAGAAAGTGAAATGCTCTAGCTGGTGTAAGCTTCCTCTGTCGGTGATAGGAAGAGTGAACCTAATAAAAATGGTATGGGCACCGCAACTACTCTACATCTTTCACAATTCACCTATGTGGATTACGAATAAATGGTTTAAAAAAATTGACACCCTGATGCGCGAGTTAATTTGGAAAAAAAATGTGGCCAGGATTAGCCTGACTACACTACAATATGGAAAGGATAGAGGGGGGCTAGCAGTTCCCCACCCTAAGCGATATTTTATGGCAGCCCAACTACAACAGATGGCGGGATGGGGTCACACACAAGGGGATAACCCAGTGGCCAATTTAGTCACTGTGTCTGACCCACGGCTGAAAGCAGCTTCCCATATGGAAAAGGGCCTTCCTAGCATCCCGCACTCTACTCCCACAAACACTCTTTTGCTCAAAGTATGGGCAGAGACTAAAAAAATTGTCAGGATACAAGGCCCGTTGCCCTTTGCACCTATCTGGAACAATCCCAAATACACAGAACTTCAAAATTTGCAGGGGTTCTCCCATTGGCGAGAAAAAGGGATATGGTTCTTCCCACAGTTATATGAGAAAGGAATGTTAAAAACATATGAACAACTATGTCAGGAATACCAGCTGCCCCCTAGGGGCTTCTATCAATATTTACAGCTCAGACATGCACTGGGGACACAGCAACAGATGTGCTCACTGACCACCTCTTCTTCATCACTTCTGATGGAAATAATGCGGGCGGATGCCAGAAAGGGGCTAATATCCAAAATTTATGCAGAATTGACCTCCTCGGTCCAGGATCATACCTCCCTTCTAAGTAGGAAAAAATGGGTGGAAGATATAGGGGAAATTGATGGAGACCAATGGGACATGGCCCTAGAGGCAGTCCCGGCGGTGTCTGTCTCAGCTTAACACAAACTATCACAAATATATATTTTACACAGGGCATATAGAACTCCAATACAACTCCATGGATGGGGTAGAAGATACTCGGCTCTGTGTCCCAAATGCAAGGTACACCAGGGGGACTTTATACACCTAATATGGAGGTGCCCAAAACGACATCGTTACTGGACGGAAATATCTCAACACATAACGAGACTGGCACAGGTGCCGGTCCCTTTAGACCCCCTGGTGTACCTGCTAGGGGCCATAGATAGTGAAATGTACCCGAAAGGATTGTATCTCATGATCACCAGACTGATGTACCTGGCCAGGAAGCTCATAGCCAGATATTGGATGGCACCTATGGTTCCTACAAGCAAACAATGGATCAGCTATGTTAATTCATTGTTGCTCAGAGAGAGGTTGGCATACAATCATAGAAAAGCAGTGGGTAAATTTGACTTGATATGGCAGCCCTGGCTGGAGGATCCCAGCCTGGCACCGCCACAGTTAATTGTGGACATACTATTAATGTGAAGAGCCGGACCTGCAGACAGGGGGGGGAGGGTAAGAGAGAAAAATAGTAAAAAAAAGATACTAAAGCGCTGGTATGTATAAAAAGACCATAAAACCTGATAAAATCAAATAAGATTGAGACACACCATCCCATCCTGTCTCCTGGCAGTGGATGCCGAGAAGGCATTCGACAGGGTGGGATGGTGTTTCCTCGAAGAAACACTTAAACAATGGGGAATAGGCCCAGTTCTACTAGAAAAAATCATGGTGCTATACCGAAAACCCATTGCCAGAATAAGAACGGCGGGAGAAGTATCTGAGCCGATTAAAATAACCAACGGAACTAGACAGGGGTGTCCCCTGTCTCCCCTACTGTATGTCCTGGTTATGGAACATTTGGCAATAGCCATTAGAAATAACCTCGACATACAAGGACTGAGAATACAGCAAACTGAATACAAAATCTCTATCTATGCGGACGATCTTATGGTTTATATTACCAACCCTATGATAACACTCCCCAATTTGATACATGAGTTCGAGAGGTTTGCAGGAGTAAGTTACTTTAAAGTAAACTATAATAAATCTGAGATGATGGATATCTCACTCCCTACAGAGAAAATAGAGTTGATTAAGACTAACTTCCCCTTCAGATGGCAATCAGTAGCAGTTAAATATCTAGGAATACATATTCCTAAGGAACTAGATAAATTATACGAGCTTAATTATCTCCCAATTATAACTAAAATAACGAAAACGCTTCAGCAATACACAAAGGGGATTCACACCTGGATGGGAAGAATAAATATAGTAAAAATGGATATATTACCTAAAATATTATATATATTCCAAGCTACCCCATTGTTCCCGGCAAAGAATATGTTAAATCAGTTAAAGAAAGTGATTGGAAGTTTTGTCTGGGCAGGGAAACCCGCAAGAATAAGCAGATCAACACTAGCCCGTATTAAAGAAGAGGGAGGACTAGCACTACCAGATTTTACGATATACCTAAAAGCGGCTCTAATAACAAGGATTGTAGACTGGTTCCAAAACAAGGACTCCAAACAATGGGTTAGCTTGGAGGAAGATATCACGGCCATTAGATTGAAATCATTACCATGGGTTAGGAAAGAAGAGCGCCCCTCGGATGGTGAAACCCCATTTTTTGTAGCTCGGACTATGAAGGTGTGGGATGGGCTGGCAAGAAAAGGCCAGGGATTTTCATATATAGGCCCTATGACCCCTTTATTTGACAACCCAGGATTCCCACCAGCCATGAAAATAGGAACCTTCTTGAAATGGAATAAAAAGCAAGACACTAGAGTTGGGGAGATAACTGAACACAATAAATTAATACCCTTAGAAGCCATTGGCATAGAATATAAAAATAACTGGATACAATATTGGCAATTACATAAATATATATCCTCCATAGCTAAAGAAGAGATACTTAATAGACCCCTGACAAGTCTTGAACAAACTCTGATACAGAAAGAAAAAACCAACACATAACCTGTCGAACATATACAAATACTTAATGAGGAATAGTAATACACAAGAGATAACATACACAAAAAAATGGGAAGAAGAAATAGGAATAGAGATCCCTAAACATAAATGGAAGGAAGCATTCGGAACAATACATAAATTATCAAAATCTAGCAGACATCAGGAAAGAAACTATAAGCTCTTGGTCAGGTGGTACAGATGCCCAACAGACATGCACAAAATAAATTCAGAAAATGAAGAAACATGTTGGAGATGCCAAAAAGATATCGGAACAATGTCACACATCTGGTACTACTGCCCCGGAGTTTATAGATTCTGGGAACAAGTATATAAAATATATACAGTAATGACAGGAATAGAAACCGAACCAGATATCTTAATGTCAATATTATCTATGAATATGGGATCGATAAAAAAAAGTTAAGAAAAGTATTCTTAGATGTTTTATCACCGCGGCACGTACCATAATAGCTAGAAAATGGAAAAATAGTGTAAGCCCGGATATAAAAGATTGGGAGATGGAAATGAACGAAATGTGTGCAATAGAAACAAGATGGGAATTGGAAAGAGAGCATAAAAAAGAACAAAGTAATTTGTGGCAGATATGGATCGAATTTAATATCCAACAACCCAGATGGAGAGAGCGGTTATAGATATAGAAAGGGAGAGTGGAGACATCGGACTCCTTCCCCCCCCCCCCTTTTTTTTTTGTTTTTTTCTTTTTCTCTTTCTCCTCTCTTTTTATTCTTCCTTTTTTTTTTTTTTTGTTTTTTGTTTTTTTGTTTATGAACTGACTGATTGGCAAGGAGAGAATGTTGTAGAACCATTATTGAGACGCCAGTAACATGAAGGAGCATATAAAGTCATAATTAAGATGTAATATGATAACCATATATGTTACGATATGAAGTAGATGCAATTCTTTAGTTATTTGTGTGTAAGTGTAATGTAAACTGATTTGTAACAGAAAATTTTGATAAATAAAGATATATAAAAAAAAAAATCAAATAAGATGGCTAAATGAAATGCAGCTCCCAACAAAATGTGTTCCCACACTTAAAAAGATATAGTAAAATATACAAAGTTTGTATAGATGGTGCGCAAAATCAACCTTATTGATGTAATAGATCGAAATTATAAGTATAACGATGTTAATGCATCCACAACAAAAATCAGGAAAAGTAAAAGGGAAGTTTTACCTGTTTCCTTTTTATTTTATTTAGATGTATAGCAGCAATTCAACATTCCCCACTGCTTGCATTAACTGCATAAATCAGTGGTCCCCAACCTTTTTGGCACCGGGGACCGGTGTTGTTTAAGAAAATTGTGCCAAGGCCCGGGGCGGTGTATGCAGATTTTCGCGGCAATTTATCTGGGAAATGGCTGGTGTTGACGCTTCAATCATCCCGGCACCATCATTGATATGATGTCAGGATGATTGAAGCGCATTATTTCTATTATTACATTGTAATATACAATGAAATAGTTCAACTCACCATAATGCAGAATGTGCCAGAGTGTCACTTGCCACGTCGCCTGTCACCAGATGCAGATCGTCACTTGCCACGTCACCTGCCACCAAATGTGGATTGTCACTTGCCATGTCGCTTGTCACCAGATGCAATTTGTCCCTTGCCACGTCCCCTGCCACCAGATGCGGATTGTCACTTGCCACGTCGCCTGCCTTCAGATGCAGCTTGTCACTTGCCATGTCGCTTGTCACCAAATGCAATTTGTCCCTTGCCACATCCCCTGCCACCAGATGCTTTTTTGTCCCTTGCCACATCCCCTGCCACCAGATGCTTTTTTGTCCCTTGCCACGTCACCTGCCACCAGATGCAGATTGTCACTTGCCACGTCGCCTGCCTTCATATGCAGCTTGTCACTTGCCACGTTGCCTGCCACCAGATGCATTTTGTCCCTTGCCACTTCACCTGCCACCAGATTTGGATTGTCACTTGCCATCAGATGCAGCTTGTCATTTGCCACGTCGCCTGCCACCACATGAAGATTGTCACTGCAGTGGTGGCAGCACAGGTGTAGCGAGAGATGATCTCATCTCTCTGCTCCCCGCCTCAACTCCAGCATTATAGCAGTCCCGCTGTGAGCGTGGAAAAGCGGCAAAGCAGGCGGCGGTGAGAGATGATGTCATCTCTCTGCTCACTCGCCTCAGTAAAGCAGCCCCGCTGTGAGCACGGAACAGCAGTGATGCGGGCGGGCGGGTGGTGAGAGATGATGTCATCTCTCTGCTCGCTTGTCAGACAGTGCAGCCTTCGCGGCCCGGCTGCAAACAGGCCACGGCCCGGAGGTGGGCCGCGGCCCGGGGGTTGATGACCCCTGGCATAAATGATACATAGTAACATTGTGGGAATTAATGTGATACATATAATTGTTTTTGTTACTAAGTATATGTTTAGCTGATTGTCTGCAGACTACACATCAGCTGTTTTTACTCACTCATTGATTTAAGGAAGTAACAGTGCCTTTTGTTACTAATCACCAGCTGCTCTTCATTCACGGAGCACACACACACATCCAATCCTTTATTGTTTAAAGGAAGTAACCAATATTGATTGATCAATTTATTTATTATTGTATCAAATATTTTAATACTGGTTTGTTCACCTTTGAGCACATCTTTTCACCACACATATTAATGACATCAAGCTGCCTAGTGTCATTTTTTGGAGTATTTTATATCTGCACGTTTGATATATTTTATTTATTTATTCACCGATCTTATTCATCAGTCACTTGGATCACTTATCCACTTAGACTATATATATTTTCTTCATATAATATTGACCACTTTGGACCTGCTGGCAATAGTGTATATGCACAGTATGCATTGGATGCATTAACATCGTTATACTTATAATTTCGATCTATTACATCAATAAGGTTGATTTTGCGCACCATCTATACAAACGTTGTATATTTTACTATAAGAGAGAAAAATGGGATAGGCAAAATGTTGCTAAGGTTAAGCACTGGACCATTGACAATCCGAAGTCAGAGGAAAGAGATGACCCGGAACAATATGCATAGGTCATAAGTGCTGGTTCAAGTTACGAGGTTAGGGGGGAGTTTATTGGGAAAAATGTAAAGTAATGTTAATATGACTTGATAACCTGATATTGCTCGTTTTTTTATGATAAATGGTTATGTTGTGATATTTCTCCTGCAATATGTCATTCTGTACAAAATCTTGGTATAACTGTACTGTTTAAGCAAAGATTAAATAAAAAAGTTTTGATTAAAAAAAAAAGGACCAGTCTATACATTTGAGCTAATAGGCATCCAGAATCTGAGATATGAACACATAACACTTCAAATGCAGTTAACGAGTTTAAAGATCTTACTCTAGACACAATGTCACCATGAAGCTAAAGGTATGATGTCAGCTCCAGAAGGGGGGACAATTTACCCCTTGGGGCGAACTTTGCACATGTCGCGTTCCCATCTGTACCCCATACTCCCAGTGTTCTAAGTTCTTCCCCTGGGGAAAACCAAGCATATCCTCCCATTGGGGCCAAAGGAGATGTCTGCCTAGCCCGCTTGCCCGTTATATTCATTCTATCCCATATCGACAAGGATGTCAACGTTAAGGAAGATGTCCAATCTGAAAGACCCCTTGACACTCTCGGAATCCAAGGTGCCCCTGCCAAGTTCCTACCTGCCATTGTTTTTGCCAAAGAGACCCATATTTTATTTGTTGTGTCGTGACACCAGGGGTCAAGTCCTGGGGAAAAAAGTGAGGGAACTCCCACCCGAGATCCACTCGCCCACCAAAAAAAAGAAATGATACGCTCATATGCACGAACGCTTCAAAAGTGGTATTTTTCATCCAAATTTCGTATTGTGTTTATGAAGCTTAACTGTTAGTACATAAAAAAAAAACAATCCTCAATAAATATGGTAATTCTCTGAATAATCAGCATTCATTCAATTCATTCCATGCAAATGTGAACAATCATGTTCTGATCTTTATTGGGGAATGTTATTTTGTATATAGAGTGTTTATGTGGTGAGTTTACACTTTTCATTGAACAGACTTTGGATAACACAGGGTTTAACGGAAAGGTCATAAATGAACTGCACATTATCTGGACAGAATGCTTGGGGAGATAGTGATGTGTTCCTGCTTAGGAGATATATGTTAGCTCGGGGGGCTGCAAACTCTGAAGGGCTCCAACACACACTCGCTGCTATTCCAACCCTTCACATATTTCCACATAAACTTCCCTCCTGGCATTAAACTTTGCCAGGTATTGTGCTCAGCTTACCACCCCAAACTGATGTCCCTCCCTCAGCTCACCTCTCTCCCTGCATGTCCTGTGAGCAGAATAGCTGTGCTCCTCCTCTGGGTTCTCTCATCATATGGCACTGAAGATAGAGGAGGGGGGGATTCAGCGGGACACACAGAGAAAGTATGCAGGAGACTGGGGGGGGGGGATGAGGAGACAGAAAATCAGGAGGGGCCGGCGGGGAGGAGCGCATCATGAGAGGTCTGACTAAATACAATCTCTTAGCAGCAGGGACCTGATCTACCTGTCAGCTAGCTGTGATTGACAGGTAGATCGAAGCGGAAGCTGTCATGGGGCCCCCTACTGGCAATTCCTGAATGGTCAGGTGTGCGGCACTTACTATTGCGAGCTGTGTCGGCAGCTGCTGGTGTAGCACCTGCCACACAGCTCGCATACTTCAAAGTCTTGCGGGACACGGCTGCTAACGGGAACTAAGTTCCTGTTGTGGCAAAAGTACAGGAACTCCGTTCCCTTGCGTTCCTGCAGGACTTGAGCCCTGCGTGACACCAATTTAGGATACGTACTAGGGACATGGCCATATAGAATAGAGCGATATCAGGAACCCTGACCCCTCCCTCCCACTTAGGTCTGCGCAGTATATCATAAGCCAGTCTGGGATGTTTGTCATTCCACACAAAAATATGAAAGGCTCTGCGCATGCATTTAAAAAATCTTTGTGGGATTGCAATCGGTATTGTATATAGGGTATATATTACCCAGGTAGTATTATCATTTTAAGAGCAATCACCCTCCCAAACCATGTCATTTTATATCCCTTCCATCCCTGCAATTCCTTCATTATTCCTGTCAGCAAAGGACTAATTTAAGGTCGTATAAAAGTCTTGGATCCGGGGTAATATAAACGCCCAGATACAATAAATAGCCTAGATACCAAATAAAGGGAAAGGAACATTGCAGGGATGTTGCCACATGCGGGGGCACATGAATTGGCAAGAGCACAGATTTCTCAAAATGTATCTTGAAGTCATACATAAGCCCGTATTTATCAACCTCGGACATCAAAGTGGCTAAAGACACCCGAGGGTCGGAGAGATAAAATAATAAATCGTCCGCGTAAGCTGACACCTTATGTTCCACTGCCCCAATACAAATCCCAGAGATCTCCTCCATTCCCCCGACCATACAATGAAAGGGCTACAGGATCAAGGCAAACAGCAATAGGGACAGGGGACACCCCTGTCTAGTCCCATTGCATATGCCAAAATAGTCCGAAAGTGTACCGTTCCCCTTTACTCTTGCTCTAAGGCCAGTATATAGTGCTGAAACCCAACCCATCATCCTGCACCCTAGGCCCATCCCCTTTAACACCTCTCTCATAAAGGCCCAATTCCCCCTATCAAATGCTTTCTCAGCATCCATTGATATTACCGCTCATGGAGTTTGTCCGGGTCCATTTTGAGCCCAGTGAAGAATATGAAGAGCTTGGATTGTGTTATCTCTAGCTTCTTGATTCTTCATAAAGCCAGTCTGGTCCAGATTAATTAATTTCACCACATGCTCCTGTAATCTAAGGGCCAATATTTTGGAAAAGATTTTAGTATCTGAATTAAGAAGGGATATGGGCCTACAGTTGGCACAATGTTGTGGATCCTTCCCAGATTTCGGAAGGACCACAACATGGGCCTGTACCGCTTCCGAGTGCAGCAGGTTTGAAGCAGTAATAGAGTTAAGATAATTGCAAAGAGGATGTACCAAAGTTGAAAGGGCTCTTACCTAATGGTAATGTAGCTATTACTTTACCCAACACCTCGGTAGTAGGGATGAGCCGAACACCCCCGGGTTCGGTTCGCACCAGAACCTTCGAACGGACCGAAAGTTTGCGCAAATTTTCGAACCCTATTCGTTATAATGGACGCGAACGTTCAAAATCAAAATTGCCAATTACAACGGCCAATATGCATGTTAATCATAAAACAGGTTTGGGGACCCGGGGTCCTGCCCCAGGGGACATATATCAATGCAAAAAGAACTTTAAAAAACTAACGTTTTTTTGGGAGCAGTCATTTTAATGATGCATAAAGTGAAAAAAAAAAAGTGAAATATTCCTTTAAATATGGTACCTGGGGGGTGTCTAAAGTATGCCTGTGAAGTGGCATGTGTTTCCCGTGTTTAGAACTGTCCCTGCACAAAATGACATTTGTAAAGGAAAAAAAGAAGCCATTTAAAACCACTTGCGGCTTTAATGTCATGTCTTGTCCTGGCCGCCATATGGCTGAAAATCCTTGAGAAAAATGGCATGGCTACCCCATCACCCCCCCCCCCCCCCACCCCAGCCCCTTTGGGTCTTGTATGGATATTAAGGGGGACCCCGCACCCAAAATAAAACCCTATACCTACAACCCTATATACTCTGAACAGCAGTATATAGGTGGTGCAAACAAGACACGGACTGTAGGTTTGTTCTTAACCACTTCAGCCCCGGACCAATTGGCAGCCAAAGGACCAGGCCCCTTTTTGCAATTCGGCACTGCGTCGCTTTAACTAACAATTGCGCGGTCATGCGACGTGGCTCCAAAACAAAATTGGCGTCCTTTTTTTTTCCCACAAATAGAGCTTTCTTTTGGTGGTATTTGATCGCCACTGCGGTTTTTATTTTTTGCGCTATAAACAAAAATAGAGCGACAATTTTGAAAAAAATGCAATATTTTTTACTTTTTGCTATAATAAATATCCCCAAAAAATATATAAAAAAACATTTTTTTTCCTCAGTTTAGGCCGATACGTATTCTTCTACATATTTTTGGTAAAAAAAATCGCAATTAGCGATTATTGATTAGTTTGCGCAAAAGTTATAGCGTTTACAAAATAGGGGATAGTTTTATAGCATTTTTATTAAATATTTTTTTTTTATTAGTAATGGCGGCGATCAGCGATTTTTATTGTGACTGCGACATTTTGGCGGACACATCGGACATTTTTGACACATTTTTGGGACATTTGTCATTTATACAGAAATCAGTGCTATTTAAATAGCACTGATTCCTATGTAAATGACAGTTGTAGTTAGGGGGTTAACCACTAGGGGGCGGGGAGGAGTCAGTGTGACGTGTTGTGTTTTTTTTTACAGTAGGGGGGCGTGGCTGTACGTCTGACGTCATTGATCGGCGTTCCCGATGACAGGGAACCGCCGATCACTGACAGTCAGTGTAGGAAGCGCGGGGAGAGGTTTGTTTACATAGACCTCTCCCCGTTCTTCAGCTCCGTAACCCGATCGCGGGATACCAGCGGCGATCGGGTCCGCTGGTCCCGCGGCCGGGGTCACGGAGCTCCCGACCGGGTCGCGAGCGCGCCGCTAGCGGCGCGCGCGCGACCCATGGGCAGGCACATGCACGATCACGTACAGGTACGTGATTCTGCCTGCCCGTGCCATTCTGCTGACGTATATATGCAGTGGCCGGTCGGGAAGCGGTTAAGTAGAATCTGAACAGGTACATTATGAAGTGTAGCTCCATCCCAAAAAAATCTATTTTTAAGCTTTTTGGAGAACATAGGGAGGGGTTATCACCCCTGTAACATTTGCTGTCTTTGCACATCTGTTCAGAACATTTCACCTCACTTTCCGTCCCAATGACAAATGTTTTTGGAAAAGTGGGGTTTTTAATTGAAACAAGGATTGGTGATAAAGCATCAGTAGAGAGGAGATACCTTTTTCCCCAATTTTTTTTTTTTTTTTTTTTTATCCAAATATTTTTATTAAATTTTTAACACTTACAACAAAAATTTCACATTGTATCACAGTCACTTACAAACTAGTATACACAATCGCATGCATCCTTCTTGCCTTAAGCTGTGAGAGAGGGCTGAATATTATAGTTACAATGCCTATTTCCCTTCCAGCTTCCCATTCATCTCCCCCTTTCCCCCCCCTCCCCCCCTTCATCCAGCCTCATACTCTCTACCACTTCTTATGTCACTTAACGTCTTAATCCTCACTTGTTGTTATCCAGATAGTATTCCTAAATCCGAGTTTGTTCAAACCACATTTTCCATATCCTCTGAAATTTGGTGTAGTTACCCTGTTTTATATAAGTCGTTTTTTTCCATGAGAATCACTCTCTCCATATTCTGTTCCCACTCCTGGGTGGATGGTGGGATAGAGGATTGCCATTTTTGGGCTATTAATTTTCTAGCCTGAAAAAGGCATCGGATAATTGCCTGCTGCATCTCTTTTGACCTACCCTCCTTCTCCAATCCCCCGAGTACACACAGGATAGGATCCAGGTCAAGATTGGTATTGAATACCTGAGCAATCCTATCCACCACCTCCTTCCAATATCGATATAGTTTTGGACATCTCCAAAACATATGGATAAGGTCCCCTCCCGGTCTCCTACATCTAGGACATGTATCGTCTTGTCTACGGCCAAACCTAAAAAGTTTTACTGGTGTAAAATACACTCTATGTAGTAGGAAAAGGTGTGACATTCTCTGGGGAGAGGAGAGGGAGACCCAGGGAGCAAGGGCTAAAATCCTTTCCCATTGTGTGTCGGACATATTTCCCACATCTCCTTCCCATTTAGCTTTTTGGAATCCGATTTGTTGGCCTTCCCCGTTCCCCTTGTGTATTTGTAGATATAGTTTAGAGATCATCCCTTTTCGTGTATCAGATTCAGCTATACTCAGTAGTACCGGAATATTGGTCCTTTCGAATACCGCCCCTTTAAACTGTTCAGTCAGGGCGTGCCTTATCTGCAAATACCTAAAAAAGGACCGTTTAGGCAACGCAAATTGTTCTCTCAGATCCTGAAAGCTTCTAAGCCTCCCCTCCTGGTACATCTGAGTAATAAAATGCAGGCCTTTTCTTTCCCATTCTCTAATAGACCCCATTTTTTGTATCTCGGACAGGTTATTATTTGTCCACAGAGGTGAGAAATCTGTAAATCCGCTATATCCCAGTATTTTTTTAACTGTATTCCATACTCTTGCTATCAAGTCCTGGGTGGGTAGCCCCTTCTGAAAGAACCCAGCCTCTAAAACTTCAATCAAGGAGTTATGAGTTGATTTATAGAGAAGAGTCTTCCACTCACGCCCCCCCTTTGTAGCCTCACATCCCCCAATATGTTGAAGCTGGGCTGCCAAAAAATAGCTCCAGGGGTGCGGGAGAGCTACACCCCCTGCGCCATTTGATGATTGCAGTACATTAAGACGAATACGTGGTGCGCCCCCTTTCCAAATTAAATCTCTAAATAAGGTGTCTATCTTTTTAAACCACTTCTTATAGATCCATACTGGAGAGTTATGGAGTAAATACAGTAATTGTGGCATAAGAACCATTTTAATTAGGTTACAGCGGCCTGCTGCTGACAAGGGAAGTTTTTTCCAGATTTGGATTTTCCCTTTAAATTTATTCAGAAGTAGTACTAAATTGTCAGAAATAAATTGTTTAGGGTCTCTTGATATATTTATCCCTAGATATTTAAACTGATGGACAACTTGCAATTGTGCTGCCTCTTGGGGTAGGGGAGCCTCCAATGGGTCTAAAGGGAGCAGATTTGATTTATCCCAGTTAATCCTAAGACCCGACAGACAACCAAAATTTTCAATTCTGCCCATGGTCTCACGTAGTGAACCCTGTGTATCATTGAGCAGTATCAAAAGGTCATCTGCATACAGAATCACTTTTTCTTCTATTTCCCCTCTTTTGAAACCTTTGATATCTGGGGATGCTCTTAAGGAAAGAGCCAAAGGTTCGATTGCGAGGGCGAAAAGGAGGGGGGACCACGGGCACCCCTGCCTTGTCCCCCTCAGCAATCGAAACCTAGTAGAGTATTCGTTGTTTACTTTTAGTCTTGCTCCAGGCGCTCCATATAATAATTTCACCCAGTTGACGAAGTTTGGCCCGATCTGAAATTGTGTTAATGTTCTCCATAAATACTCCCACTCCAGTGTATCAAAAGCCTTGGCAGCATCCAAGGAAAGCACGGCCCTATTTCCACGATCTTCCACTGGAGTCTGCAAATTCAAGAAGAGCCGTCTGATATTTAGACTGGCGGACCTCCCTGGGATAAATCCCGATTGATCCGGGTGCACCAATTTAGGGATAACTTTATTAAGTCTGGCAGCCAGGACCTTTGCCAGGACCTTCGTATCCGAGTTCAGGAGTGAAATAGGCCTGTATGAGGCCGGGGATAGGGGGTTCTTATTTTCCTTGGGGATTACGATTATGGTTGATTCCATCATCGATAGGGGGAGCGCACCCTCCACCATCGATGAGTTAAATACCTTCAGGAGCTCGGGGAGAAGAACCTCCCCGTAACAGCGATATATTTCTATAGGTAATCCATCTGGTCCCGGGGACTTTTGACTTGCCATTTCCTGGACGGTCCTCTGTATCTCCTCCAGGGTGACAGGGCCGTCTAAGACAGCCCTGTCCTCCTCAGAGAGACAGGGGACCGCCAATCCTTCAAAAAATGTATCCAGTTTTCCTGTTATTTCGTCTTGTCGGGAGTAATATAAGTTCTCGTAGTAGGTTCTGAAGGTATCCACTATCTCTGGCGTATCTGTGGAAGTCTTACCAGCTCCGATGTCTATCATCGGGACCATAGATGAGGGGGAGTTGGACCTGACTAGGTGGGCAAGCATCCTACTTATTCCCTCCCCTTCTCCAAAAGCAGATTGCTTCTGGAAAATATATTTTTGTTCAGCTTTACTTAATAAGATTAGACGATATTCCTTTTGTGCTTCTACCCAATCTTTAAGATTCGTCGGTAAAGGGATTTTTATATATTTCGCTTCTGCAAGAGATACTTTTCTCGCCGCGTTCTCTTCCCCCTCCCTTGACTTTTTTTTTATTCTAGAGATTTGCTGGATCAATAAGCCCCGAAGAATAGCCTTGGTTGTGTCCCAAATTACCCCCTTGGGGGCCGAACCCGCATTCATATCTATGTTTTCTCTCAGAGCCTGTATGACCTCCTTTGGGTCTCCCATTAATTCCAGCCAGGAAGGATTAATTCTCCATTCCCGGTACATGTTTCTCACCCCTACCTCAAATGAGGCTGTTAGGGGGGAGTGATCGGAAAGACTTCTGGGCCTATACCTAATATTATCTAACAAGGACGTCGACTCATCATTGCAAAGTACCATATCAATTCTCGACAGTGTGGAATGCGTGCTGGAGAAACACGAGTACCCCCTAATCCCGGGGTTCCGCAGTCTCCATATATCTTTCAGGCCCAGTTCATCCAGAAAGCGGGGGAAGCGGCTATCCGCTAACCCTCCCCTCTGACTCCCCTGGGGAAACCTGTCAAGTACCTTATCTAAGACCATATTGAAGTCCCCGAAGACCACGATCGGGAGACCCGGTCTATCCAGCACAAACTCCACAAGGTCCAGAAGGACCTCCGTGTCAAAGGGGGGCGGGATATAGACATTGGCCAGCAGGACAACTTTATTTTCAATTTTACAATGTAGAAAAATATACCTACCCCGATCATCTATTTTTCTTTGGATACAGTTAAATGTGATCCCTGAATTTATCATTATACTAACCCCTCTAGAAAAGGACGAGTGGACTGAATGATACTGTAAAGCAAACTCACCCCACCCTAACTTGGGGATGGAGGCTTTGGTTAAATGGGTCTCCTGAAGACAAAGTATAGACACCCCATAGGATCTAATCATAGATAGTACTGCAGATTTTTTCCCTGAATCCCCCAATCCCCTAACATTCCACGAACATATAGTGACTTGTTTCCTATTAACCTGTGTATTGTAGCTCATTAATTTAAGCTAAAATTTCTTTCAAAATAGTCAGTTAACTTAATTATTATACCCCTACTCAGTGTTACACAACATAAATTTATATTTGTGGTTAGAGGTTGTAAGAACCTTCTAAAAGTACTTATCATCAAAACGTGATTTTTTGTTAATACTTGTAAATTGTTGTCGCAAAAACTTTCCAAGTGAGTGATTTTTTCTTTTTCCAATCCATTTTTCCTCCCTCCACCATACAACTTCATACATGTTATGCCTCTCACCCTTCGCCATACATTCACTTTTAACCCTACTACCACTCTGCAGACATTCACCATTCGTTACCACCCTAGGTTTGGCCGGGGGCCTTCTAATGTGACTGACCCAATCACCCTTCTTTTGAGACATTCTTAATATTTGTGCCAGTGAATCAACCCCGTTCCTACCCCTCCCTTTGCCCCAAGCTACCCCTCCCACCCCCTCCCCCCTATTAAAGAAACCCCTTCCATCAGAATCAACCTGCAGCACTCCGAAACTACAAGAGTGCACCATCTTTTTAACCTCTTCCCCCCGTGCATTCCACCCTCGTTCCTCCACCCCTCACGGGAAGCGACACAGCAACTCAAAAAATAAATAGCACAAAAGAAAAAAAATAAAATAAAATAAAGAAAAAAAAAAGATAAGTAAAATTGGAGGTCACTATGCTTCACTATAAGTCGCCTCTCGCTCCCCTTCCCTCGCTCCGCTAAATATATAATAACAGCTATATCCAGCCCCCCTCTCCGAAAGAAGGGGGTACAAGAAAAAAAAAACAGAGAAAAAAAAAAAGTCATGTCAACAAATTAAGATGATCTTGGTCGACTAGAGACGCTCCTTAAATTTAATAAGCCAGTCTTCAGCCCCTTTGGGGGAGTCAAAGAGTAGAGTCCCTCCGGGCGCCATTATTCTTAGTTTTGCTGGATATAGTAGAGCATAGGTTAGATTAGCTTGGCGCAGATTTCGTTTTATTTCTCCAAATTTCGCTCGCCTTCTTTGGAGGTCTGGGGAATAGTCAGGATAAATTGACACCCTCGTGCCATTGTAAAAAATATTTCCTAATTCCCTTGCCTTCCGTATGATTGTTACTTTGTCCTTAAAGAATAGGAATTTTGCCAGTATGGGCCTAGGAGGGGCCCCGGGTTGGATGGGTCTAGAGGGAACCCTATGGGCTCTTTCCACCGCCAAAAATGAAGAGAATGATTCCTGCCCAAAAGTTTCGACCAGCCACTTTTCCAGGAAAGCGGCAGGATCAGGGCCCTCGGAATGTTCCGGGAGGCCAACTATGCGGATATTTTTCCTTCTCATCCTGTTCTCCATTTCGTCCATTTTATTAAGCTGTATATTGAGGAGATTTTTAATATCACTCACTTCATGTTTTAAAGGGGTCAAGTCATCTTCCACTAGGCTCATCCTATTCTCAAGAGTTGTAGTCCTTTCTTGTACCTTTTGTATCTCATTCCTTACATTAGCAAGTTCCGCCTATATTGTCTTCAGTTGGTCATGCATGTCGGTCAGAGAGGCCCTGCAAGAATTAACCGCCTCCAATATCTCTTTTAAGGATGGCTCCCCCCCAGGTGTACTGTCTGCCCCCCTTTCTGGAGGTAAACCCTCCACTACTTGGCTCCGGGGTTGCCCCTCTATTTCACCCCCCTCCACTATTGTTCTCTGGGGAGTCTGTAAAGATGTTTGACTCAGTCCCTGGCTTTTCCTTCCTCCTGTGGCCCCTGTCACTCCTCCTGTCCGAATAATTCCCAAATTAAATCTGACAGGATAGAATTTCCTTTCCTAGGGGTAGATTTCCTCTCACTTCCTGTTTTCTCTTTCCGTTTGCAAGTAGGAGTCGTTTGTAAGTTGGATGTTTGAAAGTAGGGGCCTGCCGTATATACTCTGCAGAAATTTGCCCCATTAGATGTTGGTGTAGCCACAACACTGTAAGCCCTCACAGTTACTCTTGGTGGGCACAGGAATGGGCCCTGCTGTGAGTTATTAGATCAAGATTTGTAATTGCATGCACCTGTTGAACAGGGCAGAAAAATTGGGCCTTTGGTGGTGGTGGACGGTGTTGCCACAAGACTGTAAGCCCTCACAGTTATTCTTGGTGGCCGCAGGAATGGGCCCTGCTGTGAGTTATTAGATCAAGATTTGTAATTGCATGCACCTGTTGAACAGGGCAGAAAAATTGGGCCTGTGGTGGTGGTGGTGGACGGTGTTGCCACAAGACTCTAAGCCCTCACAGTTACTCTTGGTGGGCGCAGGAATGGGCCCTGCTGGGAGTTATTAGATCAAGATTTGTAATTGCATGCACCTGTTGAACAGGGCATAAAAATTGGGCCTTTGGTGGTGGTGGTGGTGGTGGACGGTGTTGCCACAAGACTGTAAGCCCTCACAGTTACTCTTGGTGGGCGCAGGAATGGGCCCTGCTGTGAGTTATTAGATCAAGATTTGTAATTGCATGCACCTGTTGAACAGGGCAGAAAAATTGGGCCTTTGGTGGTGGTGGTGGTGGTGGTGGACGGTGTTGCCACAAGACTGTAGGCCCTCACAGTTACTCTTGGTGGGCACAGGAATGAGCCCTGCTGTGAACTATTAGATCAAGATTTGTAATTACACGCCCCTGTTAAACAGGGGCTGAAAAATTGTGTCTTAGGCACTGGTGCTGGTGCCACAACACTGCAACCCCTCACAGATACTGTACTTGGAGCACAGCAGTAACACCTGTTGCGAAGCATCTTTTTAAAAAATTGTAATTACACGCCCCTGTTATACAGGGGCTGAAAAATTGTGCCTTAGGCATTGGTGCTGGTGCCACAACACTGCAACCCCTTACAGATACTGTACTCTGAGCACAGCAATGAGACCTGTTGCAAAGCATTGCCTAAAAATTATAATTACACGCCCCAACAGGGGCTGAAAAATTGTGCCTTAGGCACTGGTGCTGGTGCCACAACACTGCAACCCCTCACAGATACTGTACTTGGAGCACAGCAGTAACACCTGTTGCGAAGCATCTTTTTTAAAAAATTGTAATTACACGCCCCTGTTATACAGGGCTGAAAAATTGTGCCTTAGGCATTGGTGCTGGTGCCACAACACTGCAACCCCTCACAGATACTGTACTCTGAGCACAGCAATGAGACCTGTTGCAAAGCATTGCCTAAAATTGTAATTACACGCCCCAACAGGGGCTGAAAAATTGTGCCTTAGGCACTGGTGCTGGTGCCACAAACACTGCAACCCCTCACAGATACTGTACTTGGAGCACAGCAGTCACACCTGTTGCGAAGCATTTTTTTAAAAAATTGTAATTACACGCCCCTGTTATACAGGGGCTGAAAAATTGGGCCTTAGGCACTGGTGTGGTGGCATGGATCATTGAGGAGGAGGAAGAGGATAGTCAGTGAACATAACAGGACAGTCACTCAGCATCAGCATAGGCTGAAGGGATGATTGAAGGGATGTGACATTATAAATTATTCCGTTATATCCGCTTCAGGTGCCTGGTAGCTGGTGGTGATCCAAGACTGATTCATTTTTATGAAGGTCAGTCGATCAACCGAGTCGGTGGACAGGCGCACCCTGTGATCGGTGACAAATCCTCCAGCAGCACTGAATGTGCGTTCGGAAAGAACGCTGGATGCAGGACAGGCCAGTAGCTCAATTGCATACTGTGCAAGCTCTGGCCAGTGATCCATCCTCAGGACCCAGTAAGCCAGAGGATTTTCGGTGGGAAAGGTGTCCAAGTCTGACCTTGCCCCTAGGTATTCCTGCACCATGTATATCAGACGCTGGCGATGGTTGGTGGAACCGATCATACCTTGGGGCTGCGGACTAAAAAATTGTCTGAACGCATCGGTCAGACGTCCACCTTCCCCACCGCTCCTTCTGCTACTGACCAAAGCCTCAGCAACTCGTCGTCCAGGACCAGTTGTTTGTAACCTCCCAGTTTCTGGGAACGCGTTGCACAGACCTTTCTGCAAGGCCTCCCTGAGATGTCTCATCCTCTGCTCCCTCTGCGATGGCAAGATAAGGTCCGCAACCTTACCCTTGTACCGTGGATCAAGGAGAGTGGCCAGCCAGTAATGGTCCCTCTCCTTGATCCGAAGAACGCGAGGATCCTTCCGCAGGCTTTGCAGGATCAGGGAGGCCATGCAACGTAGGTTAGCTGAGGCATTCGGTCCGGAGTCTTCTGGGTCACTGAGAACGACATGATCGCCAGCCACCTCCTCCCAGCCACGTACAAGTCCACTGGTTTGTTGGGACTGTACATCATCCCTAAAAGACTGCTGCTGCTGATGCTGAGTGCCAGGCTCCACCTCCATGCTCACACAATCATCCTCCTCCTCCTCCTCCTCATCCTCTTCCTGTGTGATGGGTGGGACAGAAGGAACACTGTCTGGATAAAGGGGGCCTTGAGAGGCAAGGAAGTCCTCCTCTTCCTGCCTCTGTTCTGCCTCAAGTGCCCTGTCCATTATCCCACGCAGCGTATGCTCCAACAGGTGGACAAGAGGTACAGTGTCACTGATGCATGCACTGTCACTGCTCACCATCTTCGTGGCCTCCTCAAATGGTGACAGTGGAGGACAGTGCATGCATCCCTGATCATGCTCCACTGGCGTGGGGGAAAAAAGCCAAGCTCCCCTGACCCTGTCCTGGTGCCGTAGTCACAAAGGTACTCATTGATGGCCCTCTGCTGCATGTGCAGTCGCTGCAGCATGGCCAACGTTGAGTTCCACCTGGTGGGCATGTCACAGATTAGGCGGTTCTTGGGCAGGTTCAGCTCCTTTTGCAGCTCAGTCAGCCGAGCACTGGCATTATAAGATCGGCGGAAATGCACACAGACTTTCCTGGCCTGCCTCAGGACATCCTGTAAGCCTGGGTACCTGCCCAAGAACCGCTGCACCACCAGGTTGAGGATGTGAGCCATACAGGGCACATGGGTGAGCTGCCCCTGTCGCAGGGCGGAGAGGAGGTTGGTGCCATTGTCAGAAACCACCATTCCTGGCTTAAGCTGGCGTGGCGTCAACCACCTCTCGGCCTGCCCCTGCAGAGCTGCCAGAACCTCTGTCCCAGTGTGGCTCCTGTCCCCCAAACACACCAGCGCAAGCACGGCATGGCATCTTTTTGCCTGCGTACTCGCGTAGCCCCTTGTACGCCTATGGAGCACCGCTGGTTCCGAGGACAGAGCACTCGAAGAGGACATGGAGGAAGAAGAAGAGGAGGGGGTGGAGGAGAGAGGTGTGTCACAACCAGTAGTAGCATTTTGGAGGCGTGGTGGCGGAACAACCTCCAACACTACTGCACCTTGTCCTGCATCCCTCCCAGCTGCCAATAGAGTGACCCAATGGGGCGTGAAAGAAAGATAACATCCCTGTCCATGCCTGCTGGACCATGAGTCAGCGGTAATATGCACCTTACCGCTGACCGCCCTGTCCAGCGAGGCATGGACATTGCCTTCCACATGCCGGTAGAGAGACGGAATCGCCTTCCGTGTAGGGTTGCCACCTTTTCTTCAAGCCAAACCCGAACACTTTAGAGGCGCACGGCATGGCACCCCAACCGCGGCGCTATTTTGCCGCGATTGTCACCCGACAAATCGCGGGAAAATCACGTAAGCAGAATTGTGGGATGCCTGTCAGAAGTTTTGCTTTGTGATTGGGGTGCCATTTGCCCCATTCTCTCCTATTACAAATCTTATTTCCCTACCAGCACAAATCCTCCTCCTTCCAATACCCCCATGGCAGCCGACAGGGGGTATCACGGGGCCCCAGTACACAGGGGGATACAGACAGCAGAGGGTTCGGAGTGGGGGACAACTACAGAGGAGGGGGGACAATTACAGAGATTGATGGGGGAAATTACAGAGGAGGGGGGGCAATTACAGAGGAGGGGGTGAAAATACAGAGGAAGAGGATGCAAATACAGGTGGAGGAGGGGGTGACAAATACAGGAGGAGGGGGTGACAAATACAGGAGGAGGGGGTGGCAAATTACAAAGAAGGGGAACAATTACAGAGAAGGGGGGACAATTACAGAGAAGGGAGACAATTACAGAGGAAGGAGGGGGGTGCAAATACAGAGGGAGAGGATGCAAATACAGAGGAAGGGGTGACAAATACAGAGGAAGAGGATGCAAATACAGAGGAGGGGGTGACAAATACAGGAGGAGGGTGACAAATACAGGAGGAGGGGGTGACAAATACAGGAGCAGGGGGTGACAAATACAGGAGGAGGGGGTGACAAATACAGGAGGAGGGGGTGGCAAATACAGAGGAGGGGGATGCAAATACAGAGGAGGGGGCAAATACAGGAAGAGGAGGGGGGGGGCAAACAGAAAAGGGGGGAAAACACAGAGGAGTCAAAACATAAGGGAGAGAGAGGCGACAGGCAGCTGCTGGTGCGGAAGTTTTTAATAAAATAAATGCATAAAAACAATCCACTCACTCTTCATGTCAGAGCTGTATATGTCAGTCTGTGAAGTCGGCTGTCCCATTCTCCCCTCCGATCCATGCTGCTGTTATTACTGAATTACTGGAGGAAACAGAGAGCCACGGGAAACTCATGTGAACTGTCAGCCTCTGATGATGGAGGTGTGGTTAAGCCTCCGGAACGCTCTGATTGGTCACAGCATCCCAGTCTGACAGCTCACTGCAGTCTCCCCGCAGATCTGTGTTATTGGCTTTCTCCAGCGATTCAGTAATAACAGCATTGTGGATTGGAGGGGAGGATGGGACAGCCGACTTCACAGACTGACAGTGAGTGGATTGTTTTTAAGCATTTATTTTATTAAAAACTTCCGCACCAGCAGCTGCCTGTCGCCTCTCTCTCCCTTATGTTTTGATTGCTCTGTAATTGCTCCCCCTGCCCGCCGCTACAATCCCCCTGCTGTCCGGGACCCCCTGTGTGCTGGGGCTTGTAAAAGGAGGCCCCATGGTACCCCCTGTGAGCTGGAAATGGTGTCCGGGTGTGAGGCAGAGGGAAACCCGGGCACAGCCTCCTAAACCCGTACTGTCCGGGTCAAAACCGGACAGGTGGCAACCCTACTTCCGTGAGAAAAAGTGGCGTTTGGGAACCTGCCACTGAGGAACCGCACATTGAACAAACTCACGGAAGGGGGCCGAGTCTACCAACTGAAAAGGCAGCAGTTGAAGTGCTAGCAATTTAGCCAAGCTAGCATTCAACCGCTGGGCATGTGGATGGCTGGGAGTATACTTCTTTCGACGGTCCAGCAGCTGGGGCAGGGAAATTTGCCTGCTACAATCGGACGTCGGTGTACTGCAAGTACTTGGTTGTGACACACCTAATTCTACACCTTCAGTCCTCTCAGAGCAGCTTTCAGAGAGGACTGAAGATATAGTGGGGATGGAGATCCCAGCTGATGAGGAGCAAGGAGAGGTCTGCTTTGTTCTTTGGTGTGGGTCTTTTATGTGTGCTTGCCAACGAGCTGCATGGCAGGTCGACATATGTCTGCTCATGCTTGTGGTGCCCAAGCGGCTGATGTTTTGGCCACGCGAGATACGCTTGAGACAAATATTGCAAATAGCAGTGGTGCGATCTGATGCACTCGTCTCAAAAAAGGCCCACACCAAAGAACTTTTGTGATAACGTGCAGAGGCAGAGCCCTGCACAGGCGGAGCTCTGCGGTGTGATACAGTTGGTGTGCTGGCCTCTAGCTGGCCTCCAGGGGGCATCCTGCCTCGTTGGACATGTGCCGCCGCATCCTCCTCCTCCTCCTCTCTCCCTTCAGGCACCCACGTGGAGTCAGTGACCTCATTATCCCCTCCCTCTTCACCACTAGAGCAAACCTGGCAGTAAGC
The DNA here is from genome assembly GCA_028564925.1 of Lithobates sylvaticus. Lineage (NCBI taxonomy): Eukaryota > Metazoa > Chordata > Amphibia > Anura > Ranidae > Lithobates > Lithobates sylvaticus. Next base: position 103,529,906 of record CM053034.1, on the reverse strand, counting down.
TGCAGATGGTGGAACATTACTGCCAGATTGCTGTCCTTCAGCATCCCCTCTCTCTGCGCGCACACTACTGCCTTCCTCAAGCTGGGTATAATCATCCGAGCCTTCGAAACGTTGGGCATCCTCCTGGAGCATGTACCCAACACTGTGCTCAAAGAGTTCGGGGGACTCCTCAGGAGGACATGGTGGGTCTAGGGAAGGGGTGGCTGATGATGCCATTGAGTTCGCGTTGGCAGCTGCTCTGCCAGTACCCTGAGCCTGGGTGAGAGAGGCTGAGGAGGATGAGGAGGGCTTGGTCATCCATTCTACCAAGCCTTCGGCATGATGCGGCTCAACATGTCCAGCTGTCGAAAACAAAGACAAGCGTGTCCCATGGCCACGTGCTGATGACGATACACGACCACGTCCATGTCCACGACCAGCACTGTTGTCTCTAGAAACAGAGCCTGCTTGCCCTGTGTTCTTGCCTCGGCACGCTCTGCCTCTCCTTGGCGGTCTTCCAGCCATTGTAGTCGGTAGTGTATATTATATAAAAAATAGAGCTCCTATGTGTGCTCACAACACACTGTAGGTCCTATGGGTGCTGACACAAACACACTATAGGTACTATGTGTGCTGCTGACAAGAAAATATAGGACCTATGTGTGCTGCCACAAACACACTATAAGTCCTATGGGTGCTGCTGACACAAAGACACTATAGGTACTATATGTGTGCTGCTGACAAGAAAATATAGGAGCTCTGTGTGCTGCCACTAACACACTAGAAGTCCTATGGGTGCTGCTGCTGACACAAAGACACTATAGGTACTATATGTGTGCTGCTGACAAGAAAATATAGGAGCTCTGTGTGCTGCCACTAACACACTAGAGGTCCTATGGGTGCTGCTGACACAAAGACACTATAGGTACTATTGGTGTGCTGCTGACAAGAAAATATAGGAGCTCTGTGTTCTGCCACTTACACACTAGAAGTCCTTTGGGTTCTGCTGACACAAAGACACTATAGGTACTATATGTGTGCTGCTGACAAGAAAATATAGGAGCTCTGTGTGCTGCCACTAACACACTAGAAGTCCTATGGGTGCTGCTGACACAAAGACACTATAGGTACTATTGGTGTGCTGCTGACAAGAAAATATAGGAGCTCTGTGTGCTGCCACTAACACACTAGAAGTCCTATGGTGCTGCTGACACAAAGACACTATAGGTACTATATGTGTGCTGCTGACAAGAAAATATAGGAGCTCTGTGTGCTACCACTAACACACTAGAAGTCATATGGGTGCTGCTGACACAAAGACACTATAGGTACTATATGTGTGCTGCTGACAAGAAAATATAGGAGCTCTGTGTGATGCCACTAACACACTAAAAGTCCTATGGGTGCTGCTGCTGACACAAAGACACTATAGGTACTATATGGCAACCCCCTGTCACTGGTGCCACAAGTGGCACACAAAGCCTCTTTTGCCGGCACTCGACTCCCTCCCCATCAGCAGAGCAGCGCAGGGAAGTGTCAGAGAGACACTAATGCATTCCAGAGTTCCCCATGCAGCACCTGCACTGAGGGGGAGGCACTGCCCTCCCACACATTGTAAAATATGGGAAACATTGTTTGGTTCTCTAACTTTGCTGTAGCTGCGATCGTCAGCTTTTGTGATGGGGAAGAGATTGGGTGCAGTTCTTTTGGGGGGGGTAGTCCCTGTTTCCAGGAGGAGGAGCACATTATTGGCCACTGCTAAAGCCAATCACAGTCCTGCTAGCCCTGTCCACCATCTGGGAGGAAGATGACTTGCTTGGTTGCCACTACCAATCTCAGAAAGCAGGGATTTCACTGTATTTGAGAACCCAAATCAGGTGACGGTTTGTGGAATTACTGTTGAGCTTCTGGGAACTTTGTTGAAATTATTCCTGAACCTTTGCATCACTTACTACTGAACCCCCCGGCACTCTGTGTCCCTAATAAGCCACAGCCAGTATTCAGCGCAATAAAAATCACACCAACCACTTTTTCTCAGCTGCGGGAGCCCAACTTATAAACCTGCACACAGGCCCACTGCTTTAAGAAAATACCCCTGACCTGAGCTCATCATTGCACATCCATTCCATATGCTTGTATGTGACATCCCACACAAGCACGTGGGTTGGATGCGAGAGGTGGGTCAGCAGGATGAGTGTGCCAGGACAAATAGATGTGTCTCATCTCTGCTTTCTTTCACCACTCTGTATATCATAGATGAGAAGAGGGTAAAACCCGAAAGTCAAGATAAGAGCACCTTACCGGGTCTAAGAAATACTGCCGGAAAAAAAGGCTCCTCAAGGAGGACTGGAAGCTCCAGGGTGCAGCAATGGTAATAAGGCCGAATTTTATGGATGACCATTGTATGTATTTAAAATCTGTGCGTAAACCAAGTGATGAATCCTCTCCTTTTATAGATTTAAAACATGAAAGTTAGGATACAAACGTGGAGCCAGGGCCTAAGAAATGCTGCCGGTAAAAAAAAAAGGCTCCTCCAAGAAGGACTAGAAGCTCCAGGGTACAGCAATGGTAATGAGCCAGAATTATATAGAATGACC